>OV656873.1:48054408-49254408 GCA_927399465.1 Sarcophaga caerulescens | reverse complement strand
TACAAACTTTTTTTCTTTTCCATTTTTTGTTGCCTAATTACACAAACTTTAGCAGCCTGGACACTTATATTATTCAGAGGTCGGCACTAATAGCCCCTGGGGGCCGAACATCTTCGGTTTTTTATACACATAGGACACGAACATCAACAAAGTTCGTAAAAATTAGAGTAAAAATGCATTCAGTTGCTTGTCAACTTCTGAAGAAGAAGGTTCATGTCGCTTTTTTTCAGACTTCAATTATACATCCAAAGAAATATTACAGCAGGATTCACCAATAACAATGAGAAAAAAATCATATTATATATTAGTCAAGTTAAATACGCTGTCTTTTGGGATTTGTCGCTGTACATTTTTTCTATATTTTTTACTACATATAGATTATATTACGTTAATAAGTACACTTGAAAATATTACTAACAATTTTTCTCTGGGTTAACATATGACTCTCACAACTACAGTCACATTTTAATCATGTTCTCTTTGTGTTGACCTCTGCTTATATTTCTCCAAGCACTTAAACTTCAATATTATGCGAGTCATTCTGTTAGGCAGTGGTTGTTTATTGGGTGGGGAAAAAGAGAAGAAAATGGCACAGTTTTACTAATCGTCGGTCACTTGGCTTTATTCACACATTTAAATAACGCTTAATGGCATAACAATAGTCCCCCAATACTACGATTATTATGTTTTTCAATTAACAATAACAAAAAGGAAAAAAATTAAATGATTAGCAAAATATAATATCGTATGTTTTTTTCATTTCTTTGTATGAATTAAAATAACATTCTAAACAATTTATATTTTTTTATTGTTGTTTTTATTGTTATTGTTATAGTTGTATAGCAATAGAAATGTACAACTGTGTACATAACATAGCCAGAAGGAAAAAATTCCAAAATGACCTAATTTTTGTCAGGAGTAAGAGAGAGAGAGAGTATTAAACTAAACAGAAAAGAAAAACTTTAAAAATTTAAATTTTTTTGTCTATGTATTGTAATTACTGTCATGTTTTCATTTAAACATTTAATTTGTTTATGTACATACCCTTGTACAAGTTCATTGCAATTGTAGAAATAAAACAGGTTAACATGTGCTATATACATATGTATATACACTCTTAATGAGCCTGATCCCATATGTAAACGTGAAAGAAGAAAAGACAAGAAAATGTAGCATAAAACAAGGTTGACAAAGCCGTAGTTAAATCGTAATTATGGGTGAATTTTTTTTTTAATTCAGTGTGAATGAATGTGTTATTTTTGTATTCCTTTCACTTTAAAGTGATTAAATTAAATTTAAATTTCAATTTTATTTACGAACCAAATGCTTTCACATTTCTTTACATGTTTACTGCTAAAAATTAATTGTTTCATGAACTTGTGTACATTAACACATTTTAACATTTTTTACTAAACCTTTGCCTACTCGTGGATTAAGTCATTCTGGTTTTATTCCATCAAATTTTTGAAGATTAAAAGCAGATTAATCGCGGTTTTTCATTGAATGTTAGTTCAGTTCATAAACATTTCAAATAGTTGATGGAGTATGTTAAAAGTAGAAAAAGAGAATTTTGTTACGAAACTTAAAGAGAGCTTAGGGGCAGGCAAACGGTATTCAGGTAAATCTGACGAAATAAGATATTAGACATACATACATAGTTGGTCATTACAATCCTTCAGTCAGGATGTATGTTGTGTGTGTTAATTTGCACATGAGTGGCGGGACCCACAGATTTTTGAGAAACTTTTCATTGCATTTTTATTTACTCTCAGAGTTTTTGCCAGAAATCTACTGAGAGAAAGTCGCCAGAGAAATATTTTCATATTTCGTTATATTGGAAATATCACGTCTAGTAAGCCAACACACTAACTATAAGACTAAGGCTACTACATAGATATTAGAACATGAGATTATTTAAGCCTTTCACCCCAGTGCTTCTATACCACACTTTGTAACTTTTCACGGCGTCGTGGCTGACCATACTGTGTGTAAACCCTAAGTAAATAACTGGCCTCTTTGGAGCAATAAGTAACTACCTTATATACACAGCACCCGTCGCGAATTGTTTAAAAAGCATTTTTAAAATTCCAAAAGAATTCAATAGTTCATCAGAAATTTACAAAACAAAACTTAAATTTTATAACAGTGTTGCATTTGTTTTCTTTTAAAGACTGATAGAATGTTGATTCATTTGAAAATTTTTTTGTGTAGAAAAAGGCTTATTTTATAAATGATATAAATGGTAAATTTTTCTTATTTTACTCCAAAATATTCGTCAAATACATTATAGTATTACGACTGAGAAAGATTTAAAATTATTCCATGTTATAGTTACAGAGGAGTGGTAAAAAAAGAAAAAAAAACCTCATTAAGCGTTTTATGCTATTATGAGAGCACCAAGTAGCCAAACAACAGTCGTTACCTTAACCATGATAAGCAAACTTTAAAACGAAGAAAAAAAAAAAATCACACAAAAACTACCTTCTATACTGCAGTGAAATGCAATTGCAATGTAATTTGCTTGATTTTAGGGGACAGATGCCATAGCAAATAATTGGACGGAGTTAATACAATATTGTCTGTGTTGCTAGAAGCTTTTGCTTGATTTTCGAATAAGTAACCGTAAAGGTTTAACATGGCATTTATCACCCATTTGTCAGAATTTCTGATTTCTTTTTGACTGGAGTAATAGTTCTCTTACCGATCTTGTGGAAGGTATTGAGAATATATGCTATGACTGCAAAAATAAATGTAAAATGCTTTGGCATCCAAGACATTCAATACATAGTTGACTTACCTAATGAAAAATGCTCTCATTAGGCGTGGTATCTCCCCTATTTCGTATATCTATGGCGATCGAATAATTACGCTTCAGTCAGGTTTACGAACACTGGCCTCACGTCTAAAAAGCGAACACACTACCTACTAGATTACGGAGATCTCGAATAATTAAGAATTAGATTTTCTGTAAGCAACTTTAGAAAGTGGGAGCAGTTCCGCACTTGAAAAATTTTTATAGTTAAAATAGGCAATCCTCCGTTAAAATGGGCAATCCTCCGTTAAAATGGGCAATCCTCCGTTAAAATGGGCTTAGAAAAATTAGAAAATTTCTATTTTTTATGTGCTCAAGTGAGCTTTGGTAATCAAAGCTACCAGTCCAACTAACATATTTCTAAATTACTGGGAGTCAAATATATGCATTTCAGATCAGTAATGTGGCCAGTTGAAGGAGGCAATCATAAGGAAAAACAATCAGTCGTCCTATGAAAACTAGCAGAGAACAGTGTTGGCAAAAAAAATTACTCAGATACTTACAGATACAGATGTACTCCTTTAACAATAAGATTGCCAGACAGTCAATCATTGCAAAACATATAAAAAAAACTTAAAGAGTTTTTTTTTCGAAATGTTTGTTGACATTCTTTTTCACTTCTATTGAGCTTGTCTCTTACCTTGAGTTATTCTTCATTATGCTGCAGAAAAAAAGGTGCAAAAGTATTTGCCAGTTTGTTAGTTAGTGTTGGTCTTATGGTTGGTTGACTGGTTGTTAAGGATCTTTCTTTCAGGCAATCTTCAACATTTCCGGCCCTTAAAAATGCTGCTTTTCTGCTTTTGTTTTCCACTTTTTTATTTCTTCAAATGAAGACCCTCACGAAGAGCTTTAATGGCAATTACACGCAGAAACCTTCACAACAGCTTGGTTTGTTTGCTTTTGTGTTCTTTTTTTTTTTTGTTTTTTGTCTGAATTTAAAGGCAATTTAGCTTTGCTGGAGATTCTCTTCAGAATTACCACACCATATTTAAACATTCAAACACATTCACCCATTACTGCTCTACGTTTTGTCATTGCAAATGAGGTGTAGAGATAAAATGAAGAGAAAAGAAATGCAAAGAATTCGTTGCTTATGATAAAAGAACCTTAATTGTCTGTTGGAAGGAGATTTTTTGTTTTTGTTTTTTGCATATTTTAGGTGCTTGTTGTTTGGAGTAAGGTTTTGTTTATATGACATTTAAAACTGTTGTTGTTATTTTTATTTTCTTTCTAATTGTTCGAGACATTCATTTACCTTTTTTGCATAAAATATCACGTTTTACCCCTGCTCTCTTACACTTACTCCTTAAATATTTAACTCAGTGTAATTGTGTGTAAATGTGTGACAGTGAAACAATTTCCTTTTTCTTTTACAAATATTTCTTTCACGTCTAGGCAAGTACCGTGTCGTTTATATAAACAGTGATGAGCAAATGTAATGTAAAGAATGTAGATTTTTACAACGCTTGATAAACATGACTTTCTAAATAAATTGGCTTTGTATTGAATATTTTTTATGGTAAGCATGTACTTTAGAAAGATTATTATCTCTGAATAGCTACCAAGAGTGAAGAATAATGTTTTTCCTGTTAATCTTTTGACAAATTAGTAGAATTGGGTACTACTACTGTCTACTGTCATTAATAAATACCCTTCGCTATACGCTGTCAAATATTGTCAAAGTAAACTACGACTATATATTCGTGTTTTGCCTATAAACTTGGCCAGAACATTATGAACTTCTGACTCTTCTACATTATTGCGACCTCTCGACTAATGTGGCAAGACATCGTTTATATAGGGTGGGTGATATAAAAGTTTAAATTTAAAAATGCAATAAAACAAAAACGGTTTGAAATTTTGTCAAATTTATTTCTTGTGTTGTGGAGTACAATTGTTCCGGTTAGAAATGAAATATTATTTAATTCACATGGCTGCCGCGGCTGGCCTCACAGTATCTCATTCAATCGGACCAATTTTCGAGCACTTCTTCGAGTGTTTGGGGTCGTATCTCGGCAATGGCATCACGAATGTTGGCCTTAAAATGCTCAATTGTCTCATAATTGATGGCATAACACTTTACTTTAACGGCGCCCCACAGAACGGGTGCAACGGTATCAAATCGCAGCTTCTTGGCGACCAATTGACATCACTATTTCGGTTAACTAAACGGCCATCAAAAGTTTGACGCAATAAATCGACTGTGGCAATTTGCATTATCCTGTTGAAACCAAACATCGTTCACATCAATACCATGAACAGAGGGTACAAAAAATCGGTTATCATGGTGCGAAAGGTGTCTCCATTGACTGTAATGGTTGAACCGTCCTCATTTTCAAAGAAATATAGGCAAATGATGCCTCCGCTCCACAAGTCGCACCAAACAGTTACTCGTAATGGGTGCATTGGCTTCTGTAAGACGACGTGTGTGTTTTCTGAGCCCCTAAACGGCAATTTTGCTTATTAATGCTTAAGATCAAAATGAGCTTCATCCGAAAAATGATTTTTTGGTAAAAACTACACCATCGTGATCCAATAAAACTCAAAGTTGGTCAAGCGTAAATCGATTCATTACGTTCAGTGGAGATAATATGCTGAACTTTGTGACAGAATAGAATGACATAAGTATTGCCAGATTAAAACAAATTTAAACTGATAGCTGATCCACCCGATATGTCAGTATGTCAAAAGATAAAAAAGATAAATAAGACATGGGTATGTTAATTATACACACCATTTTCTCCCTAATCTTCAAAATGGCTCTTCCTAAGTTCTAATGAGGCACTACCGTTAACAAGCTTCTTTCAAATTTTTCATACTCCTTAGTGCTTCCTGGGGATGGAAGAAATTATGTTCAAATTTAATAAAAATTTCAATGAATTACGCTGCGAAGTGCTTACTTATTTACCTCATTTTTTGGTTTTAAGCCTAGTAACTCCTTAAACATTATAAATATAATTTAAAAAAAAGGAAAAGACATTTTAATTATTTTAGAGAAGACCTTATACATTAAATTATTGAAAAATAAAATCTAATTTTTACCTTCCTTATAATTTTTTTCATTACTGTTCATGTCTGTGCTTGCATATAATTAAGAATTCTTTAAATGGATGTTGGTTGATAAAGTGCCATCACAGTATACTTCGTTAACTGCCTGTAAGTAATTCAGTCTCTGGATTTACAAAGGCTATTCAATATACATATGTACGTAATCATAAAACTTCATTTTTAAACAATTTCTGTGCCTTGTACTTTTTTTTAAGATAAAGTGCATATGTACTTATATGTACATGCATATATACGTACATATATTGCAATGACAAAATCGTTTACATTTGAAAAATTAACTAAAATTAGTAAATAACATGTGCATGAATACCCGAAACACTTTTGTATCAATAACGTCGTCAATAACGCCCTCTGTTCTTCATCAACCCCCACATGTGTGATAAATTTACCTCATTTAAGTTATTTTGTAAGGCCTTTGCTCAATATAAACTTTGTTTAAACGTAACTTGTCGCTTTTGTAACCGTTATTTTATTGTTTCCGTTAATAACGCCTTTCTTTTGTGTCGTATTTCATAATTGACAATATTTTTTAAACATGTCAAGAAAAAACTTGACTTTTTGTTTCACTAGTGAAAAAAAAAAAGATTTTTATTATCTGTTTTTATCTATTAAATATTAAATCGATACTGTACTGTCATACAAAAAAATACTACCATAATATGGTTAAAACCAAAAGAAAGCCATTAATTTATTAATATGAAGAATTATGAAATCAAAATGGAAGAAGAAAAAATGTATTTAATCGTTATTAATGCATAATTGGCCATTTTACAAAAGTACAGAGATTAAAATATTTTATTAAAAAGTGGATAAACAGAGAGCAAAGCAATAGAAGTGAGTTTTCACTCGCCTACTGTGGTGGATAAAATAATAACCATACAACACAATTTCAATATAAATTTTTAATTTTTCGTGTAGTCATCGACCAAAGAACTTCAAGTACGCCTACGGCTAAATCTGCGAGTCATCGTCCAAAACCGTCAAAAAAGTCCAAGCCTTCTACCAAAAATTGTAAGTCATCGGTCAAAAACGTGCAAGTCATCGGCCAAAAAAGTGCAAGCCATCGGACAGGACCAAAAAATGCCAGTCCGCAAAGACTACAATGCGAAAATTTTTCCCGATTTATATAGAAAAATTTCTGTTGCTCATTTGAAGAAAACAATTAGCTTCGTCGCCTATATCTTCCGGTCCCAAGCAACGCCTGACCGTAACGAAAACTATTTTGGAATACTTCGATACCATGGCTATCCCGTCAACTAAGTCCATTTCTCCCACATACATTCAGTCAGGATTATGACCTAGCTTCTCACACCACTTATGTTGTGTGTTTTAATTGGCGGGACCTACAGTTTAAAGTCGGCTCCGAACGACAGATTTTTGAGAAGCTCTGCATGGCAATTTTATTTACTCACAGAGTTTTTGCCAGAAATCTGCTGAGAGGCAGTCGCCGAAGAAATATTTTTTTTTTCATGATTTCGTTTTGATGTCTTGACTGGGGTTTGAACCGTGGCCTTACGTCTAATAAGCCGACACACTACGTACTAGACTACGGCGACTACATTAGTTGCTCATTTGAAGAAATCAATAAGTTTATACTTCTCGGCTCAAATACGGCCCGATCGTAAGAAATTCTGTTTAGGAGTCCTTGACACCGTGGATAAATAATGGGTTACCTGCAGCAAGTCCCAGTTTTCCTACAATGTCGATCCTAAGGAGGATGATCGATGTTAACATAGTGAAAGTTTCTAGCCCAATCTCTCAAATTTTAAAATTATTAGGGATACAGTAATTGGGTGTTATTGGGGACATCTGGTGAGACTGCGCCGATCCGGACACTTAACTACTCGGGAATTCAACTTATAAGGCATGGAAAATATCACAAGTTTCTTAAAAAAACAATACCTTGTTTTCGAATTCTTGTTAGAAGACACACTAAGGCTAATAAACCGCTTAGGAAGACTTTAGCGATACAATACATAATTGTGGTAATAATCATTTTAGAAAAAAGATGATTATGATTTATTTACACTGGTTTTTGGTCTTATCTTCCCGGTACCAGAAGGCACACTTTATATTTCTAAAAGAAAAAATTTAAATTAAAAACCTTGGCCCTTGAAACTAGGATATGAAAAAAATAAGGAATAACAAAACCATGAAACAACACGAACAATGTCAAACAAAGGCAACAATAACAAGACAACATGACACTTGTAATTATTCTTTCTCCTGTTTATTCAGTCACTGCCATCATTCACTCACTCGCTCATAGAGCTTAGGCGTAACATAGAAAAGCCGTTATGATAACAATTCTAAGAAGGCAAGCAGAATGGAAGAAAATGAGAAGAAAAATAATAACAATGTCTACGTGTCACTGTCAGGATGATAATAATTTTAAAATAGAATTTAAAACGTATTTCCTCTTCATTTATTCATTCATTTTACTGTCAGTATTGTCATTTGCGTAATTGTTATTGTAACATAATTTTGTATTATGATTGGGTTAAACAGCATATTAAACAGACACGTATACATACATATATAGTTTTGGAGAATTTATTTAAAAGCAAAATGTGTTCAAAGAAAAACTCTTTGAGCAATACTGGTTGCCTAAAGCCTAAAATCAAAAAGAAATTTTGCCATACAATCGTAAGGGATAGCTTTTACACATCAGGGGTATCGTGGTATACTCGAATATACACAAGGATCTGACAAGGGATTATCTGCTATCCATATATCCTGGATCCCGTAATTTAGGAAAATTCATTTAGAAACAAAATGTGTTATAATTAAATAGAATCTCTTTGAGCTATAATGATTGCCGAAAGCTGAATTGTAAACTTCTAGTGCATAATTCACTGCTAACACCAATAAGAAATTTTGTCATAAGTTGTAGGGAATTGCCTTTGCATTTCTGATGTATCGTGGTACACTCGAATATACGCAAGGATGTGAACATGTTGTCAATGATTGCAGAGATTGAGTCCTCTGCTACCCACATATTCTGAATCGCATAATTTTGTTCACCGTGTCTACATTCGTCTAAAAACGGGACACTGCAGTTCTCATAGCAACTCAAAAGAAGCAAATAAGAAAGCATAATTCATTTATGCCGATAAATGTCATCAAATTTGGAGAAAAATGTTGGCACAAGACGGCACATATTGTCACCAGTCGTTAAGACAGGATCTCCCGTATTGTCCTGCCATATCAATTTAAAACTGCGGTTGGTACTTTGAAATATGGACTTTTGAAAAATAATTTTTTTTTTTCTAAATTTTAATAATTATCTTAAATTCGGCTTTAATTATTTTCATAAAATCTAAAAATTCAACACATTTCCAAAAAACATTCACAGTGGAAACGAACTGTCTGCGAATGCGTTTAAACAGTTTAGTGGTTTACGAAAACGAAAATATAATTAAAATCGTTTAATTCCCTTGTATTTATTTAAAAAATTTCCTTCACTCTCTTTTTCATTCACTACAATACTTAGAAATTCATCGAGCGACCATCTTCTGGAAATCCTTTTTCGATTACCACTTAACGTCCATTGGAATGCCACCACAACCACTGTGGTCAACATTTTTTAATTGGAAACTATTCTTGCTCTTCTTGATAATTTCAACTTCTCTCTCAATATCTAAATCTAAAATAATGTTCATTACTCCATAAGCCATTATACAATTTAAGCAATTGCATCGAATTAGAATAAAACACAAAGCAAAGAGAGTGACGAAGAGTAAAGAGTATAAGAGGAGGGACAAAGAGCTACTTTGTATAGAAATACAGAAAATCAATGCAAAATTCGCTATAAAAGCAAGCAAACACATACACACAAATTCATTTATCATCTCTTAAGCACGCGTACACACATACAGCATTCTGCTGTTGTTTATAAACAAAATTATGTTGTCTGAGTATGACATCAAATAACCAGAAAGCAAATGGCAAATCGAACCAAAGCCAATGAACAACATAAGAGAATAGAAAGAAAGGGAGAGAGAAGAAGAAGATTTAGCAGCAACGATATCATTAAATAACATAAACCCACACAAACAGTGACATTTGCCAGCCTAACGGCTAACTATGTGGTACCTATGTATGTGCGATTGCCATTGTATAACAAAACAAAAATAGAGAGAATGAGAGAAAAAATGGAACAAGGCTTATGTATCTAATATTCCTTTTAAATATCGTTACAAAACAAAAGGAAGAGCTATGGTAGTGAGGGTTTTTTGTTTTATGGGAGGATGGATGAAACCACAATTTTTTTTTCAGATGCAGATGCACATGCTTTTGAGTAATTTGGTTGGCATGCAAGAGCATCATGTAGGAAGGCATTACGAAAGCATTATTTACACATAACACATACGCACACACACGCCTTTTAGTTGTAATACAATTTTTTTTTTTTTTTTTAATTGTTTTCTTTAATATTTTTATTCTACCACTTTACCACTCTCCCTCTGTCATAATTGTGTCCATATTGCGTGTGTATCGGTATTTAAGTATTCATTTTTTTTGTTCATACATACGTAATATCCACATACATATGTACATATACATGTTACTGTATTTTGAAAATATTTTTTGATACGATTTGGTTTTCATTTTCAAAATGCATTCCAGTTTATTTAATTCTTTTTTAATTTCCTGCTTAAAATAAACACTCTTTTACATACACAATGTTACATATGCTCACATACATACATACATACATACTTAGTTATAGAGTTTTAGCATAAAATGTATGCATTTTTAACATCAAGTGGTCGATTTACATTGTTGTTGTTCCTGCTATTGTTGTTATCCTCATTTTGGCTGCTATTGTATGGTGGTAGTGGTATTGTATTGCGTTGCATATAAGTGGATGTATGTAGATGTGTAACATGATATTTTTATTGTAATTTATTTTGGATCATGAATTTGTTGTTGCGGCTGTTTATAAAATATATAGTGTCGGAAATTTTGTTTCTTCTTTTTCGTTTACAGTTTTAGTTTTGCGGTCTTTTGTTGTAAAAACCTTGCAAAATTTATCAAATAATTTTGTTCAATATATTCTGTTTTGGAAATCCATGAGGAAAATTTATAAAATCGTTAAACTAAATCAAGCTGCAAAATAAACCAACACATAAAACGCAATTACTGCATTGGTATTACAATCCTTTTTTGAAATATATAAAGTAGAGACAACGAAATTGGGTTTCAGTTGCTGCCATAGATTTATTTCCATACCAAATTTTAAAAGTAATAGCACAATAATGGTCGAAAAAAAAATCTTATCCATTAGATTCGATATTTAATTCGGGGTAACTGTGCAATCGATATGATATTACTAGACGATGTCTTAGATCATTAATCGCAGTTACCGAAATTGGTCTGGCAGCTTAGGTGGCACCCCCTCCTTGGGCTAGACTGTTTTGCTTCATACACACACTATATCTTAAACTTACTAACCATTCATAACAAAAAAAAAACTTAAAATTAATTTCAGTTATCCGCTTATGAGGTAGCCATTTTAGTGCTACTTGAATATTTGAGTATTTGAAGTTGCCGTAGTCTAGTAGGTAGCTTACTGAGAACACAGTTCAAACCTCAGCTCAAACATCTCCAACAAAACGAAATTTTGATAATTATTTTTCTTCGACGACTTCCTCCCAGCAGATTTCTAGCAAAAACTCTGAGAGTAAATCAAAATTACCATGAAAAAGTTTCTCAAAAATCTGTCGTTCGGAGTCGACTTTAAAGTGTAGGTCCCGTTATTTGTGGATAAAATTAACGCTCACAACATGGGTGGTGTAAGAAGTTAAGTCGTAATTCTGACTATAAGCTTATAATGACCAATTATGCACGTATGTATGTTGTATGTATGTTATACATAAGGGAAGCAATAATTGTTGTCGTAGAGGACAACAAAAAATTAAATTGTTTGTGGACCACCTTCTGGTTTTAATTAATATACTGCAATTAGTAAAGTAGAGTCTTGGAAATAGCCACATTGAATAAATATGAGAATTACAGTTGAATCGCAGTTTTAGCAGAAAAATTAAATTTATTAATCATTTTATATAAATTTCATTTTCACATCAATTTTTAACCTGACCTCTTGGATCTTAACAAAAAAAAAAAAAAACACTAATTTTGATAGTGCCTGATTTATTTTTGTATTCCTTTAATTAATGAGGACTTGTCATCATTTTAAATCGAGCATTAACATGGGTTTTGTTCAGTCTAAATAGGCCCCATATTATTACACTCATTAATATTAAAAACCAACATGTATGCACAGTACACACATTTATTTAAAAAATTTCTCATTTATAATTAACAAAAACATTTTTTTTTTTTCTTCTACCCGCAGCAAAGCACAAATCCCTGCAAACTAACCAACTAGAAAACACCAGAAACCTTTTTTTTTTTGCTTTCACTTAAGTACAGGTCATCTACGGGTTCAAATTTACATAATTTTTTACTGCAATATAATAAAATGAAATGACAGAAATTCTTAATTAATGGTTATATGTATGTGTGTGTGTCAGTAATTTAAAAAATTGTGTGGGATCTTGCATATCAAGATTGTTTCTCTTTGTCTGGTATTTCTTAATGTGACACAAAAACCATCAGGCATATGGTGATGGATTTTTCTTTCATTTAGTTTTCCATAAATTTTGGTCGTTTAAAAAGTTTTTACAGTTTGTTTAGAGGTTTTTTTTGCAGAGTTTTGATAATTGAGGAAAGATTTTCATACAATAAAAGCCAGTAGAGGTAGTATTACCCGATAAAAATTTGCTTGGCGTTTTATACCATTTCAATCAATTAGCAATCAAAGCGCTGGGATCCCATCTCGTCAAATCGAAGGGCGTCAGGAGTTGCATTGACTCTCTACACCAAAACAACACTCGTCTCTAATAATCGGAGATGTCTGAGGATATAGGGGATATATGCGCCTCTACAGGAATAATTTTCCAAATTGGAAAAAACAGCATGGAATTCAACAAACCATGGGTGCTCCGACACACCTGGTTGTTGAATTTCAAAACTGCTGTTTCCAACAGTGGACAGCAGGAGATCCAGGAAACTATCTGAGTTCGACAAGAAAACGGTTTGCATTCTAACAGGAATTCTAACGGAACAATGCGCTATTGGCAGTTTCGCTGACAAGCTCCGTCTGCCCCAACAGAATTACTGCAGAAACTTCCATAATGTGGAGGAATCGGAATCAGTGCAAATGTCTTATGCGGGTGCCCTATACTTCAGTACGTCATCGGTTTTTGGGTGACAGAACGTCTGAAGATCTGGGCATGGTATCGAACGTGCCACTAAGAAAATTGCCCGGTTTCTTCCGAATCTCGGGGTGGTTCAAGCCCATCACTAACGGATCATTACAAGGGGAAAGCGGTTAAAACCTCTATTTCATGCCGCTTATTGTAGTGACACTACTAACCCGTTTATTATCGCGAGCAAAAATAGAAATTAGCTTAAGTGCGTAGAGGTCGCATCGACGATTGTTTACGAACTGCCTTTAACATTATCATTTTCATATGCATGCATGTATTCTATTATTTGATAAGTTGCTGCGCTGCACATGGCGCATCGTATGTGTTTAAGTCATAATTTTCTATTTTATTACCTCAAATAGTAATGATGAATCCAGTGTATTGAAATGCTATTTAAAACTTCCTTTTGATTATATCAACTCTTTTTGCTTCTCCTTCTCTCTCTCTCTCTCTCTCCTTCCCTCTTCTCACATACCTTTTACGTACATATATTTTTCTATAGTATTTATTACGAAAAAGTTTGTATGCTTCTCTAGCCTCTGTTCCCTCTTTTGTCATCATTATTATCGGCATTATTTACGGTTTTCCTTTCATATATCCATTCATTTGAGAACAAAAAACAACATCAACAACAAGTGCATTAATAAACACGCAAAAGAAAATATTAAATATTCTCAAAGCGTAAATTGAAGTTTTTATCAAAAAAAAATCCTTTGGGTATTTTTATAAGGCAAGCAGAAGACACAAAGAAAACGAAGTAGAAGAGAGAAAAAGAAATAAAAAAAATACTCTTTAAACATGTGTACAATGACCACTAGGCTTAAAAGCTCACACACAAGCACAAACTTACGTTTATACGAAGTACTATGGAAGACAAGAAATTGTCGTTATTGTAGAGAAACAGGGTGCAACAATATATTCAGTGGTGCAAGAATAATAAGGAATTTTGTAAACTGAGGTTTTATTGATAAAATTCAATGAACGTTTTGATAAAATTTTAATTCGAACTATTCAGGTGGCCAAATAGACTCAAAAATGAATTCAACACTCCAGTGTCAAGTCCGTTAATACAGGTATTCCCCGACTTACGACCGAGATAGGTTCCTGGTCATCGGTCGTAAGTCGATTAATTCGTAAGTCGAATTTCATATAAAAAACATTTAAGAAAAAAATTATATATTGTACTACTAACTTTGAGGGTCAGGAGAAATGAAACTACCCAAAATTTATATCTATATTTTTATATAGATAAAATTTACATATATTTTAGGAATTCCCCGCAAGTACATAATTGTCTTCTTTAAGTATTTTCTATGAAAAAAATTAGAAAAAAAATGGTCGTAAGTGCGAACGGTCGTAAGTCGGGGACTACCTGTAACAAAAATGCCTCAGGAACCTAAACTTATGGGTCGAAGTCTGCGATCAGTATCCCTTCTGAGGAAACAAAGCATACGAAAAAGAGTTTGTCAATTAACAACAGCATCATTATAACTGGAACAACCTCCTATACACTGATGAAACGGAGATATGATGTACGTTATATAGTTGGCTGTATTCAGGGAAAATAGTTGTGGATATACTGTGCACAAAATGCCTTCCTCTGCAGTCTCAAAGAGATATTTCAATTTATGGGATCTGGAAACAGGGACTTACCAAGTTTGGCAGTTGTTGAAGCTTCAGCCGCCAATTTAGTCGTAATTTATTCATAATTCATGCAAACTCCCCTTGTGTTCGCTGAGTTGACCTAATCTTTATCAAAAAATCAACTTCAGTGATGAGGCCCATTTCTGTACGAATGGGTACATCAACAATATTGTTTAATTTGAAACGCTACCAAGCCACACGAGACTCAAAAGCATCCAATTTACTTCGAAAAAGTCATTGTTGGGTGTGGATTTTGGATCTAGTGGATGATGCATCCATCGTTTTATATTTCTTTGAAAAGTCATAGATTATCGACTTCTTTTGGCCTGAATTGGATGAGCTGGTCATCAATGACATGTGATTTAGATGGTACGGCAACGATTTGATAGAATGTTCATCTCAAATGGTCACCAAGATCGGGAGATTAAACCCTGTTAGGCTTTTTCTTAAAGATTGTAAAGGGGAATAAAATACAAACAACAGTGGCTCTTTAAGTTAACATAATCCATGGTATCGGTCAAGTTCAGCCTAGAGTCATAGAAAGTTAGACATTTCGAATGCGTTCCACCCAGAAGACCGCAGGAAACATTTGAATGATGTTATACTGCACATGTAATGGCATCAATAGGCCTTTCAAACGAATAAAAAAATATCGAAAAAGCTTAGGCAGCTTATGGCTTTCAAATTAATCAATAAATTTGGACACGATCTTTTCTACGACTTCCATTTTTTCGCATTTTTAATGCTTGAAGATCTTTAAATTCCTTTGTAATGAATTTACAATCAACATGCCCTTGTGTCTAGGCACCTTGTATGAAATTAAATGTGAATATGTATGTGAGTGAATACGAGTATAAACGTATATATTTTACGACTGGTTGATTTAAATGCGAAACAGGAAACAGGTTGCATGTCTTTTAACAAATTTATCTTCTGTTTTTTTCAAGAAAACCTTGTCAATCAGACATTTTTTATTTTCGTTCGGTTGTATGTAAATTCATTTCAAAGTACTTAAGCTCTCTTATCTCTATCAAAAGCTTTAGTTGTAGTAATAAATTTTTTGCAAATGTTTTTCTTCTTTATTTTCATTCCTTCTTTTTCATTCTTTTTTTTACAATTTTTTTTTTGTTTTCTAGCCATTTAAAATCTGTTCCATTACGTTTTATATTCTTACAATTTGTTTTTGCAGTTGTTGTTATTTATGTTGACGACAACAAATTTTTTTAAAAGATTTTCATATTACTTGAGTATGTATATAATTTTGCCTTCCCCTTCTCTGTGACCATTTTTTTTCATTATGATATGATCGTTATGGCTGGTTTGTATGAAAGGGTATGAGTAACACACATGTGTTTTAGCGAGGACTCTCAAATTCAAATGATTTCGTATACATTTTTTTAAATTTTTGTTTACTCCTCTGCCATTAGTTTCTTGTGGTTGGTGTTTATACGGAGAATATAAAATTGTTCTGGGATAGAAGTTATAAATAACACAGTTTAACTTTAATTTGTATTTGGGCATTTGGTAACAATTTAACTTACAAGCCTTCTTTAAAGGCATTTATTCTCAACAAAAAAAATTAATTTTAACGGATATTTTTTCTTCAAATTTAAATTAATTTCTTCATTTTATTAATTTTTTTTTTGTTTTCTTTTTCAGGTAAGTCAAGACTTGTTGAACATGGACTAAATTATGTGGTAAGATTCATTTTATACAGTGAAGTGCTAGGTTCTCAGGATGCCCATTCAAAGAAACTTATCTTGACAAAATCGCAGGCAACCGTTGTCCTTGTGCCTCATGTAGTTGTAATCAAAGCACTGGGTATTTATTGTAAATTCAATCTTGAAGAAATTTTTTTAATTGATTTTAAATTCCATAAAATTTGTAATTAAATTTAATTTATTTATTTACTTATTAATTACGATGCAATTACAAATTATATTTAATTATATACGAGTTGAGTAACTTTGATATGGTAATATGGTCTCTTGTATGAATCGAACCCACAACCTCCACGCTAATAGTCTCGCTTACTAACCACTAGACTACCAGGGCAGCCAAAATTTTAGTCCTAAGAAAGACAAAAGAAGCTCCGGACAAAAACAAATGAATAATTGGTTACAGTATGATCATCCGCGACTCTAAATAAATATTTTCGAATGCAATCAAACGGAGTAGCGGATGGAATCTTCAAATATAGCTGTTCCTCATATCTGCTACTCTAACAAGTGATGGAGGGCAATCAATGTCTGCAAATTAGATTTTAGCATACTTTCCAATAACCTATGGAGCTTTAGGGTTTTGTGTAACGAAGTCGAAAATGTTTATCGAAAGCATTAAGTCTCTCAGTGCAATGGCTTAGTGGCACAATATTCAACCGATAGGTCTCTCGTGAACAGCATTGAACAGCATTATTGCACCGACGACTTAATCAGACGCAGAAACCTAGGAGAAATAAATTCTTCTTACACAATTGCCCGACGTTGTACAACAGAATAAAGAAGCACCTCTTCTGCTACTTCGTGAGCAAACGCACTGAACCTTTGAGGGCAGATATTTTCATTTAGTGGAGAATGATTTCTTTGTGTTATCATGGTTCAGGTTTTAACTTCGTATGCCATCGAAGTCTATATCCGTTCTTCTTACACAATTTACGATTGAAGTAACGCGCTTATGTTTTTATTTTACTTTTTCTAATTTTATTTTCAAGTGGAAAAGTTCTATTCATTATGTGGGTTTCCACCGACGATTATAGATTTTAAAGTCCATTGTCAACAGATATTTTTGTTCAAAGGCTATGACCCTGTTTTTGTAAGACGAACGATTTCACACCAAGCACACAAAATTGAGTGCTTTTGTTTGTCTTTTCCATACAAATAGACGAACATGAAATCATTCGTTCTGCAAAAACAGCGGATATATTATTATAACTTGAGATATCACTCACAACTATGCCCTCCTCAACACCTAGTATATGTCGGGACGCATTTCTTAAATCCAATACTTTCAAAGTTGAGTGTTGTCAACTGAATTTCTATTAATTTTTTCAATATTTTATGAGTTCTTAGTATCCACATTAGTATCCACTAATCTAATTAGCGAAAAGCCGCATAATTTTGAAAAGTTTCTACTAAAATGCTGCTGCTTTAATATTTTTCAATGGAATTTTGATGTTTTCCTTGAAGAAATAATGTACATATACGGCCTTGTACATTGATAATCCCCTGTTCTTGTTTTAATAACATTTTTTTTCCTTCTTAATGACCAAAATAAAATGTTGTTAATGATTAAAACACCACTACTGTTAGTATACTGTGCGTACCAACTGAAAGTGCTAATGATGACGTTGTCTACTCTGACGATAATGATTGTAATTATGATGACAAAGTCACTCACTCAGTTACTAAAATAAAAACCATCATTATCGTTATCTTAACTATCATCACCAGTTCCCCACGTTCTTTTATTCTCTTGAGACTTTAAGCCACTAGACACAGCTGTAATGCTGTAATGCGGAGGAACGTAATCATCATCATCATAATCTTTTAGTTTTGGTCTGGTCTGGTCAGGTCTCTCTGCGTTGTGTAAAGCCAACTGGTTGTCGGTTTGAATGGCTATTATTAAGTAATAGGTTTAACTGGTTTTCAGCACGTTTTTGTTTCTGTTTTCATATTTGCTTCTGTTTTTCAATTTTATTTTTTGTCGTATCTACCATGTGTGTATAGAAAAATAAATCGTACTTGTTTTTCTCTTTTTGTTTTGTTAAAATGTTCTAGTCTGTAAACAAAAGGTTTATTTAGTTTATTTCATTTTATTTTACCTTATGTTAACTATTTTTTTCGTTATTTGCTTTGCTGGCCAAGTTAACAAAAGACTTCATAGATAGAGAGGAATGCAGAGTGCAGGTTTATAAAAGTTTTGTAGAAACCAGATAAAAGGATTTTTTCAGATTAAATCACTCTGAAGTTTTTGTTGCATTCTTTTTCAGAGAAATGCAATTTTTTATGTATTTTATTCCATAATTTGTTTCAAATTTAAAGTATCAAAAGAAAATAGTTCTAATAAGATACAGTGTCTTTCCATAATTATACGTATTATTTTATGTTTTTAAATTAAAATTGATGAGTCGTTTTTAAATATAAAGAGTTAGTGGAAGGGTAGTCTTTATCACTGCCTTTTTAAAGAGCTCTAGACATACAAGATGGGCTACCGAGTCGCTCCTTTATAGTTAGATTCTAGCTTGACTACTTGGCTATTCAGATACCAGCAACCAGATTGACTGCCGAGGACGACCGCCGATTTGTCTGAAATAGATAGGATTTAAAATCGCCGAGGTCTAGTAGGTAGTGTGTTGGTTTATTAGATGTAAGGCCTCGGTGCAAACCAGAGATCAGCAATGAGTCGTTTTTCCGCTACTCATAAGCACTCATGCAATTTTGAGTATGACTGAATCAGCAGAATTGAAATTCAACTACTCTGATTCATTCGTACTCGCTACAGCATTGATTTATAAGTATAGGTTACAATGAGTATGAGTACAACGTTGACATCAAACTCACAACATTCGAAATGTGTTTGATTCATACGCCTACTCATTCTGATTCATAAATTTAGAAAAATACTTATATACTTATAAGTGATTCGAGTGGCTCGAATCATTCATCAAAATTTACAGCCTTTGTTATTGTTGCATATACAAACAAAGAAGAAAGGAAAGACAAAGACAACAAGCAAAGCATACACACAATCTTCTTGTGAGTATAGTAGTGTTCGTACGCGAATCATACTTATTTTGTGCTTCGTGTAAATGTTAAGTAGTGACGAGTCGAAGTCAATAACGTCATGTGTATTGTTAACTATGATTACGACGAGTACTTCCAACTTTGAGTATGAGTAGTATGAGTATCATATTAAAATAAGTATGAATACGTATAAGTATCAGAAATAATAAGTATGACTCGAATCTACTCATAGTTTTGAATACTCGTTGCTGATCTCTGGTGCAAACCCCATGCCAGACATCTCGAACAGAACAAAATTTGAATATTTCTTCGGCGAATTCTTTCAACAGATTTCTGGCAAAAACTCTGATAGACATGAAATTGCCATGAAAAACTTTCTCAAAAATCTGTCGTTCGGAATTGACTTTTAACTGTAGGTCCCTCACCACTCATGTAAAAGACTAACACACACAACATGTATGGTGAGAGAATCCTGACTTAAGGGTTGTAATAATCAATTATGTATGTAGGTATGGTTAGGGTCCCATTTAAATGATCATAAAAATCTTACTAATGTGACCATCATCCCTAGAAGTAGACTTGATATGGATTTCGAAGTGATCCTAATTACTGTGTAATTGGCAGTCATGCATTAAATATTCAAGTCCTCAATACCGCAATTTCTATAGAAGCTGTAGCTAATAAATGAAGCCTGGCCCAAGGCGTAGTCTATTATTATGTAAGACTTAGTAAAAGTAAAAAAGAATCACAACGGCTCAACGTGTTCATAATTTTTTTAGTAACTTTTCGGGCATGAATGGTAATTAGTTTCCTCTTATGTCAGCATTAAACCCTAGTGGGAGAATATTCTAGTTATACATAACTATCGTAATCAGCTTAAGTTAAATATCGTGGATTATTAAGATATTTAACTCGTGTGAAGTCGCCGTAGTCTAATAGGTAGTGTATTGGCTTTTTAGACGTGAGGCCTCGGTTCAAACCCCAGGTCAGACATCTCCAACCAAACGAAATATGAAAAAATAGTCTCCGGCGACTTTCTCTCAGCAGATTTCTGGCAAAAACTCTGAAAGTAAATAAAAATTGCCATGAAAAGTGTCTCAAAGGATCTGTCGTTCGGAATCGGCTTCAAAACTCTAGCTCCCGTCACTGATGTATAAAAATAACACACGCAACATAAGTGGTGTTCCTCACTACTCTATTCACTTCCCAACCAGAGATTGCAATCCATGTACCTATGTAGATCCTGCTACACTAGACCAATTACCTGCCTACTTTGGAATAAAGCAAAAAATAAAAGGAAACTGGACAAAGAGATGGGCATATGTCAAGAAAGCATTTAAAAGAGACTGAAAGTTTAATATTTTAATGACAGTATTCCAAAATTATTTCTTATTTAAATTGGTTTAAACATTATTTGTTTTTGCTACAAGTTTAAATTTAACATTTAATTTTTAAATCGACAGAAACAAATTTCATTCAACTCTTCCTGACTATTTGCACATAAATTCGCACATACACAACCCATACAAAACACTTACCAAAACCATTCATTCTCATAATCATGACAGTTTTATTTGCCTATTTTAAAGCATGTATATGTTAATAGGGTTTCCACTTAAGGTGGTTTATTAGGAAAGAAACAGACACCAGAGGAAATGTGCCAGATAAGATGCTGATTTTAAATGAATACGCTTTAACCCGTATTATTTTTATTTAAATTATTTTAAAGTTAATTTATATTTTGTATTCGTATTTTATTCGATTAATATTAAGACTTATATTATGTACCACCCTAATGAACAAGTATTATGTATTGCATTACTCTTGTAGAAAAACCACAATTTTTTTCAACCCGCTTAAACTCCATAACTTGAATGAAAAAAACTGTATGAACACTACCAACTCGTACATAAAACATATATTTTCGTAGTGATAGTTTAAGGTACTCAAATGGTACCCAAGTCTCAAGACAATAAATTTTCACTGAGAAAATATTACACAGTAAAACAAACAAGAAAAAAAACAAGAACAAAACGAAACGAAAGAAAAAAAACGCTAAAATAAAACCATAAAAAGAAAAATTAACGAAAAAAAAAAGAACAGGAAAGAAGAAGCAACATTCTTGGTAATGATTACAAAAGGGAATCATGGAATTATGGCCTAAATGATGTATTGTTTATACCAATTATGGCAGCTGAACTCTCTTCGTTTGTTTCTCCTTGCTGTTGATTTAAACGATTATAAACAACATACAAATGTAAATAATGATGAACATCATAATCACGATAAAGATGCTGAGAAATCATGAAAAATTGTAATAAAAAAAAAACAAATTTTGTAGAAACCATCAAAAGGGGGGAAAAACTGGTTTAGGAAAAAAGTCTCTGGTAAACAATAACAACAATTTCTACAATCAACAAAATAGTCTTTCAAATAAAGATTGTAAGACAGAAATGTGCGTGTGTATACATACATATATAGCAACTGAACGTACTCAGGCAAGCGTAATATTAGGCCGCGTAATAGAAGAAGTCAAAGCAAACATATGCGAAATAGACGTTTCACAATGCAATGGACATTGAACCTGTAAACATATACTCGCACAGTCTACTTGAAGGTACTTTACAATTGGTTTTGAATATTTTAGATTTTCGTTTAGTTTTACAAACTTAATTGGCCATTATAAGCCTTCAGTTAGGATTACGACCTAGCTTTTCACACAACTTATGTTGTGTGTATTAATTTTATCCATAAGTGGCGGGACCTACAGTTTAAATTTGACTTCAAATGACAGATTTTTGAGAAACTCTGGTGATAATATCTCTAGTCATTTGCTTTCATAGAATTCATAACTGCATCTAGCGCAACTGATGAAATGATTGCCTGCTAATCATTCCAAACACATATAAATTCTTTTGAGATAGTTAATCCTGCTTTACATACTGTTTGCTTCTGTAAGGGTCATTCGAAATGCCGTTTTCAGTTAAGGGTTGTCATAGTTGTTTCTATTTTTACCACCAGTTAGCATGTATTTTAAACGTGGCTTTAAACGAAAATTCTTTCTATGAGGTTCTCGCATTAGTTCATGCGGGAGTCATTGTTATTATAAATATTACTGCTGCGGCCATACAATCTACTGTACTTCTCTAAAACTTTTTTGCGTATCCCTAAAATATCTCCTGCAACCCTACTGGCCTGACAAAGGATGCCAGTATGCCGCTCGGTATTGACAATAACAATTCGATTCCTAATACTATGTTCAGGTCTGTACTTTTATTAAGTCAATATTCGGTTAATTGAGTACAATATTTTAAGTATTTAAGCATAATAATATATCCAATTTAGCTCACTTAAGATTCATTTAACCAGGTGGTAAATAACAGCATTGTTTTTATTTTGGTCGCGAAAATGAATGTCGTTTGTTAGTTTATTAGTGTTTGTTTGTCGTTGTTGACGTTTGAGTTGTCAAATATCAACAGAAAGTGTTCGGTTAATTGTAATATGCTCACTAAACACACTTATGACAGTGCTGCATTTTAAATTTTACTCAATATTATAACAATTTGCGTATTTATTGCGCAATAATTAATTGAAACTTTATATGAAATATTGAGCTCAATAATGGCGTTTATTGCGATTTATGCAATAAAGGTGCATATCTGAACACCATATAACATTTAATATACATTCAAGTGTTTCCGTCTGATATGTATTAATGTATCACAGGTTCCAATAATTCGTTCTCATCGTCATAGAATCCACATGTTGGGCTCAAGGTCTACAGTATCTTTTTAAAAGATCGGTTAGCAACCTCCAGGTATTCCCAGATAGTTTGATGCATAACTCATGACTCCTCTTATTGTACTTTCCCAACAAGAACTTTAATTGTCTTTAACCCACTTGGTTTTAAAAGAGCCTTTGTCTCTCTTTACCTTCTATTTCGTTGAGCATAACTTTGGAAAGATACGATCTTAAACAAGGATTAAGGTCAGTAGAAACGTTTATCGCGTGTAACCTCGTTATATTTTATTTTAGTGGAGAAAAACCCGGCTGCATAAAATGCGTGTTAAGACTATACATTGACTGGCTTACTATTCTCTTTAAAAAATGTCACCACATGTTCCGCCATTTTAAAACAAGGGCATTTCTTTCTGAATTTTCACAGACAACGTCTCACATCGAATTGCTATCCGCGATAAATTTGATTTTCATTGAGTTCGTTGGGAATATTTTAAGATTCTTCATGAAAACAAGGAGGAGCTTCAGATGGAAGCTCACAAGAATCTGAAACAATTTAGTGAGATGCCTTATTTGAACCAAAATGTATAACTTCGGACACATGAGCTATTAGAAGTGATGTAGTAGGACTTGAAGCATCTAGTCTTTCGTATAACTCAATTGTTAATTTGCGGCATGCGGACTGTTCATTTGTTCTAGACTTGTGCAGATTCTGAAACACCCCATTGATATCTGTTCGCCTTTGTTTATTGTTGTTTTTGACATAAAACGTAGCATCTTTAATTTTTTTTTTTTGACCATAAAGGATGTAGCAACATCGGCTGTCATCAGATTAGGATCACGATTGCGAAGGGCGTCAACTGTAGCTCAATCCTGGTTTGCTATATAACGTTGTTAGCATCATTAAGATTTTTTTTATTATAATGGATATCACATCGACTGTGATCAGATTAGCATCCCGAAGGCGAAGGCTGCCAACTATTGTTCAATTTTGCAATTGTTAAAAACTACGGCATCCCGGGGCACCGGGAGACCACCAACACCAACAAAGAAATGCTCGCTCAATAAATCATCAATAATTTTTTAGTAAAAGTTTAAAAAACATTAATTTTACTGAAAGCGTTATTAAATACACAATGATTTATGATTCTTAGGGCCATTATTACAGCTTGCCGTTAACTAAAGGGAGAATTTTAACGGGCAGATAAATTGTTTTTCATTATTATAAGTGGACAATATGGTAGAAGTGAGCGTCAAGCTAAAGGGAGGATCATCAAACTGGTAACTTTTAAAGTTAAGTTTATGATTGAACTTACCATATTATTTATTATTTTCAATGCGTGTTTCAATATAAACAAAATGCGCAAATAAAACAAAAAATCGAAGCCCATATTTGCCAATGCGTTTAAAAAAAACTTGTTTAAGTGAGCATTGTTATCGACATTGCTCCAGCACTGCCATATTTTTGAAAAAGATAACTTTATTTCATCTGTAAGTTGTAATAACGAAAATAAGTTAAATGTAACTTTACAGTTCCCTTTAGCTAAAAGTACCTTTAACTAAACCCAAGTTTAACGGCAAGTTGTAATAATGGCCCTTAATGAGTCAAAAGAAAAAATATTTATTGATTATAATTAAAAAAAAAGCAGCCTACTATCTAATTTCAGTTTAAAATTGAAAAACAATCATTAAAAATAAATAAATTATACTGATTGATAACGAATTTCTTTCTCATTCACATTCTTTCTATCCATTCTAACTAACAATAGCATGTGATACTGTTTGTTAAAGGAATACATGTTCTAAGAGAGAGAGAGAGAGAAATTAAAATTTCATTTAATCCAGCTGTTACTGCCAAAAACGAACATATTTAGACAATAACGACATTGATACTCCTCCCTGTAATAAACGAAAATTACAAACAAACATAACAAAACATCCTATCGAATTTCAATAACGCTGAGATGATGTTAATGATGGGAGATGATGACAGAAACGATGATAACGACGATTACACAGTTTATATTTTTCTTTTTCAAGTTATTGTGCCTAAAACAACAACAACGATAGGACCATCATGCCAGCTAGCAATATTGAAGGGGCACCTAAAATATTCTTGAAAACAAAAAATAATATGGAAACGATTTTCAAAAATTTTAAATGAATTTTAAACTTATTGTTGAACCTGTTGTTGTTGTTTGCAGTATACATCTGAATCAGAGGTCAGCAACGAGTATTCAAAACGATGAGTAGATTCGAGTCATACTTATAATTTCAGCTACTTATACGCATTCATACTTATTTTAATATCATACTCATACTACTCATATTCAAAGTTAGAAATACTCATCGTACTCATACTTAACAATACGCACGATGTTGTTGATTTCGACTCTCCATGATTCAACATATACACGAAGCACAAAATAAGTATGATTCGAGTACGAACACCACAATACTCGCTAGAAGTTGTGTGTGTGCTTTGCTTGCTGTCTTTGTCTTTTCTTTTCTCTTCTTTTGTAAATGCAACAATAACTACTACTGTAAATGTTGATGAATGATTCGAGTGACTCGAATCATTCGTAAGTAATATAAGTATTTTTCTAAATTTATGAATCTGAATGAGTAGGCGTATGAATCAAACAATGAATCGAATGTTGTGAGTTTGATGTCAACGTTGTACTCATACTCATTGCACCCTATACTTATAAATCAATGTTGTAGCGAGTACGAATGAATCAGAGTAGTTGAATTTTAATACTCTTGACTCACTCATACTCAAAATTTCATAAGTACCTATGAGTAGCGAAAATACGATTCATTGCTGATCTCTGATCTGAATCACAAAAAAGGTTGGTTTTTTTTTTCAGGAAAAAAATTTCTTTGCATAGGCACATGCTCACAAGAGACTACAACAGACATCCTTTCACTCAAATATTCATTTGTTTCTCAATTCCTGCATTCATTCATTCACTCATACAGGCATGCATGACTAGTACGTACGTTTATGAATATTAAGAACAAAAAAGAAAACAACAACAATAACTACTATGAAAAGCTATTGTTTTCAGACACTGCACAAGTGTATGTATGTATGTGTTTTAAGTTAAAAAAATTAAAATTCGTGTTTTATTTAAAAACTAAGCTCTCTCTATCCCTTGTTTTGCTGGAACATATAAAAACTATAAAAATATGGAATGCATGCATAATAAAATAAAAAGAGACAGCACCAGCCAGAGTCACAGACCAGGAACCAACATATTTCAACAGGAAAAGGAACGAAAATAAGATTTAATTGTTTCCACCATTTTGCATTACTTCCGGTTAGGAAGAATGAAACGGTTATTTTCAGTATTCTTATTGTTTTACGTGCATACGCTTCTTCTCTATATCTCCCTTTCTCTCTCTGTCTTTCTTTTCTACTTTTTTCCTGGTAAAAAAAATAATTTTTTTTTTCACGAAATATCAGATGTAGCTTGTCTAAAATGATAACATTCAGATGGAATATGAATTGATTACTTCGATAACGTGCTTGGTGTTAAGCTGCTGTTGTGGTGAACATTTCATCAACGCAAATAACATTTTCGTCAAAGGCAGGACCATATATGTATACACACATAATTGGTCATTCAACCCTTCAGTCAGGATTACGTCCTAGCTTCTGACACACCTTTTGTTGTGTCTGTAAATTATATACATGAGTGGTGAGTACCTACTGTTTAAAGTCGACTCCGAACGACAGATTTTTATAAAACTCTTCATGGCAAATTTTATATACTCTCAGAGTTATTGCCAGAAATGTGCTGAGAGTCTGTCGCCGAAGAAATATTTTTATCAGGCATATACAACCGCGTACTGGCGAGAGCCAAGCTCTGTTCATTAGTGATAATGGGAGAGCAAAGTCTAGTGATTCATTGCAGCACCGTCGTAATATGGCTTGCTTTCTATCACTACTGGAATGAATTTTTCTCAATCGAAATAAAGAAATCAACCCGATAATCGCATATTTTTTACGTAGAATTCATCGTTATCGTGGAGAACATCTCTTCGTGTTCAATTGGCTTGTGAATCGCTCTATATTTTTCTAAGCGAATTTCGCAACCGTATCTGAGTGTGGAAGTCGCATTAAACTAGGAGGCCACGGTTCAAACCCCAGGTCAGTCAACTCCAACAAAACGAAATATGGAAAAATATTTCTTCGCCGGCTGCCTCTCAGCAGATTTTTGGCAAAAACTCTGAGAGTAAATAAAAATTACCATGAAAAAGTTTCTCACAAGAATTTGTCGTTCGTAGTCGACTTTAAATTATATATCCCGCCACTCATGTACACATTAACACACACACAACATAACTGGTATGAGAAACTAGGTCGTAATGCTGACAAAAGTGTGGAAATTACCAATTGTATATGCATCCGAGTGTTAATGCCCTTTCTCCAAAAGATTTCTCTCATATTTACATGAAAATGTATCGATTTCCTTTGAAATAGACTGGGAACTCAATTTCTTAAATGGTTAAAAAACTGTTTTCCTTGCATTTACTTTAATGTATTACCCTGTGATAGCAATTCTACAAAGAAAACGAATAAGACACCACCATGAACACGTGCATATACTGGAGATAATAAAAATTGCTAAAATACTGTCGATTGAAGCGATGATTCTAAAAGTGTTGCAATGTCACGTTTATTTCATTTCTAAGGAGAAACTCAAGAGCCTGTATTTTTAAATCTTTTCTGTATGTTTATCATCTTATGTCATTGTGTATGTACAATTGTACATTAATACATACATACGTAGTTTGTACAGGAAATAAAATCCTTTTTTATCTTCCTAAAAGGTGAAATATGATGGTGGTTAAATCGCTGTGTATCTGTGAAAGCGGTGACCAAGACATTGCTCCAAAGCAAAATAATTTTTCATTTGTGAACCTAAGTGGTAATAGTGGAGTGGTTTAACAATATTTTCATGGGGTGGTCTGGAAGTTCTCCGTAAACAATGAAAATTAAAATAAACCGTAAATGTTTTCTTTTATGGGCAAATTACTGTGTTCTGTCAAAACCAACGATCATAAACATAAGTCTCTAAGCGTACATATGTCATTAAAATATGTAAACAAAACCATCAAATTTAACAGAAGCAAATCGTAACAACTGTTTTAGTTCGCTCACCTTGTGTAATTTTATATGCTTTCTCCTTCGTTTCACGAAAATATGAACGTTTTCTCGGGTATGAGTGATACGTTTGCGAGTTAAGCACACTCCTTTACGTTTAATTAAGATTGTCATTTACTCAACCATAAAACTCTGCTGTGCTTTCTTTAACTGGCCTATCTACTTTGCTTGCCTTCCACCATACCCATTCCTGGAAGTCTTAAGTTGTATTGAAGTTGCACATTAAATTATGTGCAGCATGTGCATACTTTAAGTACAACTTCCATAGTTGCTCTCTGTAAAATGTCACTTATTTCTTCTTGTCCTCTTCGTAACATCGTAACTTCTTCTTATTTTTGTACTGACAAGCACATTATTATTCAAATAATACAAATGCAACAACAAAAGCTGTAATTACACTTTTCTTTTCCCTCCTCTTTTTTTCCCATTTTTGCTTTTTTGTATTTGCGTGTGAATTCAACCATGGGTTGCAACTGTGCGTTTGTTTTTGAAGCTCGATTAAGTGTCTCAAGAGCCATGAGTTTTCTTTTGTTAATTGTTTTTCTTGGTTTTTCTTTATTGTTTTAATTTTCATAGATTTTCTTTTGTTTTCCAGATAAAAACAGAAAAAGCGTAAGAAATGAAAATGAATTCATTGTAGGTGGCAATGTGTTTGTATTTCGAACGGTATTTGTGTTGATGTTTTTGCATGAGACAATGAAAACTAAATCAATGCAGAAATAAAGTCTTTTGATAAAGTTGAAGGTCGGTATTAATTGCATATTATATACATATATGTATATAATGATAACTCCCAATCAAAATGACAATCTCTGCATCCAGAATTTTATATCCTCGAATTTTTGAAAATTGAATGATTGGCTTTATAACATAGGGTGGGCCATTTAAAAGTTTAAAATTAAAAATGCAATAAACCAAAATTTTGTTTGAAATTTTCCAAAATTATATGGCTGCCGCGGCTGGCCTCATGGTACCTCATTCGATCAGACCAATTTTCGTTCACTTTTTCGAGTATATGGAGTCGTATCTCGGCATCACGAATGTTGGCCTTCAAATGGTCAATTGTCTATGGTTTGTGGGCATAACACTTTTCTTTAACGGCGCCCCACCAAAAATAGTCCAGCAGTGTCAAATCGCAGATTCAGGTGGCCAATTGACATCACCATTTCGGGTAATTAAACGGCCATCAAAAGTTTGATGCAAGAAATCGATTGTGGCATGAGATGTGTGAGAAGTTCCTCCATCCTGTTGAAACCAAAAATCGTTAACGTCGTACGGTCTCCATAGACTGTAATGGTTGCGCCGTCCTCATTGCGAAAGAAATATGGGCTAATGAAGCCCCCACAAGACGCGCCAAACAGTCTAATTCGGCAATTTTGCTTATTAACTCACCTACGAAAATTAAAGTTAGCTTCATCGGAAAATATGATTTTTGGAAAAAAAAATTGCGGTTAATTGTCTTTGTTTTAGAAATAAATTTCCAATAAATCCCTACATTGATCAAGCGTAAATCGATTCGTTATGTCCAGTGGAAATAATATACTGAATACTAATTGGAAATAACCGATGATTCAAATTTAAACAGATATATGACCCACTTCAGTCTTCAAAGTCCACTATGTATTTTGTCATAATGATTTACGATTGTCTTAACTTGTGGCGTATGTTGGCGATTTCTCAAAGTAAAAGAGATGCCAAGTGTAGGAGCACCTAATCAGAATAAAAGGTTCTTACTTCTGAAACTAGCGAACACAGTGTTATTGCCTCAGAAGAATGTAGAAAATATGAGGCATGATAGCGATTTACAGTTCCATTTTTTTTTAAAGAAAAAGATAATGTTGCTATAGAACGAATTATCTCTATATAGAGATAACATATTATTTCAACGATTCAATAGAGACAAATTTTGAAAAAATGCTTAAAGAGATGGGGCTTTTCTAATAAGTTACCATTCGGAGTTTAAGGTATTTCTGTATTATATACATACAGTGCTTGAAAAAACAATGGAAACTTTTTCAAAATTGCACTAAAAATTAAAAATATTCTTAAGAAATTCGCAAAATGTTTGTGCTGTTTATTAATAAAAAAATTATTTCAATGCTAAATTTCAGCAAAAAAAAAAACAATATGTGATAAATATGGACTTAACATATCAGAACTTTCAAAAATGATTAAAAAAATTTTTTGAGTCAAGAACTGTAAACACTCATCATTTTGGAGAAGGCTTCAACACTTCAATAATATAGATATGATACTTAATCAATCTACTAAATCAAGAGGAGATGTTCCAAAAATTGTGCGTAGTTTCTTTACTAACTTCAACATGATGTTCTTGTCTAATAACACATTTTGAATATTGATTTCAGACAGAATTTGTTACACAGTTCAAGACCCCACCCCTTAGCTTCCATGAGGACAACGTCCCTAGCCCTGTTTGACAAATGAACGGGTGATAAATTCCAAAGGTTTCTTCTGTCCTAATACAAAGTAAATTCAGCTTTGACTAGTTAACAATTAATAAATGTCCAGTTGCCTGTCTTGACAAAGATGTCGGAATGATAGATAGGCAGGTGTTTTCTCCAGAGAAGAGAAGTAGTTTATTATTTTTTTACAAATTGAATGTGTTATTAGTATCTCGTCCTATTTCCCAATCAGTATCAAAAATCCTTTTTAGTTTACTTGTCGAAGATAGATTCCGTGAGTTAAAGTTGCAATTCCTGCACTTTAAACATTTTATAGAGTATCCAGCTTGTTCTCCTTTCTTAACACCCAACACCACCATATCAATTTCTGTGAGTGTAATTACAAAACTCTGCTCAAAGTCAAGTTAATCTCTTGATAAAACAAAGCAAAACAAAACAAAAAATCAACAATTATAAGAGTAATTCATTACACTTTTATAGCAATAACTAAATTAAACGAGGTAGAGCAAGAGAGAGAGAGGCAAGTTACAATATTCATGATGACATGATGCCATTAAACTTTGCTTAAATATTGCAATTATTTTTGTTGTAAATGAGAAAAAAATTTTAATTTTCTCACAAACAATAAAAGCGTACAACAATACACACACTATTGAAGCAATGAGAGAAGTTTTAACTGAGAGATTTGCTGCAATTGTTGTGTTGGTTTTGAAAAAAAAAGAAGAATTAAAACACTTGTGGCGGTTTTTTCCATACTAGTTTTATTTCTTACCTCTTTAAAATACTGGTAAGGAGTAATACCACTGACTTTACTGCCTTTTTTTTTCCTCAATTTAAAACATTTTTTAGTTTTATCTCACATTTACTAAAATGGTGCTGAGCAAAGGTTCTTTCGAAAAAGAGACAAGAAAAAACAGGAGGATAGTTAGAAAAAGCAGCCTGTAAAGACTTTTATTTGAATGGAAAAGACAAACAAATTCAAAAATTTTAACACAGCCAATGTTAAAGTTAGCAGTGCAATGTTAATAGTTTAACAGAAGATAATAAAAAAAAATGGTCATGTAAGAAAATTATACCCCACACGCTTCTGAGTGGAGCTCTGGTAACTTTACCACCAACGTCAGATCGGACATCTTCAACAAAACAAAATATGAACAAATATTTTTTCAGCGACTTCTACTTAGCAGTTTTGTGGCAAAAACTCTGATAGTAAATAAAATTGCCATGAAAAGTTTCTCAAAAATCTCAAATTTAAACTGTAGATCCCGCCATTCATGTATAAAAATTAACACGCACTTCTCACACCACTTATGTAAGCAGCTAAGTCGTAATCCTGACTATTAAAATTTTTTGGGTTTTTGTCTTTGTTAATTAAGTTCGAATTGAGCTTCACACACAACTTTTATTTCTTCCAAGTATTATTAACGACTACCATACCAACGTGATTCAATACTTGCCACAACCTAAGCGAAATCGATGCGATCAAGATCGAATTGTAACTGCGCTAAGAAACTAATCTTCTTCTTGTGTTGCAGTGTTAAACAAAAACCACGTTTTTTCTGTAAATCAAACTGAATTCACCTTAAAAAAGCAAAATTAGCATCAGTGGCAGAATGGTAATAAAAGAAACAAAAAACATCTCTTAAAGGGAATTTTAATGCAACTTGTTTGTCAGTAAACCTGTTTAAATCAATGGCAATCTGTTTTTGTTCAGGAATATTTTTCACTGTTGTTGTTGTTGTCTTTGTCTTTGTAGTTCCTCCTGAATTGCTGTTTTCCTCCTTTACTTTAATAATACAAAAAAAAAAGAAACAACAACACAGATAAACATTTTGTCACTCTTTTTTTATTCTTTTCTTTGCGTTAATATTGTTTAATTATTTTTCACTCACGGGTAAACGCACTAACGCTCACTCTCTCTCCACATATTATCTCAAACATTTATAGTTCGTTGCATTAAAATTCTCAGCTTGCAGTGTTCTTATGTCTGTATACGTGTGGATGCATGTACATTGTGTTGAAGTTTTTGTTTTAAAAGTTTTTATTTTTCTTTAAAAACAAAAAAAAAGTGTTCCACCATGCTGCTGTGCATTACAGAAGTTTATAACAACAGCCTTGTTAAACTGCAAATAAAAGTATGTAAAGGTGAACGTGCGTCGATGTACACTCACCAGAGAATGCGTGTGTTGTTCGTAATGTCTAAGAGATGTTAGACCATCAACTAATAGATTTTTTAAGTGTTTTCCACCTTGTGCGAGCATGTATAGCTTAAAGTAAAGCTTAAAAACAATAAAAGTATTATTAGTGCGCATACATACATACATATGTACGTATATCCGTATACAACTCGTTTTGATTTCTTTTTCTATTGTATTTTGCGTAATGTTTATACGCTTGACTGATTCTGAACACCCTCACATTAATTCTCATTTAATAAGAATGCATCTGTTTTTCTTATTGAAATAAAAGCTTAACTAACTTTTATATTAATTGAGAGGGGGCCAGTTTTATTTTACTACGAACTACAAACCAGTTTATCCGCTAGAAAACTTTAAATTTAAAAGTTTGAGGTTAAGATTATTTTTACTAGATTTTTAGGGTTTTGGAGATTGACTCGCACACGGCGACTCTCACAACGAAATGTTCTTTTCATTTTCTGTTTGAGAGATTTGAACATTACGCTTTGAGACGCCATTGAGTGGTTTTATAGCTTTGAATTTTAATCACCTTAAAGTTTCACACTGATTTGTTCGTTTGTCAGAGAATTACGTCTGAATATAATAATATTACCACTACGCTTCTATGCGATTCTTGCCAGGAAAGTGTGTGTACAACCATATCATATGGTAAGTTTGGTAGGTTGTATACGAAAGACGGGGTTAAACAAACCACCCGTTAAAATATCAGAATTACGATGCTATGTAGACCGGAAATTTGTACAAACTATCAGGAAGATATGTAGTTCGACCAGGATAGTCATTCATTTAAAAGGTGATGTAAACAATTCCCAATTCTAGCTTAAACCAGAACAAAACTGGCTAAGCAACAAGGCCCAGTTACGCTCAAACTTGAGATTTTAATAAGATCCTATTACCGTTCACAGGCGACAGTTTATCTAAACTGTCCAGAGAATACCACCATCAAAGTCGTTTAAATTTGATGGGCCGTCGCCGTAGTCTAGTATATAGTATTGGCTTTTTAGATGTGAGACCACGGTTCAAACCCCACGTTAGTCATCTCCCTTTCTTTTATTTGCTCTCAGAGTTTTTGCCAGAAATCTGCTGAGAGAAAGTTTGAACCGAGGCCTCACGTCTAATAAGCCAACACACTACCTACTAGACCACGGCGACTTCAATAAGTAAGTAACAGATGCCTAAATTTCAATACACCATAACATGGTTACTTTATATTTTTGAATACACTTGATTTCTAATTGAATATTGTTTTTAAAGAATTTACCGTATCTTACTAAATCTCTCTCTTTTTTGCTTTGGATTTATAAACAAGCCTAGCATTAATAAATTAAATTCAGTATGATTTCCCTCATCCATATGTTTCTCTGTCTGGCACTCATAACCACACAATATGGAATCTTTCCTACCATTGATTGAGAATTTTCCAATTGAAATTTACAAAACGCTAATAAATGCTCACCCTATTCCTCCCATCAGCTTAAGTTCGTTATGGTTTTCAATTGCTTTAGTTTGGTTTGAAAGTCATCAGTGATTTGGAAACAAAAACATGAAAGTGAAGGAAATTAAAAGAAGGTTTTCCTTTCATCTCGTTAAGCTGCTTCAATGACTACAGAGACTTTTTCATTGGATCGAGTAAAAGAAAGTAAAAGAACAAAGGGATTTTCTTGATTACAGTTATTGTTGTGGTCTCTTATACTTATGTACATTCAAAGCAAGTAATACCAGGCCTAAATATGTGCAACGAAAAGGTCAACAGAAATCATAACCATTACTTCGCATCAGGTAATTTCATTTGCTTTGGTTTTTCTTTTTTCTCCTAATTATTTTCCTTCTACTCATATCTGCTGTTGTCTATTGGCTCTTGCTTAAATTACAGCATTTCAGGTTACCACAAAACAAGTTTAACTGGTTGCATGCAGTTTACAAAATGTAAAGAAAAAGAGGGGAGTAGGAATATTTTTTTTTGTTTTTTCAAATATTTTTGCAGATTTACAAACATTAAGAACTTTACCAATAATACGATGATATGAAAGACCAGTTTGTAAACCAGGAAAAAAAATGAGTAAAAAGACTTCTTTGTTGCCTTTAAAACGTTTGCTGCAGCAACAGCATATGGGCATGATGTTGTGCGGCATATAAAAGCCATTCGAGATTCATGCTGCAATGAAACATAATCTGCTCCCAATTCTGTTACTTTTCTCAAAGCTGGATAATAAAACGATACGAGATTTCAACTAAAAAGATTTTTTTATATCCCCTATAACTGCTTTGATGGTTAAGGGCATATTGTATTTGTGATTACGTTTGTCAAATCAACAATCTTCAGGTATTTATTAAGCCAGTGGAGTCATAATTTTTCCACAGAAAAAATAATGCTCCTGACTTCATTTTAGAGTGTCTAATACAAATGTAATGTATATGCCTTCCTTAACGTGTAACCAGTCCTCAATACAATTCCCTATCTGTCTGGACCAGAAGGTTATACAAATTTTTGTTTAAATTCAATAAATTTTTAGACAAGCAAAGTCTAGCTAAACGAATTGGGGATCAGAAATATCTTTACTAATGGTCAGATGTGAGTTTCTAAATCTCTTGCATTTTTGTTGACGCATTGATTCCATTATGATCAGTGAAGGCATCCTCATATCTGTCTGTCACCACTGAAAGCTGCTTAATATCTTCAGAATGTCCAGGTTTTGTGAGAGTTGTTGAATTATTGTCTCTGTCAATTGAACGTAGTGCAATAAAGTCGGTGTAGTCTAGCATGTATTGCGTTGGCTTATTAGTCATGAGGCATTGGTTCAAACCCCAGATCAGGCATCTGGAACAAAACGAAATATAAAAAAAAATATTTCTTTCTCTCACCAGTCTTCTGGCAAAAGCTCTCAGTGTAAATAACAAATTGTCATGAAAAGTTACTGACTAGTACCGCTGTGAGTAATCGCAATCAAATTTGCAGATTAGCACACTACCAAGTTGACTTCCGGTGCACTCTTGGTGTGCTTTTATTCTGCCTCACAATAAATCCAGGACAGTGGTTTTCTCTAATTTAGAAACTTTTCATGTCGTCCACCATGTACTTCAGAAAATGATGGAATTTCAGATAGAAATTCGGTCCATAAAATCCACGATTTGTTAATTCGTTTGCCCGTAACCATCAAAGCCGGCCTATAGGCAATCTGCTTCTATCCGACTTTAATCAAGTGATTCAAAATATTTTTTTGAATCATATTAAGCTTCAAGACTAACACATCGTTTGAACTGGTACATATTGAAGATAAAAATAAAGGAAATGTAGCTGACGTAAGGAAAGCAGCACTGGAGTAGTTGTCATAGTTTCAGGGTCATACAATTTATTTACATTTTCAACCTCTAACTGGCGTTTACAACTAAATCTTCAATGAAACGTAAACTATGAGGTTTTTTTTTTATTCGCGCTCAAGCTATACTTGTGGCTTTCAGTACGAAGCATGGTCTATCGCTACTAATAACTTGAAAACGAGTACAGGATGTGGAGTATGTTCTGATGTAAATGACATTTCAGTGTGTTTCAGATTGCCCGATGACTTCTTAGTGTTTAAAGCGGATGCTTACGCCATTGTTGAGCAGTTCTGTTTAATATTAAATTTTTCGGGAAATCGATGCGAGTAGTTTTAAAAAATAATGCGACGGCTTCAGTTAGATCTGATATGATATGATGGGAGTAAGAATTAGTACTCAAAGAAACTACGTGGGACTGGATTAGGAAGGTGAAGTTTTCATGGTGTCAAAATGTGCTACAAAATCTCACCACGTAAGCAATACTGTGACAAAAAAGAGAGAAAATATTGTCAAAGAATTCTTTCAGTAGAAAATCTTGTGTATCTAATGTATCTTTCCATTGGGAAAGAAATGGATTTCTTTTTAATATACCTTCTACAACTGTTTGATAACTGTATTGCTTGTGAATGTTCATATTTTCTTTTTATGTCCCTGTGTAAGATATCCAAAATTTTTTTCAATGCCCTCAACTGAACAACCGTGGTGCCTAACGTGTATACATTCCATCTCTGGTTTCTTGTGAGTGATAATCAATATTCTGTTACAATTTATGGGTATGTTAACAGAAGGAGCAGAAAAATATAACAGTTCCAAAACACTTTGTTGTATTTGTTGTAGTTGGTCTTATATTGACTTGTTTTTGGCTTATTTGATTTGTATGAGATTTTGTGGCCTTTTTTGTTCAAACTCTTAACGATCAATTGCTTTCAATACACGTCAGTGTATGTTGTGGGAAGTGTTACTGAGAATTCTTAAGCTGGATAACAGAGAACACAAACTAAAGTTTTTTTTTCGCTTCTGCTTTTAACGCTTTTCCACCGATTGATGGCAGATATTGACGTTTATTTATTTATTTTTGTTTTCTTTTTTTATTTTTTGGTGTAATGGTTGCTTTTAACTGTATTGCTGCTGATGCTGTTGTTGCCGCCCGCATGGTTTAGCTTTGTTATTATTGTTTTTGATGCTGCTGTCTTTGATTTATACTGACTTTAAAGTGCAACATCAGCAAATATTTTTTTGTTGATTTCTTTTTTCTTTGCCTTTCTTAGTTTCGTTTACATTTATTTTTATTTTTTTTTTTATTTCGCAGAAGTTTTTGAGGCTGTTGTTGTAACTATTCTCTCATACCCCCTTTTCTATTTAATTTTTTTCTGTTGTGTGGTTCTACGACGTATGTATGTATGTATTCTTGTTGAGGTCGTTGTAAGTATTTTTCCTTACTCCAGTGTAAGTGTGTTGAGCGTGTGTAACAATTACTTGCTCACATTGTAGCTAATGTTGTCGCTCATTTTTCTCGCTCCCTTTTTTCTACTTTTTGGTCAATACAGTGCATTGAAGTGTTTTTTTTTTCTTTTTGGATAGAAAAATAAACAAAAGAAAGAGCATTTGACTTCCTATCGTTTACGAATAATCTTCAATAACAAAAGCAGCGTTGAGAAACGGGCAATAGAGCAGAATGTTATAAAAACGTGTATTGCAAAAAAAGTGAACAACAACAAAAAGAAGAAAATCTGACATAAAAATAAAAAAGAAAAATCGAATTTGTTGAAAAAGTCGAAGAGGTCAAGCAAAAGCAAAACAATTTCTTGTAAATTGAGGTTAACAAATATACATTATTGTTGTTGTTATTTGTATACAAATATTTACAGTGTCGGTTAAAACCAAGAAAACAGAATCTGAAATCAAGTAAAATATTTTTATTAAATTTAACACAAATAAATACGACAGAAATTATTTGACAAGAACCTCGAATACTTCTTATAACAAATGCTCTAATTCTTAAAAAAATGTTTTCGAATATTGTGGGTCTTTCATTAAGTGCTTCTCATTTTAAATTTAAGTAAAACAGAGTGTGTAGGTGATATCATAGTAATTTTTTATTAGTTTGAAAGACCTGTTGATGTATGAAATGTAACACCATAACCACTTTTCTAAGTGGAGCGCATCCGAAATATCAAAATTTCAATGACTCTGGCACATGAATCGGCCGGAATTTGATGATGGCATGGATTATATTCGCATATACCTGCGACTTAACAAAACCCCAGAAGAAAAAGTCTAACAGGGTCAAATCGCAGAATTTCGTTTGCCTACTCACATCAATTCCACGTAAAATGACCATGCCGTTTGGCATATCCATCCGCTATGCGTCCTAAAGTGTGGTTTAATAATCAATTCTACCACTTTACGTTATTTCTTTTCTTTGTTATATTTAGGTTTCATTTTGAACAATACAATTCTGCCTTCCCTTATTTATTCGAAATCCTATTCCTTCTGCCCTAAAATAAGGTTATCGTCAGATATTTTGAGGAAAATGTTGAACGTTAGCTGTTGCCATTCATTAAATTAGTATGATTCAGCATTAATATGTAAAAATTTAATTTTTTACTAGAGAACACAAATATTTTTTTTATTGCTATCATATGGAATTATTTCAATACTGTAGATTAAATTCCCATATCTGTGGATTTCGTAGTTAAATATTTTAATAGTTTATCTACTGTAAACGGCAAAAACAAACAATTCTTAAATTTTTAGTTTTTAAAAAAAAAATTTTTTCATATTATTTGTTTTGTTTTCATTTATTAAAAATTAGCTCGTTACAGAGTTAGTTAAATTTTTTGGATTCTTTTTCTTTATTTTTTAAGCTATACTAGAATTTAATGATGCTATGCAGGCAGGCAATTGTTATCGGATTTTTTACAATTTTAATAAAAAATTTTAAAAAACAATTTATTAGTTTTTAAACAGAGACTTGTTAAAATATTTACATAATGTAATTAAATTGAAAATATTAAATTTTTTTGTAATATTGGTTGCAATATTATTGGTACGAGTTGTGTGTTATTTTTTTAATGATCATTTTCAATAAATAATGAATGAAATTGTTTATTAATTTTTTAATTTTGAATTAAGGAATTTGCTGTCTTACAAAAAATGTTGTTTAAAAAATTATGCTACGATTTTAAGTCAATAGCTGTGTGACTTTTTGTATAATACCCACGTTTATGGGGAAAATATCATGTCACGTTTCATTAGTTTCCAGTGTTCAAAATTTATTTATTCCTTCGGAGAAATAAGATGTGTTGACGTGAACAAAAAAATAAAAATCATTTTGTAAAATTATATTCGGAAGGCAGTCCAATTATGATATGTTTTGTGAGGTAACGTCTTGTTGTTTTAAAGTTGAATCCACTATAAACTTGCGATGAAAAGTATTTGTTACGACGAATATTTCAGTAAAAAAATTATTCGTTCTAGACCAGGAACTGATGAAAATCACGTGATGCCATATTCGGAATATATGATGGGCACCTAGGACTCCCTCTGTATTTGATTTAATTGAATAGATAGAAGTGATGACATCTGAAAGATAATACAGGCTGACTTCCAAAATGTTAGTTGCTTTGTGTTTGAACAAAGTACAGTGCACTCGGGAAAACGTCAACACTCGTTTACGTCAACATCCCAAAACGTCAACCCTTAATTTTTTACATTGTCTAACCAAACCACAAAGCTCTAAAAGGTCAACTTTAAATAAAAGAAAATTTTGAATTTAGCAACAGCTAAAATACACAGATTTGTCGGGATTCCCCTTATAAGTATGTAGAGTAGAAAAGAAATGTGTTCAGTTCTACTGGTTAATGTTTCTAATTCGTGTAAATTGAGGAGTTAGAAGTGACCGATGATGACAACGGTTTAGATACAAGTACAAATGTGCAGACAATAAAACCAAACGAAGCTGTCGAAATATTTAACCGGGCTTTGGATTGGGCTCAATGCGAGAATGTTGGGCAAAATGACTTAAATGTACTATATTAAGACGTTTGCGGGAGAAAGCTCTCTTCCAATTATTAGAAAGGAAAAAACAACAGAAAAAAATAACAAATTTTTTTAGATGCATAAGTACGTGAAACTAAGAATATGATCTCATTTAAAATGTGTTCTTTTAGTTTTAGTTAGGCTGAAAGCCTTTTTTGTTTCTTTTTGGATTTGTTTATGTTTGGTTTTAGTTTATAGTCAATAAAACCGTTTTAAAGCACACTATCAATATGTTTTTTATTAAAATTTTTTACATTCATAAACGTCAACATTTTGTTAAACGTCAAGACCCGCGGTTTTAATTAGTTGACGTTTTCCCGAGTGCACTGTATAGAGTTTCATAAAGCCGCTATACAAAATATATATAATGTATTCTGTTTCTAAACGTCGTCAATGTGTATTTTTAACGCAGTCAAAAAGGAATCAGGCATCGGATTTATAGTTTGGTAACTTTGCCTATCTATGTACATAATTTATATACCGTAGTAGAACTGCATACAAACTTTGTACTGATACATTTTGAAAGTCAGCCATATTGTTACCTCTTGGTAAACCAAACATAGTCAGCGTTAAAATTATTAAGCTATCCAATATACATACATATGCCGACTATATTTATGTACAGTCGGTAAAGCCTCATTAGTTATCTAGTTTAGTTTCCGTAGTTTAGTAGACGTGAGGCCACGATTCAAACCCCGGGTCAGAAATCTCCAACAAAACGATTTATGAAAAAATTTTTCTTTGGCGACTTTCTCTCATCAGATTTCTGGTAAAAACTCTGAAAGTAAATAAAAAATTTTCTCAATTTTCTCATATGTCGTTCGGATTTGATTTTAAACTGAAAGTCCCGCCACTCATGAATAAAATGAATACGCACAATAGAAGTGGTTTGGAAGCTTGGTCGTTGTGCTGAAGAGTTGTAATGAACAATTATGTACGTATGTATATGTTATCTACTCGAAGAATAGATTTCTTTTAAAAATTTAAAAAACGAGTTACTGTAGCTTTGTGTGTGCTGGCTTGTTCTGTTCAAACAGATTTTTTGAAAAAAAATCTTCAGTCCACTCATTGACCGTATAAGAACCAAGACTTACTGAATTGTCCTTTACAACCCTTTAGTCAGAATTACGACCTAGCTTATCATACCATTCATGTGTGTTAATTTTATCCACACTACTAACTACTAACGCGATTGTTAAAAAGTATGAAAAAGAGTTTGGTCGTAATAGATAAATTGCTGTCAATGCCACACAGACGATGTTAATCTGCTATTCTTTGCCGAGCGGTTTTCTGTTATGATTTTGCAGCTATACAGCAGCAAACACTGGTAATTCGATGCATTACGTTTTGTTGCCCTTTTCTTGTCTCGTTCAAATCGTACCATACGTTTTTTGTACGATGTTTATTTTCAGAATATCGAATGCTGGCCGTTACAAACAGTGTCTAGACAAATTTTCAGTTGCCTGGCTTGAGTTTTCACTTCTATAGAAAAGAAAGTAGTTCAATGGATAGTGTATTTTCTCACAATATGAGATCCGCAAGTTCAAATCTCAGCTCTGACATCTGAAAAAAAAATATTTACTTATTAGTAGCATTCTGTCAAAAGCTCAAAGACTTGTAGATTGCCATGATAATTTGTCTTTTGTAGTCGATTCTTTAGATACCACTGGTCGTCTTTAAAATTAACATTCACAACAAAAATATAATTGAAAACTAATGGATATGTCTTTTCACGTCTTATTTTTATTTAATTTATTTAACTTATTTAATTTAAATTTAAATTAATTTAAATTTAAAATTTTTTTCATTTCAGGTAAGTGTCTGCTTATTTCTTTCTACAAACGTTATCTCTGAGACAAACTCGGTTTGGTAAGATTATAAATACAGGAAGTAAAATATTGTGCCTTCTCTGTTTTTTTTATTGAATTTCTTATTTTAACAGAATAGAATCGTTTGCTATTCATAACGATTTCCATTAAATTTTAGCATTTCTTACAATCTTAACAACTTTTGCCGTAAATTTCCACTTGACTATCCAAAAAAAGAAGAAAATGCAAATGATTTTCAATTGAACAGATTGCGTTAAAAAATTTTCGTGTTTATTTTCTAAACACAAAACAAAACAACAATTCACAAGAAAATCAATATCTCAGCATCATTTGATTCCATTTTAATGGCTTTCTATTTTGGGGTAAACCATTGAAATCTGAAATCTTTATGGAGTGATAAATGTTTAGTACGTGTGTTATTGTATTTGTTGTTCATTGAAAAAAATTTTTTTGGTTTTTTCCGTATAGAAAAACTGACGATTGTATTGCATTATTGATGGATATACTTTTTTTAGTTTTTTTTTGTGTTATTGCTGCTACTGCTGCTGTCTTAATAAACTGTTAACCCATAAAATTATGTGTGTTGTAAGATGCATGTGTTTAAAATTGTATTGAAGCCGTGGAAACTAGCATTTAAAATATTTTACAACAAGCAGGCAGGCAGGCACGTACAAAGTGTTCATGTGCCAATGCACCCACTCCCATCTGTAGCCCAGATTATTTATTGTTCATAAAAAAAAGTTTCAATAAAGAGGAGCAAACGATCACGAGGTCAAAAGTTCAAATACGTATGTACATGTGTAAACGCATTACATTATTACTAAATCAATATTTATTTTTAATTTTTCTTCTTTAAATTATTAAATCTTCTCGTCATTTATGCACTTTAATTTCCGCACATACATAGATTTTAAAGCCAATAGAAATGTGAAATCAGTTTGATAGCTTAATATTTCATTTAGCGGACACATATAAGTAAATTTGGCCCAACAGAATCGTTTTTAATTTACATTTTCTTATGTTTCAATTACGGAATGAGAAATAGTTGACAAATCTAGTAGGTACTGTGTTGGCTTATTAAATGTTAGGCTCAAGTTCAAACCCCAAGTCAGACATCTCCAGCAAAACGAAATAGGAAAATAGCTCTAGTTATACCACACAGTTGATTGTTAGCTGAATGTTTCATTCGGAAACAATATTGTTGCATAGAGATTAGGATTTATTCTTCAATGAGACATTTGGCTACTAACTGAAATATTTCACTATTTGCAAGATGTCCAAGACCAATATGCCTTGCAAGTGTGTCCGTAATGCAATGCCCCGTCATGACTCCGAAAACCATACTGAGCGTGCTTTTTTGCCTTGTAATTTGCAATCCATCGAGCTTTAGCAAATTTTCTGCACCGTTCTGCTCGTGTCCGAAGCCGCTCGTCTATTATTAATGGAATCGACGATCCCATTGACAAATATCAGCTTGCAGGTTTTCAGAGGAATTCCCAAAGTCGAGAATTCATCGGACAGTTGGATGATTGTGCCACGCCGGGCCAACACATCGAGTATAAAATTGCCTGTAATATCACTGTGCCCTGGTACCCATATAATATGCACATCGTATCATATCTCATTGACATCTCTGCGACAATTGTACATCATCTTGGAGTTCATTACGCTGGACTTTAGTGCTTTGGTAGCTGCATAACTGTCGGAAAGTATGATTTTGTCCCACTTGGGGATATTTACGTCCCCAATAATTAGGTTTAGGAGACCTTTTGTTCTTTTTTTAGACGTGAGGCCTAAATCTGTCGTCCGAATGTGTATGTATATATTTATACCACCTTTCTCTGTCATTTTGGCGCTATGTATTGCCTGCCTCTCTGCCTGCACTGCAAGTTGAAAAAATCTTTTTTTTGGTAAATTGGAAAAAATAAATAATAAATAAAATTGATTGGTGATCAAATATAAATCAATATTTTAAATATTTAAAATATTTTCTATTTTTGTTTTATTTTTTTTAATTTAATAAAACGATTTTTTTCTTCACTGCCATATTTTACTACTCATTGTTGTTTCATTTTCAATATAGAGTAGAAATCTACCACAGAAAGACAACCATTTGGCTGTTACCCTTGACTGTAACTATTGTTTATTCATATAATTTTTTTTATTTTGTTTATTTATTTAATACCGCAGATAGTTTTTATTTTTATTGCTATTTTATAATATAAAATATATGTATGTATGGATTTTTATTATTATTATCAACAATGCAATGTTTTGTTTTCGTTATAATCAAACACTTTTTTTTATTATTTTTCTTTTATTTTCCTTTTTTTTTCTTTTTTTGTTATTGTGCAGACTGATGAAAATATAAATATTAATTAAGGAAAATTCATAAAAAACGAATAGAAACACTCTCTAAAAATGTGTACATTTTTATTTTTTTAAATTGTATTTCAATTTTTTAAATTTGGCGAAAAGCGAAATGAAGAGAAATAAAAAACAGAATTATGCTTGGCTAAAAGCTATGGCTAAATGAACACAAACAATGCAAATGTAAATACGAAAAAATTAAAATAACACAAGAGGGAAAATAAAAAAACAAGTGAAATTTTATTTATTAATGTTACATTTTTGTTTAATTAAAACATAGGCAACGCATTCCTCTTTTTTTAATTTGTTCAAGTTACCATTCTTTATTCCACATCTATTTCGGTTTTTCGCTTTACATTTGAATTTTTAATTTGGCTTGTAATTGATATTTTTGAGTTTCAAATGAAAGTGAAGACCAACAATTTCTATGGCTGCCTGTAGTTTGGGTGTAAAATATAATCCTTTAAGTTATTTCAGTTTAATAATACCATAAAGGCTTTAATTGCTGGGGTTTCATTGCAAATTGTAAAAGGGGCTATTAAAATTTTATATCATATAATTTTATTCATTTTTTGTTTTAAGTTTATGTTTAATTTGATACTGTGCAGTATATACAATTTAAAAGTATTAAACTATTGATTGTGTGTTTAAAAATTGTGTTTTTAAAAAGCAAAGTAAAAGTTTTAATGCCTTCTCAGTCATATGCACCGAATCATTGCTTTATTATTTATTTAAAAACGTTATATACGAAGCAAACTGCCTATTAATACTGTCATTAAATGACTTTGCTTATACATCTGTGGCCTGTAACGCCTTGGAGGTGAAGTTAAAAGCCTTCTGCCTATCCCCTGCCAGTTTAAACCACATCATCAAAAAGCTTTATTTCGGTATCTCGGATTAAATCTGCTAGAATTTCTTATTCGTTTTAAGGAAAATACGTTAAATAATCTCTTAATGGAACGACATACCTCAATTATAGGCGAAAAAAGTGAATTATTATGTGGCAACAACGTTCTAAAATCGCCGTATTCTAGTAGATACAGTGTTTGCTTATTAGACGTGAGGCCACTGCTCAAACCCCAGGTCAGACATCTCAAACAAATTATAAAAAAGAAAAATAGCACTTCTGCGACTTCCTGTCGGCCGATATCTGGCAAAAACTCTGAGGGTAAATAAATGCCATGAAAAATTTCTCAAAAATCTGTCGTTCGGAATTGACCTTAAACTGTAGATCCCACCACTCATGTATAAAATTAACACACACAACATAAGTGGTGTGAGATGCTAGGTTGTAATCCTGACGAAAAGGTTGTAATGATCAATTATGTTATGAATGTTATGTAATAACGCGCTGAATTAACTGTAAAGAAACACGATAATGCGCGCTAAAAAGTAATTTTTCTACAATCGCTTCAAAGTTATCAAAGCCCCCTGTTGCACCAATATAGCTCATTGCTGGCATAAGTGTTGCGTAAGGTATGAACTTCGTAGCCGAAAAAAAATGTTATTTCAAAATGAAAGCGTTTGTTCGTTGTTCTAGTACTCCAACAGGACAACTACATTGTTGTTAAAGGACAATGTTTATAATTGTATATAATTTTGCCTAAGTTGAACTTTAAATAAATGGAGATGAAAATTCAGACGCAAAATACGCCATAATGAACCGTAAAGTTTACCCAATGCTCATAACGGTTTACACTTAATTCGTTAGAATAGTTCTTGATTAAGTTCTTTGCTACAGGTCCTGAGTGTAGCTGCCATATCTTTAGGGCAACGTTTGATTAAGGTTGCAGATAACATACTGTTACGAAAATGGAAATGGTGTTGTTAAAATAATAAGCAAAAGCTCCAAAAACAACACAATGGAGTTGATCACGCATAAAAACAAAAGCTCCAAAAACAAAACAATGCAGTTGTTCACGTGATCAACGAATGAGTAAGCATATAGCAACAAAAACAACAGTGCTTGTTTACAAAATCGATGAATAAACAAATATAGCAACAAAGACTGCGTATAAAAGAAATATAGCAGAAAGACAAAGAAACAAAACAACAACAACTCTGCCTGGACGAAAGTAAATAAGATACACGAACAACAAAAATGGAATCAAGTTGTTTACATTTTTGGATTGTTCCCGAAGGTCGTCATCATCCTTCAAGGGCATTCATCACACTGTTGATCGAGTGATATAAAAGGCAAGATAAAGCGAGCAACGATGATTCAGTTAGAATTCAGTCAGCCGTGTATGAAGACACGTTATTCTCGAAGTTCGAGTGAAGTTAGTCGTGTGACGACGTCGCGTTGAATTGAGTGAGAATTCAACCAGTGGTGTGCGAAGTGACGAGATCGAGTTATAATCCAGTCAGACTTGTGTGCAGACAAGTTGCGTGTAGAAAACAGTTGTTAGTGTGGTGCTTACAAAAAAGGTTGTGAGCAAAGAAGAATAACTAACAAGTGTTGTTGTTGCTTATAAAGAAAAGGTTATAAGCAGAGAAATATCAAGAACAAGCACATATTGTGGAAATTATCATTGTATGCGTAGAATAAGTTCGAACAGTGGCACGAAAGTTGTGCAGATAATAAAGAATTGAATTAAAATTAAACACAGATTTATTTTTATTTTATTTGCAATCTACGAGCTCATATTTTTAACGTTTTTAAAAGGTAAAAACGTAACAATTGGTGTCAGAAGTGGGATTGCAAAATTTAAAAATAAAAATAAATCAAGATGAAACTCGCCGAGTTAAGAGTGGAGCGGCTCAGACAAGAATTGGCTAAATTAGCGCTACCAACAGCGGGCACGAAGAATGAACTACAAAGGCGGTTAAGGGAAGAGCTGCTGCATCAGGGAATTGATGTAGACACTTACGACTTCGAAGACGAAGAGGAACGTGAGTTACAGGCTCCTGCAACCCCCAGCGGTCTGGACATGAGTTCGGTGCTAGCCGCACTAATGGAACAAATGCGAGAAATGCAGGAAGAGAATAAAAAGCTATTCGAAGCCTCTAGAGCCGAAAACCAGAAAGCGCAGGAAGAGAACAAAAAGCTATTGGAAACCTCTAGAGCCGAAAACCAGAAAGCGCAGGAAGAGAACAAAAAGCTATTGGAAACCTCTAGAGCCGAAAACCAGAAAGCGCAGGAAGAGAACAAAAAGCTATTTGCAAAACTTGCAGACAAACTAGATGCGTATGATGAGACGCTAGATGAAATAATTGAGTCATTCGGCGGAAGAGTTACAAGTGTCGCCGAAGAGGTGTCAAGTGTAGAAGAGGCCGTTGACACGGAAGTAAGTAACTTGGAAAAGTCCGTGGAGGGTAAACTCGTCATGATGGAGGAGAAGAGCCAGCGACCGGAAGGAGTACGAGCCGAATCAGCAGTAGCTGACAGAAATGGATGTGACGATGAAGAGAAGGCCTTGGAACTTAACTTGGTGTTAAAAGGTGCCGCCGCTGAGACTCTAGAAAACATGCCAGCCAGCCGCAGAAACAACTATAGTGATTTAATGGTGGCGTTACAGCGTGAATTTGGCGACGAGCACGAAAGAGAACTGTACCCTATGGAGTTGGGGTACCGTGCGCAAAAGGGTGGTGAGTCACTGCAAGCCCTTGTAGTGAAGGACGACAAATTAGTGCAGCCCACATACCAGGAAGGAAACCGTCTACTGGTAGACACTGGTAAGACCGTGGCGTGTGTAAACGGTATACGCGCCGATGATGTCGGATTGGCGGTGTGGACTGCACGAGAGACCATCTTTGAAGAGACCGTGGCCTTCTTATTAGCCCATGAGACCGTTGGCGCGATTTCTACAGCACAAGCGAGAAAAGTGCGAGGAGTGGAAATCGCGGAGGAAAAAGGACGCCTTTTGCATAGATTTAAAAAGCTGTTAAGGCAAGTTGTGGCAGAAGCCGGACGAAAAGTCAAGCTGAGGCGTCTCAACTGGGAAAAGAGCGGTCACGTTCCGAAGAAACTGGAACGCGCCACGAGGAAGGTCAAGATCCGATTCACCATCAAACGGGCGCGAGACCAGCCATCATCATCATCAGCGGGGCAAGTGCTGGTTTCCTAGAAGCGAGATCCCCACAAGGTCTAGTAAAGCGAAGTCGAGGTCAGCTGCACGATATAAGTCGGACGCATTATTGGAGCGAATAACAACAGCAGGTCCTTTGTTTTGCCAGAAACCGATATGTTCTCGTCGAGACGGATTACTTCAGCTAATGGCCGGAAGTGTATGCCATACCCAATCAAGAGGCGAACACAGTAGAAAAGGTTTTTGTGAGCCACTGGGAATGCTGCTACTAGGTGCCAATAGAGCTACACTCCGAGGCAGAAGTTCGAGCCAGACGTATTCAAGGGAATGTGTGAGTCATACGGAATGGTAGAACAATTTGGTCGAAGCCTGGAGGAATACTCGAGAAACGTAGTGATCAAGCAACAAAGAGACTGGGATGAACACATTTCGAGGTATCTACTGGCGTATCCATCTGCGATGCATGATCCCACAGCTAGATCAACCGTCAAGGTTATTTACAGGAGAGGAGATAATGAGCCTATTCGGGACGAACAGGCTTAAGTGGGCGGCAGTGTTACGAAAATGGAAATGGTGTTGTTAAAATAATAAGCAAAAGCTCCAAAAACAACACAATGGAGTTGATCACGCATAAAAACAAAAGCTCCAAAAACAAAACAATGCAGTTGTTCACGTGATCAACGAATGAGTAAGCATATAGCAACAAAAACAACAGTGCTTGTTTACAAAATCGATGAATAAACAAATATAGCAACAAAGACTGCGTATAAAAGAAATATAGCAGAAAGACAAAGAAACAAAACAACAACAACTCTGCCTGGACGAAAGTAAATAAGATACACGAACAACAAAAATGGAATCAAGTTGTTTACATTTTTGGATTGTTCCCGAAGGTCGTCATCATCCTTCAAGGGCATTCATCACACTGTTGATCGAGTGATATAAAAGGCAAGATAAAGCGAGCAACGATGATTCAGTTAGAATTCAGTCAGCCGTGTATGAAGACACGTTATTCTCGAAGTTCGAGTGAAGTTAGTCGTGTGACGACGTCGCGTTGAATTGAGTGAGAATTCAACCAGTGGTGTGCGAAGTGACGAGATCGAGTTATAATCCAGTCAGACTTGTGTGCAGACAAGTTGCGTGTAGAAAACAGTTGTTAGTGTGGTGCTTACAAAAAAGGTTGTGAGCAAAGAAGAATAACTAACAAGTGTTGTTGTTGCTTATAAAGAAAAGGTTATAAGCAGAGAAATATCAAGAACAAGCACATATTGTGGAAATTATCATTGTATGCGTAGAATAAGTTCGAACAGTGGCACGAAAGTTGTGCAGATAATAAAGAATTGAATTAAAATTAAACACAGATTTATTTTTATTTTATTTGCAATCTACGAGCTCATATTTTTAACGTTTTTAAAAGGTAAAAACGTAACAATACATACATACATAATTGATCATTAAAACGCCCTAGCCTAGTTTAAACTTATGTTTAACACATAAAAAATTCGTTGTTGATATGTTTCGTTGTTCAAATTTGTTTTTTAATTCCTTTATGTTCCCTTAATAAACATACGACTTCCATATAGCATCTCTCCCCCATCTTGTCATTATTTTTAGTTTATTCACGTCCAATTAATCAAGTTTTTGCAGCTTAGATGATAGGTTTACTATAACTCGTTGCTTAAATGCTACTTTCATTGTGTAAACTGTCTAGCGTTGCCTGATCCATTTCTCTTTTGTCAGGGTGTTTTGCTGGATGATTTCATGATTGGTCATATGGCTTACAACGAAACCCATGATGACAAATTTTCGCTATCTATTTCTTATTAATCCATTGTATAACTGTCTAAATAGGACTAGATTGCCTAGACTAGGACTAGATTGTTTTAATGTGGTGTATTGGAATTCCTAAATATTCTTCGTAGTGCTTAAATTTAAAAAATACTAATGTGAACTTCGCTCTCCAAAATCAAAGAATATGTCCTAAATATCTCTTTGGATTTTAATCAACTCGTGATAATTTACTTTGTTGTGTAGATTATTCGATTCACTTAATCGTTCGATTAAATTGACAGGCACATACACACATACACAATGCAGATGTTTTAAAAGCACTCATATAAACATTAGTCCTATTTACGTAAACAAAAATGAAACATTAACAAAACAATGGCTAAAGAAAACAAATCAAAACTCAAATCGATATAAGTAGAGCATGCACTCATACTACCAATTTACTCTGATATGGGAAGGCATACATATGCCAATAATAAATTCTTCATAATGTGTCTCTTTGTTTATGTAAAAAGATGATAAGCATTCGCCTGCAAGGGAGAGAGAGTGAAAGCAAAGCAAAGAAAACTTAATGTATTAACAATAATAACGTAGAGATTTGCTAAAGAAATAATTTTCTTTTCATAATTTCTTTATCCTTTTGGTCTTTCTTACCGACACACTCTTACACTTACGTATACTTACATATACAATAATAGAGCAATTAAATACAAACCATTTAGTATAGCATACATATCAAAAGCGTTTGTTAAATCTCTAACCACCATACATGTATGCACACATAAACACTTTGAATGCGTATGAAAAGTGTATTCAAGCAGTCTAAGGCATAGACTGGTCACTGGCCTTCTCAGTATGTTTGTAGATTTATAAATAAACCTGTGTGTATGTGCGTGTGTGCAAATCAAGAGTACTAAAAAGGCTCAAAGACTCTCATCAGGATTATAATTTTTTTTTATAAAGAAAGCATCACGTTTTATACAGATTTGCTGCCTTACTCAAAAAGCTTAACGTACATACAGATACATTCATATTTAAACACATAATACTTATGCAGACCTTGTTGCTTGATTATCCAAACGTGTGTGTGTGTCCATTTATGGTTTACAACATACTTGATATTCGATATGTATTTCAATTAAGGACCCTTAATCTCTAAGGACTTTTCATAACAGAGAGTTTTGCTCTTCGAACTAAGGCAAGTCAAAAATAACAATAATAAGCACAAATACAGAGACAGGTCCTTATAATCAGCTTTGCTTTTTGGCCTGGCTTAGTGCAATAATAAAATCTTGATGGTAAACAGAGAAAGAACACATAAAATGTGTACAATGTTGCTCGAGTTTTGCAAAACTTTTTGGTCTTTTCTTCTCTTTTCTGTCTTCATTCAACTACATTTTACTGTCATAAAGCAACAGGGAAAGACAGTAATGAAAACAGACAAAGGTTTTCGTAACAGAAGAATTATTTCGCAAAACATTAAGTATCAATTAATCCCATAAGTCCGCAAGCTATCTTATCCTGGGTATGTACATATGTACATACATACATACACCACATTAAAGCATTCTGATGGTCACATATGATATGTTTGTTGCGCACTCTTATACAAATATTGGTACACCTTCTGTATAATACAGTATTACAATGTGTTTATAGGAATTATAAACAATCTGTTTGATGTGGAAAGAACAAAAAATACAACAAAATCCCATACAAAATATTTATTTAAACACAAATTGTGGGTTCGTTCCCATTATTGCAAATAAGAAAAGAAAAAATATTCAGCAAAACCTCTATAAAGGCACAAAACAATATGGGTGACTAATTTTTGTGGCCTTTTTGGATTTTTTTTTTTTTTACCAGTTTTGACCATAAAATTTAAGGAATTTAGGTCATGTGCAAAAGGAAATACAAATATGTAGGTATGTACATATATATGTATGTACAAAAATTTTTAATACGAGCAACTGTATAAAATAAAGCTATGTTTCAATGAAAGCTTTAATTTGTTTTAGTCCACTATAATGCCTGGACCTGGTCATTAAGCACGATATATAATGTCATTTGAATGGTCATCTATGGATTGTTTACAGTAATCAATCCCGTTTTTTTCAATATTAGGGACAGTGTATTGGCGATAACTTGGACAACCTGGTGAAAGGATATTATTTTTGCAGATTATTCTTGTGGATTACAGTCTGTGTTGAAAACACTTTATCAGGGCCAAATATCGTAAAGTTGGCGGTAAACAAATTCCGTTAAAGTGTAAAATTACTCTATCTGGGGTTTTAAATTATCTGTTATTGTAACAACAAGCCGTCTAGTTCTGAATCTTCAATTGATGATGAAAAAAGTGGATTATCCTGTACAATACCGCTCTGAATTAATGGCAATTAAAAACCAGAAGTCGCCGTAGTCAAGTAGATTGCTCTTTATGTTCCTGGATGCTGTAAAATCGGTATATCATCAGGGATCGGGTAAATAGTTTCGCAGGCTTAAGTTTGACAAGTTGCCGTAGTCTAATAGATAGTGTGTTGGCTTACTAGAAGTGAGGTCGCGGTTCAAACCCCACGAAAGACATCTCCAACAAAACGAAATCAGAACAAATATTTCTTCGACGACATCCTCTCGGCAGATTTCTGGCAAAAGCTCTGAGAGTAAATAAATTTGTCATGAAAAGTTTTTCTAAAATCTATCGTTCGGAATCGACTTTAAACTGTTGGGCCCCACCACTCTCATGTACTATAAAATTAACACACAAAACATAAGTGGTGTGAGAAGCGAGGTTGTAATCCTGACTCAAGGGGTTGTAATGACCAATTATGTATGTATGTAAAGACCATAACGTGCGGTGAACAATTATTTTTCCACAATCGCTTCTAGGGTCCTGAGAGCTCTCTATTGCACTAATTTAGCGTAAGAAAGATTGGAAAGAAAGATTTTCGAAATACAGTACTTTACAGCGTTAGATTAGAAAGAAAGGAATATCTCTATATAATAACCGCCGGAATTTTTTTTTTTTTTTTCGAAACATTGAAAACATGTTGCTCTAGTAATAGAACAGGATATCCATGTGCAGTCAAAGAAAAAAGTCTACATACAGCGGTGTATGTACATCTGCTGATTTTTATCAAATTGAAAACGATATTAGAACGTTGTTTGAGGCATTTATCATCAAGAATGCTGGGAGAACAAAATGAATAAGAAAAAATATAGCATAGGAATTATTTGGGAATAAATATAAAAATTAGCGGGAAAAAAGTCTTATACTCCGTTGTATGTACACTTTTTTCTTTGACTGTATATCGTTGTTAATGTCCAGCATGCTTAAATTATTGCGTGAGTTGAACTTTAAATGGATGAATGGATGCAAATAAAATCGCAAAATATGGCATATTAAGCCGCAAAATAAGTTTAATGTTTAGAACACCTAGGAATCGACAAATTCGGATCACTCGTTGTACCTTTACTAACATAAGCGATATTGTGCCTACATTGTGATAAAGCGGAGACCTGATCACATCTGCAGCTCTTCTAGTCTCTAAATTTCTCTAAAAACTTGGTAGTTGGTAGGTTATAATGATTATAAACACCCTTTAACATTATCTATCATTTCTACGTACATACATGTACGGGCATGTTGGTAATTAAGTTTCGTTTTATTTTTTTATTTCGAAAATTTAATTCATTATATTTATACTCTGTTGGTTGTTTTAAAAAGTGTTTAATCTCATTAGATACGGGCGTACAGCAGCAGTAGCAACAATAACATTAAAAACCAATAGATTTTTTTTTTTTAAATGAATGAGAGAAATAAATTTTTTTTGTTTTAACTTCTACCCAAAAGAAATATAAACTTTAAAAACATATCAAACATATCTTTAAAATATTTTCCTCATTCCCCTCTTTCCTGCCATGTTTACCATATACATACATATGGATTCGTAACCAGCCAACCGACCAACCAACATATGTTAAATCTTTAGCCAAAGTGTGTAGAATATGGGTCATCGTATCCAAAAGGTAAATAAAAATATTAAAAACAAGAATAAAAAATAAAATAAAAATTTAACAAAAGACACCAGTAGAGATAGTAAAACTTTAATCTGTCTGTATATACATACTTGTATATTTGTTAATGTGTGTGTGTGTAAATCGTAAGGCAAACAGTAAATAAAGACAATAAATATGTATGTATTTATGTTCTATTTACCAAATTGAGTATAAAATAAAATTTTTAATTTCTTTACACATGTAATCTATGTCGAACTGCAGCATACTGTAGATATTCCTCAATATTTAGAAACTAAAATATCCTTTCATCCTTTAGTCATTTTTTGTTTGTTTTTATGGCCAAGACTATACCATATTTATGTATGTGTACAGATATTCAGAGATACGCAAATAAATGTTTTGAATAGTTTTATAATGTGTATGTATTTCACTTCAATAATACTGGTCAAAATAAATTTATTTACGTACATATAAACAACATACAAACACTTAAAAAGTATTCCATCTACACTTGTAAAAATTATCGAGATAAGTTGAAAAAATCTGAATGAATTTTATTAAATTTTTTTAAAATATTCATCTAGTCTAACATGTTTTTCCTCACTTATGGTTGAGTTTTGACGTATGATCTTGGTCTTGTTGGCCATATTATGTACATTTTGCTTATTCTGATCAATTTTTTTCAGTGTAATTACAAAAATAAAACCTTAAATACCACATTCATACGAATGTTTTAGTGTGTTTTCATACTTAATTTAATTCGATTTAACTTCAGCATCTTAGCAACACCTACCAAGACACTGTGTGCCATGTTAAATTTACTATACAGTGAGCGTTTCGTGAATTAACTTTTACGACAATTAAGCTTAATGCGGCTACTTGCTGGCCTAAACAGCTAACTGGGTGTGCTAAACCCATAAACTTTTACTCCTCGATATCGAAGACAAGTGCCTACGTACCGTTATCTTGTGCACTGAATTGGGTAACTGGGTTGGGTAACAGGATCCTTCCAAAATTGCCGAGTTCTCGAAACAAAATGTATTTTGTCACACAAAATGTATTGTGGAATGCGTATAGAGTACTTTAAGATTAAAAACTTGTGTAGACATTCAAGTGTATTCTATGCTGAAGACAAAGCTTTCTTATTATGGCAGTTCAATTGCTGCTGTATAACAGAATATTTCTTTAAAATCTACTCTCGGATCTACCAGAACAGCCAGATCCACAAAAACCACAGCCACAAAATCTCTAGTTAAAGTTAAAGCTAGTCTCTCTCTCTCTTTTTCGAAGGTATTAACCGCCTGGGACGAAAATTCGAAAATCTCAAAAAACTCTTCTGTAATCAGTCTACGGGGGCCTCCTTGACCACTATGAGGTATTCCTTAGCTTGCACTTACAGGGCAGAAGATATATCGCCACTGCTAGGTTAAGTCGCTCGAATATACTCTGAATATTATTTACCACTCGCGATTTCTGAAGAAGTTGCGAGTCAGGGTTCGAGGAAGATCCTTGTGTGTTTTTACATTAACATTCCATAAAAATCTGGCAGCCGTACGTCTTTTTTGCCTGATCTGAACTAGAAAACCTCAGGCTTTGTTTAAACTGTGAGTCTAAACTAATGCTTGATTGAACACGGATGCCTACATATTGCCTTGTACCTCGCCCGCAGCGAAAGTTGTTCTGAGTAGGAACATCCTGAATACATTTTGTTTCATGTGCTTTATAGTTCATGATACCCAGTTGCCTATGGTCATTATATATTTACTTTTATCATAGGTAGACATTTCGCCTTAACGCTATACTTGTTTAAAGAACTCTAATGTGTTTATAAATAATTTCTCATATCAGTTATAACACAAATTGAAGGTTAATCAGGGTCCCAACGACAACGTGTTCTCCCGAAATTGTATCAAATTTTCCATACAGCTTGAATTATGAAAAGTATTACCAGGGTGGCAACTGAGGACGGTACTTAGACCAAATATTTAATCATCGTTCATTATAATGGTGATGTTGAATTTACATACATAAAGTAGTGCTCGAAGCTAATTTGTGTATATATTTAATTGAAAATAAAAATTTATAAGAGTTCCCTGGTGGTAGTCTAGTGAGTAGTGTGCTACACTATTAGCGTGAGGGTCTTGGGTTTGATTCCCACTAGAGACTCTGGTCTGTGACATTACACCGAGCATATGGTCGAAGTTACTCAGCTCGTGTATAATTAAAATATAATTTGTAATTGTATTGGAATTAATAAATAAATAAAAAGATATAAATAGTGTAGAGTACTGACCAATCGGTTCAGGATAACTAAATTGTTTTTGTGTTGTATTTTATTAAAAAAAAATGTTTCCAAGTATTGTAAACAAACACTTGAAATTGCCAACTTCAAAGAGAACTAAAAAGATCATTGTGTGTGTGAATAATTCTATGAGGAAACCAAGAATTGTTTAATTTAATTGAAAAATATTTTTAAATTTGGAATGGAAGATAAAATAAAAGTTCTAAAAAACTATAAAGTACTACAGAAATAAAACTAAATTACAACAAAAAAAGATTCCAAGCAATTTTAAAGAGTGTCGTTTAAAGGAATATCTCTGATTCATAGTAGGTTATAACAAATTTAATAAATTTATTAAATAAATCTTAGCATAAGACAGCAAAGCAAATAGGCAAAAAAGTGATCAATTTATGAAAGAGATTTCAATGAAAAGAATGAAAATGAAAAAATTGTAGTTGAGAATTTTAGAAATGTGATTTAATTCGATCTGTTCATCAAATAATTATATTGTAATTACTACGAAATGAATAAGTTAAACTTTATACTCAGTGTAGTGTAACAGAACAGAGTCTCTGGTGGGAATCGAACCCACGACCCTCTTATTAATAGACTAGCACTAACCACTAATAGCTGTCATGGCACAGAAAACGCTTTTCTATTTTTGTTATAAGTTTTTTCAGTTATTATTAGTTGTAAGGTAGTGAATCATTTCCCCTTAAAAGATTTGTCATAGACAACTTCTGGTAAGCATGTTGGGTACAGCTCTTTCCGTGTTTATTTCCCGTTTAATTATTAGAAGCCGAAGTCGCCAGAGTCTAGTATGTACTGTGTTTTGCTTATTAGCGCGGTTCAAACTTCAGATCAGGACATCCCCAATAAAATTAATTACGAAAAAGTAGTTCTTAGCCGACTTCCAGTTTTCACCAGTTTTCTGGCAAAAACTCTGAGAGTAAATAAAATTTTTCACGAAAGGTTTCTCAAAAATCTATCGTTCGGAGTCGACTTTAAATTGTAGGTCTCACCACACTCATGTATAAAATTAAAACATACAACATAAGTGGTGTGAGAAGCTAGGTCCTAATCCTGACTGAAGAGTTGCAATGTCTGTCAATATTAATGGTAAGGCAATGAATAATTCCTTCTTACAACATTTCGCACACCCAGTACAAAAGTGACTTAACTTCAAATTTTCATTTTTCGAGTTTATATGCTTAAACTATATAGAATACACTTGTTTATTTATAAAACAAATATCAGTGTATTTTGTTGTTGTTAACTGATACTAAAAATGGTCCAAAGATTTTGTTTTTAACTATTTTTAATTAAGTCAAAAATAGTTTTTAATCGATTTCTGGAAAATGAAAATTTTGAGTTGAGTCACTTTTGTACTGGGTGTGTGATTCGTCTTGTACAACTTCTCGTAAACATGTTATGGTACAGCCCTTATTGTTTCTTTTTTACCTTTCAATTGTTAAAAATCGTTGCTCAACCAAGTGTTTTTGTTATATAAGTATAATAGAAAAATGTCCTAAGCACAAAATACAATTGTAAAGACGTCAAACATATGTAATATCATCATAAAACAGCCACAAGATACTTCTTTTTTGTGTGCAGCATTTGCGCTGATCAACTTCTTAGATGAGTTCGGTGGAATTCGCTGTGTACAGGGGCTACGCTTACCCGTGGCGTCACAACGTGCCGCTATGCCAGCACAAAAGTACCACTTCAACCTAACGTAACCTAACCTACCTTCTTCTTTTTTTTAAATTCTGTTCGTATTTTCTTAATTTGTGTCTTAAAATATGTAACCTGACAAGCCATGTCGGCTTTTCTAGGCATCTACAAGTAGGCGGTCGACCAAATTTGCAATTGCAACACGGGCAAATTATCGTCATCATAATAAAACCAATATGATGCTGTACCATTCAGTCATAGTGAAGTGCTGGCAAATTTTCAGGCGTACATAAGTCTTCAGTCAAAAATTTTCTGAAAGAGACTTGAGAGAAAGTTGAAATACCTTGAATTTCTGATCACACCCAAATTTATAACTTTTGTTTACGGGACATAAATAACTTTTTTTTAATGCGAATTAAGATTAATGTACCTTTATTTTGTTTCTGGAAAGAAAAAATAGATGTAGTTTGAAAATTTTTTAATACTTTTCGTCAAATCGTAACGCAAATTGGTATTTACAGCCATTCATTACAAGTCAGGATTCAGTCAGGATTACAACCTAACTCCTCGCACCACTTATGTTGTATGTGATAATTTTATCCATAAGGGGCGAGCGACCAAAAGTTCAAAGTCGACTCCGAACGATAGATTTTTGAGAAAATTTTCATGGAAAATACTCAGAGTCAGTCTCACAGTTTATGCCAGAAATCTATTGAGAGGAGGAAGTCGCTGAAGAAATATTTTTTTATATTTCGTTTTGTTGTAGATGTCTGACCTGGGGTTAGAACCGTGGCCTTATTAAGCCAACACGCTACATATTACGGCGACTTCAGGATGGACATAGAGAAATATTCAATTGAAGGGAAAAAGTATTGTTGTATTCACTCATTTTGAATGCTTCTCAATAGGTATGAAACTAGTAAAATTATTACCTTTATGAAGATGGGAGAAAACTTCTTACATTCTATAAAAGTGTTAAAATAACTTTGTAATCTCCTAGTAGTAGAGTTATAGAGTGGAGATTTTTAAAATAATAAAAAATTCGAAATTAAAAATTTATTTTAGGCATCCATTAGATTGTCATACTCTATAGCATCGTTGCTATTATCAGTTAACATCAGCTGAATGCTTTCATGAAGATGATTAATAATAAAATAAAATCACATAAATATTCCAGGAAAAAAATTTTAATCATCTGGTTTATTTAAATTGTATTAAAAAAAATAAAAAAGAAGAAACGTTTACAAAATAATTTGATAATGAATCATCAGATACCATCATCACCATTTCTTTGTTTTGTTTTCTTTCGATTTCAAACTAAGCCAAGTTAACAACATTTTAAATTTCACTAAGTAAACGAACGAAACATTATAAAAACGCTTTAAACAGCGATAAAACAGCAAATGTAATAAACAAACAAAATAAAAAACAAACAAAAACACCAAAAAACTCTTGGTAAATATTTGTGGAAATGAAAAAACATAAAAAAGGAGAATAAAAGAAAAAAAATAAAAAAGGAGAATAAAAGAAAAAAAAAGAAAAAATTTGAATTCATTATTCGGAGTGTGATTGAAAAAATAAAATAAATGAAATAAATAATAAAAAAAAAATTAATAAAAGTAAATGTTTTATAATAATAACTGCAAATGCAACAAAAATTAAAGGAATGTATATCAAAAACAACAAATGAATGTTTGTTTATTTTTTATATAAATTCTATATTTATTTTCAAATTAGTTTTTATTCATGATATTTTTTAATAATTGTTTTTTTCCAAGTTTTAAATAAAAAAGGAATTTATTTATTGATTTATTTTAACATTTTAGCTTCTATCTTAATCCAAAAGAAAGAGATTAAAATGATTATCCCCATTGTTGTGCTCGTTATGGGTTTAATCCACATCGCATAATCTATCATTCAAAATATATATCTCTTTTATTTATTTAATTAATTCTAGAATAAACTTATTCAACTGTACGGCAGTTAATTATTTAAAGTTTATAGCCAGAATTCGGTTCAGTTGGATCAAGTAATACATCTTCATAGCTTCTCATATGTACTTCGTAAAATATGTACCGCCTTTGCAAACGTTGTCCTATGTTTCGACTAAAATAACTGAAACGTTATAACTTTTAAGGATCATTTTGAGCCGTCAAGCAACAATCTTCCCTATTTTGTTCTTATTTTCTTGTGGCAAATTATTAAGAACCCAGGATAACAGCAAGTGCATCTGTCGTTGCTCTAGCTGAATAGATATTGTGTGATTTTTTTTCGTTCCCTTCCAATCATCGAAATCATAGTGGCATCTGCTAGTATGTGGTGTTTCCATTGAAAACATTACAGAAGTTGCACACAAATGAAGATCCAAGTAATACAAAGTTAACGTAGTCAACGTGTCTTTCATAATTTAACTCTTGAATTTACGATTTGTAACACTCCAAGTGTCTTCGAGTTTTAGTCCATTTAAATCGTTGAGAAACAAATTCTTTTGTTTTCGATCTTAACGCATTCACTGCCATCTACGAGTTATCTCGTATGTATTAGCAAACCTTACTCAACATGCCAACTACGAGATAACTCGTAGCAAAAAATTTGCTATTATATTGAATATAATTTCGATTTTAACTTTATTTTAATGTATTATTATACATATAATAAGGTACGAGTTATTTCATTGTTGGCATATCCACATATGAAATTTTATATATGTAAGTAGGCAAACTGCGATATATGTACATATCTCGTATTACCGAAAAATGCCTAAATTTATGTTGGGATCTGAAGTTAGCTCTATGAAAACGGCTTTGGTAATGAGTGATACAGAATACCATTTTCGTAATATGTGGGCGCCTGTATCTTGACAATTGTAAGCTAGTCTATACAGTAAATGAATCAAACGTATTTCATATGCATATGTCTATGTATGAATTTATTTGTACATACATATGTATACAGGTACCAAATGTAGAAACTAGAATCATCAATTCTTTTAGTTGTACTATTTTTTAATTTTATGTTTTATTTATCTTATATTTTTAAAATAAATATATCGTCGTCGAAAATCCAAAAGTACGTTACAAACATTTTTCTAATTTTACAGGAGAAGCAAAAAAGTTATAAAATAACAAGTACTTCATATGTAGAAACATTTTAAATTATTGATATAAAAACGTTATTTTTAGTCGCAAAGATCTAAAAATTGGTAGAGATACGTGAGATAACCTTACGAATCATAATCAATCAAAAACTCGATTTTGATTTTTTTGCTGATACGTACTTTTGCATTTTCGACGACGATAGGTATATAGTATATACATACATATTCTTACCTCCATATATTCCGATTTTTTTTTTTTTTTTTTCATTTTTACAAATCTATTCTCTACTGGATGCTATTGAACTATTCTCATTACCCAATAAAATTTATATTTTTTGCCATTTATTCCTTTTAACAAATTTATTAAAATCCTTTTCTAAACTATTTTCTATTTTTTCTATTCTCTCTCTTTCTCTGCCTCTATCTTTCTATTAAAATTACAACTTTGAGGCATTATTTTTTTACATTTTTCATCTTATTGTTGCTATTGTTGTTATTTTTATTGCTCATATTCTAATGGAAAGCATATTTTCGAGATAGGAAAACTTTCCATTTTTACAGAATCATTAAATTTATTGAGTTTTATTTCTAAGGCTTTAAAAGCCATGCCAATCATATAACAAAGTAAGGATATTAGTTTTATAGGCAAATAATGTTGTTTTTACCTGAAACTATTTACTAACTGCATTGAATTTGAATTCATTTGTTCAATATTAGTTCTGAGAACATAACAACAAGACATACATTAATCTGTAGTTTCTATTGGAAACCATTTAACAGTGGTCAACAAAAGTATACATCACTTTATTTTTTATTTCCATACTGTTTCCCTCCTTCTCCAATGAACTTCTTAAATTCGAACACAATGTGTGAGTAATGCGGCTCCTCCACGTTGTGACTGGCTGTAGAACTTTATTATTTTGTACAAACAGTTGTTATGTTGAAGATCAAAAATTTTGATTTCCATTTGACCGACTTCCAATACGATGCTACAGCAAGATTATTATATTTATATTATTACGAAAATAGCATAAAAAAATTACCGTATTGCAAAAAATTACAAAAGCATCTTTACATAGAAACACCACAACTTACAGAAGTAAAAGAAATCTCCTCGAACAGAATACAAGCTTTTAGAAATTGATCGAAATTAATGGACGTAGCGTGCTAAAGTGTTTAAAGTGGTTGACTGCAAAATCCATTACTCTACCTTCAAACCACGAAGAAACAGGAAAAAATTTTCATGGTTGTTAAAATTTACGAGTCACGTCAATCACTTCCTCAAATCATGAATTCAAGAAGAGCACTTTTTCATGCCCCCAAAGGGGATCACATGGATAGCGAACAACATAGGAATGGCAGCTAGCAACATCTCATATACACCCCTTCAGCCAGGATAACGATCTAGTTTCTCACACCACTTATACTGTGTGTGTTAATTTTTATACAGTTTAAAGTCAACACTGAGCGACAGATATTTGAGGTTTTATTCATTCCAACTTTATTTACTCTCAGAATTTTTGCCAGAAATCTGCTAAGGTGAAGTCGCCGAAAAAATATTTTTCCATATTTCGTTTCTGTTTAACCTGGGGTTTGCACCGAGTTCTTACGTCTAATAAGCCAACACACTACCTACTAGACTGTGGCAACTTCACCATCTCACAAGTTCACAGAAGGGGAATATAAGAAACTATAAACCTAGAATGTGCTACAGCAACCCCATACCTATTTAGTTTGGAAAAAATCGTTTACCATAATGGAAATGAAAGAAAATAATGCACATGGATAAAAAGATTGGATTATAAAGTTTACATTTAAAGTAGAAATTTGTTTTAATTATTCAGAAATGCTTTCCAATTATGATATGTAATTTGTTAAGAGAATTCAAAGGACACAAATGTTTAAACTTCGTCTTCATTGCTCTTAACTTGTCTGTGTTCTATGTTGATAGAGATTTGATTTCGACAATTAAAAAAATATTTACGTAATAAGGTGAAATAAATTTCGTAGTAATAATTGGGAGTGCTTCATTATACCGGTTTTTTTGGTAAATAGAATCAATAAATAGCATTTCTACACACAATTTGCAGCAATTAACAGAATATATGAAGAACTTTAGCCTCAGTTAGAAGAGCAATTAATTCAGTTTTAACTGCAAAAGCTGTAAGTATGGTAAATGCTTACCTTGCAGGTATAATATTTTAACGCACTGTAAACTGTAAACGACTGTAAGGGGCTATTTCAGAATGTATTGCATAAAACTATACATAGAGCATCATAAAATTTTATGTAAAATAAACATTAAGAAAATCTGCAGTTACTTATTGCTTATCATTCCCTGAAATACCACAACAGACTGTAAAGGAATTCATTCTTGCGTTCATTGCAGAAGCATTCTATATTCATAAAACAAAGATTTGTTTCTAAACTTTATTCATAAAATTTTCTAAGATTTCCTTAACTATTTCGATAAAGCGTGATTGCATACATTTCCATTACTGCCATTTACTTTGCGTATAAACGTACTTCAATAATATTTTGTTTTTGTACCTTTTTTGATAAGTATTGAACACATTTTGTGGTATACTTACTATAGACTTTTAAGTGGTACATTAGTTTGTGTATTTAATTGACAATTATTACAAGTAGGGTTGCCAGATTCCGATTCGCAAAAAGCTGGACATTGGGTTTTAAAAATCTGGGTAAAACAAAAAAAGCTGGAGATAAAAAATACTGAGAAATACTGCCTTCATATTTGATTATAATGTCTGTTTGGCACAATTTACACTCTGCCGTGTAATTATCTTTTTTTCTTATCCAATTAGCATATTTTCCATCTATCGCAGAAAGTTGTGAGTTGCCTTTTTGATGGACCAGCTTCTTCATCAATATCCATTTCAAGATTTTCTGCAAACAACTTTTATTATTTTCATGTACAAAAAAATAAAAGCTGTACGTAAAGAAATTGACTATCGCTCGCAATAATATTTATTATGACATCAGCTGTTCAAGTGTTGAGACATGTTGTCAGTGATGATAGAATAGGAAAATCATAACTTAGTTGTATAACAAATGGACAATCAATGTTGGCTAACATGATTTGCCAGCCGGGCTGGCAACCCTAATTACAAGACATATCGTCTCCGTTGCAAAATATTTTGCAAATTGTGGTGGTAAACTATAAATGATTGCCACTTTGTCTCTCTGCCTTTGCAGCTATACCACAACACGCCCCCACGTGTAGGATAAAATAATGCGGTTGACTGCAGTCTTCAATGTACTTCACATACAAGACCTGTTCAATACAGTTTTTTTACAATTATACGATATGACAGCAATAATTCTATTTTAAAATGAAAATAAAATATGACAGTGAGTTACAAGACAAGACAAGACTTTGTATGTGAGAGTGTATAAACCACAAGCTGTTATATATACTATATATGCTCAATAATTTTGCTTCACAGGAAAATACCATAATTTCCAACCTTTCTTTAATAGTATAAACATGTTTATGAAAGGAAATTTGAATTCTATGTTGGAAATGGAAGAAAAATTCAAAAGCTTGAAAACTTTCCAAGTCAAAACTAAAGAATTATTCATGTTATATTCTAAGGACCGTAATGAGTCCTCATATCGTTCGATATTTGCTGTCTTTTTTCATTAATTTGCTCTTTGCATTCCTGAATGCTGCAAACACTATATATTATTAGGAATCGGGTAAACTTTTGGCAGCCTTAAGTTTAACAAGTCGCCATAGTCCGTGATTCCACGGTTTAAACCCCAGGTCAAATATCTCAAACACAACTCTGAGAGTAAATAAAATTGTCACGAAGAAGTTACTCAAAAATCCATCGTTCGGAATCGACTTTAAACTGTAGGTCCCGCCACTCAGTTATAAAATTAACACACACAACATAAGTGGTAGGACAAGCTGGGTTGCAAGCCTGACTAAAGTGTTGTACTACTGACCAATTATGTATGTTATGTTAAGATTGACAATATGTGGGGCCCTGTGATGACCATATGTATTGTCAGTGTGAATTATAGTCTTATTTCATAGGAACCCTATAGCTTTAAAAATTGATTCTGATGTTGTATTAATCAGGTGAATACAAAGGTTATCTTAGCCAAGATTCATAAACTTTCACGGAGTGTTTTTTTGGATTTGTGTTGTCCAGCCTTGTGTTTTACCTTTCTCTGCAATTATAGACAGTTTAATCAGATTCCCATTTAATATTTTAGACATAGAAACAACACCTCATAGACTGACCCTATCTCACTGAGTTCTCATTTGAATTATTCTGATAATCAATGCTGGCTTGGTTAAGTTTGCTCCACCTAATTGCATTTTTATTAGGCATGTGTTTCCTTGGCGTGTTATGATCAGTGAATCAACTGGTTTTCTCCAGTATGCACCTGTAAGTTTCGAAGCAATTGGCATACTGAAATGCCGTAAACTCGTGTGGTTTTCATTCACAAAACATAATTAAAATTAATATTTGTATTATCAAGTATTACCAGATGCATATATTACGATTTACAAAATTTTATTGCCACGCATTTCTTATGACAAAATTACGGTGAAACGATTATTGCGCCTTTTTGGCCGTTGTAATAGTAGAAAATATATTGAAAGGAAGGTTCCTCAAATACCAAAATCATTCCAGCTATCCCACTATTACGGTTCGAAAGAAGACTCTCTGGACTATCAGTTGCATATAGTCGTGCAGGTGTACCATGTCCCATATGTTCCAAAATGGCAACTGACCTTCTAGAGGATTTTCACGCAAAAACGTGATATTTTCAAAGTCAATTTTCTCAATACCATATCACTTTACATGTGATATTGCTGGTTATATTAAGAGGCCTTGGAGACTTTCTTTGAATAGTATTTACCTTTTGACATTTACTTAAATAGCACCAAATTAAGCAATTAGACAACTGTCAAACATTTACAAAACGCCGGATACAGATCACCGTAACCAACTGTTAAATGATGCAAGATTATTCGTACGCCTTCATTTCTGCAGCCCGTAACATATTTCTCTTGTGTTATAGATTTTCTTTTATTACTTTCTTTATGCAGTCTGTTCTTAGTCCTTAACGCTTAAAAACGCTTTTTATTTCAATTACTAGTTGTTTCGTTGAAAATGTTCTTCTCTTTTTTTTTGGTTTAAATATCAATTAAAAGTTTCCTTTAATATCAATTCATATTTTTCTCTCTTTTTTAATGTTTTCTTTTAATCCTTTTTTGCTTTCCCTTTCTTCTTTTTTTTTTTTTTGTTTTTTTTTTTTATTGCTAAGATGTCAATTAAAATCGCTTCAAATATTCTGTAAATTTTTGTCGTTTTTATTTTCCATTTTGTTGTACATTTTCTGTTGCTAATTTGAATTTTATGGATTTTAGTTTTGCTTAAATGTTGTCTTCCTAGAAACAGAGAATCTGTTTACTTTACTTAGTTAATTTCAATCTAATGAATGAATGGAATTAAATTTTAAAGTCAAGTTCATTTTACTTAACCGCCAATCATTTTGTACCATTTCCAAGACATTAAAAAATAGGGACTCAAGGGACTTTGGTCTCAAGATCCGGAGTTTTTCAATGGAAACCTTGAGGTTTACACTGATGGCTCAAAGATGATGGTGATAGGTTGGGCTATGGTAGGGTTTATATTAAAATTTCTTACAAGTGTCGTGACCACGGCAGTATATTTCTCCAAACAGAAGTGATGGCAATTTTCAAACCGGCGCAATGAAGATTTCTTAAAGAAATTTCCAACTCTGTAATGGATATCGCAGGAAATTGCACTGCTGTAAAGTTGGCCAGACTCGGCACGGAGCTCACAATCTCCAACATGTTACATGGCATAGGTGTTCCGATTGCTACCCTGTTAACTGAGATATTATCAACACTTATCATAGGAAAGCCTAATCTTGCTTGCGGCAAGAGGGTACGTCCTATATTGCTACACTCTGCTGGACACGTATTGGATTTCTGTCCTTAAATCACATGGCCTTTCATCGCACAACAGCGAACCTTAAGGCCACTGTACTTTTGGTAGGTATGCCAAAAGACTCGGTATTCTGGTAAATGACTTCTGGAGGGGCTGTGGGTCAGTGCCCGCATAACCTGTCTCCTGCATAACCCGAGCTTGATTTATTTTGGACTCAGTTTGGGATTGTTTGGCCTCCAGGTAGAATTGATTGTGGTATCACAATGGGCCTAAGGGGTTCGCCATTTTGTTTAACCTAACCTAAGTAGAAAAATGAGTTTAATCATGTTCACAATAGGCTGACGTGATCATAAACTTCTTCCACCAAATCTGCACTAGAAAGTCTTGTAAAAAGTCTGATGGATCAATTCCGTTTTGATGAAGCCGTAGCTTAGTTCGTGGGTAGTGTGTTAGCTTATTAGATTTGAGGCTACAGTTCAAACTTCAGGTCAGACATCCCCAACAAAACGAAACGCCAACTTCTCTCAGCAGATTTCGGGCAAAAACTCTGTTTCGGAGTCGACTTTAAACTGTATGTTCCGCCACACATGTATAAAATTAACACGAACACAACATAAGTGGTGTGAAAAGCTAAAAGAAAGGTGTGTAAATTCTCTATAAATAAATGACAGATGCAGACCTTTTCACCCATTTTTGTATCACCATGTTATATTCAACATTAGTTTTGTAAACGAATCAAATCAAAAATAAAACACAACATCTTCCTCATGAATATGCACAAAACGAAAACATGCAAAAGAATGCAGAGAAGAAAAATTGAATTTCCTTGTTTAAATTGCCATCAAATATTTAAATCATTGCATTTCCTTACTCTACAGCCATAAAATTCATGATGTTGCGAGTTTAGTTATGTGCTGCTGGTATCTCTAAATGAACATCAGACGGGGAATATCAAAACTAAACGCAAGAAATTTATTTCGTAATTTGCTGCTGCTATTCTTCTCTATTCCCCCGCTACAAAATTTTGCATAAAGAAAAAAATTCTAAAAATAATGAAAGCAATTGTTGAACCAAAAAAAAAAAGAAAGGAAAAAAAAAACAGTACAAAACAAAAGAAAAAACTGCTTAGAATTAAAGAAACATGAAAAATTAAATGTTATCTGAAGCAAATTCATGAAAACGAAATGCAAAATGGATTATTGCTGTTTGTTTTTTCTCTTTTCATGTTTAGATTTTACAAAAAAAAACAAATATGAACGTTTATTAGTATGAACGATTTGAAGCGCTGTCCGTTGGTATTTCAAAATGGCAACCAACAGTGGGATTTAAAGAAACAAATTTAAACACATATTAATTTTTCTGAGTTGAGTTCTTTATTAAAAAGACTGCATCTTCTGCATTTATATTTCGGTCAAAATATTGAGAATGACTCTTTGTACTAGTATTACTCAAGACGCCTCTTGTCCATTTATTTTAATGATTTTGATTTGAATCTACAGAATGTCTTATTACAACGAACTGGCCGTCAGCTATAAATGAGAACTTCTGTTTGACAGTTTATAACTGTCTGTCAGAGTATTTAAGAACCACGAAAAGAACGATTTTCATTATATTTCGTCTTGACTTGTTTGTTTGTTTGTTTGTTTATATTTGTTTATTATTAATTGACTATTAAACTCTATTTAAATGAGACTTAATTTATGCATTACTTTGCTGTCAGTGAAGGAAAAATTCCATGTTTAGAAATCATCATATTACGGATACGATGAATGGTTCATTAATAAAATCCATTGACCCTTGAAGATATTTGCTGACTTTAAATGACTGACTTTAAAGGAAATGAAAAGATTATAGAAATTTTTAATTTTTTTTTTTTATAAATTAGAAATAAAAATAAATAATGAGAAAAACCACTAAATTTGGGAATTTTTTTCTGTATAAAATACATTGGTTCTAACGCCCGAAATCGGGCTCAGGTCCACTAGTACATGTTAGGAAGTACGTACATAAATGTATTAAAGATTTTGCAATCACACTCAATGCTAATTTGAGCATTACCATAGTATTGGAAAGTTTACAAAAGAAAACTAGTGCCAGTGGTTATTATAAAGGGTGGGCCATTTAAAAGTTTAAATTTAAAAATGTAATAAAATAAAAACGGTGGTGAAATACAAGTATTCCGGTTAGAAATGGAGTATTATTTCATTCATTTGGCTGTCTTGGCTGGCTTCACAGTACCTCAAGCGGAGATCTTCTCGCAAAGTTCGACTTAAACTAATGCGTGAATGTTCAATTCTTGAGAACGATGAAGAGCACGGCTTCGATATTTACAGCTGTACGCACTGTACGAGCGCGTTCACCTCTTGGTGTATCAACAACGACACCAATTTCACGAACTTTATCAATAGACTTGCGTATACCGGACGACATTTTCGACCAATTGTCTTTGTTTTGGAAATAAATTTTCAATAAATACTTACGTTGCTCAAGACTAAATCGATTCATTATGTTCAGTGGAGATAATATACTATATTTTGTGATAGAATAGAACGACATAAGTATTGCCAGTTTCGAAATAACCGATGGGGTCAAATTTAAACCGATAGAAAAGTTTCTCAAAAAAAAAATCTGTTATTCAGAGTTGATTTTAAACTGTAGGTCTTACAATTTAAGGAAAATCAGCCCTGGCGGGCATTTGAACGATGCCACATTCTACACATAATAACATGAATAGATCTTTCAAACTAATAAAAAAATTTCAATAATAGCTCCCACATACTTTCACTCATTTAATTTAAACATAGAAAGCGCTTAATAAAAGACCCCTCGAAAATATATTTTAAAAATATTCGGACTTCCCTGGTTGAGAGCTACCCGCTCATTATCGCGTAGTTATTCCCTATTATCTTGTCGGCTTTGTTTGTGACAATTTTTCACACTCTTTTCCTCTTTGTTCCAAATGATCTTTAAGTAAATTTTTCTTTGTCTCCAACCAAATCCACTTGCTTTTGCCTGCCTATCTACCTATATTGCTATTAATTTGTGCAGTACAAGGCCTTCATCGCATCTTATACTTTTTAATATTCATTACAAATTTTCTTTTACACACCTTTCAATATTTTTCCTAACTGTTTTGCTTTTTTCCCTTTATTATCAGCACAATTACCCTCTCAGTTTTTTAGCCTTCAGCTGATTGCCTTAAATTTGCCGGAAACCTTAAGAAAAGTAAATAAAAAACAACAGCAACAATAATAAGAACGATGTTGGGAGAAAAATCCATTATCACGTTGTTAAACTTTTCGCAATTGGCAATTAATTTTATTCTGCCTGTTTTAACAGAATTTTTAAATTTATTTTCACTAACGGCAAAAAACAGCAATGTATGTATGAGTAATACACAGACACACACATACTTTAACATTATATAATATTTAACACCTTCTGCCCCAACCGTTTTCCCTTAAAGTGCCAATGGATTGTGGATTTTTATTCATTTATTTTTTATGAAATTAAAAAAAATTCTTGGAGAATTTTCCAGCCAACAAGATGAACAAGAAGAAGCAACATTCACACTACTTCCAATTAAATTTCTTTAAAAAAAAATGCCAACAACAACGTCATAATGTAAAAAGATGAATATTTTTTAGACATTTCCTAGTGCCTTTAACATCCTCATGAGCAGGGTTATGATCGCAAAATTTGGCTTCATTTGTTTTTATAGCAATTTGTTAGCCACAGTCTTTTTTGTAATTAATTGGAAAAAATTATTCCAAAATTATTTTAGCTATCCCACTGCTTTGTTTTGAACCATATGTTCCAAAATGGACACTGAACTAGAGAATTGATTTTATCAAAAATAATTTTTTCAAGTCCCAATAGTATTCCAGCTAACCCACTACCACGGTTCGAAAGAGGACCCTCTGTACCATCATTCGCATATAGTCGGGTAGGTGTCCATATGTTCCATATGTTCCAAAATGGCCACTGAATTCCTTGAGAATTTTCTAGCAAAAACAAGATATTTTCAAAACCAATTTTCTCAATACCATGTCACTTTATAGGTGACTATATTGCTGATTATATTAAGAAGCCTTGGGACCTTACTTTAAATATGACTCCCAGTGTATATCCTAAAAATGGCTCCTTAACAAGTGGGCTTGTTGAGATGGATCCTGTTAAAGAGCTAATAACGCAAATTTTGCTCTGTTAATGCTTAATATGGCTCTCCTAAAATTTTTTGATTGCGTCTTGGATTTTCAAATTCGAATTTATCTTCATACACATTAAAAGAATTCGGTTCTGGCTAGTCGTCTGAGCACCAACTGATCAATGACATCACAAAGTAGCCATAAAATGTGTCAGCAGTTTTAGGTAGATTTTACTGTATCGTATGCCACAGTGCCTTCATAGCTAATGTAAGCTAATTACACATCCTAATGACAGTCTCTATAGGTATCTCTTAAAAAAGTGAATTTCAAACTAAATATGCAAGCATGTGTACGGTTGATAGCAGTCTTTAATAGTGTACGTATTTTGAATAATTTTTCCTTAATTTCAGTTTTTTTCATCTTTCTTTTCATTCCTTTCGATATTTATAAACACTTGACATATGAGTCGAGTCACTCGCTCACTGCAAAATAACTCGTTCTGTTGCTGGATGAGTGGCTGACTGGCTGGCTGACTGCTTATGAGACTGCTGCCTGTTCCTTATTGGCTTCATTATGCAGCATTATTATTAGCACGTTTCATGTTTATGCATACGTTATGAACAATTTCTTACATTCCACTTCTACTTAAACTGAGACTGCTTTGCTGCTGCTATACTCTTAAGAATTGCGGTTAATGTACGGCGAAAAGAATTTTGAAAAAATTGAGTCACATGTTTGAAACATGTGCGGCATTCAAGTACCTTTTCATTTTCTGTTTTAAGGAAAGAAAACAAAAAAAAAAACAACATCGGCAACAATCTCTGCAACTGAAATTATACATATGTTTGTATCATAAATAAAAAATTTTTATGCACTTTCAACTGATCAGTGTCTGTCTACGACCCTCATCTCCCAACTCAACTTTTCCCATATCATTTATTTGGATGTTGTAGTTGTAGTTGTTGCTGATGTAATAACAACCATAATAAAATAGAAAACATTTAACATATCATAAAGCGAGATTCTGAACAGAAAAAGAAAATCTATTTTTATTTTTTAATTCTAATCCAGCACTTCCATCTCTGCTGCGTACACTCACAAAAAGCAGCAAATCAATCACTGACTCATTTTTGAGAGTGATAATGGAAAAACAGTTTTGGTAAGTCTAGAACATGGTGGGGTGTATTGGTAATTACATTTTGACAGCTGACTAACGATGCTGATGGATTTGTTAAAGTGTTGGTTGGGTTGTTTTAAGAGGATTAAATGTTGCTACATTTTCGCCTGTCAGAGTTTTACCGTACAATATGTGTTTGGCGCCATTACTGTTGTTATATGTGATAACGAGTGTCGAAATTAATGGATGCCTACGTATGAAATGAAATATTGAACGTGTTTCTATTTAGAAATTATTTACTGTGATGCAATAATTTATTTTAAATGGAAAATATTTTTTCAATCGTTTGCTTACTTTTAGGTCTGGCTTGCAAACCAGACAAAGATTAACATGACTATGTGTGCATAATAGATTTTTGTTTTTTTGTTAATTTCTTGCTGTATTACTTACGAAACATGTTTTAAAATTTTGGAAATTCCTTTAAAAATGAATTCTCATACCGAATAGTAATTATTTTATATTGGAGACCAGCTTCAGTCGACAAAATTGCTTTTTTGTCATGCAGAAATAACGAGAGTAAGGTAAAGTTTACCACATAACTGCTGGTAACCCAAGCGATTTAGAAGCCACATCATAACTATGCTTTGGTACGTTAATTTCTTAATGCCTAGTTAACATCGATAATATGGGTTTAAAGCAAGGGTTACCAAAAAATTTTTGGTTATGTATTAGTGAGTAAGAGAAAGAAAATAAGTGAGAGAATTTATTTATTTACAGCCATAGAAAAGTGTTAGTAATATACTCTATTTTGATTTTCATTTCATCAACATACATAAAACTATCTATGTTCGGCTTAATAATTTTAGATAAATAAAAATAAAAAATCCGTTTTTTACATATTAACATACAAAATGTCTTTTAAGAACATATTCCCTACATTCTTTAAATGTTTTATAACATACATATAAGGCATTGAATATTAGCATCTTTTAACATAAAATATTTTTTGAGTGTCATTCCGAAATAAAATGCTAATACATCCGCCGCACATGTGTTCTTGTCGCAGTCTGATCGACAACTAAATCATAAAGCACAAGAATGCGTGTGAGTTATCTCTGCACAATTGTGCTATGAAATGGTAAACGCTGGTTTAAAGCTTGGTATTGAAGTCGCCGTAATCTAGGAGGTAGTGTGTTAGCTTATTAGACATGAGCCCATGTCAGACATCTTCAACAAAACGAATTATGAAAAAAACATTTCTTCGGCGACTGCCTCCAGCAGATTTCTGGCAAAAATTTTGAGAGTAAATAAAAATTACCTTGAAAAGTTTCTAAAAAAGCTGTCGTCCAAGTCGTCTTTACAGCTTAAAGTCGCCACTCACGTATACAATTAACAGACACAACATAAGTGATATGAGAAGCTAGGTCGCAATCCTGACTGAAAGGTTGTAATGGCAAATTATGTGTGTATGAGAACATACATATACATATTCGCAATGTGGATGCAGAGTTTGCTCATAATTGACAACAAAAGCAATCATGAGACAACTTTGTTCAACTACAACGTACAAAAAATCACGAATTATGTAACGCATTAATCGCGGTCTGTAGCCGCGAATGTCTACATTTTGGCTCTAAACTTGAAAACTCATACAAATGATCACATAATTAAACTTATTTATATGACAAAAAAAGATATAAGATTTAAAAAAATTGGATTGTTGCTGGGTAAATAATATGGAGGACAAAAGACACTGTATTCAAAAATTAAATAATTTTTTTTATGATCGCCGTTGTCCAATAAGTTGGCTCAGCTTAGAGATCTTGAAAAATAAAATTCCAAACAATATTCCTTTCGTTGAGATTCGGCGTTAATTTGTAGGTCTTGTCACATGAATAAAGTTTACTCGCACAGCATTGATGGTGTGAGAAGCTAGATGTTTCATAGGAAATGTAAATGACTGGTTCTCGTATTTTTTCTTTAAAAACTAATTTTAAATTATTAAAAAATACAGAAAAAAATGCATTAAAAAAAATTAATTTTGTATTTGAATTTTTTCTCTTTTTAGGTAAGTGAAGTTTTTTATGATGCATCAATACCGAGGTAAATTTAAATAAAACCTGAATTTTTTTTATTTAAACTATTAACAACTACTTGATTCAACCATTTTGAAAGGTTTTTATAATAGTGAATGGGCGAAAAAAATTTTTTTTTTAGAAAAACCCAAATCTAAAAAGTTACTTCGGTAATGACAAACCTTTGAAAATCTTAGAGACAAATTCTCTGCATTTTTTAATTTCTTAGGATTATTTTCAACATTTAAAATCATGATAAACATTTGATTGGTTGTCATAAAGTATATTCCATCTTATTATCTTCATTTTGTTTTCACATTTTTAATACATGAATTGTGAATACATTCTTCGGTGATACAATCTATCTGGCTTAACATCAATTTTCTGTTTCTTTATTTAATTTTTGCCTATTTGCGCCTCTGGTGATTTCAATTAACAGTTGTTGGCAAAAATTTTAAAACAAATTGGAGTTGCAAAAATCCGTTTGTACTTTTCAATTAGAATTTCATAATTATGAAAAGTAGACTCTTTTTATCTTTACTTGATGTTTAATTCAATACAAAAACAGGCATATGATAACCATAAAATATATTGAAAGGAAACACAAGAAAAGAAATGTATTTAAAAACGGTTTCTATTAAAGTGCATAGTGTCAGAACGCGATCTGCAATACTTGCAACTTTTCTGATTTTTTTAATTGGTCCGCAAGAGATCCTTGTAATTATGCAAAATTTTAATAACGAAATGAAAATAAAGAAATTTGCGGCAAGTTTTCTTTTTTTTAATTCGTGAATTTCTCTTTTTCAGACCCATGTCACCCTTATTATAATCGTTGTAGATTTAATCGCATTTCCTTATTTGTACGTAAATCTTTTCATTTTGCATTATACTTTCATTTGCTTAGAAATTGTGTTCTTTTTTTCTATTCAAAAATTCGTGTCACGGGTGCAATCTCCTGTTTTTTTTTTGCTGTCAGATTTCCACATGGAGACGATATGCAGCAGCATTTTTTATTCCATGATTTATAGAGTTTTGGTATCAATGAAAAATACATTTTCTTCATTTACCCTCATTTTTCTCTTTCTCTACCTCTTCCTCCACCTAGTTTTTATTTTTTGGTTCACATTCATGCAGTGCATCATATTTTTCAATAAAAGCATTGAATTGAATTTAGATTTTATAAAAACTCAATGTATAGTAGAATATTTACATATTTCAGTATCGTACATACATTCTACATTCAGTAGAGAAGTATCGCTATTATATGTATATATGTACTTACGTGCACCGTAGATAAACTTTGCATAAATCCCAATACAAACAGAAAAAAATAGAAATGAAACTATTGTCCATGGTTTTCTACATTTAAAATAAAATAAAATATATTATATACCCTACACCCCATATTTTAAACGTTTTAGTTAATATTCTAGGCAGACCCAGACCAAAGTTTAATTATAAAGATCGCCTTTAAATAAACTCCTGTGAATATCCGATATCATCCACTCGTTTCCAATTTAAAAATACTTTGTTATGTTTGTTTTTTTTGCTACTCATAAGAACTCACGAAATTTTGAATATAACTGACTCAACAATATTGAAATTTAACTAATCTGATTCATTCGTACTCACTACAACGTTGATTTATAAGTACAGGTTGCAATGAGTATACGTACAACGTTGACATCAAACTCATACCATTACCATACCAAAATATATTTGATTCATAAGCCTACTCATTTAGATTAATTACTTTAGAAAAATACTTATAACACTTATAAATGATGCGAGTGACTCAAATCATTCATCAAAATTAGCAAAATTAGACAGAGCAGCAAGCTTTTTTTCGTGATTCTTGTATACATATGTTAAGTTATGGAGAGTCGAAATCAACAACATCATTCGTGTTGTTAAGTATGAATATGATGAGTGCTTCAAACTTTGAATATGAGTAGAGGTTCCATGATATTAAAATAAGTATGAGTGCGTATAAGTATCAGAAATTATGAGTATTATTCAATTCTATTTTGTCTTTTTGAATACTCATTGCTGATCTCTGTTACATACATAATTGGGCATTAGAAGCCTTCAGTGAGGATTACGACTTAGCTTCTCACATCACTTATGTTGTGTGCCTTAATTTTATCCATAAGTAGCGGGGGACCTAAAGTTTAAAATCGACTAAGAACGACAGATTTTTGAGCAACTTTTCATGGCAATTTTATTTTACTGTCAGAGTTTATGCCAGAAATCTGCTGACAGGGAGTTGCTTAAGACATATCAAATTTCGTTTTCTAACCTGGGGGTATGAACCATGGCCTTTCGTCTAATAAGCCAACACACTACCTACTATACTACGGCGACTTCACGTAGCAATTAATAAACTTAATTACTCAGTCCCTCAATTATTCATTAACAACCGGTATATAGGTTTTCGGCCTGCCTTAACACATCATTTCAGACGCCTCAGTTTGTTGCGCAACTTCGCCAATTTCTCACACGACTCGATAACAGAGCTTCCTAAATCAAGTCCTTCCAAAGCAAACAAGCTCCCTACGCCGACTTCCGCTAATCGCCGCCTCCAAAATGCTCGCATCTCCGTGGAATTCTCTTCCATCCTAGATAGCTCAGTCATATAAAGTTAATGCGCTGCACAACGTCCATATCGTTGTCCATCATTATTGTATTGGATCCACAAATCGTCGCCAACTCGCACTGGACCTAAGATCTTACGTAGGACATTTCCCTCGAATACTCTCAAGTCTACTGCTAGATCGATACTTAATTGCGTTCTTCTAGTTTATTCACAAAACCATTTAGCTTATTGACACACTTAAAGCCGTGGTTCTCCATAATTAACATGATTACTCAGTATGTGACGGGTTAATTCTGCCCCTATTGTTTACATGGAGAATAGAACTTCGAAAATAAGGCAAATTAACGAAACAAAATATCCTCTACAGAGAAGGTAGTAAGACATTCAATGGTTAGTCCTACATGAGTACTTTCACACACATGCAATTATAATTCGATCGAAATTTTTTGTGAGATGATCATATTTCTGCAGAGTGGCAAACAATTGATCTCTCACAAACTTACTCTTTCGCAAAGGTAAGGTATACCACGTAATAGCCAGTAAAACAATATTTTAAGAACCCCATAGCGGTCATAACACGAATGTTTAAAAACACCCTCAACTGTCTGTTGCAGAAGCTTCTCATTATCTCTGTCATTGTCGGGTATTTTGAAATTTATAACGAAAGACTTTTTGTTCCCCCGAATTTATTGACACTATCGGGATGCCAGCCAGACATACAGCGGATGATATTACAACCGGACTTTGTAACTCTTCTAAACTTTAAGGTCGGTACTAATTTAACATAGCCTTACCTAATTTAAATGAAGTAATTTTCATTTTAGTTCTGAAAATATCATATTTTTAAGACAAAACTTTAAGAACAATGTCGCCGTTTATAGGACATTTATTTACAAAACAAAGTCATTATAACTCAACTAATTTAGTCTAAAGACCTTCTCCTATTATAACTTGTTTACCGTTTGCGGTCACAAACCACAACGACTATATATTTTCATGTAAATGTTAATCAATTTTTTTTTTTATATATCTAAAACATGGTATTCAAATTTATATTAAAACAAAATTAGTTTTCAATGTTTATGGCAGATTTGTTTTAAAATAATTTCCAATGAATTGAAAAAGATATTGAAGTTATTAATAATAATATTCAGTGCTCTAGTTTATTTAATAATTAAATTTATTTCTGAAAACAAATTTAAATTTTCACTCATTCCACATTATTTTCAATAATTTTAATAGAATTTTCTGAAAGATTTCTCCTAAGTCTCAACATGTTTTTTCCATTACATTTCTATCGAGTCTTTTAACAGTGACTTCTGGACTATAATAGTTGACAACGGCCATTGTGTTAAAGCCACATCTGTCAGATTTTATACATACCTACCAGAGATCAGCAATGAATCGTTTTTCCGCTACTCATAAGCACTCATGCAATTTTGAGTATGAGTGAATCAACAGAATTGAAATTCAACTACTCTGATTCATTCGTACTCGCTACAGCATTGATTTATAAGTATAGGTTACAATGAGTATGACTACAACGTTGACATCAAACTCACAACATTCGAAATGTGTTTGATTCATACGCCTACTCATTCTGATTCATAAATTTAGAAAAATACTTATAATACTTATAAGTGATTCGATTGGCTCGAATCATTCATCAAAATTTACAGCCTTTGTTATTGTTGCATATACAAACAAAGAAGAAAGGAAAGACAAAGACAACAAGCAAAGCATACACACAATCTTCTTGTGAGTATAGTAGTGTTCGTACGCGAATCATACTTATTTTGTGCTTCGTGTAAATGTTAAGTAGAGACGAGTCGAAGTCAATAACATCATGCGTATTGTTAAGTATGAATACGACGAGTACTTCCAACTTTGAGTATGAGTAGTATGAGTATCATATTAAAATAAGTATGAATGCGTATAAGTATCAGAAATAATAAGCATGACTCGAATCTACTCATCGTTTTGAATACTCGTTGCTGATCTCTGATACCTACATACATAATTTGTCATTACAACCCTGCAGTCAGTATTACGAACAAGCTTCTCATACCGTTTATGTTGTATGTGTTAATTTTATACAGTTTAAAGTCTGCATCGAACGACAGATTTTTGAAAAGCTTTTCATGGCAATCTGACCAAAATCTGCTGAGACGAAGTCGCCGAAGAAATATTTCAGATAAGTTGTAATCCATTCAGTGTGGTTTTCCAAATCACCATGAAAATATTTCGATGATATACCACACACACATACATACAAAGCCAAGCAGAAATGAATACTTGTTCAGTAAGTTTTTTTACTTTTAAATATCTTTGGTTTAGTCTTTAACTAAATTATGTACAGATCAAGGTCGGAAGCCATAAATTCAGAACAAACCGATTGTAATACAAAATTAATTCTCAGGTACTCAGTTTTGCATCCATGTGATATCACCTCACCAACTTCCAAATTTTATTTTTCTTATAAAATAATGCCACAAATTTAAATAGTGTTACAGAACAAAAGTTTCAGATTGATTTTTACAAGTAGGCTTCCAAGAGGAATATGTTATTGAAATAATTACCACAACTATTTAAAAAAGATCACAAGAAACCTGTTATAAAATATTAATGATCAAACAATTGATATGACCAAAAAAAAAATACATCATCAACGCCTGTAGTCGAAGAAAAGCATTCAATAAGCTAATGTGTCATCGTGATTAGGGTTTTAAAAGGAAGATATGTTCGTCAGGGATGAAGGCGAACAGCAAAAGAATAAAAATAACTTATGATATACATATGTTGGAGAACAGCAAGTAATACACTTCGCGGCATTGACTACATATGTTGCTGCTGTGATGCAACTCTAATCTTTATTGTCGTATACGAATGTTGCTGCTGTCAAACTGAACTGTTGAGAGCTGGAAACGAGTAATTTGGTTATGTGAATACAAATGAAATCGCTGTAGTCTAGGAGGTAGTGTATTGACCCAAGTCAGGCATCGCGAATATAAAGAAATATGAGAAAATATTTTTTCGGCGACTTCTGGCAAAAACTCTGAAAGTAAATAAAATTGTTATGAAAAGTTTCTCAAATAATCTGCCCTTCTGAGTCGACTTTAAACTGTAGACCCTGACACTCATGTATAAAATTAACACGTACATAACATGGTTGATGTGAGAAGTTATGTGGTATTCCTGGCAAAATGGTTACCACCAATTAAGTAAGAATAAAAATTCCATTATTTTTAATCTGTCGGAAAACAATATTTTGTAACGCCGAGCTGATGAAATTCTATGTGAATGCTTGATTTGGTGAGGCACTGGACCATTTATTCACCTTTTTACACTGAAATTATTTATGTGAAGCGTTTAATTTATTTTGTCGCACACCTGCTGCTCCTGCTGCTTCACACTGCATGTTTTTAAATTTTCTTGACTATGAAAATTAAAATGTTTTTGGATTTTATTTGTTAATTAAAGAAATTTTTTTTATTTTATAATCGTTCAACAATACCATTAAAGGACCGTTTAAAAAATTTTTCAAAAATTATTTTTTATTGTTTTTTAGACTGAAGCTTAATTTGTAGATAATCACCAAAACTGCCACCAGGGCGTTTTTATTTTTTGCTTCGCGGTTTTACTCTGAAATGAAAAATAACAGAAGAAAGAATCTTTATTACATTTTTTGCAAAAACTATATTTATCGTACACAGGACTTATTTACAGGCTGAGTATCGGGTTTTTTAATGTTTTTTATGTATTTTCTAATAATAAAAATGTTTAGTATACCTTTAGATATGGTTTTTGTATTTGTGGGTTGGAATTTTCCTTCAATGATTGTGTCATTTTCTCAGTAATACACTTTCCAAGATGATCAACTTCACTACAATAGAAGTCCTTAACAGTGCGTTTTAATCGCTGGCCATTAACTCCACACTCCACTTTATTAATTTCAATTATGGCGATGATTACAACAATTATTGAAAAGATTTTCTTAAGCATTTTGAAGACGATACTGTGTTTCACAACCTATCCGCTTGTCTTTTACGATGCGAATGATTGTGATCCGTACAAATACACAATTCTTTGTATTATATATGGTAGATCAAGTTATAATAAGAATATATTTGCGGTATATATGCGGATGATGAATAATCATTCGGTTTATCGGCAATCGTGTCTATAAATGTAGGTACAATATTCTTACATCGTTTTTAGAAAAAATAAATTATTCAGAGGCGTAGTAAACTTCAATAGAACTGTCTCATATACGGTATAGCTCTGCATTATTTTTAATACATCTTTAATTAAGTCATCCCCGATTATTTTCATATTTTTCAAAAAGACTGGAAAATATAATCGTGAATATAAGGGTATAAATTTCAAAATACCCGCCAATGACAGAGACTACAAAGTCGCTGTAGTCCAGTATGTAGTGTATTACACAACATAAGTGGTGTGAGAAGCTACGTCGTAATCATGTCTGAAGTGTTGTAATGGCCAATTATGTATGAATGTACATACGACTTAAGATAGAATTCTCTCTGTGTAGCATTGTGCACTCAAGTGGTCAGCGCTCGGATTTGTAGCGACGCATTTTAATCACTACTCAAACCTAAGCAATGAGCTTAATTCATCTAATGTCTGTATACAAAAATTCTTCAAATCTTTGTAGTCTAAAATTTCACGACTACCTTCATTAGAATAGAATAGAAACATCACCCACTATATACACTAAAGCTGTGGACCAGCATTTGAATCCATTTCTGACTTGTCCCAGCTTATAAATGATTAGTGACCCAACTCATACATATGTATATCTTGTATTGCAAATCAGAATCGCAACACATTCGATCTGTTCATAATTTCTCACTCTGAAAATATTCTTGCCCCCATATGATTTACCACCCTCATCCATAAATAGCTTAACATAGAATAATTCGAGTTCAAAAGCTTTTTGTGTTAACCACATAAATGCCATTTAGACATTACACTGAAATTATAGAATTAAATAGAATTAAATCTGGCTTAAGTGAATTCGTTTCGGTGGAAGTCAAATAATAAATCTTGGCATAGGATTTGATTTGATTTTATCGCACTGACCGACCGACTACTTTCTCTTCAGTTCTTTTGTTTAAACAATTTTACACACACAGAAAAGTGATGCAAATAAAAAGATTACAATCACAAGTGCATTTAAATATTATTTGAAGTGAGCAAATGCCGATATTCCTCCCAACGCTCATTTTTTCTTTTTTTTAATTTTTTTATTTCATAAACATTTGAAAACGACACAAATGATTTACAATCCAAATATTTATTTTATGTTTTCTTTCTAACATTTTTATTTATATAACATTTGTTAAGAACTTTATATAAAAAAAAAAAAAAATTCTGTTATCGTACAATTGTAACGCATTGTGTTGGTCAAAGTGGTTTTATAAATTGTATTGTATTTATGGCTAAATACGCATATGCACATATCATATGACTTATATGATAGCAAATCATTCACTGTAAATGAATTGGTTAATAGAGAAAATATATTTAAAAATTATCTCTTTCCCTTTTTTTTTTTTATTATTTACTGCAAATTAAGTTGCCTTTGATACAATGCTGAGAGTACTGGAGACAATAGCATTCGCCTTTAAAATTTAAATATTGTTTGTAGTAACTGGATAAATTGGTAATCACTTTTCTACACTTTATCGTAGCCCTGGAGACAATGGCCTTTATTGCTATTATTCTGCCAGCAAAACTATTAATCTTCTTTCTTCTCCTCCTTGATAGCATTTAGCTTTACCTGAAAACTCGCATTGTAGTAAGATGGAAGGAATTACACTTTGGTTTCTGTATGTATTATTAAGCATTCTATTTCAATGTTGAGAGTCATCCTTGGTGAAACTAGTCTACAAGTAGATCTACATCAGTGTACCGTCTGACCATTACAGTCGTTCCAACATCAGAAAATAATGCATTTGGTAATAATAAATGTGTTTGGGATTCTGTCAAATTACTTACTTTCTTACTTAATTGATCATTTTAATTCTTTTGCCAAGATTACGACCTAGCATCTCACACCACCCACGTTGTGTGTTAATTTTATATCGGGTGGGCCTTCTATCGGTTTAAATTTGAAACATCTGTTATTTGGAATCTTCCAATACTTATGTCTTTCTATTCTGTCATAAAATTTAGTATATTATCTCCACATTTGAACATAATGAACCGATTTGCGCTTGAGCAACGTAAGGATTTATTGGAAATTTATATCCAAAACAAAGACAATTTGTCGGAAATTGCGTACAAAGTTTGGTCGCAGAGAAGAACTAACAGTGCCCGGTATTCACAAGTTTATTGCTCACTTTATTTGGAGCTAAGAAAACGCACACGTGGTCTTACAGAAGCCAAGAGAAGCCATTACGAGTGACTGTTAGGTGCGGCTTGTGGAGCGGAGGCATCATTGGCCCATATTTCTTTGAAAATGAGGACGGCGCAACCATTACGGTCAATGAAGACACATAGCGCACTTTGTTAACCGTTCTCTTTTGTACCCGCTCTTCTTGGTATTGATGTGAACATTGCATTTTTAAATTCAGTTTTTGAAATTTCCCACCCTATACACATCTGACCTGAGGTTTGAACTGAGGCCTCACGTCTAATAAGCTACTATACCTACTAGATTACGGCGATTTCCGTACACTTGTGCCAAATGGTTTTGTATTAATTTTCATTGCTAGTGGAATATGCCCAACATAATAGATAAAATTAGCGCAACCTAACCAAAATGACAAAGTCATTGTCAACTTTTCTAAGAGCAAGATTCTGCATTTTATCAGCATCTATTTAGCAGTTTTTTTTTTAATTAATTGTTGTCCTACTACATACATACATTATTGGTTAATACATCCCTTCAGTCAGGATTAAGACCTAGCTACTCACACCACTTATGTATGTGTGTTAATTTTATACATGAGTGGCGGGACCTACACAACAGATTTTTGAGAAACTTTTCATGGAAATTTTATTTACTCTCAGAGTTCTTGCCAGAAATCCGCTGAAAGGAAGTCGCCGAAGTTTTTTCATATTTTCGTTTTGATGTCTGACCTGGGGATTGAACCGTGGCCTTATGTCTAATAAGCCAACACACCACCTACTAGACTACGGTGATTTCCTAGTCCTACTAGGGCGGCCAATATATTAAATGTCTTTGAGTAAAATTTTAAACTCAATGAATAGAATTAGAATAGGACTGTACAAATGACTTGTAAAATAACAACGGCTGAGATTTTTTTGTTTTTAATTCTTAGCATTTCGCATTACCTTACGTTTCTGCCTGAATTTATTTAAAACATCAAAGTTTTCTTTACATACCAAAAGTTAGACAAACTGTATGATTATGTGGAATCTTTTATGCAGACGTTGTTCATGTTTTCCTAATTCTACACGTTACACTGAAACTAAGGAAAAGAAATCAAATAAAAAAAGAATGATTATCTTATTTAACACTTGCAACACATGATGATTACAATCTCCCAGAGACATGTGTATCTAGCTGCTTGAAGTAATTTGCCACAACTAAAATACACGCAAATGCATATTTACATGGGAAGATTTTGTGTTAGAAAAAGAAAAAGCCTCGTTACGAATTTGTTTAAACAACATACAACAGCAACTGTTAAAAGTAGACGAAGAAGAAGCAATTCTTTATAATGATATCAGCAGAATTTGTTTTTATCATCGAAAAAAAGAACAAAACAAACCAAAAAACTAAAGTTGAATAAAATTAATGTATGTATCTGCGCTTATTCTAGAGACTTCAACCAGAAAAAAAAACAGAAACAAAACCGTACAAAAGAATAACACAGATTTTCAACTGAAAATGTTTTATTTCTTTCGTACTTCAAAATGAGTTTTGTTTACATTTTAATCCAATAGAATAAGAAACCGAAAAAACGAGAACAAATCTAAAGAAAATGTTTTTAGTTTTTGTTTTTTTTTTTGTTCATTTTCCACAGCACTAATCATCATCACATTTAAACGCAAACTTACACATGTTGAGAAGGTTTTTGTGTTTTTTTGTTCCAAAATTTTATTAATTTTTTGCTTTAAGTTTGGTGTTCTATTTGCGTTATGTTAACATAAAGTGTAATCTCTTTAATTAGAGAAATAACTATTTCGTTAGAGGTAGAAATCATACTGAAAACCGCTTATACATAAGCTTCTGTGTCTACCAAATTCATTACAAAACTTTAAGTTTTGAAGCCCGATTAAGATTATTTCCTATAATATTAGTCTAGTTGCGGTAGTCTAGTTCGTAATGTGTTGGCTCGTGAGTTCAAACTTGTTAATCTTGTCAGTTCAAACTTTAACTACAACATCTCGAAAAATACTTTTTCTGGCGTCCACTCCTCAGCAGCCTTCTGGCGAAAACTTTGAAAGTAAATCAAAAATTGCCATGAAAAGTTTCTCAAAAAGTTCTTGTTCGGAGTCGACTTTAAATTAAATTCCCATGTCGTCATTCGGAGTCGAGGTTAAACTGTAGGTCCTCAACATGGATGTTGTGTGAAGCTAGGTCGTGAGCCTGAAGAAAGGTTTGTTTTAGCCAATGAAGTAAGTAACTAAAGATCTCACAAAGTATACCCTCATATTTCTTTATTTTGTTTTAATTTCATTGAGACATCGGTTCAAATCCTAGGTCAGACATTTCCAACAAAACGAAATATGTAAGAATATTTCTTGTGCGACTTTCCCTCAGCAGATTTCTGGCAAAAACTGGGAAAGTAAATCAAAAATTGCCATGAAAAGTTTCTCAAAAAAGCTCTTGTTCGGAGTCGACTTTAAACTGTAAGTCACGCCACTCATGTATAAAACTAACACACACAACATAATTGGTATGAAAAACTAGGTCGTAATCCTGATTAAAAGGTTGTAGTGACGAATTATGCTATGTATGTATGTAGGTATTTCCTGATTATTCTACTGTACCAGGTCCATAGGATAATAGAGTAGTCATCTATAGCTATCTCAAAACAACGTTGTGAAAAGTATTGGGCTGCCTTACTTCTATGGGTAAGCAATCAGAGAGCTCTTGTATATATTATTTGAAATTGTTTTCGTCTTCTCCCATATTGAAACGTGGATAATTGTGTGTGTGTAGTTTAGCACTTTAAATTCTTCACGATGTCACGTCTTCAATATCATCATTCACTAAAAGATCGATTGCAGTTGAAAAGTTTTCACTGAAACACATCCCAGGATTCATTCAAAAGGAGTGTAAAAGGATTAAGAGCCGAATTCGGCAAAGTCGGCGGAGTATAGTAGGTTGTGTGTTGGTTTATAAGACGTGAGGCGCCACTGTTAAAACCCCATGTCTTTCATTGAATTAAGAAACCATCATGTAGGCTTTTCTAATCTTTCTTTCTTTTATACATTTTTATCGGTATTTAAAATCAAAAATACATGTGCTCTATATGCATATACATACATATATATATACAAACGTTGCATATATTGGATGTATTTCTCTTTTCAAATAAACAAAAAATAATTGGCCAATTCATACGACTTTGTATCGTGTATGTTGTATTGAATACACTTTTTGTTTGTGAACGCTCAATGCTATGCTGTATTGTGTATTTCGTATTCTAAACGTCAAAAAACGATAAGAAGAAAAAGACCAGTATATTATATTTAAATTTTGAAATGTTAGTTGTAGACTCAAGTTACATAGAAAATATTTTGTAATTTTAATCTTCTTCTTGATTACTGGCATTTACATAAACTGTTAGCACGAAACCAATACAACTTCCAAAAACATACGAAAAAATTTGTATAAGTGTATCGAATTTTTATATGAAAATTATCAACAACAAGCGTATACTGTTGTATATTCATCCAACAATACAATGAATACAACGATACAAGGTCTTGTGTGAATTGCCAAAATATTTTTGATTCTGTTAAACTGCCGCAAAACAAACATACAAACAGTAACAACAATCTCATTATCACCATTAAAATCTTTTCAAGTGTTTCATTAAATTTTACAACAACAACACAAAAATAATAGAATAAAAAAAAATTAAAGCATTTAGAAAAATTGAAATTAAAGTCAAACAAATGAGAGAGAAGACGATGAGAAAAAGGGTCATTGACTGACTGCGTTTTGTTGACTTCGTTTTTTTTTTTTTTTTTGCTTTTTCATAAACAAATAAAATTTACTGAGGAACAGTTTTAATTGGATATGAATTAATTTGTAAAGAATGAAACAAACGCATGAATAGGGATTTTTTGTGACATTTTAATAAGCATTCCTCATCCAAAATTTGAAGAGCAAATAAGGTTTTGTGTTTTTTGAAAGAAATATTTGTTGGGTTTTTGAAAAAGAATAATTATTTGAAAAATGTTGTTATTTTACGATTCGTTTTTATTTGTGTGCCATTTTGAGAAATCCAATTTAATTTTAATTCCTTAACATCCTTTGATTCTAGTGATCCTTTTCCGAACAAACTTTATATGATATAAAACGACTCTAACCACTTGGCATTATTTATCTTAATGGATAATTAAATTAGTTGTAACTTTTAAAACCAAAAAATTAAAGCACTGCCATCAGGAACGAATGCCAACATCTTTTCTTAACGTGTAATCATGTTGACTTTTACAACACGACACTACATGGTCTTAACAGGCTACTTTTAACATCAAGGTATTAAACCAGATACATACATAATTAGTCATTTAATCAGGATTACGACCTAGTTTCTCACGCCACTTATGTTGCGTGTGTTAATTTTATTCATAAGTGACGGGACCTACAGTTTACAGTCGACTCCGAACGACAGATTTTTGAGAAACTTTTCATTGCAATTTTATTTTCTCTCAGAGCTTTTGCCAGAAATCTGCTGAGAGGCAGTCGCTGAAGAAATTCTTCTTCATATTTCGTTTTGTTGGAGATGTCTGACCTAGGGTTTGAATCGTGGCCTAACGTCTAATAAGACCACGGCTACTCTTTTACAGACAATCAAATTCCTCTAGGATGTGCCATTTGATTAATTACAAAGTTTTTTTTTGCCTTTTGGGAATTTATCCTCTTGAAATCACAACATCCGAAAAACATTCCAATAAAAACTTTTTTCTGTAAAAAAGTAAATTTAATTAAAAATTTATAAAATCTTCATAATGACGCTAAAGTTTATAACAATAAAAATACTTCTGTTTTTGCTTATTCATTGAAAATGTATACAACCATGCTAACATATTTCAAATATTTTATAATTTAATTGTAAAATATTGAAATACTCATTAAACTTTTATTTCCCCTGCTCTTAAACGACAGCACCACGCCTCGCATAGGAAAACTTATTCCATGTGATTGTTTTCGTTTCATAACATTCTAATTAGTTCATAAATCTTGATTTTATTATGAAAAAAACAGGGAAACTCATTTCAATTAAATAACAATTAATCCCTTTAAGGCACTTGACTGAAGAAACATTTTAAAACAAAATAAAATTGAATTAAATTCAGGGCAATGGAAATAAACAAACAAAAAAAGTGTCAAAAATAAATTTTAAGAAAATTATCTAGGCGTATTCATTCAATAGGTGACCGTATGTCTACAACAAGTACAACAATGCAAAAACAACAGGCATTTTGTTTTTGTAAAAACCGCTTCGATTGTCAGAAACAGCTGACTGAAGAATGACAATAGGAAGAAAAATGAAAAAAAAAAGTTGTTAAAGTACACGCGGAATGTCAAAAAGATTAACCCTCAAACCTCCATAGGAAATTGATAAAAGCAATTAAAAAAAATAAATAAATTTTATATTTATTTATTTATTAAAATATATCTTATAAATAAATTTATAAAATATACAAAAGGCGCCGGGTTACTAGACCATATGCGCACATTTAAAGTAGTTACTCTCTTATATACATATATACATTTATATAAAAGGATTAAATTAAAAATAATATGTATTTACAAAAAAAATAATTTTGGAATATTAGACTTAACTAAACATCAGTGATACCATGTTTCCGAAGACTGACTCTGATTGATTGTAAGTTGACACACGTTGTACAATTCAAAATCTCCTCAAGGTGTTCGCCAATTTTAGAAATTGGACATTGAATCAAAATATGTGGAATAGATAAAAAAAAAACATTACAATGAGAACATTTTTTTGGGTCAGAGATAAATTTTATATATTGAAATTTCTTTTGATTTTTATGTCATGCTTAATTACGCCAAAGTGGGGCAACTATAAATTAAAAAAAAAAATTATTCCATGCATGGCAGATGCAAACGTTATTTGTTATTGCTCATAGTTTAGGCACCTAGTTGGAGAGACCGAAATCTTTTTTTGAGCAGTTCATCACTCTCGTCTAAATAAATATAAATATAGTAAATCTAGGTTGTAGTTTAAAAGATATATGTATTTAGTGTTAAAGGCTTAAATATTATTAATCTTCTTGCAAAAATTTTAATAAAATTGGCTTTGAAATAGTAATCCTGAAGAATTTCTAGAGTGCGTATCGTTAAGGACACATCCGGTACAAATGAGGGTTTATAAATGAGAAAATGATTATCGAAACAAAACACAAAAAAAAACAACAAAATTTTGACAATCGAAAAGATATCAGCTGTTTAGATACTCCCACCTGTTAAATGATTTTGCCATGGAAAATTATGTTTCTTGTTGTAAAAACACCAGCTGGTGTGAATTTATGTTCATTTTATTTTTATTTATTTATTTTTCTTTTGTTTTTTTTTTTCTTAATATTTTAAATGTTTCATAAATATTTGGAACAATTTTTAAATATTTACTTAAACATTTAGTCTACAGCAGAGCCTGCAGCCATAAAAATTATGTGACTTGGAATGGTGGGATTATGTTGATGAACTTTGAAGATTATCAGAGCAGCATCATGATATGTTGTATGTATTTGTGTTCCTCATGCCTGCCACAAATATTTTTTTAAATTCTTTGAATATATTTCATAAAGCCACACTGTTAAAAAAATTATTGAAAATTCAAATTGCTATGGCAGGGTATAGAAGTTGAAATTCTCAAATACGTTGCAATTGTGTTTATTTATTGTGTTTTTTATTATCTGTGTTCAGTTAATATTATTTGCTTGTGGCATTTTCGTTTTTATTTATTTTCTTTTAATTGAAATTTTCCTTTATTTATTTAACCTCAGATGTCCGCCTATATCCGCCTATCAAATGCTTTCTCATAATACTGCCGAAGCTATAAATCTTCCCTACACCGCCTTTGGGAATATGGTGGTCTTGGTTTAAAAAAAAAAAAAAAACCAGAAGACTCATTTTTAGGCATTTGAGATCATTAAAAAGCCATAATTTTTTAATGTATCAGCGTTTTTTGTTTTAATTTCTTAAGAAAATAAGAAAACAATTGATTTTAAATAAAAATATACTAAATGATACAAAACATTCCGATTTGACTTGATTCTCTTTATTTGTTTTAATTGAATTTACTGCCGTTGTCATTTTGACAATAATTCCCATAACAATTTAGAATCACCCTAATAATATAAGACATGTACTTGGATTTTTAAGAAAATTTAAATTTTAAATTAAATTGTACTTTTTGTGGAGATCTCTACAGAAAGTGGCGTGGTGGAGAAAGGAGAAAAAAATTTTTGTTTTGTTTTGGAATCCTTGATCCAAAAGCCACTTCTCCCACTATGTAGGTCAGCAAACCGCACCTTTTTAAATTTTATCAAATTTTTTCTCGATTTATGGAGGATAAAAATACTTGTTTTTTCAACTTTACTACCGCCAATAAGCAAATTGTTACATTCATATATTTTTTTTTCTTCTTTTTTTTTGTAAAATTCAAAGGTTTATCTTCATCTTCTTCTGATTTTTAATCGATTTTTCTCTCTTCACTTTACCAAGTTTTTCAATTATGTTAACTTAACAGTCTCTGTTAACATAACATTCAGTGTAAAAAAAAAAAAAGAATATGTATAACTTTTATATTTCACAGTGTACAACCTACGATATGATTATTCCCAGTGAACGTGTTCACTTTTACTCCAAATAATACCACAGCAAGATTATCCATATGTACCCCACTTTTAATTTAACCCAGTAGCACGTTGGTAACCACATTTCACGTTTGGAATATGTTGTCTCCAAAAAAAAAAACCCCCAAATAAAAATTCCTTTTATCCTGATTACTTGATAATTCAAAAGATAGTTAATCGGTATAAAAATTCTTCCTTTAATAATCAATTTCCTTTTTATAATACACCGTAAAATATTGTTCATCCAACCATATTCATAATCATTCAACAATTTCACATAATCAATGGAAAAGTTATATCGAATTAATAATTTTTTCCTTTTTAAAATTAACTTACAAGTCAATTCAATCGTGGGTTTATTCCAATATTCTGAGTAGATGGGAACAGTCGACCAGACAACAACCTGTTCTTTGTTTTGTTTAAAGAAAAACGAAATGTTTGTCTCAGTTTTAGTATTGTTTGTTGTTTTTGGTGGTCTTATCGTCATCGTCGTTGTCGTTGTCGCTGTCGTTGCTATGCCACATGTTGTAACTTCTTTAGAATATTAAACAGACTTATTCTGTCTGAATTTAAACCGAAGCCGTAACCGAAAGATGCCGCCTTTCAGTGTTAGAAAATACTCAAGTTAAGTAAGTCGTTGTATTAAATAAATATGTATTGAAAGAAAAATTCAAAAGAAAAAATAGAACCGACACAGTAAGAAAACAACTACGACCACAACAACAAATTCCTTTGGCGTATGAAATTATAATTTCGTCTATAAAATTTTCAACACTTGACTACATTGCATGAATAAAAATATATTCCACAGTATACCGAATATGTATTTTACGCTTCTTGCTTCATTATTATTATCATTGTTCTTTAGAAGCAACATTTTCATTGAACCCAAAATTGACTGGATTATTCGCTACTATGCTTCTGTACTATTTTTTTCCAATAGTCTTTAAAGAATTTAATATTTTGTATAGAAAATATAGAATTTATGTCTTTAAAAAATTTATAAAACTTAAATATCTGAAGATTTCTAATTTCTATTCAATTATACATTTGATTTATTAGCTATTTTGCAACATACTTTAGGGGTCGTTAAACACGTTTTTTTTCTTTTTCGATTTTTTTTTTGTCCGTTTTAATAATCAAATTTGTTAAACACTAATTACAGTTAAATTGTATAATATTTTAAATGTTTATTCTAAATGTTTATAAATAAAAACCATGAATATGCCTATAACTATACTACATATACGCAATTATTATTAAACGCCCAAATGTATGCCACAGTAATTATCATTATCGCTTGTTATCATTAATTTCACCATGCATTATAAACTAATTTATTGGATGTATATATTAATTTTAATAGCTTTGAACTAGAGGGTCCTCCAATAAGGACTCTTTGAACTTTTCACAAAATCACCATGGACGTATGTATATAGATAGTAAGGTGTGTTCCCTTAATGTAGACTGTGGAGCACTTCGCAAATTGATAATGAATGGAAAATTGAATATTTCGAATGCGGTCAAAAAATTCAAAGCCAAATTTCAAATACATTCATACGCATAATTGGTCATTGCAATCCTTCAGTCAGTATTACGACCTATCTTTTCATACCTCTTATGTTGTATGTATTTATTTTACACACGGACCTAGTGTTTTTTGAAAAACTTATCTTAACTTTTTTTTGAAAAACTTATCATGACAATTTTTATTTACTCTCAGATTTTTTGCCAGAAATCTGCTCCTCCCCGAAGATATATTTTTTATATTTCGTTTAATTGGAGATGTCTGACCTGGGCTTTGAACCGAGGCCTTATGCCAAATAAGCCAACACACTACCTATTAGACTACGACGACTTCTAATTTTAAATAATTATCAGAATTTAGAAAACATAGGTTTGGTCTCTGCTGGTGTATTGCTGTAAATTTACGGCAAAAAGTCATTCATATTGCGATTAAGCAACGCTAAACATATGGTGGAGAGCTTTCCTATGCCCAAATGATAATTCAAAATTGAAACCACAAAGTAATATGAATTTCTACGGCATTCACTCTCTCGTGCACTTTCAAATCCACGCCAAAATTAAAAATTCAAATCCAACTATTCAATTTTTAAAAAAATATCAGAATTTTACAAGTTTTCCTTTAAATTTAAGAAAATTTTATTCCATTGTTTAAGCAACAGTAGCAACCGCACGCAGTAACAGCAACAATTATCCAAAGAGAACGTACATATGTCTGTCTGTATACACATGTAAAATAAATATTGAGGTTTGAATCGTATTTTTACACTAAAAAAGGCGCATCCTATAAATGAAAGAGTGAATAAAGGTGTGAGCCAATATGGTAGAGTTCAGCGGTTTAAAGCAAGAAGTTCTATTTGTTTAACATGTGGTAAAAACAATACATGTTTCTAACACCGATGTTGGTTGCCTCATGACATTGATTTTTATCGGATTTTTTTCGTTGAAATTTTGAATTATGCGTGCGTCAGTGAAGATTGTTGTGAAATGATTTTTGATAACAACCAGCACTATAATCTGGTCTTAGATTCATATTGCGGTAAATCTTTTTGGTTCTCAAAATGGAAAAGAATGTTTCCGCTCATGGCCATATAAAAGTCCATCTATTTTACTAAAAAAAGAAGACAGAAACCAAAAATAGTTATTAGTAGAAAGCCAGTGGTTAGTAAAGTGTGGAGTCCAAAATGAATATCATCGCTTGTGGACTGGCTGGTACTTACATACATACATAATTGGTCATTACAACCCTTCAGTCAGGATTATTGACCTAGTTTCTCACACCACTTATGTTGTATGTGTTAATTTTATACATAAGTGGCGGGACCTACAGTTTAAAGTCGACTCCGAACGACAGATTTTTTTTGAGAAACTTTTCATGGCAGGTTTATTTACTCTCAGAGTTTTTGCCAGAAATCTGCTGAGAGGAAATCGCCGAAGAAATACTTTTTGTATTTTGTTTTGATGCCTGGCCTGGGGCTCGAACCCTGGCTTTACGTCTAATAAGCCAACACACTACCTACTAGACTACGGCGACTTCACTGGCTGTTACTTACAATGTACAAATGTTTGCGTACGTGTGTTTGTATAAATATTTGCCCAGTGTTGGTAATTTTGTATGAGAAATTCATTTTATGAATAAGAGTCCGTGCAGTATCGGGTAAAATTAACTGAACAAATTCAACTTTAAACGTCTTTCATTATAGAAAAAACATAACTAAACTATATATTTGTAACACAGGGTCTTTCAACATGGACTTCCGACCTTTAACAATTGATAACGGCCACCGTCAAATTAGTCATTTATTCAGTCTGGTTTGCCAAACCTCCGCGGATAAATATAAGAAACGACGTATATTAGTTGAATAGCCTCTGGAGCAGTTGATATAGATGGAAAATTAAATATTTCGAATGTGCTCAAAAGAGCTAGCTAGAGCTGGGGCTATATTACAGCAAACTACATAGACATAGATAGTAAGCGCACAAAATGAGAATGAATATCATGGTATCACAATAGACCTGACAGTCATTTTTATCTAATATAACCTAATAGGTTGCAAAATCTTCATGTCTTTGAGCATACATGTGTAATAAGTTATTACAACCCTTCAGTCAGGATTACGACCTAGCTATTCACACTTCTTATGTTGTGTGTTTTAATTTTATACATGAGTGGCGAACGACAGATTTTTGAGAAACTTTTCATTACAATTTTATTGAGTTTTGAATATCTAGTTTGAAATCTGCTGAGAGGAAGTCACCGAATAAATAGTTTTTCATATTTCGTTTTAATTGAGATATCAGACCAGGAGTTTGAACCGTGACTTCACGTCTAATAACCCAATACTCTACTTACTAGACTACAGGAACTCTTTGAACCTTCAATGTAAATTATGGCAGCATTTTCCTTAATGATAAAGCTCTCAATAGATTCACGTCCCTAGGGATTAAAATCGGCGAGGATAGAGAGGGGATTGTTTTTCAAACTTTAATGTACAATTTTTTGTTCATCATCATACAGTTTATTATTTATGTAAGAGGTATGTCTGCACAAGTGCTTGCCATAGAATATTCAAAACACTGCACTCCTTCACCACTTAAAATCGTATTCAATTACCATTTAAATGCAATAATTATGCTTTAAATATACGCCTCTACATAAAGAAATGCTTTTTTGAATTGAAAAGAAGGTTAATAATTATGCCGGTGACAATGACTGGCAGGCAAGCGATTATTGGTAGTCATTGTTGCCATTGAAATACAATATAAAACGTATACTTGTATAATTAAAGCAATTAGTCCTGTCGAAGTTTTTCTTTAGAAAGAACACAAGCCTATTACTTTAAGAATATGGCTTTCATTTGTTTCTTTATTAAATAAATTCTACTCTCGGTTTATTTTATTTTTTTTTTTCATTACTTAGCTTTCCTTTCATTTGAATACAGCAATTTTAATGTAGACTGCCATTTTCAATTTAATTTCAATTAATATTCTCAAAATAAACCCGCTTCGTTGGTTTTTAATTTGCCAGACCAATTTACTTACACACACAGTTAAAGTTAAATTTCCGATAAATCTTGAGTAATAATTAAGGAAATTAGTTACGAAAAGCCTACTAAAAGTTTCACGAAAAGCTGTTGCTGATGGAAGAGGAACAACACAAGTGAGTTTTTTTATTTTCTTTTAATTTTTCTTTTTACTGGCGGCAAATAATAAACAACCTCACCTCACCACCCGTATTTATCTAAAGTCACGTAATATGTTAAGAATGATTATATTTTGTATCTTATTCTCTTACACGCCTAACAAACTTCTTGGTAAACATGGTTTACGTAAATCTTGTATAAGAATTTATTTTTGGGTTTTCTTTTCTGTTTTTTTTTATTTAAAAGTGTTATGAATACAAATTTATTTCAGGGCGTATAATAATAATATACTCTTATCATTACTCGTATAGAGAGTTGTTGTATTATTTCATTATGATTGAATATTGATTGAAAATATGTATGTTTAATAAGTGTTATTAATTTTCTTTGCAGGTATGTGTGCATATGTTTAACGTGAATTTTAATCATTTTAATAACTTTTCGTAACGGTATGTATAAAAAAACCGCATAATAATATTAATTTATAAAATTTTTATGTACGAAAACATAATGTGAAATTGAAAAGAGCAATAAAGACCTGTAATTATTGTACCACGTTTTTACAAAACGAATGGGAGCCTAGAATAAAAGATTATAGACTACTAGTGGACAAAACCCCTACAAATTTCGATAGCAACTAAGCACATGATCATGGCAAGTGGGTTTACCTCACAATGGGCCATACAGCCCTCCGAGGGAACATGTCTGTGAACGGCAAGCTACTCGCTAACCTAACCTAAACAAAGCACATCAAAGCCTCAATTTTGCGAACATAGTGAATAGCTGAATAATTTGAAAAAAAGAAGCAACAGTATCTTTCTTGATGATTAAATACCATTCAATTCGCTATTTCTTACACACATACATAATTGGTCATTACAACCGTTCAGTCAGGATTACGACCTAGCTTCTCACACCACTTACGTGTGTGTTAATTTAATGCATGAGTGGCGGGACCTACAGTTTAAAGTCGACTCCGAACGACAAATTTTTTGGGGAATCTTTTCAAGGCTATTTTATTTACTCTCAGGGTTTTTGCCAGAAATATTCTGAGGGGAAGTCGCCGTACGCCAAATAGAAAACACACTACCTCTAAGGCTACGTCCTATGGTACCGATTTACCAGTCTTGTAATTCATACTTCTGCTATACTATCTGTTCTTGCAGAAAACTTTCCTGTCAGTCTCTATATAAACAGACTAAAATCCAACGACCATAAATGCTAGGGTCATCTTGGGTGGTATGTCACATTATTAAATGAAAGTTTAAATCTCAGCTCTGATACCTTACAGCTGTCTTTTGGTGCAAATTACGAAAGTAAATAATTGCCAATGGAAAAGCATATTAATACTATGTTCAGACAGGCAGTTTTATTGAGTCAATATTCGTTCATTTGACTACAATATTTTAAGTGTTCAGACACATAATATAATCAATATTTATTTGACAGTGGTAAACAAAACAGCTGGTTGTGTCAACAACATTGTTTTTATTTTGTTTTTGTTGTTGTTTTTTTTTTTTTTTGTTTGTAGTTGACATTTGAGTTGTCAAATATCAATTGAAAGTGTTCGAAAAATTGTAATATTCTCACTGAAAGTACTTATGTATGTATTTAAAGTTTTGCTCAATATTATAACAATTTGCGTATTTATTGCGCAATAATTAATTGAAACTTTATATGAAATATTGAGCTTAATAATGGCGTTTATTGCGATTTACACAATGAAAGTGCCTGTCTGAACATATTTTAAATCTGTCATTCCAATACGACGTTAAACAACAATTCCTACCGCTCATGGACTACAATGGCCAAAAATGTATGCATGTTTGTCCATAATACTGTTAACTTCTACTATCCATCTTAACACTCTCACAGTGTGCTCATCTTATTTAAAACAATAGCAAAAACTAATTTCCATTATTTTATCTTTCTTCCTCTTATAAACTTAAAGAACAGAAGACAAATTCCTTTAAAACTTTTCTATTTGAAATTTTAAATATTCCCATAAACACTTTAACATACAAGAAAAGTGAAGTGGCACGACAGTCTATCTTCCATGCCACATAAATTCTCTTTAGCTTCCCTAAAATGCCTTTGGATGACATAAAAGCAGCAAAGCCCCGTATATGAGAATTTCAAACAAGATTTTCTGTATGCCAACACAAAAACTTTGGGAAATAGCCGAGTAGAGTAGAGTAAGAAAGTTTAAAATTGTTTAAATTTTCTTTGCAACTTTCCATATCAAAATTATTGCTTCTAAAACAGAATTTAAAATCTTATCTACGTATTCACAAATCTAGTTTCCTTTTTTATTTCAATTTTGAATTTTACAAGTGAATGAGAAGAGTGTGGCAGATTGTTTTGTTAAGGCAAAGTTAACAAAAGTTTTAAATGTTGTGACAAATATGACTGACAGACATTCAAATCACATACGTTTGCTTAACAATAATAAATTGATATTTTCTAATGTCCTTAGTGTCCTTTTTTATTGTTTGTTAAGCACTGAAAATATGTATACGCAAAATTTCGTAAGTGGCAAACAAACAATAATAATTTAAAGTATAAAATATAACATAAACAAACATGTTATTTCTGAAACTAATAATAACAACAACTACAAAATTTCAAAAATACACTTTAAATCCTTTCTGGAAAACGGATTAAAACGAGCAACTACAGAGAAAAACATTATAACTTTATATCCTTTTACTCCATAGAAATATATTCCCTTAAAACCACTAACCTTTCTAAATCTACTACCTGTGTTGTGTTGCAAAATTCCCAGGCCTACTTCAAGGTAAACAACTTTCTTACACAGCTTCCCCCGTATACTGTGCACAATCAAATTATAATAACAACATAAACTTGACACAACAAATCTAAATCCATTGGTATGGTGGTTAAACAATTTCCAGTGCAGTGGTATTTAAAAATGTTTTCTAACATGAATCATGAATACTACACACACACATTGCCTACACTCTGCAAGATTTCTATTGTTCTTCGGAGACAACTTTAACGTATCGTACGTAGCATAGCTCCTGGTGTATTTTGTCAAACTGCATTACAAAGACAAAATTAGCCATAAGCTCATATCATCTGGTAAAATTTGAACTCAACTGTCACTTGCATGCGATACACTCGGAAAAAAATTATGTTCGAGAGAGATGTTGTTGATCGCAAGTAAGACCCAACGACCACATTACTGCTGAGAAAATTGTGCATTTAGCGCAAAGACTGTTATTCTGGTGGTCAACTTGGCTAAGACTATTTGAGTGCCATTTTTAGACTTACTTAGTTGGAATGAGATTTCCAATGAGGTTGAGTTACTGGCCTGCACTTCCAACAAGGTGGCTTATGAAACACTTAAAAGCGATAATTGAATAGAGGTAAACCAACGAAAACAGTGACTACTCCAAGTGATGTTTTGTTGTATGTTTGTATAGGATTCTCAGGCATTCATCTAGTGTGAGCTGATTCCCCACTATCAAATTCCTAATTCGGAATTATGTTGTTTAACAATTCATTTGACAAATGAAGCTAACAATTTCATTTAAGATTCAAATTCGTTTAATGTAATGTAGGCTGACCACTGTTGATCTATTCTATATACATACATACTTACATGCATAATTGCTCATTACAATCCTTCAGTTTGGGTTACGAACTAGCTCCTCACACCACTTCTGTTGTGTGTGTGTTATTTTAATATATGAGTGGTGCGATCTACAGTTTAAAGTCGACTCTGAGTAACAGATTTTTTTGAGAAAAATCTGCTGAGAAATCGACGAAGAAATATTTCTTTTCATATTTCGTTTTATTGGAGATGTCTGACCTAGGGTTTGATCCGTCGTCTCAAATCTTTGATCGATTGTATATCGCTTTCCATATTTAGTACATCAGGAAACCGGAACAGCTCAGCAAATCCTGTTCAACTAGACTATAGGCTTATAGTGCTACACAGTCGATGATCAAGTACTTCACTGACTCCTCCTCACAGCAGAGCCTGCAGGTATTAGCATCGGATATTCTCAACCTATACAGGTGCTTATTGCACTTATAAGCGCCACTGAAAGTGTTCTGAAAATTTTTTCTTTCCAGTTTCAGAACAAAGTCTGCTATTATACGTTAAAAACTGATTTATTTTTTTTTTGATTTTTTGATGCCAATGTTGTCATTTTAATGTCATAAAAAATGGAACCTAATTCATGGGAACTAATTTCTTATTTATTATACATATCTTCTAATTATATTAGCGTAAGCATTGAAACCATAGTTGAGTCTGATTTTTTTTTTTTTTTTTTTGATTGAAGGGAATCATTCTAAAAAAAAGAAAAATTAATTTAGAATTAAGTCTTTAAAAGTTTTACTGCTAAGATAAGATATCCATGCTAGTTTAATACACTAACCACATTTCTGTGAGTGGAATTCACTCAATCTTAAATGCTTACGACAATTTTCGGTCTTTCTTGTGGCATGCAGTCAGTTGTCGTATGAGCGTACATTGTACACACAAGATTTTTAATATTCCATAGATTTATGCTCTTTACTAGTAAAGCTTTCTCTCTCATTGTCTGTGTCTCTGTATATGTAGTTAGTTGGTTGTATCCACCTCATGCCTGTCTGAAATGCCAGTCTGTCTTAAAGAGCATTAAGGCGATATTTTGTTTCAAATGATTGTGTCTCCTGGCGGTTGGATGGTCTTCTCTATACTGTTGCAACAGCAAAACATGTGGCATGAACTGATATCACTAATATTAGTTTTGCTCTTCTATATTTTGTTTTAATTTTTTATGCCTTTTTTTTTTTTCTTTGTAATAAACACGAGTATTTCTGCGGATATTTATAATTATTCTCTACTCGTACTCTAGTACTATACGAGTACGTGGTATAGTTGTTCTTGTTGGTTGTTTGTTGTTTGCATGTTGAAGAGTATCATGTAAAATACTATGTACATACCATATGTACATCTGTTTGTATATTTGTATGTATGTACTATTATAGAAATGTTTTTAATATACTCGTGTGTTGTAGTTTTTTTAAAGTTTTTCTCTGTTTTTGCTCCCTTTTTTCCCTATATTATTAGTTTGGATTGCAAGTTTTTATAAACATCATGCCAGATGTTGTAACAATTTACAAAACGACAACAGTGCTACAAAGAGAAAAATTACAATAAATACGTTGATAAAAGGGGTTTAAAATAAAGAAAATAAAACAAAACTTATGGCATAGTGTAGTATTCTGTTCATGTGGTGAAGTTGTGCTGTTTTGTGTGCCATAGACACGAGAGTCAAGAACATCTGCATGTGGCTAGTCAAACGCTAGGACCTTTTTTATGCCTCAACAAAATTTTTTTTTCCATGTTGCAATGTTTTACTCTTTTTTACTTAAGCAAGTGCTAACGAATCTATGTAAACAAAACTATACTTTGATGCAGTTTTTGCTATTTTTGTTTTATGTGGTGTTTTATTAAAAGACTGCCAGTCAAGTTATGTAAAAACAGCGGCCTTAAAGAAAAACAAAAACATTTATGAAGTATCCAATGAAATGAGGCAAATGTAAGCCACATTTTCTTTCATTTTTAGCCAACATTTCATTCACTGTTGCTTAAGATCTTATAAAGTCTTGTTTATTACTTAAAAGTAAAAGAAATGAAATCAACAACACAACATAGCATCAACAAGTAAACAAGTTGCAGCCTATCTGACTGGCTATTTGATTTCTTACACTTTGAAGTACGACAGAAACTGGGAACTTAAAAGCCTTGCAAGAGTAAATTTTTAAAGATTATAATTGCCCTTAGATTCGTTGTTGAAAATGACAAATAAATCAGAACATCTTATGTCCCTAAAATATACATTTCAACCTGTGATCACACTTGTTGGGAGATGTTATAATGAAAGCCGACCACTGATACTCGATTGCCCTAATATTCTCCTTCACTTACTTTCTGTGACAAGCTGTAGATCATCATTAATAAATCCATAATTCGTAGAAGCAGAATAATTGCAACTGAAGCCTTTCATCAGAATTAACAATTTTTGTCAAGACTTTTCATCTCAAACATATTGTTTTCCAAAGAATTGCCAGCTTTCATCTTTTGCTGATAGTTTTACTATTTATTTTAAAATCCAGAGGCGTGCACTGTATTCCACATGGTGTCCTTAGTGTATCGGTTATTGTATTCGAACGTTTTTTTAACATTGTTATTCACTGATTATACCATCCGAATGGCGCTTTCGTTCCATTGAATCTACTATCTAGAAAATACAGGTGATTAGTGTATTCGTCTAGTTGATCCTGAAGCCTGATTGTCCCTGTGCATTATTTATTTTTAGGACCTTGGTTTTCTAGGTATTTGTCTCAAGGTCAACAGTACAAGATACATTTGGAAATATTGACGATCTTCAATGAGCGCAGATAAAGATCATCTGCATAATTCAAATCCTCGAGTTACGGCGAAATGCTGAATATTGTTCCTTTTCGCTCTAAATTATACTTGACTCATGGCATCATTTTGCATGATGGTGGAGTGATAGAGAGGCATTTAGTCGGCATACTAAATGGGAGTTTCAAATACAAACCTTAGCTTTCGTATTTTGAAACAAAATAATTCTTTCAACGACCTCCTCTCAGTAGACTGTTGGCAAAAGCTCTGAAAAATGTCAACTCTATCGTAGGTATAAAATTAACAGATACATTTAATACACACAACATTGGTGGTGTCAGAAACTAGATCCAAACTGTATCCATGCATGTAAGTATGTATGCATTGAGGCACTCTTGTTTCACTCTGAACAACCTCCTCATATTTGGCGATTTCATTTTAAAGTCTTATGCCTTCTATATGGTTTTTCTTACTTACTTACTTTATTCGTCATTACAATCCTTAATTCAATATTACAACCGAGCTTCTCACACCACCCAACGTTTTGTGTGTGTTAATTTTATCCATAAGTGACGCGGAACCTACAGTTTAAAGTCGTCTCCGAAACGACGGATTTTTGAGAAATTTTTCATTGGAATTTTGTTTACTATCAGAGTTTGTGTTAGAAATCTGCTGAAAGGCAGTCGCTGAAGAAATATTTTTCATTTTACATTTTGTTCGATTGGTCTGAGGTTTAAATCACGGCCTAACGTCTAATAAGCCAACACACTACCTACTAGACTACGGCGAATTCTTTTATATATATGGTGTCAGTTGAAGTAATTCCTCAATTATTACAAATTTTCTAATCGCCACATTTCAATGCCTTTACTGTGGTGCATTTTTTCAAATTGGAGGAACGCTTTCTTTTTTGAAAGCTGAGTTGATGTGAGGCTACGATTTCGCTGTCAATCCGTAGTATTTCAACAGACTTTCTGTATTCGCTTGTGCTGGTTTATTACTTCGTAGTTCTCTAAGAACCTCTATTATCATTTGTGTAAGGAAGGTTGCATGTTATCGTTACGTCTTTTAATGCAGATCTAAGGGTGTTCATTTCGTTTGCTTTAATAACTGCCTCTACAAAAGCCTTGGTCCATAATTTCGAGAGTTTCCCATATTGAGCGTCTACGAACGTAACAGTACGAACGATTCAACTTGGTATACTTTCTCTATCTCAGATCTTCTTCGCTTTTCCGCTTAGGTGATTGAGATTTGATTTCCACGATAGGTCATAGCAAATGGCAAACTTGAGCTTCATATCACAAAGTATACCTAATGTGTCACGACCAACAGCATAAATGAGGCGTGTAGGGTGTCAATATTTTTATGAACTTTATCAAGTTGCATTTGTATTTGTCGGCTGTTTTGTTTACTTAGACTTCAGTTGTTTGTTTTCCACCATCGTGCTCTTTTTTTCCCCTCTAACACTGCTCTAAAACGTTTCAACTTTTTTCAAATTTTTGTTTGTTTTTAGTTTCTTTTGAAATGTTAAAATAAAATGAAAAGAAACGAAACCAAACGAAAAATAAACAAAAACGTTAAAGTGGAAAATGAATGAAAAAAAATTGCAAAAATTCCTGTGCCTGCTCAAAATTAAAAACAAAGATTTTGCCTAACTTTATTGTTGTTGTTTCTGCTTTTTTTTATTGTCCGTTTAAAATTTAATTGGCTTTTTTCGTTTTTTTTTTTTTTTTTTGCTTTTGTACAGAAATTAAATTTTATTTTATGATTCTAGGAATTTACTGCTCGACAAACACATTTTTGTCGGTTCATATTTGCGGCTATAAAATTAGCACAACGCTGAGCAAACAAATTAAGGAAACAGTTGCCATTTTTCTGTTTTTGTGATGGCAGAGATAACAGATTTAAATTGTTTACAATGAAAAAATTAAATTAAATTTAATTTTAATGTGCGCTAGAAATATATCTCTTGTGCAAATAGAGATTACATAACGTAAACAAAAGGATTTTTAGAAAGCTGGACTGATGGCCTAGGGTCTGCTATATTAGATCAAAAACCTATGTAGTTGGAAAAACGTGATTAGCTTAAGTGAAATAAATCAAAAAAATAATTAGAAGATGGAGCAATGCTTTGTGATAGGTTTTATTAAATTTACTTTCTCCACACCCTCTGTCATTTGGCTTTGTGTTAAAAACAGAGTAGCACATAATTACGTTGCCATTATCGGATCCATTTAACTTTCCTCAGTTTCTTAACACCTATTCTTCTTGCCTTAATTATTTCCGTAAGAGCCACAGCACGACAAATGTAGGCAGGGATAGATTAGGAAGATGTTTAAATTCCCTTCTATCTTGAAATCAGAAGATTTTTCAGTGATTTGGCCTACAAATCACCACTTATGCATGTCGGCAGTTATATGTTACTTCGCAAATTCAAATATTTTCTCCGGTTTGATGTCTGCGAAGTTATTTGATGGATGAACGCTTCGCGACAGATTTTTTGAGAAACTTTTTCATGACAATTTTATTTACTCTCAGACTTTTTGCCAATAAAATCTGCTGAGAGGAAGGCGTCGAAGAAATATTTTTTCTTTTTCGTTTTGTTCGATTCGTCTGGGCTCACGTCTAAGAAGCTAACACATTACATGCTACGACGGCTATATAACCCATATAAGCTACAATGTTCATCTAAATGGTGCTGAGTCCTTATAAAGTGAAAAGTTGAAGCAGTTTAAGTGAAATATCCAAGGCTGTGTATTTGAATACTTTGTGATCAGGTGCAGGTCCGTAGTCACTTTGCTTAAGTGTTGTAATGACCAAAAAGGCAATAATTTAGCAATGTTTGGTAGTGTTTTCGATCATGTGGCCATAGGTGTTGGCAAAAAAAAACGACAGATTAGTTGCTCTTGTACACAATTTTAAGACTAATTCTAATTAAAATTTTCAGAAAAATGGTCTTTTTTGCTTCAGAAAAATAATTAATAACCCGAAGAAATTATTTAATATTTTATGCTTTAATAATTAAGGCCTGTAAGTGACTTTAATTTCTTTTGTAAATTTCTAAAGCACGGAAGTAAAATCAATTGTAATGACTAAAAATAAATGTCAATGACCTTCCACAAATTGTTCCTTTTGTGTTCAAATCACTTTAAGTAATTAAAGAAAACTAAAAATAGTTTTTCTCCCATTTTCAAAGTTAAATTATTTTTGATTTATATTCAGAATTTTATGATTTATATTCAGAAACCCAAGCCAACATCAAAGGAGTCCCTTTTGTCTACAGCATCAAGCCTATAATATTTTCATGGTTTAAGGAAATAACCACTTAAATATTTATAAATAAACGGTGTGGTAAAAATTAAAATAAATTAAATTAATTCACATCAAATGATTTCCCTAAAAATATATGTCAGTTCGTTTTAATCCCTCCATAGCAAACTTATTTAAATAAAGGTAGCAAAAGAAAGCCTAAAGGCCTTAAAATAAAAGACAAGAAATAAAGGAAGAAATAAATACCACAGCAACAACTTGATTTTATTCGTTTGCGTACAATATTCCCAAGAATTATGGTAATTTATGAAATTTACATGGCATATCAACAGTCATGGCACACACAACAAGAAATAAAAACAAAATTACAAAAACTTTTGTTAAAATGCAAACGAAATGAAATGTCTAAAAAGGTAAAAGCAAAACTAGAAAATGCTAAAAGGCTTAAATGATACTCCTCCCCTCAAGCCATACAACGCTTTGTTACCCCTAAGAATCATTACAATAATCCAAACAAATACTCAAAAGATATCCTTCGTTACATCCGTTTAAATGCGTTAAAAAGCTTTGAATTGACTTTGTTTTTTTTTTGTTGTTGTTGTTTGGCACAATAGTTTATTCTGCAAATAGATGTGACACTAAAAGAAAAGAAACAAACAAAAAACAAAAAAAGATCTGGTGATTGACTCCCAACTCAGAAAAACAAGTCAATTGAATAATGTCTGTTTCAAAAGAAGGACCCTTTGTTTATACCATTTAAATTATCCCGAGGAAGTTTCCACTGTATCACAACAACACATTTGCAAAGTTGCTCTTGATATCGTTGATAGAGTATAGGGTTCTTGAAGCCTTAAATGTGTTCAAAAAGGTCTCATACAGTGCCTCAGTTTGATTTAAGGGTAAAGGAATAAAAATTCTAAAAGACAACAGGCCACCAAAGTATTCAACGAATTTAAGTTAGGTTAGGTTCACCGGCAAATTCACTCGGTGGCCATATGGCCCATTGTGTTACCCACTGTGAGGTAAGCCCCCGTGTCATGATCCGTGATAGGTTTGAACCACCCCGAGCTTCGAATGAAACCGGCCAGTTCCCTTAGTGGCATGTTCACCACCATACCCAGATCTTCAAACGTTCTGTCACCTAAAAAACCGAATACGTCTGTTTTGAAGTGCAGGGCACTCGCATAAAAGGTGTTGCACCAATTACGTTTCCTCCACAGCATGGCCAGCTTCTGCAGTAATTCTGGTGAGGCAGACCGCCCTTGTCAGCGAAATTGCCAATAAACGCAGAACCGTTCTCCTGTCGAACTCAAGTAGTTCCTTGGTTTTCCTGCTGCCCACTGTTGGACACAGCAGTTTTGAAATTCGGCAACGAGGCATATTGGATCACCCACGGTTTGTTGAATTCTATGCTACATTTTCCAATTTGAAAAAGTATTCCTGTAGAGGCACATATATTCCCTCTATTGTCTCCTTCGCGGACATCTCCCATCCCTCTATACCACAGCTGCCCGGAACCCAGTTGAGGTGGGTTATGTGTCGAAGTATACGGTGTAGAGACCAAACAACTGCTGGCGCCTTTTAATTTGAATCAACGAAAGAAGAAGAAAAGTATAGAAGCCCTGAAATAGCCTAAAAAAATATGAAAATCTATCAGAAACACCACTTTTTTAACCGTGCCATCAAAAACATTCCAAAGCTGAGATTGTAATCTTCTATTTAGAACAGAAATACCGGAAACTAACGCATCCATGTGTACATCACAATTTGTCCCTCCAAAGACTCTCAGGAGCGTGCCACCTTAAGGTCAACTGTGTACCTTTCAATCCGATTTTAGATTGTCTAATGTTTTAACAGAGGCGGATTACTCCAAGAAACATCTTTGCAGTAATCAGGCGTGCATACATCCTGGGACCATATATTTTTATCCTCAAAATACTTCATTAGAAGTACATGGAGAAGGATACCTATAACTATCCACAGGTCTAGACCTAAACGGTTCAATACTTGTTAAATGTGCACCATCATTGTCTCTTATTTTATCCGTAGGGAACAGTTTACTCTTCCTCTTCACCAGCGCTCTTTTGCACTGCAGTCATGTCATATTTTGTCGGTTGGTTGGTATGCCATGTAGCAAGTGGATAATGTGTGCGAGAGAGTGCGTGTGCAGTGCGTGTATGTGACATGAATAAATAAAATCACAATACGAACGAAGCACAACAAAACGATACGACCAAATAAAATGCAATGAAACAAGTAAAACGAATAACGCGTATTACAAACACCATTAGTTGCTTGCGTTAAGATTGAACACAAATACACGCACAAACACACTTTCTCGCATAATGTAAAAAATATGCAAGTGATTGTGGTTGCAACACAACGACAATTGCGTTCAATTCCTTAATGCCAGCAATAACGTATACATATGTATGTACATAGGCAATGTATACTCACTCACTACAAATTAATACACAAGTGATGCAAGCATGTGACTAGAATTGATAACAAGTTCAGGCAACTAAACGAAAGACTAGACGCAGAATGCTAGGACTTTATCTATCTCTCTCTGTATATATGTAGTTACCATGCATGACTGTCCTACACTGTCTCACACCGCCACACATGCCATTTTTATAAGTTTGAAGTACAAACCAGTATAAGTGTTTGTTCGTCTGTCTTTCTGCTTTTAAGAAAATGCCTTTAAAAGGCAGACAAAGAAGTTCAAGTAATACAACAGACTGTATTTAAATACTTGAAAAAAAAAATGAAAAAAATTAAAAGAAATATTTACAATGACAACAACAACTGCCTTACTGCAGTAGTCCAACCAACCGGGCAACCAACTGACAACGTAACGTCACTTCAAATGCAAGAAAAGTAGGAAAAGAAAAATATTTATCCAAACAATTAGAAGAAGAAAGTATTCTCCATGTGCATGTCTGTGAGCATTGTGTTGTGCAAAGTGAGTGGAAATTTGTTACTTTTCTCAAATCGTATGACCTTTAGATTGACAGACAGGCAGACGGAAGATGCCTTCGCCACGTGCCTTAAGAGGTGTAAGGGAAAAGAGCATCTGAAATATATTTGAAAATTTTTGTGGTGCCATGAAGAACTTTACCGGCGTATTCCAGCAATGAAATTTGATCTTGGCAATGGCTACCATTAAAATACTGAAAGTCACTTCTCAACAAAATTAGAAAGTTCAGTAAGGTGTTACATGCCAAACTGATATATCAACAAAACGATTAGAATTTGAAATTTCTTCTTCATTAGTAGTGATTTATTCATTTTGTTTGGATTTTCTTTTGCCAGGTGTTAAGTAGAACAAATACTTCAATTAGTTGAATTGAAAGCGAGAACAGTTTAATTCAAATTCACTGCCGAACGGGTCGACACGCTCACAATAGCGATGATAAAATCTATGAATTAAAGTTATCGCAGTTTAGTAGATAGGATGTTGGCTTATTAGACGCCATGCCATGATTCAAACCCCAGCTCAGACATTTCCAACAAAACGAAATATAAACAAATATTTCTTCGGCGATTTCCTCTTTGCAGTTTTTTGGCAAAAACCGTGAGAGTAAATAAAAATGCCATGGAAAACTTCTGAAAAATCTATCGTTCGAAGTGAACTTGAACTGAAGATTCCGCCACTCATTGATAAAATTAACATACACAACATAAATGATGTAAAAAGCTAGGTCATAATCCTGTCTGAAGGGTTGTAATGTCCAATTAAGTATGTACGTATGTATATCGGCCTAAGGTAAGAATATCTTGAGAAATAATTTCTTTCCTAATTCAACCAATTTTTGAGTCGCTCTCTTACATAAATGTTGAGAGGCTATTTTTGGATTATATTCTAAACACCACTTCAAAAACAAACAAAACGTATCTTGAAGAAATTTACAGTCAATTGTGTAGTATACTGATGGTAAACAATTGTATCCTCGCATGGCGCTACACGCCACACAGCTCATGCCACATTGGATAATCTGTGAGAGCGATTTGAGGGCATGGTCATGTAACGTTGAGGTGATATGAACTGTGCAGTTTTCTTGAGTCGCAGGCGCGTACGATTAAAGCACAATCGAAAGCAGACCACAAATCGAACATAATCCGTGCCGTCGATCAAATTCAACCTGATATATGCACAAAGAAACCGCAACGAAACTTAGAACGATGTTATATTCCATTCACATAATGGCATCAAGAAGTTTTCCAAACTAATAAAAAGTGTCTATTATATCTAACACTCATACATATGTACATCTATACATACACAATTGGTCATTACAACTCTTTAGCCAGGATTACGCCCTAGTTTCTCACATCACTTATGTTGTGTGTGTTTCGATTTTGATTTTTTTGAGAAACTATTCATGGCAATTTTAAATAACTTTCAGAGTTTTTGTCAGAAATCTGCAGAGAGGAAGTCGCTGAAGAAATATTTTTTCATATTTCGTTTAGTTGGAAATGTCTGACCTGGGGTTTGAACCGTGGCCTCATGACTAATAAACCAACACTCTACCTACTAGGCTAAGGCGACTATCTAACGTCCACTTTTTTATTTAAACTCAAAGATAAGAAGCGCTTCAAAAATAACTTTAAAAACCAAATACATTTCCTGAAAATGTTTCATTACACGTTATTGCAAAATAAGTGGGAAATCAGAAAGGTTAACAGATACTTTTGAAGTTTGACAAAAACGTCTTCTGTCATAAAATACTTTTAAATTTACTTTATTTTACACTCTTGTGTTTAAAGTTAACAAAATAAAAATAGTTTTTCAACTAATTTTGTCAATTGCATAAATTAGCAATTTACAAGTCTTAGACTGAATATTTATTCCACTTGTTTGAATATCGATTTTTAATACCCCGTTTAACTAAAATTCTCATGCAACTATGTATTTACTGCTCTTTTAGCTAAACTGCAGCTGCGAGTAACATTTTTAAGCTAACATAGTTGTTATTATGTTGACTATTGGCTTAAAACAGCAAAATATTTGTTTTCTCCATTTATTTGCTGACTAAAGAAATAAAAAAAAAACATTTTTTTTACATTTTGTTTTTGGCCATAAAATAACGCGCTTAGAAGCACACATTCATTGTACAACTAATGAATGGCTGCACAAATAGAGTAGATAGGGTATGAACAACAGCCCATAGGAAAACAATAAAAAAAAAGATATGAAATAATGCAGTTTCTGAATATCTGTACGATTTACAAATGGTCGTGATGATACATATAAATGTATAAAGAAATGTACATACATATCTCGAAAGTTTTCTACTTGCATGCGTGTATTGTATTGTATATTAGAAAATCGTTTGTGTATAGTTTTTATTTTTTTTTCCTTGGTGTAGTCAAAGCCAATTAAAAGAACATTTACAACAAATATCGGGTCCGCCATCTAACGTTTTTTTTTTTCAACTAGTGCTTATTTCGTGAATGGTAACACTTGGCTCATGTCTGATTTGACAGATAATTAGTTTTATCCTTCCGTTGAACGAATATGGTTGTGTATACGCTTGAACAACGCTGGGAAATATTGCGACATTACTTTGAAAATCATGGTAATGTTGCAGAATATGTGCGAAAATTGCGTACGGATTTTGGAAGAAGAGAAGCACCGTCAGCTCCGTATGTTCGTTCTCTTGTGAAACAAGTGAAAGAAACTGGCATCCTCATCGATAAACCAAAGCCAAAAACAGTGCGTACACCCGAGAATATTGCTGCTGTGGCAGAAGCGCCATCAACATCAATTCACCGTCGTTCTCAACAATTGAACATTTCGGAAACATCATTGAGACGAATTTTGCATAAAGGAGGATATTGGCAACATTTGCTTCCAACAGGACGGCGCTACGTGCCACACAGCCGAAGCTACACTCGATGTTTTGCGCCCTGTTTTTGAAGATCGCATTATCAGCCACAGAGCTGATGTCATTTGGCCACCTCGGAGCTGCGATTTGACACCGTTGGACTATTATTTGTGGGGTGCCGTCAAAGATAAGTGTTACGCTGACAAGCCAGAGACAATTGACGCTTTAAAGGACAATATTCGTGAAGCCATTGGTGAAATACAGCTGCACACAATCGATAATGTGCTTACGAATTGGATCGATCGTGTAGGCTACTGCATGGCCAGCCGAGGCAGCCATTTGAATGAAATTATTTTCCATTATTAACCGGAAGGATTGTACTTTCAAATAAAAAAAGAAATTTGAGAAAATATTCAGTAGTTTTTTTTTAAGCATTTTCAAAAAAAAAAAAGTTATTTGGGGGACCCTATAGTTGGCATAGAATACAACGCTGACAATCTAAACTTTTACACACTAACTTAGAAGAGACACAAACACATTGTTGTATACAAAATTTATTGTTTTTTTGTTTCTTTTTGAAACCATTACTTATTCAATAGGACGTTTTTAACATGGCTCTTACTAATAGTAAAAAAGTTTTGTTTTTTTTGTATTCCAAGTTCAAGAAACTTATTGTAGATGGATGTGTTGTATTGATTTTTTTATTCTTCTTTACATTTTTTTTTATTTGTTGGCTGGAATTACTGTTACAGTTTTATTTTGTTGTTGACTTTTTCTTTTTTTTTTTTTGCTTTTTATTACAGTCTGTCACCCTACTTTAGGCGTGAGTATAATTAAAAATACCAAACAAAAAAGGTTTAAAAACGACAGTGAATAATGAACGAGCTTCTGATACATATAAAAAGTTGACCGTAGTCTAGTAGATAGTTTATTATCTTACCTCCGGTCAGAAATTTCCAAAAAAAAACGAAATATGAAAATATATATATTCGGTGACTTCCTTCCAACAGATTTCTGGCAAAAACTCTGAGAGTAAAAAAAATTGCCATGAAAAGTTTCTCAAAAATCGGTCGTTCGGAATCGACTTTAAACTGTAGGTCCCGTCACTCATCTATAAAAAGAACACACACAACTTAAGTCGTGTGAGAAGCTAAGTCGTAACTCTGACTGAAGGATTGTAATGACCAATTATGTATGTATGTACATATAAAACATACAATATTAATTTAAATGCATTTAGAAACTTAAATTTGTTATATTTCTCCCATTAGAAACCATTCCTAATAAGAAGAAAGTTAAAACTTGAGAGTAAAAAGGCTCAGATATTGAAAATTTTCTAATGTAGGCAACTCATTCACTATCAATAGTACATAGCATACTGGTTGTTGTTTCAAATCTTACTTTCTAAGAGTCTCAGTCCCTCTCTCAGGCTATCTTATCTAATATCAAACAAAGCCAGACCAGGTTAAAGAATTCTGAAAAAAAAACACACCAGTTTAATATCCAAATTTCGTCAACAGCGATGGGTATCTCTAGTTAACACTTCTGACAGTGAGATTCACGGATAATCAATTCGACAATTTGATCCAAAACTACCAGTGAACCTCTTGGACTACCGTTTGTATACAGTGGCATATGGGATAATTTCCATATTTTTGGGAAATGGTCTCTGATCCTCTAGAGAAATTTTAAAATAGTGAAAAAAAAATTAATTTTTTTAAAGTCAGATTTCTGAAATCCCAAGATTATTTGAGCCAAACGACAAAGTTTGTGTATAATGGTATGTGGTAGTATTTTCAAATAATTGAGGAATGGTTCTTAATGCTCTAAAGAAATTAAAAAAAAAATTGTGAAAAATTGCTGTACGACTTCTACTGCACAGTAATTTTGTGGTATATAACATCGTTCAAAGGTACGACAAGGCTTTCTGCGTGGAGCGAGTCCGAAATGTTCAACTTTCCACGACGCTAGTCCATAAATCAGTCCAAAATTTACAGTAACTTTCCCGAAATACAATTGACGCTCTTGAATCTCATGTCCCAAATTCGACTATTTTCAGTGGCTCTGGTGTATACATAAATCAGACAGAATTTGGCCGATGGCATGGGTTATATTGACTCTAAAGACCGCTGTTGTTTGTGAGAATAAACTACAAACCATAAGAAAAAACCTAACGGTTGGTAATCCATGACCTATAATGCTAGTCGTTGACCACGTTCACCGAGCCAACGTAGTTCTTAAAGAAATATAAACCGATGAATATCCACCAGAAACTAATTTAACAGATGTAGCATAAGCAAGATACATACATACATAATTGGTCATTACAACCCTTCAGTCAGGTTTACGACCTAGCTTCTCACACCACTTATGTTGTGTGCGTTAATTTTTTTTATACATGAGTAGCGGGACCTACAGTTTAAAGTCGACTCCGAACGACAGATTTTTGAGAAGCTTTTCATGGCAATTTTATTTACTCTCAGAGTTTTTGCCAGATATCTGCTGAGAGGAAGTCGCCGAAGAAATATTTTTTCATATTGTCTGACCTGGGGTTCGAACCGAGGCCTTACGTCTAATAAGCCAACACACTACCTACTAGACTACGGCGACTTCAGCGTAAGCAAGATAGCCATTATCAAACCCGCTATTTGGTTGTCTTGCAGTAAAAAGGATTGGTGTTGGTTGCGTTTTTCAATTAGCTTACAAATGAGCTCTTCTCGAACCTTTCCTAAATGTTACGTCAAAATTAAAATGTATCACCAACTTATTTTTAAGCTATCCTAACAATTGTTCTGATTAAACTTGAAACGTTTTGATGTCTGAAGGTATTGTGATGGAATTTTAATATTTCGGTTTCAAAGAAAGCGAAAATATTCACTTTTTCCCCATTTGTATAGCACATTTGAGCCAACTTAGGCTACCACCACACACAGAGTTATAATTTAGTTTTATTTTTATTTCTATTTTATTCACTACCATTTGCTTTCATTTCCATTATATGTACTATGTTCAGTCTTAAAATGTGTTGTAACATAGAAAATTAAACGAAATGAGAAAAAAAATTCAAATAAAATTCAAATGGAAATTTAAATCATTTTATATATAAAGGAAAAGGAAATTTAATTTTGATTTTGTATAAATAAATAACCGTTAGACAAATAGAAAAATAGTACATTTTACTTGAATGCTCTCTGCCCAGGAATAGTAGGCAGGCATACAGAATAAAATTTTAAATGAAACTTCAAAAGGAAATCATTCTTACAGGAAATAAATGAATGGAAAATAAAAATAAATACTAGAGAAAATATTTAAATTGTGAATAACTAAACAAGTCCCCTGCAATGAACAAAACTAGACGTGAAAATTTATATTTACAAATGAGCCTGTAATGTTTTAATGGAAATATTATTTAAAAACGAATCGAATTCAACTTTACACATTAAATTGCCATAATATAGACGTTAAAATCTAAACCATAAACTATATATACCACACAATCGATCGAGACTCTGGACGAAATTTACTTAAATGGGGATTGGAAAATATAAGTGGAATAAATCCCTCAATTTCCACATTTTATTTCTTAATATTATGGGCATTTCCTAGATAATATTTTACAAGATACCGCAAAGTTGTAAAATTTTAGTAAACGCAACATACATATGTACAAATATATACATACATAATCGGTCAATAAAATCCTTCAGTCAGGATTACGACCTAGCTTCTCACACCACTTATGTTGTGTGTGTTAATTTTATACAGAGTGGCGGCACCTACAATTTAATACAACATAGCAATTATTAAAGCTCAATACGTAATCGAGAGTAATTGGTGTCCATATTTGCAGTACTTATAGCGATGAGGGTAAATTGGCGTAGAACTACCAGACTCTAAAGGAAGGAAATAACATATCTTTTGGAAGATACCCTGGATGCTATCATCACATTTTACAAAAACTGGGGGTCATTGGTTTACTGTAATTTGTTCCTACTCTAGCGTAAAGATCGAGGATCTGAAAAGAAAGAAAACTCAGTGTAGATAGGGCGCTCATAGTTACGAAAGGAAGGTAGTACGTTGGCTAATTAGACGTAAGGCCACGATTCAAATATCTTGATTAAAACGAATTATGAAAAAAAATAATACCTCGACGACTTTTTCGCAGCAGCTTTCTGGCAAAAACTCTGACAGTAAATAAATAATTACCATGAAAAGTTTCTCAAAAAAATCTGTCGTTCGGAGTCGGTTTTAAACTATAGGTCCCCAGCCACTTATGGATAAAATTAACACACACGCCGGACTGACGGGTTGTAATGACAAATTACGTATGTATGTATGTATGTGTTACAATGGGACTACTAGTGATCCAATAAAACCCCAAAAGACATGTCACACATCTTAAATAGCCTGTCGAAAACAAAAAACTTTGTCCAGAATATTCCAGAAATAATAAAGCTAAAACTAATGCCTGTGCAAAAAAAAAACATTATGATTTTCGGAACCTGCAATTCTCCTGATATGCTAATAAATAAGAAATGTTCTTAACATAGTGACCAATAAAGATTATGAGTATTAATGTATAGATTGCAAGAAAATTCTTCATACTTTGGGATTTCATCACTGCATACGTTATTAATAATCATCATTCATTATTTATTAGATGGATTTTAGGGAGATATACTTTTAGTATTTATCTAGTATTTAGGAAATATTAAAATTTTGTTTAAATTCTAATTAATGACCATCCCTTCCCTACGAGAGTAATAATTCCTTAAAATAAATATTTTCGAAATGAAAAAAAGAAGAAAACATATCCTTGTAAATATTAGCAGTGATAGTAAATGTAAAACATTTGCACAAAATTAATGCCAAAATTATTACGACTGACTTAAGGAATGTGTAATCATTTATTAAAAATTTTCATATCTAGACTCCATGGAAATCTAAATATTTATGATTTCTGTTGTACATTTATTACCATGTACATATTTATTTATTTTTCAAATGCTTATGAATTTTCATAAATAAATTTCTTCTCTTTTACTGTTCGTTACTGTGCTTTGAATTCATTTAAATTGTGTTTCTGGTAGAGTTTGGTATTCTATAATAAAACTTTTCAAATTTATTACAAAAATATTTACATACGTTTGCTCATTTCGTATTTATTTTCTGGTTTAATTGAAATGTTTAAAATCATGTTATTAAATATAAAGAAAAACTTGTACTTATTTTATATTTAGTATCATTCATTACATGTTCACTTATAGTATGTTCTTTGGGATCATGCCAATACTTCGTATGCAAATGTTGTCTGTGCTTATTTATGTCTTGCAGGATGGTTCTTTAATTGTATTTTCATGTAGAATTTTATAAATATTTTGATGGACTATTGCAGTCAATAATTGTTGAAAATATTGGATTTATTTTTGAAACATTTTGTTGAACTAAGGTGGCTGTTATATAATAACCTAGTCACAGAAAAAAGTCTACATAAAACGGTCTTTGTGCACTTTTTCCCGCTATTTTTGTTTTTGTCTTCCAATAATTTCTAGTTTATATTTTTTGATGTTCGATTTTGTCCTCAAACATTCTTAACCCTTTGGTTATTAGCGCCTGATTTAGCCGGCATATAGAAAAGGCCCCGTGTAGACCAGCGCCGGCTTTAGCTGGCATTCATTCAGAAGGAAAGGAATGCCAAAAATTGATGAAATACTAGAAAGAGGAGAGGCAACCTGTCGAACATCCAAAAATTTGAATGTCATAAAATGGATGAATAAAAGAGATTCTATATGCTTACATTTAAATGAGAAAATTCAAACACCAATCATGCAATGTGCACACTTCGCGGCGTGTTGCTCCGTTCAGTAACACGACTTCGGCGGAATGGACTGCGGTAACGCAGGGGTTAATTGTAACTGTCTTAAACAACGCTATAACACCTTTTTCAATTTGATAAAAATTACCGGAAAAAAATCTACATACGGCGGGGTGCATACATACTATGTATGTATGTTCCTTTTTATAAAGTTTGCTTTTTATGGCGCAATATTTAAAAGTAATTAAAAAAGAGGAATATATAAAAACTTATTATAAAAAGCTTTTAAAATCAAAAATTTTACACTAATTTTTTTAAAGTCTTGGGTAACAATATGAGTTTATACTTTATTTATATATGTATATACCTCATAATCATTGTTATGACACGTATTTTAAGAATTTAATTTTTTTTATTTTGTTATATTTATATATTTGTTATATATATATATATATATATATATATAAATATAAATAATAAATAAATAAATAATGTCACATTTTTTTAAATAAATCAACACTGGCGAAGAATAGATGAATGAGTGTCCAGAAACTTTTACATAATGCATAATGCATAATTGGCCATTACAACTCTTCAGTCAGGATTACGGCCTAGCTTCTCACACCACTCATGTAGTGTGCATTAATTTTTATACGTGAGTGGCGGGACCTACAGTTTAGCGTCGACTCCGAACGACAGATTTTTTGAGAAACTTTTTCATGGCAGGTTTATTTACCCTCAGAGTTTTTGCCAGCAATCTGCTGAGAGGAAATCGCCGAAGAAACATTTTTTTTTATATTTCGTTTTGATGCTAGAACCCGGGCTTTACGTCTAATAAGCCAACACACTACCTACTAGACTTCGGCGACTTTTACATAAAGTATCAGAAAAGCATAAATAAATAATAAGGAAATTTTGCCACATTTTCGGTATTTTTTTTTTTATATTGTATGTGGATGAGCAAATTAGAACAACGATATGTTTTATAAAAACTTGAACAACTAAATACAGTTAGTTTTTCATGTGTCTCTGAAATAACTTCCTTACTTACTTTCTTAATTGATCATAACATTGGTCATTACAACCCGTTAGTCAGGATCAAGACCTAGTTTCTCACATCACCCATGTTATGGCTGTTAATTCTATACATTAGTGACTAGATGTACAGCTTTGAGTGATAGATTTTTTGAGAAACTATTCATGGCAATTTTATTTTACTCTCAAAGTTTTTTTTCAGAAGAATGCCGAGAAATAATATTTCATTTTATTTGATAAGTCTAAGCATACGTTAGAACCTCGGGCTGGCGTCTAATAGGATAATACTCTACCTCCTACAGCGACTTCTTCCCTAGAACATCTATCGAGTACCCTCGTATACTAATTTTAAATGTGTTTTTACTTTTTTAAAGTTACCTTAAATTTAACCCAAAAAGTAACAAATTAATGTTTCCTAAAAACATGTAATTTTTCATGTAATTTTCATTTATTTGCCACATTTTTTTATACGAAATTTTTTTTTGTTCTGTTTTCCTCTTTTTGTGTAAAATACAATATTTTGACGTGAGCATTAATTTTTTAAGATTTACTTTGAAATGCAAACCAACAGCAAAAAAACATGAAGGCCTACACTGCGACCTAGTAAGAGTTTACTAGGTATCAAACGAAAGCAAATTTAGCCATACAACTTATCTGAACTCACTTTTAGTTTAATTTATCTGTATTTATCTAGTTTACATACTATTTTTTTTTAGAAAATCACGGTATATCCTCCACAAGGCTTAAAGACATTTGGTTTACCTAGTCATCACTGTCTATTTCCACTAATAGAGTTTGCCTAAATTTATAAATATATAAGGTAGGGGATGGTATGGGATGGTAGTCGTCTGTTAGGTAGTTTGTCAGACGAGAGTCCATGATTTAACCTCTGGCTCTGACATCTTGAACATAACGAAATATGAGAGAAAACATTTCTTTAAGCGGCATCCTTTCAGCAGAATTCTGTCGCAAATTCTGAGACTAAATAAAATGGCATGAAAAGTTTCTCAAAAATCTGTCTTTCGGGGTCGACTTTAAATTGTATGTCGCGCCACAACATGTGTGGTGTGAGAAGCTTGGTCTTATTAAACGTGAAGCCTGGTTTATTCGACGTAATTCCTCAGTTCAAAACCCAGCTCAAACATGACGCACGAAACGAATTATGAAAAAAAATATTTCTTCGATTACTGCCTCTCAGCACATTTCTATTAAAAACTCTACATGAAATTGCAATGAAAAGTTTCTCAAAAATCTATCCTTCAGAGTCAATTTTAAACTGTAGGTTCCGCAATTTGTGAATAAAATTAACACAACATTGGTGGTGTAAGAAAGTGGGTCAAAATCCTGAATGAAGGGTTGTAATGACTAATTACAAGGATTTGTATGATAGCTGTGGCGTTGTGTAGTGTTAGTCAACTACTAACCCGAATATTTCAAATTCACATTCATTATATATTTTTAATACAATTTTGAGGCTTTAACTCACCTTCGAATAATTCAGCCAAGAGCTTTTCTTAGGTACCATTCACGATGGCAGTAAGAACGATAAGAAAATATTCTTACCACTGTAACCATTAGACAACATCTGATAAGAACAATGTCATCATAGGGTCTGTCACAGTATTCCAATCACCTGCTTCACTAGAAACACTTCACTAATTATCAAATATATGAATCTCTCTTCGATAGCTACTTAATTCCAGTTTTTTTTTAATTAGATTTTACGAAACAAAACCTAAGGAATCGGAATTCCACCGCCTATGTATCGCAGCAAGTATTAATGACCCCCGTATGTTTGTATTCCAGAACAATTTTCAGTAAAAAACTGTAGAGTTCCTCAATTTACTATATGAAATATGGGATTATTTTCTAATTTTTTACCTACACCTTCAATATGGAATTTTTATATGGTTCGGATAGCAATTCTAAGTCGGTCGTTTTCTTAAGGTGTTACAAATATTCTCACAAATACAATATGCCTTCAAAATAAAGGTAAAAATTGCAAATATATTTTCCTTATGATATTATGCTCTCCAGCAATTTCCCAGAAACAGTCAGTCAGTTAAGCAGTTCGTCTGCTGTTTTCTTTATTTACACACCCACATTAAACTTAGTTATACGAAATTCACCTGTAGATGAACCATTTCCAGCATTAAGTTTTTTTTTTTTTGCTTGATATTGTATCAAGAATTCCAAGAGAAATAATATTTACGAGTTGTACCTTGAAAGCGTTAGCGTATCCATCATAATAATGATGGATTTGTAAGCAGCACTGCAAAAAAAAAAAAAGTGAACAAATATTGAAACACAGTACAGCATCACACCTTTAACAGAGTTTTTTATTTCTTCAGGTTTCTTTATTTCGCTGAAACTTTGTTCCCCTTAAATTATACTCTTTTGTGATATGATTGTCGTTGCTGTTACCGTAGCTACTTGTACTTTTCATGGCAATTGCGTTGTAGTTGACGTTTGCTGCCATTGCATTTACTCTCAGAGTTTTTGCCAGAAATCTACTGAGAGAAAGTCGCCGATGAAATATTTTTTTATATTTCGTTTTGCTAGAAATGTCTGACATGAGGTTTGAACGATGGCCTCACGTCTAATAAGCCAACACATTACCTACTAGAATACAACGATTTCCACAATACTTGTTGCAAATTCTTTGTGCCTATCTTGAAAGACTTCAGAGGTTCAAACACGACTTATTCGCCGAAATATTATATTTTTTCTTTTAAAGCTTTCTGGCTTTCTGTCCCACCATTCATATTATAAATCTGAAAAGTGTTTTTATTTATACGAAATATTGTAATATAATCTGTGTTAGTATATATTGAAAGATATAATGTATAATGCGAGGGTGAGTCAATAAGTCTGTGATATTTTAAATTTCTCATTACTTAACTGAAAAGGCAACGCCGTTTCTGTCAACAGGTATCTACCAGTTGAGTGGTGGCCAAATTTACACAGAAATCCAATAATTCGACTCTCAATTGTTGCCTCATTAGCATTATCCTTTCCATTTAAGCCCGAGTGACTATTTCTTATTGCAAAACCTCAAGACGTATCTCAAAGTAATATGTTTTTTAGGACCCAGACAATTTTCTTTTCTGTTCTAAACTGTAGACATTACTGCTTGCCAACACATTAGACACAAGTGTCTAGATCTTAAGTTAGAATCGTGTTGAAGAACACAATAAGTTGTTTAATCAAAAGCCTATATTTGAACCAAAAAGTCACAGACGTCTCACCCACCATCGTATGCAGCACATACATAGTATACCTGTGTGTAACTCAAGTATTAGAAAAAGATCTACAATGTAATGAAAAATGTTTTTTTTTTTCTTTTTGTCAAGAAAACGACATCACCTATAAAATGATGAGACACATTTAAATGTCTCAACATTATGAAAAGATGGATTGTAGTTTTTAACTTAAGGTGAAGCATTTATACATCGCCAGGCATCCAGAACTTATATCATACATTAATCCCTGGTTAAACGCACGTAAATTTGAAAAAAAAAAACGCCCTTCCCATATTCCAGCATTTGTTGAGTTGAGGCAGGAATTGTGGCTGATACATATATGTATGTGTAGATTGTGGAAGATCTATAAGATTATATGTAAATAGGTGTATATATGAATGACTATGTGTGTTAGTACATAAAGTATATTGAATGATAAATAGGGAGACGTGCTACAAGCTACAGCTTGTTGCTGCTGCTACATTGTTTTTCCCTCACATCTTGTCGTTCTCTCTCTTAAAGGGAAGCATTAAAACCCAGTGGTTTTTCAAAAATTTCACATGTGAAATTGTTTCAATGTATTCTGTTGTTGTTACTGTTATTGTGTGTTAACATTGTGTTGCAATGTGTTGTTGTGTTGTTTCTTCATTTATTTGATTGATGTTCAGAATGTTTATTTGGTTACTATTTTTTGTGTTCTTCTCTGGTGACTGCGTATGGTACATACATATATACATATTTATGTATGTACGATGGTTGTAAAACTGGTGTTGACTTACTGCTGGTGTCTGTTTCCTCGTGATGTTGCAACATTTACTCCTAACTATTACGGTTTGTTTGTGTTTTCGAGTTGTGTTAACCAGTGCGGTGGTAAATGGCATTAGAAAACGAAGTGCAAGACAAACTACACATACTAACAGCATTTGGTTTATCCTAATGCTCTGAGTCATCTTTTAGTTTTCCTTTTCCTCTTCTTCTTTAACTCTTTTATTTTGTTTGAATATGGTATTCATAACACTTTGTTAATTTGCTAGACACGTAAAAGGGGTTACAACACACCTACATACGTACTGTTTACACATCTGTTCGTACACTCAAAGAAATATTACAACACACCTACATACGTACTGTTTACACATCTGTTCGTACACTCAAAGAAATATTTTCATCATTTATGCAAATAACCAGACTGGTGTTAATTTGCGTTGTTAAATAACGAGTCATGTTTAAATTTCTTGGTTACAACAGCACGAAAAGCTTAAAATATGGTAAAAATTTCATTGTTAAACTGAAAGTTTTACAAGATTATGATGTAAACTAAGCTAGAAAAGGACTCATGTCAATAAATATTTAACTTTTGTCTCAAGTTTTATTTGTCATTTGTGATGTTGACATATAAATTGAAACAATTTCAAAAAAGAAGAAATATACAGGGGTTTGGTTTCCACGCAACAATACTGCCTTGTTGAACTCAAGTTTTAAAAGACATGTATGGTCGTTGCAGCGTATGCATAAAAGCCTTTCAACGGATAGTTCAGGCATAATATATCTCACTGTTCATTTCGGCAATTATTTGACATTGTTCATCCCAACGGCTAAGTAAATTGGATTCATATAAACTAACTGTTCTAAGAAATCTCTAGACAAGAATGAACAGAAAATTCCGCAGCATCTCTTTGCGATATTCCCACCTTCAGGAGTGTACTCAATAAGGTATCTGGGTTTGAAACCACCCTGCTGATTAGTTGCATGTGATGGGTATGTATTCAAAGTATGAATTTTATGCCATGAATCTGATACCCTTTATATTGGCCTGAGATAGAATTACAATTGGTCTTCTCGTATAACCAATGACACCAATGGTAATATTTACCAATGACTTCCCAAATCCTTAAGTTTAATGTCAATGCCAATGACAGATGGTTAAGAGATTTTTTCTCGTAGATCTTTTCCAGATGCCTACAGAAAGAAATATATTTTTCCTGTTTCTTGTTTTCAAGATTTCAGAACTGAGATATCATAGGTTTGAACTGTTGGCTGAATAGCAATTGGATCAAGGCTTTTTCGTTACGGTACATACATACATACATACATAATTGGTCATTACAAGCATACAGTCAGCCTAGCTTCTCACACAACTTATGTTGTGAGCATTAATCTTAAATATGAGGGGCGGAACGTACTCCGCAGCGATAGATTTTTTGAGAAACTTTTCATGAGAAATCTGCTGAGATGAATTCGCTAAAGAAATAATTTTTCATATTTCGTTTTGATGTCTGACCCAGGGTTTCAACCGTGGCGTCACGTCTAATAGGAAAAGACAATTAGATTCGTCGCCTATATCGCCGCTCCTAAGTAACGCCCGACCATAAGGAAACCTGTTTTGGAATCCCCTAGTCCACCAGCATAGTTCACAGTCCATTTCCACCACAAGTCAATTTTTTATCCGATTTAGCACCATTTATTCAGAGCACTTTTTTGCTCATCAGAAGAAATTAAATACTTTGTCGACTACATGCCCGGTCCCAAGGGTTACCCAAACGTAACGACAACTGTTTTGAAATGCTTGATCCAATAACTTTTTAAATTTTATCGAATTTTACCCGATTTATAGGGAGCATATTTGATAAAAATTCTTGTATTTTACAACAGCATTATATCCAATAAGCAAATAGTTATTTTCATATGCCTTTGTATTATTTTTTTTTGGTAAAATTCAAAGGTTTAGCTTCGTCTTTCTTTCACTTTTTCTCCAATTTACAGTGCTTCAAACATACAATTGGACACTAGGTATGAGATATACATATACACCGATTTTTCCACTTCATTTAAAATATTTCGAAAGAAATTTGATGAGGATTTATAGATAATTAAAAAAGCTTCAAAGAGTGTATAATACTTAGCATTTTTATTTAAAAATTTTTTTAAAACATAGCAGGAAGGACAGTCGAATAAAATGTACTCTTTTAACACTTGAAACCAAAACCTTTTACTTTTATTACTGCTTCCAAGCATCGAACTATCGTCTGCAAGAGTGGCGTATAATTATGGGGTTATGTTGTTCCATCCTCGCCTAATTCCTTGTTTCAACTGCTCCGCTGTGCTGGTATTTATAGAGCTTAGGGGCGAGTTTTTTCCAAACATGCTCAATAATGCTGCGATCTGGGGTCTGAGTCGGTGTTGGTTTTGAACAATTGTGGTTAAGCAAAAGCTTAAATTTACTTTCATATGTAAGAACTACCTGTTATACGTTTGAGCCACTATATCTCTATTCACGTGATTATAAAAAATTTTCTTTCTTCACTTTTCCAAATTTTTTAACCATGTTAACACTCACTGTAAAGAAAAGAATATATGTAACTTTCGTAGTTAACTTCACAAATAGACATTTAAGAGCTTGTATACATACATATATATAAGAGCTTATTTTATTATATATTTATGGTTACTATTTTTATTTTAACATTTTAAAGAGTTAATATTATTGGTTATGATTTAAAATATTTAGAGATTATTTAAATGAATTCAGAATTATTTATAATTCATAAAAAGGATTATACGGAGTATTAAGCAATTTTAGGAAAATCCCAAAAGGATTTAAAACAAATACTCAAAAACCACATTTATTTATAAATAAAAATGGAATACAATAGTAAAGGAAATTATATGTGTGTTGTATTAAATAGAAAAATTAAAATTGCAATTAAAGAATAAAATCTAAAAATCGATAACTAATAACCTCACTTTTGCTTTTTGAGCATTATTTAGATTATTTTTTTAAAGATTTCACTTTAAATAAACTTGTAACTTAAGTTTAATAAAAAAATAATTTAATTTAAATAATCGAGAAAAAAGAAGAAAGAAAATGGAGAAAAAAAAAAACTCTTTTAACACGCACTTTAAGTGTTTCAATATCAGTTGTTTGGATAATTGTTGGTTGGTGGTTGGAAAAATTTTTTGAAAAAAGTTTTTTACAAACGTTTACCAATTACTGAATATTATGTGGGAAATTGCAATTCAACTAAAAATCAATTGCCAACAGACACGCATCTAATCGCTTAAAGCGTAATATTGTAATAATTTTGTTTGTTCCTCCCCTTTAACACCCCTGTGGTTACACCACAAATTTACTTAGAAAAACACAAAATGTCACATGGTGCATACAAATGCTTACTACTGAGTAATTCAATTCGATTACTTGAACAAACACTGTTTAGAAAGCCATACCGCCAGCAATGCAGCCCATAAACACCAGCCATTACTTTCCACACCGTGAATAGATACAACGGCCATGAAATAATTTTAAAACTTGACAGACGCATTATAACACATGTAGCGTTCACATTTGACACGAGTGTTACAATTTTGTTAAGATTTAATCAAACAACATTCGTGATACATCCACGTGATCTCACACACTTCATTATGACAATTATGACTTTGAAATCCCATTATCCTTACCCTATCAACATGCCACAAATATTGAATTTATTTTTGAGTCTCACCCTCAAAAGGCAGCTCGTGTCAATGTAACAAATACATACCATCTCTTTGAAAATTGTTTTTCCCTAAAACCATTAATTTTTTGCGAAACACACGTACACACACCAGTATAATATTCTGGCTGAATTAAATGGGAATTTCCCTTAATCACCCACTGACAAATTTATTTATTGGTTTGTTAGGTTCAAAATGTATTATCTTTTGCGTTCGTTTCTTTTTTTGCCATAAATGTTCATTAAAATACATTTTTTATCCTTTTTTAATTTCTTTTTTAATAATATTTCTAAACATCTGTCATGTTTATTTAGGCGAAAGTAATTTAAAAAAAAAATCAGTTTTTCATGAAATACACTCACGAAAAAGTGTTAGCAAATGTTGTCGATATCGTCAAAATGGAGACAATTTGTTTTACACTGAAAAATATCAGTATTCTAGATTTCATCAAAAGTCTAGCCTATCTATAGCCATTTTCTATTTCTGATTTATATGTAACTAGTTTGCTGTTTCATTATTGACCACAACCGGTTATTTGGTAACTTTAATGGCTAATATTGCCGTAGTCTAATTGGTACTGTATTGGCTCATTTGTCGTGAGACTCTTGGTTTAAACCCCAGCGCAGATTTCCCGAACAAACCGAAATATGAAAAAATATTTCTACGGCGAATATCTCTCAGCAGACAAAAAGTTGCCATGAAAAGCTTCTCAAAAATCTTTCGTTCGGAGTCGACTTTAAACTGAAAGTCTCGTCACACATGGATAATATTAATGTACAAAGCAAACATGGTGGAACTAAATCGTAATACTGATTAAAAGGTGTAGAATTTTTCGAACATAATTATTCATGCTGCATGCTAAAGCTAGTTATTCACACATACACACATACATAGTTAGTCATTACAATCCTTTAGTCAAGATTACGATCTAGCTTCTCACACAACTTATGTTAATTTTATACATGAGTGGCGATACATACAGTTTAAAGTCGATTCCGAACGACAGATTTTTGGGAAAATTTTGCATGGTATTTTTGTTTAGTCCCTGAGTTTTTGCCAGAAATCTGTTGAGAGGAAATCGCCGAAAGTATATATTTTATTATTTCGTTTTGTTGGAGTTGTTTGGCTTTGGTTTTGAACCGAGGCCTCACGTCTAATAAACCAACACATTGCCTACCAAACTACGGCGTTAGCAAATGATGTACACAATCGCTTGTCCTTTTTCTTTTAGTTCTGTTCATAGTTTGACAACTCCGACGACATATGCTTGCAGCACAAACACTGGATTAAAGCTCATCAGGCTAGGATTCTTACCAACTATTTCAGCGGTATAAAGTGCCCATGCAATTCCTTCCTATTTTAAGCCAATTCAACGATGACTTGGGTGCCCTGGTGGTCTAGTAAGTAGTCTGTTAGACTATTAACGTGAGGGTCGTAAATTCGATTCCCACCAGAGGCTCTGGTCTGTGATACCGAACATATGGTGAAAATTACATACCTCGTATATAATTAAATATAAATAAATAATCGATAACTTGTTATCAATTAACAACCAAACTTCCATTGTCTGCAAATCCGCTGTCGTACTCATATAGCCAATATACTGCATAAACACATCACGTATAGAGTAAATCCCAACATACAGTGGAATTCTGAAAGGAAACAGATTTAGGACACCAGAAAACTACATGGGGAAGATCGAAGAACTTATATAGACACTGTAGGACCCAAGTAGATATGGTCATTGTAGGGCCTAAGATAGATAGTCGTAGAGTTCTCGTAAATTATTTACTTTTTATGCTGTCGTAACCACTGTATTAATTTCTTTTATTACTTACTCAATGTACTTATTACTATGCTAAGGGCCATTATTACAACTTGCCGTTAAACTTGGGTTTAGTTAAAGGTACTTTTAGCTAAAGGGAACTGTAAAGTCACATTTAACTTATTTTCGTTATTACAACTTACAGATAAAATAAAGTTAACTGTTTTCAAAAATATGCCAGTGCCGGAGCAATGTCGATAACACTGCTCAATTAAACAAGTTTTTTTTAACGCAGTTTTTTTCTTCGTTTTTTTTTTGTTGTTTACCTTATTTTGTTTATATTTGAAGTTGCCATATTGAGAATAATATATAATATGACAAGTTCAAGCATAAACTTTAACTTTAAAAGTTACCGATAGGATGATCCTCCCTTTAGCTTAACGCTCACTTCTACCATATTGTCCACTTATAATAATGAAAAACAATTTATCTGCCCGTTAAAATCCTCCCTTTAGTTTTTTTTTATGAAACCAGCACTCATGGGATGGCCCCTACTCATGCAGTGCATGGTGCAGGTTTTTAGGAAATGTGGAAAGGGGGAAGATGCGAACGGCAAGGAAACGAGTTGCTGCTAGGTGACTATAAAATGGCCAGTGCTATACCTTCACCATTAGACAATCTACAGCAATCGTCCCCAAGAAGCCCGCAGTTTCTCACACCACTTATGTTGTGTGTGTTAATTTTTATACACAAGTGGCGGGACCTACAGTTTAAAGTCGACTCTGAACGACAGATTTTTTTGAGAAACAGAAGAAATCGCCGAAAAAATACTTTTTGTATTTTTTTTGATGTCTGGCCTGGGGCTCGAACCCTGGCTTTTACGTCTAATAAGCCACCACACTACCTGCTAGACCACGGCGACTCTAACGGCAAGTTGTAATAATGGCCCTAAGTACTATAATAATGGCAGTTATTGCAATTACCCAACAAAACCGTTTAGCATGTCTATTTTCTTGGGGAAAAAATATTTCATTTAATAAAAATAATCTTTCTCCACAATTACAAAATTTATTGCATTTTTACGCAAATTAATCTTTTTCCAATCAAAATAAATTGATACAGGGTGTGTTCATTTTCAAGATTTGTACGAATATTGTGTCGTTGATAAACGATATTTTCGAAAAAGTTTTCTTTTCCAATTTTTACATCTTTCGACTACTCAATGAGGCGAAAATTTGCCAATGAAAAAAAATATAAAAAACTTTCTGTGCTTAAAAGCTTCTACAAACTAAATTAATCTGAAAAAAAAACTTTGTTAATATTTCACGAATGTTGTTATTGTTGTTGTTTTAGTAAAAACAAATTTGTTTTTATGGCTTTTCGATGGAGGCTAATTTGTTAATCAATAGCCAGCAATTCATTTATTTCAACAAAATTTTATGATATTCATTCAGGCATTCAATTCTACACATTAAAACTCAACAACACAACACAGAAAATCAGAAATGAAACGATAGAGACAAAGAATTTCTTGTTTAAGATTAATAAAGGAAAGTTTTACTTTCGGAAACACATTAATTGCAAATTGTTAGTAGAGGCCATAAAATATGAAAAAATTATTTTCATTTCAGTTACTTCGCTGAACAATATTTAAATTCATGCAGAACTTTTAGCAAAAAAAAAGTAGCCTCCTTCGTTTCTTGTTTAATAAGTTCATATATCTTTTTAACTAAAATGTACTTAAAAGTGTCTAGACAAACAGATAACATTGAAAGTGAAACTGTGTTGCAGCAAAAGTATGACAGAGGAATTTATTTATGATTGTCGCATGCAAATGTGAAGAATATCACAGTGACAGTTTATTTATGACTTTTCATTTATTTTTTGCGAACATTAAAGTTATTCACGCAGAAAATAAAAAAAATAAAACGTAAAATTTGTCGAAGTAAAAATGTTACCAAAGAAATGTAATAAAATTAAATAAAAATAAATAAAACGCATACGCATGGCAAACAAATTTCGACAACTTTATTTTGTATTTTGTTTTGTTTAACATGAGTTTTTATGGAGAATTTTACTAAACGCGTGTGCCATTTCTTTTAATTCACATTCCATATGTTAAACATTCATATCATAATTTTAATATTTTTATTGGCCATTATCGTTAATGGTGGCAGTAATAAAGTAGAAGTTGGTGGAGTTCCTTAACTTCATACTATTGCAAGGTCGTTTGGGTATAAAAACTGAAAGGGCATCAATACGAGTAACTATGCTTAGTATATTCCATCGAGCCCGCGAGTTTATAAGATTTCTTATGGATCTTCACGTTAATAAGTGTTTTTAAACCAATGTTGTTTCAGTTCTGGTCCTGAAACAGTGTTCCTTACCGTTCTGTCGTCCATTAAATAACGTATTTCGTGTCTGGCATTTTTCCATTTTGTTGGAAGTTTGCTAATGTAACGGAATGTAATGTAAAAGACTGTGACCCGCTACCATAAACATCACGAACCCATAGCAATATTTTCTGCACTTTTCAAGGTTCCGAAAAATCTAATTAGCGACCGGCAGTATGATTATCGTAAAAGTACTGGTGACCTGTTGGCATTACTCTTAGAACTATCTATTCGACGATTTAGTGAGAGCTAGGCTCCTGATATATTCAAAGCATTTGACACAATGAAATGCGGCACATTTATATCGTGTTGATAGTCTCCTCTCCGAAATTTTTTCAAGTTTTCTCAAGGATTGCACTGTACGGGTAATGCAAGATTTTGTTTTATCTCCAACTTTATTTCTTATATTTATAAACAGTCTTCAGTCTTTGACTTCTAATCCCATCGATTCCTGTGCAGATAACAGTAGTATTTGGCATTCTTAACTTAACTTAATGGATCATTACAATCAATCAATTAGGATTACGATCTACTTTATCATACTACCCAATCTTTTGTGTGTTAATTTTATCCATGAGTGGCGGAATCTGCAGTTTAAAACCGACTTCGAACGACAGATTTCTGAGAAACATTCAATGGAAATTGTATTTATTCTCAAAGCTTTTTTTTTTTCAGAAGACTGCTGAAACTAATCGTACACCGAGCCCTTTGGAGATAGAGAAGAGAGCTTAATATGAATAGCTCACTCACATACATACGACTCACAGTCAATCTCCTTACTGGGTTAATGAGCGAAAGACTCAATTTGGTTTGATATCTCATAAGCGCGATAATAATGTCTCGTCATTTGTAATTATGGTTGATGTAAATATTGTGGAATCAGAAACTTTTGTTATCCTAGGCGATGTTTTGATGCAAAACGCAGTAACTCCTATCTCCCAAATAATTTTGGAACTTGAGATATCGGGCTTCAAATATTGCCTATGTTAACAGAGTCTGGTTGGGATGAGGGATGATGGATGAAGGTTGATGGATATTGTGGAAAAATGGGACTTGCTGCACATATCCGACTATACACAAATTGTAGCCTAAGGTGTCCCTAATAAAACGCAGTAACTCCTATCTCCCAAATAATTTTGGAACTTGAGATATCGGGTTTCAAATATTGCCTATGTTAACAGAGTCTGGTTGGGATGAGGGATGATGGATGAAGGTTGATGGATATTGTGGAAAAAAGGGGCTTGCTGCACATATCCGACTATACACAAATTGTAGCCTAAGGTGTCCCTAATAAAACGCAGTAACTCCTATCTCCCAAATAATTTTGGAACTTGAGATTTCGGGCTTCAAATATTGCCTATGTTAACAGAGTCTGGTTGGGATGAGGGATGATGGATGAAGGTTGATGGATATTGTGGAAAAATGGGACTTGCTTCACATATCCGACTATACACAAATTGTAGCCTAAGGTGGCCCTAATAAAACGCAGTAACTCCTATCTCCCAAATAATTTTGGAACTTGAGATATCGGGCTTCAAACTTCCTTCACTACTTCCTTCCCACCGGTGGACCGGTTTCTTGAAACCTATCTATTTTGAGGATTCTTGACCAAGTCTAAGAGAGGGAAGGGTGCTTATTAACGGCAGTAAGGTATACCACTTTATTGACTCATTAGAGCACAGTTTCAATGTGGTCTGTGTTTCGCTATGTTAGCACTACTTCAACGGAATAAAGGGTCTTGTTCCCGTAAACCATATACTTTTATGTAATACCCTCCTACAATGTAGAGCCCAATCGTTCTTTGTTGATTGCTCAGTGGTCAGCATTACATGTAGAATTCGTTCTTTAGCCGAACTATTCATCTGTAGAACTCCCTTCCTGCAGAAGCTTTGTATGTCACCCAAATCCTAGATTCATATCTACTATTCATAAGCGCTACTTCATCTTTGCTCCTTCCCAATACCTATTTTTCCATACACTGCATCCTTGAGTGTGGAATGTTAGACCAATTCATTGTGATTTTAGGATATACTTGTTGATGTAAATAAACTGCAATTGCCTAATGATTTATATAAGAATTGCCAGAAAGTACAATTTTACATACATAATCAGGATTACGGCCTAGCTTCTCGCACCACTTATGCTGTACAGTTTAAAGTCGACTCCAAAGGACTGATTTTTGAGAAATTTTTCATGGCAATTTTATTTACTCTCAGAATTTTTGTTAGAAATTTGCTGCAGAAATATTTTTTCAAATTTAATTTTGTTCGAGATGTCTGACCAGGAATTTGAACCAAGGCGACTTACAGTACAATTACTTTCATGGACCCTTTCATAAAAATCTACAAAGTAAAATGCTGCTCTACATATCATAAGCGATTGATCTGTTCATTAATGTTAGGCTTACCGAAATAATCTCTAAATAACGACAGGCATCTAACGAAAAAATGAGTATTAATGATGAACAACAATGGCTATACAAAATGCATAGACACGCTCCTTTTGATGGTTATAATCCTTCATGCAGTATATGTCTGCATGTCTCTTAAAACAGGAGAAATTTTTAACGTGCCTTAAAGACACCATCAAGGATTTAGAAAAGAAAAATTGTTAATAAATCATTATAATTCTCAAATGATACGAGTATGTATTTTAAACCGCAATAAATAAAAAGTAAATTTTCGAAAAACTAGTCACGTGGTTAATATGGGCACAAGAAATATAAAATATTTCAATAATCCGAAAAAGTTGAAATAATTTTTCCCTTATTCAAGAATTTCCTGTTATTAATAACCTATTGACCCTATCATTGAAATGACTGGCAATAGTAAGCCACAATTTAAAATAAAGGAAAGGAATTTTTGGTTTCGAACAAAAAACTGAATGAAATTGCAATTTCCCACGGCTACTAAGTAATGATTATTCTGTTTCGTATAAAATTGTTTACGCTTGTGTTGTGAAAAAAACGAAAATTATTTTTAAGCCTCCAGATGAACGTGCTAAGCAGCCATAATATTTTGTTTATTGGTTTTATTTCGTAAATTTTTTTTATTTGCCTTGTTTGAGGTTTTAAGTAAGAAAAAATATGTGTTTAGGAGGAAACATAATAAAGTCAACGAACATAGCTGTGGTATGTATACAGTTTATGTGTGTGAAGTTAGCTACCAAAGTTATATTCCTTTTCTTAACATTAAATGTTATGTTAACAGACACTGTTAAGTTAACATAATTGAAAAATTTGGAAAAGGGAAATAAGAAAATCGATTAAAAATCGCAAAAATAGTGATTAACATTAAATGTTATGTTAACAGACACTGTTAAGTTAACATAATTGAAAAATTTGGAAAAGGGAAATAAGAAAATCGATTAAAAATCGAAAAAATAGTGATTAACCTTAGAATTTTACAAAAAAAAATATGAAATTAACAATTAGCTTATTGGAGATAATAAAGTTGAAATATCAAGGTATATGGCCTCCATAAATTGTGCAAAATTCGATCAAATTTAAAAAGATGCGGTTTTCTAACCAAGTGAGCTGGATAACTATTGCATCAAGGATTCCAAAACAGTTCTCGGTACAGTCGGGTAATCATTGATACCGGAGATCTAGTCGACTTTATAGAGCATTTTGTTTGCTCATACAAAAAAAAAGTTAACTTCGTCAGATTTTCCAATTAGTCACTATTTTTGGAATTTTTAATCGATTTTCTTTCTTTCAGTTATTTTCAATTTTAATTTTTTTTTACTATGTTCAATTTGAAAACATTTCCTCATTTATTCATGTTAAAGAAATTTCTTCAATGTGATTAAAATGCCTTTGTGATTTTACGAGATGTAAATGTGAAGAAATTTGGATAAATTTAAAAAACAAAATAGTAAATTTAACTAATTATTTTAGTAAAATTATATTATATTGAAGAAATCTATTTGAATTTACTATTAATTTTTATTTATATTACAAAATTTTTATTTTTTTTTAATAATATTGTTCGTTAATTTTTATTCATATGGACGACGAATTTTAAAATTAATTAATAAATTTTGTTAATTTTACGCCCATTATTACAACTTGCCGTTAAAGTTGGGTTTAGTAAAAGGTAACTTTAACTAAAGTGAACTTAAAAGTCACCTTTAACTTATTTTCGTTATAATAACCTAACAATAAAATAAATTTAACTTTTTCAAAAATATAGCAGTGCCGGAGCAATGTCGATAATATTGCTCAATTAAGCAAGTTTTTTTTAAACGCAGTAGCAACGACGGGCTTCTTTTTTTTTTTTGTATTTCCTTATTTTGTTTATATTTAAAGTTGCCATATTGAAAATAATATATACATAGGGCAAGTTTAAACATAAACTTAACTTTAAAAGTTACAGATACGATGATCGCCTTCAGCTTAACGCTCACTTCTACCTTATTATCAGTGGATAATATACAGTGGCGAGCAGAAGTGAGTGCATGTTCACAATACTGAGTTTCGTCATCCACAAAAACAAAACCATACAAGCAAATTAAAAAAATTAAATTAATTTTATTTATATTATTTTATTTGTAACAAATAGCAGTAAAGAAACAATAGTTAATGGGATAAATTCAATGAGTTTGGAAGAAAAAAACGAAAATAACCCACATAAACTCAATTTTACACGTTTCAAGAAAATTCAAGAACCTATGTAACCCAATTTCAAGATTTGGTCCATAGACCCTTATTAGAAATAACTTGATTTACGCGGTTTGGCATGCTTTCTACCAAATTTTCGATAACATCTTTTGGAATTCGATTCCATTCCGTATTTATACGATCCCAAAGTTTGTCCATGTTTGTTGGGGTATTGCCCGAGCCGGCTTTTCACGATTGACCAAAGATTTCCAATCGGATTGAGTTCGGGACTTTGTGCTGGCCATTCCATCAATTGAAAATTTTGTTTCCCACTCTATTTCTTTACAATTTTTGCTGTGTGCTTCGCTACCCCATCCTGTTGAAAAACAATTTCTTTTTCGGGATAAGCACATTTGTCCATAAAATTCGGGAGATGGATTTGTAGAATTTGTAGATAGTCTTCTTTGCACATACATACATAATTGGCCATTACGACCCTTCAGTCAGGATTATTGACCTAGTTTCTCACACCACTTATGTTGTGTGTGTTAATTTTATACATAAGTGGCGGGACCTACAGTTTAAAGTCGACTCCGAACGACAGATTTTTTGAGAAACTTTTCATGGCAATTTTATTTACTCTCAGAGTTTTTGCCAGAAATCTGCTGAGAGGAAATCGCCGAAGAAATACTTTTTTGTATTTCGTTTTGATGTCTGGCCTGGGGCTCGAACCCTGGCTTTACGTCTAATAAGCCAACACACTACCTACTAGACTACGGCGACTTCTTCTTTGCACATATACCATCTAATAAATGCAGAGGGCCAACATGCCACCATGCACAACATCCCCAAACCATTATATTTCCGCCGCCATGTTTAACGGTTTGCTTCACATGGTGACTTTGATCAAGTTCCTCGAACCTGCGCCAGCAGTACTGCTTTCCATCTGACTGAAAGTGGTTACATTTGGACTCATCAGACCAGATAACACGTTTCCAGTCAGATGGAAAGCAGTACTGCTGGCGCAGGTCAGGGGAATTTGATCAAAGACACCATCTGAAGCAAACGAATTCCAAAAGATGTTAATGAAAATTTGGTAGAAAGCATGCCAAACCGTGTAAATCAAGTTATTTCTAATAAGGGTCTATGGACCAAATCTCGAAATTGGGTTAGTTTCTTGAATTTTCTTGAAACGTGTAAAATTGAGTTTATGTGGATTATTTTCGTTTTTTCTTTCAAACTCATTGAATTTGTCTCATTAACTATTGTTTCTTTACTGCTATTTGTTACGAATAAAATAATATAAATAAAATTAATTTAATTTTTTTAATTTGCTTGTATGGTTTTGTTTTTGTGGATGACGAAACGCAGTATCGTGAACATGCACTCTCTTCTGCTCGCCACTGTATATGATATTATAATAATGGAAAACAATTTATCTGCTCGTTAAAATCCTCCCTTTAGTTAACGGCAAGTTGTAATAGTGGCCCTTAATATTTTTTTTATTTTAATTTAATTAAAAGTTATTACTCACATTTTTGTAAGTTGTAAGCAGAAATATAAATAACTTTAAAACTTTTCTTTTTAACGTCATTTATTATAAAATAAAATTAAATACATAAAATATTATTACAATTAATATTATTACATAGATATTATTCATCAATATTATTATAAACATTATATACTAATAGATACAATATTATAACTAAATACATCATTATAGTTATACTTAAATATACGAAAAAAAAAAAACTAACCTAAGTCAGCAATTAATATTACATTATTATGAATTGTATTCGCACTTGCTACTTCCGATAATCGGTAGTTTTTATTAGCTGCCCAATGGTTTTCAATGTAAATGAAGCATACAAATCCAGCTAAAACTAAGTTTGTTCTGGGCTAATGACATAGGTCTGCTGTCGGAGTCGAACACAACGTACAACACAACATACTTCCAAATACGGTAGTGAATAATGGACACACATCTCTCACAGTTGTATAATGGCGCCAGAAATTAAATAAAGATGAAAAGAACAGCTAGGAGAGACCGAATTAGGCACAACACTGAAAGAAATCGCCGTAGTCTAAAAATAGGTTGGAATGAATAAGAATGACATAGAATGAAAAACAAAATATACTTAAGGTGGGGTTATAGTTGCAGTGTCCTACAAGTCAATGTATCTTCAGCAATTTCTGGAAAAAAGATCACGAGATATATAATTGATTGAATGCAGCAATATACAGACATTGTAAGTAATCTAGTTAGGTGGCTAGTATAGCTGCTTAGGTGGCTAGTATAGTTGCCTAGGTGGCTAGTATAGTTGCCTAGGTGGCCAGTATAGCTGGCTAGGTGGCTACTACAGATAATATAGCTAGGCAGCTATACTAGCCACCTAGGCAGCTATACTAGCCACCTAGGCAGCTGTACTGGCCACGTAGGCAGCCATATTAGCCACCTAGGCAGCTGTACCTACCCAGCTAGCCTAGGCAGCTGTTTAAGCCACCTAGGCGGCTGTACTAGCTGCACTGGCCAGCTATACTAGCCACCTAGGTAGCTATACTAGCCATCTAGGCAGCTATACTAGCCACCTAGGTAGCTATACTAGCCACCTAGGTAGCTATACTAGCCACCTAGGCAGCTATACTAGCCACCTAGGCAGCTATACTAGCCACCTAGGCAGCTATACTAGCTACCTAGACGCCTATACTAGCTACCAGTCAGCTAGGCAGCTATACTAGCCACCTGGCGGCTATACTAGCTTCACTAGCCAGCTAGGCAGCTGCAGTAGCCACTTAGGCATCTACACTAGCCACCTAGGCAGGTATACTAGCCACCTAGGCAACTATACTAGCTGTACTAGCCTAGGTAGCTAAGCGCTTATACTAGCTGTACCAGCCAGCTAGGCAGCTGTACTAGCCACCTAGACAGCTATACTAGCCACCTAGGCGGCTATACTAGCTGTACTAACAAGCTTGCAGCTAGGCAGATATACTAGCTAGCTAGGCCGCTATAGGAGCTATTCTATCCAGCTATCGAGCTATACTAGCCATGTAGGCAGCTGTACTAGCCAGCTTTTTTGGTCTTAAAATTCGAATTTATCTTCATACGCATAGTAAGTGATTACTTACAATTGCGAAAATATTGTGTATTCCACAAGTTTTCGATAGAAATTGCAATGATATAGAGTAGGTTGAAACTACTGTTTTCAAGATTGGAGAGTCTTGTGCAGTTGGACAATTTTTTTTAGATGTATTATGCTATAAGGCACGCATAAGTATGGCTTCATAAAATTTATGCATTTCAGTTATTTGATAACAAAAAAAAAAAAAAAAAAAAAATATTTTTTTTTATTATTTTATACTGTAATTTAGATTGTAATTATGCATTCTGGCGTCTACAATTTTCCCATTTCAGCCCTCTAATGTTTGCCACATGTTTTTTAAGTCTTCCCCCTCTTTTTCACCGCTTTACTGCTTTAAAGTCATTCTATTTTTTTTTATTTTTTTTTAAACATTCACAAACAAGTTTTATTTGATTGTGGGTTATTTTGTTTTCCTTTTTTTTTCTTTTGTTTTTTTATTTGATATTTTATTATCGACATTATATAGTACAAGTGGTGTGTTTAAGCTTGTTTTTCTTTTGACTGGCAGTCCTTAAACTTTGAATTGAAGGGTGTTATGGAGTAGATTTATGTGGTAAATAAATGGCCTTAAGTAACCATTTAAAAGGAAAACTTTTAAGACCATAAAGTACAAATTTGTTATTTCAAATGCGATTATAAACCGGATATAAATTTAATTTACTGATTGGGGTGTTATTTCTACGTCCCCCTTTCAAATAAAACTTTTAAAAGGATAAACAAAAATAGTTGAATTACTGGAAAATATATAAACAGTTGTTATTGCCAAGAGATACCCTTCTTTTCTAAGAAATACATAAAATTGTCCCGTGATTCTTAACAGAATTTGACTACATCGAATTAATTAAATCGATAGATAACGATTAATTTATTTCAATTCTAACTTATGATTCCTGAAAACGCCTCAGAACAAAACAAATGAAGATGGCTTATAAATGAATGAAATATTTCAACACAAGGATAGATATGCCATATGTACTAGAAACATAAGTTGGCCTTAGATATATTCAGCAGAAAAATGTAAATACGTGAACTATCCATCGAGTTCAATTTGTGCCTTGTCGAGTATGTTTTGAAACTTTTATTGTCAAAAATTTTCCAGAGCGTGAAATGAATAAATTTCAGAATTTATATTTTAGAAGCTGACAGTAGCACAAGCGACGTCTCGTATTGTTTAAAACCTCTTTAATGAAGGTTAGAAATTCGATAGGGATCTTCTCAAGAACATTTTAAAAAACTCATGTACTTTCATCTGTAAATGACAACCCTTCAGACATGATTAGGACCACCACTTATGTTGGGGGGGCTATAATTTAAAGTCAATTTTGATTTTTTTGAGAAACTTTTCATGGCAATTTTATTTACTCTCAGAGTTTAATCTGCTTATAGAAATATTTTTCAAATTTCGTTTTATTCGAGTTGTCTGACCTGGGGATTGAACCGTGGACTCATGTCTAATCAACCAACACACTATCTATTAGACTACGGCAACTTACAATAGCTGTAAATAGCTTTTTAATATTCAAAATTTTAGTTTATTCCTGAATAAACTAAGTCACCTTCATTTAGTAAGTAGTGTGTTGGCTTATTAGACGTTAGGCCTCGATTCAAACCGCAGGTCAGGCATCTCTAACTACACAAGATAATATGAAAAAATATTTCTTCGTCGACTTCCTCTCAGCAGATTTCTGGCAAAATCTCTGAGAGTAAATAAAATTGCCATGAAATGGTTTTAAAAAAATCTATCGTTCGGAGTCGACATTAAACTGTAGATGCCACCACTCATGAATAAAATTAACACACACATTATAGGTGGTGCAAGCACCTAGGTCGTAATCCTGACTAAAGGGTTGTAATGTTATTTTATGTATGAAGTAAACTATCACCAACTATGTCCATTAAAGAGAGATTTTTTATGTTGTTAGGAAGACGTTCGGCCATACAATTCGAGAATGGCTCTTCCATATATTCAGCAGTTAGTCTCTATGGTATCAAGTGAATAATTTTATTTGTAAAAAATTTAGAAACATATCGAATACGATTACGCCATTTATTTCATTGAGTAGGACAATTCAATTATAAGAGAAAAAAAATTTTTGTTACATGCAATTCATTGTATATTTATCAAGTAAATAAAAAAAAATTCATAATTTGTGGCCTTTGTCTGTACACATTATCATGCCGTAAATATTTCTATTTGAAGTTTATGACATATTTTACTAACTTCAATATCTACACAATCATATCGGTGATATTTTATCAAAATAAATAAACGAACTGTGTAACAATAATATCAACATAACAGAGGGAAAATCATATGCCATTATCTTCAATGCATTAAACAATTGACAGGCATTGTTAAAAATGTCGCTGACACACCACACATTTGAAGTGTTTTGTGAAATTCTTTGTTATGATATTCGCAAAAAAAAATTCTGTTGATTTTACCAAAGAAAAATTAAATACATTCGTATGATTTACACTAGAATGTTGTGTAATGCCTCACAACTGGCGAAACAAAGCAAAAACATTCCCAATCTATTTGCATTCATATCCTAATGATACGAGGAAAAAAATCAATAAAATAGCTGCGACAGCACAAATTCAATAGCATGAACAAAACTATGCAAGTAAAACCTTTCTTTAAATGAAATCAATAGCTTTGATTATTCGAATTTTAATTCCTTTTCGCGATACTCATTTCTTTCCCGGCTTTATAGTGAATTGATTGAATTCAAGTTTTTTGTTTTTGTAACGAGTGGCCAAATCTGTGTACAAATTCCCGACCAAAAAATCGAAACATCAACACTATTTGTACAGGAAAAAAAATAGATAAAGAACCAACTAATGCTAGCGACAACAGCATCATGAACAACTCTATCACCACTATGGTGTAAAAAAAAGCTACAACAGCAAAAATCCAAAAAAAATTTTTTTTTTGTAAGATTTAGACTTTTTTGTTGCTTTAAACTTTAGTTTTTTTTTCCTTTGCTTTCAAAACTAAGAAGAAAAGGTCGTCCAACTTTTGCTGCATCAACCATAAATACTCGTTACAAGTATGTACATGCAACATTGTCTACTTTTGTTGTGGTTGTTGTTATTCTGTTACTCTGTTGTTGTTTTTGCTTTTTTTTTTAAGTAAAAGTGTGACTCTTATTGTCATGAAACTTTTGTTGCACGCATACACCAACCAAGAAATACTTGGGTTTCCATGTCGTTTGTTTTCTTTTTCCTTTTGTTTTTTTCTCTATTTTGCCATGTAAATTGGTATGCGGTTACTCCAGTTTTATTTTACATTGAAATTAAGGTGACCAATGTTGCGTGTTATAACATTTCCGTTTGAATCTGGATCAGTTTATCATACAATAATAATTAATCGTTTCGTTTTATCGATCGAATTTATTTATGTTTGTTTGTGTATTAAAATGCATTTGATTGCTATGCTGCTATCGTGTTTGTAAAATAAATTTAAAGTAATTAAGAATTGTAATCAAACAGCAAGACATATGCGTGAATGGTTTCAAGTATTTTAAAAAAGAAAAATTGGCAAAAAAAAATTTTATATTTTCTTCACATTGTTATGGAGCAAATGACTTGGAGTTGCATGAAAGCTGTGTTAGCACCGCATATAACAAATTGCTTTCTGTAATAATTTTGCCGCATTTTTAATATCCTTTTGATGCTTCTAAAATCGGAAAACATCAGCACCACGCACGGGTTATAAAATCTATAATAAATGAAGGCTATATTGTAGTCACCGTAGTCTAGTAGGCAGTGTGTTGGCTTATTAGACGTGAGGCCACAGTTCAAACCCCAGGTCAAATATCTCCAATAAAACGGAATATGAAATAATATTTCATCGGCGACTCCCTCTTAGCGGATTTTACTCTGAGAGTAAAATAAAATTGCAATGAAAAAGTTTCTCTGTGAAAGAATATGTCTTTCGGAGTAGTTTAAACTGTAGGACCCGCCACTTATGTGTAAAATTCTCTTACTCAACATAAGTGGTGTGAGAAACTAGGTCGTAATCCTAACTGAAGGGTTGTAATGACAAATCATGTATATTTGTATGTTGATGATAGTGACACTTGACTGATTATTTAATTATTCTCTATACTTGTGGAAGAAGCCAATTAAGTAGTGGTGTTGGCAAATGTAGAAAAAGCAAACTCAGTTTACTTAGGCCAGAAAATGCATCAAATTAAGACTTAAACGCTGACATTAAGAGAAGAATTGTAAGAATCCATAGATTTTGAAGTGACCTGCAAAAATTACAAGATTTAAAACATCCTCCCACAAAAACAAAGTTTAAGTTACACTATCAACCAGTCAAGCCTTTTATACGTCAATCTGTTATATTTCTATTAATAAATCCATCAGGTATTAATCGTTATCAATATTATTCAAAAATCTAAGCTAAATATCTGCGATGTTCAAGTCACGTACAAATTGAACCCATGAAAGTTTTGCATGCAAAAAAAAAATACATGAATGTGAATCTATTTTCAAGGTGAAAGATTCCAGATCACCTGAAATGATGTTAAAAACGAAACTCACTGGATCTTGGGTACTTGGGAATGAATGAATGAAATTCTTTCGAATCGTGATGTTAATCACAAAAGTGTAAAAAACTGCTGTCCAAGATGGACTTTGTTGGAGAGCAATTCTTGTATTGTAAACTAGAAAGGAACCAAGTAAAAGTGTCTTAAGTTGCAAATAATTTAACTTTCGAAAATTATCCTTGGATTATGCTTGATCCTTGAGCGAGAAGAATAGTTAAAATCAATTTTTCTGTGAAAAATTCAAGCTAAACGTCTGCGATATTTAAATCACCTGTAGCGATTTGAACCCAAGAAAGGCTTACATACAGTCGCTAACAAAATACCTGGTCTGGAAAGCAAATGATTCGGGAACCTCAGGGAAGTTATTGAAAATTATGGTTAAATTTGTTCTAAGAGGTTATGTCAATAAGATATTGTTTTCTCGGATGAAAAACAGGCTTAGCCTAACGATAACGTCACCGAATCGTTTTACTAAGGCATGAAAATAAACTTGAATCACATCTTACGACGCTAGAAATTAATGCAAAGTAAATTTCACTATAGTGGTAGTATTTTTTAGTACTTAGTGTATTGGCTTATTAGGCGTGAAGCCATAGTTCAAACCACAGATTAGACAATTCGACAATATTTCTTTGGCGACTTCCTCTTAGCAGAATTGCCATGAAAAAGACTCTCAAGAATCTATCGTTCGGAATCGACTTTAAACTGTAGGTCTCGCCACTCCTGGCGTAATCCTAAATAAATTGTTCTAATAATGAAATGAAATATTTCCATCTGGTCATCTTGTCTATTTTTTTTCTTATAGTTTAAGCACAAACTAAAAGAAGAATTGCTTTAAATTGCGACAATACTCTGTTATATGTACCTACACTTGCAGTAAATGTTTCGGGAGGCACGCTGGGGTGAAGAGGATATTTTTAAAAGTAAAGAGTGTTTGCAAAACACTATAAAACACAAACATTTGCGCATACAAATCTAAATATTTATTTCAGGCCAAAAGAAAAAAAAAACATTTTCAATTGTGACAACAAAGCAGTTGTTAGAAACAAGCAGCACTCTGGAAGCAATAGCAATAACCAGTAACCAGAAACATCAAGAACAGAAGACCGAGAAAGCAGAAAGAGCAAGAACAGATTTACACAAACAAAATGTTGGTAGGGTATGGTAGAAAGAGCAATTCTTATGCCCTGTTTTTGTGAGACGAACGAATGAGTGCTTGTCTTAGAGAACGAACGAGAGTGTTGTTTGCCATACAAATAGATGAACTTGTGAAATCGTTCGTCTTACAAAAATTGGGGATTAATCGGAATGATATAAAATTAATATAAGAAGCTAAAGAATAATGTTTTCAAATCGAAATCGCGTACATTATGAATTAATATATTATTGTTGTTACAATTACTTTTGCAATGTTAAAAAGTTTTACAGTTATAGTTTAAAAACAATCTTACAAATAATGTACACTTTTAGAACAACCCGTGTAACAATTGCAAGCAATATTTACAATAAAATGATATTGTCAACAAATGCACTGCACTGGCAACAGAAACTTTTTATATAACAATATTGCAAACTCTTATAACCATTGCCAGACCTTACTACCCGAGTATTACTTTAACCATTTTCTGTCATTCTCCTTCTTATCCTATAATATGTACGGTGAATGCAGCAAAATGCATAGGATAGTATTTTTAGATTTCAACTTTCAGCCATTTCAGCCATTTTTTATGTAAATAATATCTAAAGTTATGTCTGATTTTAGAGTAAGACTGCCTTAAATACGTTTGGAAAAGAGAAAATATAAAAAAGAAAAGCACAGGAATAAAACTATTCCGTAAACAGTAAAGTGAAAATGAAACCTGAAACTACAAAACGCAATTACCAAGTCAACAATCGTTTAAAGTGACACCAACGTCGAATAATACTGTTTAACTTCTTTTATTTTCCTACTCTTATACGGAGATTTTTGCAAGGAGCCTCGAGTTTTTGTTGAACAAAAAGCCCACCTAAGCGTCAGCCTAATAACCTTTAACCAACAAAATTTGTTTTTATTTTTGGCGCATAAAAGTATTTTTTGTTTTTCTTTTGAATCTCTAGAAATAAAAACTTTTTATTTGACTTTATACGAAAGGCAAGCTCGAATAAAACCGAAAGTTGTAAATCACTGGGCTAAATAGCCTTTTGAGAGCCACATTGCACATCTTAAATAGTAAAATAAAATAAATGTATGTATATTAAGGCGGAAAAATCCACAGAATTTTTCAAATAGCAAACTGAATTTGGCGCTGATTTACTTATACCATAAAATAATTGGTCATTACAACCATTTAGTCAGAATTACAAACTAGCTTCTTACACTACTTATGTTGTGTGTGTGTTAACTTTATATTTAAGTGCCGGGACCTACAGTTTAAAGTCGACACAGAACAACAGATTTTTTTTTGAGAAACTTTTCATTGCAATTTTCTTTACTCTCAGAGTTTTTGCCAGAAATCTGTTGAGAGTGGAAGAGGTCGAAGAAATATTTTTTTCATATTTCGTTCGAGATGTTTGAGCTGGTGTTTGAACCGTCGCCTCATTTCTAATAAAGCCAACACACTACCTACTAGACTACGGCGACATCTTTAGATAAAGAGCCAACTCAATTTGACCTGACTTTATTAGTTGGCAAACCAGAAATAATCTGTTTTGACTGTTCTTTGGTCTCCGTAGTGTTGTGGTAGATCCATGTTTCAAATACGGTTATGAAAAGGTTCATAAATTTATCGTAGTTGTAAAGGTATTTATGCGTAGTTGTAAAGGTATTGCGTTTATGGCAGATTGTAAGCGAACACTGTAGCCAGCATGGCGAAACCTTTCTAATAACCAAGGAAAGAGAAGGAGGGTTGTAATGACTAATTATATACATATGTATTATGTGAGGAAAGAGATTTGCAAGTAGAGCGTTCCACATACGAATGGTGCATAATCCGTTCATCTGGTCAATTGAACAGAATCCATGAAAATTGAAATAAGTTTTCCTTTTTCATTTCAATTATGTCAATAATTGCCCCGTAAAACTTTTTATAGCCTTTATTGATTTAAAAATCTTATTACTTCTGCCAATAATGGTAATTATTGTTCCACGTTAAATTACATTAATTCCTAATCTCTTTACACACCTGAAACACTCGCAGCATTGGAGTAGAACAACATTTTGCAGTGCAAAGTGTTCGTTTTCAGCGTTAAAATGGCATAATATTTTGAACAATAACACGAGCACAACCAGTCATGGAGAAAATTGTGACAACCCAATAACAAAAGCAACAGAACTCTTCGAAGTACTGAAAACTTTTTTTCATTCAACCGTTGAGGCGGTCGTTGGTAGATAATGTTGAACAATACTCTCAAATGCTTAGAGCATTATAAACGAACGTACAATGTTAAATGGGTTTTGTTTTCAGTTCTCATTTCCTATCTCCCTTTGTTCCTCTTGTGTGATTCAGATTTTTGTTTTGCTGCTCTAACGAAAAAGGAAAAAAAAGTAGAGTGATAAAGCCTCATTGTTGTTGAACCATTACATGCCACGGTTGTACCTTATTTGTGGCATAATGTGTGGCAAAATTGTATTTGTTTATGCTGTTAAGCAACAATAATAACAACAACAATTCAAAACAGAACAAAAAAAAACCATTAAAATAGGTTAAAAGTACATTAAAACACTGAATGAGCAAAACCTATTAAAATCACAAAATGAGTACACAAATGAACAAATATTACGATGAGTTTGTTTTCTATTTCTTCAAAACTATTCAGAACATTTTTAATGTGTGTGTGTAAGTTTATTGTTACATATTATTTTATTTCTTTTTTTTTTAATGTAAAACCTTGGTTATGAAGAATATGTTGCTGCCACCTCGATGTTATATTCTCCTTTTCATACTCAATTTTTATCTGAAAAATCATCTTTTCTTCACCTGGTTTTGTTGTTCTTTGTTTCTTCTGACATTTAAATTGTATATGAATTCAAATGTTTTGCATTAAAATAAATATTTTGAAACATTTTTACACTCTGTTGCTGACACTAAGTGCAATAAAAGTGGAAACAACTTGCAATGGTTATTACGGAATAACATATGCAACATGAGGCTTAACTGTAATGCAGTGTGGTTATTTGAAGAAAATATTACAAATTCATTGGTATGCAATGACTACTAAATGCTGCAATTACTACTACAATAATTTATTTGAATAGGAGTATATAACGACGCCCAGCACTCGGTATACATATATGGTGTGAGAAACAGAAATTCATTATTTTTTTTTTATTGAATTGGCGGCTCTATTTAGAATAGTTAAAGATGTATCTTGACAAAATCGCATTGATTTTCAACGAACATAGCAATATGTAAAGTAAAGGTCGCTTACGAACGTCGCCAAAATATACCAACAGTGTAGTAACGTGAGTAATACCAAATCCATGATAGTGAACGTATCACATTCTGCAAGAATTTTTCAGAAATTAAAAATTTTCCTTAGCCTGACAAACAAAATACTCCTCTACTAGGCATCAAAGAAGTTTTCAATGATAGTCTGTTAGCATTTGAGAAACTATACTCAACACAACAATGTGTGTGAAGTTAGCTACGAAAGTTATATTTTTTTTTTACAGTGTATGTTATGTTAATAGACACTGTTAAGTTAACATAATTGAATAATTTGGATAAGTAAAGAAAGAAAAGCGTTTAAAAATCACCAAAATAGTTATAAATTTGAGAAAAAATGAAAGGAAAACGAAGCTAAACCTTTGAATTTTACAAAAAAAAAAATATATATTTTATAACAATTTACTTATTGGACATTATAAAGTGGAAAAATTAAGTATTTTTACTTCATAAATTGGCCAAAATTCGGTAAAAATTTAAAAAGATAGTGAACTAGATAGCTATTGAATCAAGGATTCCAAAACAGTTTTCGTTGCGGTCGGGTAACCCTTGAGACAGGAGATATAACCGACGAAGCTACCTTTTTTATACGAGCAAACAAAATGCTCTAAAAAAATCGGAAAAAATTCGATAAAATTTAAAAAGGTGGGGTTTCCTAACCTGGAGTGTTGGGTAGCTATTGGATGAAGGATTCCAAAACAAATTTCGTTGCGGTCGGATAACCCTTGTGACCGGAGATATAACCGACGAAGCTAACTTTTTGATACGTGCAATGAAAACAGGTTCAACTTTATAATCTCTGTTACCATAACATTCACTGTAAAAAAAAAAAATATAATTTTCGTAGCTAACTTCACACACATAACAAAATATTGATTCTCTATCATATAATTGTTAAATTTGAAAGTTTTCTTTCTATAAAGTCTGAACTGCCTGGCACTATGATCCTCTCCATATGACGCATACTTATGTGTATACACAACAGTATAGCTTTAATACTCATTTTGTATGCGCATGTATGACTACAAAAACTTGTCATTTTATATTAGTTTCGTTAGTGTATGGAATATTGCATTAGTGACACATACACTCAATCCCTCTTTCAAGCTATATTTACACGTGTACATACAGAGACTGTTTTCAAATGTTTGCAAAAGTAATTAAAATATTTGGCAAATGATTTGAAAATAATTTGATTAAAAACAACAAAAAAAAAAAAAAAAAAAAAAAAAAAAAAAAAAAACACATTTTGTTGTCCTCCCTAAAGGCAAAAACTTTTGCAAAAGATACGAGTTGAAAATATTACTTTTTATTCTGCATTAAATTTTATATACAACAACAGCAACATAGGCAACAACGATTATGTTTAACATACATGGCATATGTTTAACTAAAAATATTAAATTTCATAAAATTATTTATTGCTCCCCCCCCTCTTGACAAAATATTTCTATTATAGGAACGAAAAGTAAAATAAATTGCAGAAGGTAAGTATTTGACATTCGTCATAAGATATGTTATCCAAAAATCAATTAAATTTTCATTGAACAACTATTTCGTGCCCAAAGGTACATATGAGGTAAAAAGCATACCTTAAGGCTGGTAAAGTGTTTAATGCCATACAAATCAGTATGAAATATGAGAACACCCATCTTTATCGATGGTAGCTATGAAAGCAACACAATTTTAATTGCGAAACGTTTGAGTACAAAGACAATATTGATACAATGTGTGGTTAGAAAAAAAGAATAAATGTTATACGAACCCTAATAATAAATCCTTCAATCATTGGATTTTTATAAATTTACAAAGAAATTCTGGTGGTTTTTAAATTCCATTATTTTTTTTTTATTTTTTATTTTATTGTTGTTTTATTTTTGTGTTATCTCGCAATTATCTAGAAACCAATTAACAATTGTTAATCTGCTTAGGAGCGTATGTGCACTCAAGCTTAACTTCAGAATGTGACGTAAAACTTATCATAATATTATTGTTTTATTTGCTTTGTCTTGCATTAAATTTGATAAATAAACCAAACGACGCAACCTTTCTTCTTCAAATGCATTTTCCTCATTTCGTTTAGCACTATTTGCTCTTAAGAAAACCTATTTGTTTTGTTTTTTTTTTCTTCTTTCGTTTAATAAAAATAAAAAGTGAAAACGAATAAAATAAATGCATTTTTGTTGTAGTTAAGGCACTTGAGAAGCACTTAGAGAACAACAACAATATCTGCATAAATTTACTTTCATAGGTGACTACGTGCACTAACAGACTGAAGAAATGTAGAAAGACAGATTGGCTGACAGGCAAACAACCAGTACTAGAGTAGTACTGCATGCACATTAATGCACTCTTATGTTAATGATTTTATACACACATACCTAGTTAATGCATACATATGTACATATGTATGTGTATACATAAAATATGCATAAGTTTATTACAGTATCGTATTCATTATCGTCATCATCATCATCAATGACAACATGATTATCATCGTTTATAAATTCTCATCAGAACGATTACCACTGTTGTTGTGTGTTTGATGAGGGGTACACGTCACTCACTACTTATTAGCAGCATCGACAACGGCAATAACAGAAGCAACAGCAGCTGTTTCTTATAGTGCCTGTACATTTATGCATTTTGTGCGTGTGTGTGTATACATGTATTGCACATACTCATATGCATGTATAATTTACTCCAGGCAATGTTTCTATAACTTTTCTCTGTTTTCAATACATTCATGCCTCAATGAAATATAAACTTTTGTTCGACTGAGAAATGCCAAACCAAGGTACGCTTAAAATGTATATGCTTTTAAGCATAAACAACTGCATGCATATATATATTATAAAAATTCCAGGTTTGACGAGTTTGTAAATTCTTTACACAGTCTATCAAGTTTGAAGTCCTTTTTTGTGATCTTCAAACTGAGGATGGAAGAAGAAACCGAACAACCTCTAGTATCATCGATAACTCTTTTAAAGTACAGTCGGCTGTGGCAAAGCATATCACCTTTCCAAGTTAGTTACATTATTCAACTGATTCTAGGTAAACTGGTGATTGTTATATTGTAGCTGATATGCAGCGTTTCGTGAAAATAAAGCCGTCTGTTATGGTTCTGTTTATAGTCGTCAGAAGCTTTACCTGTTCAGCAGCTTATCTCTTCCTCAAAGCAACTTATTCGGTACTAGACAATCGACATCAAAATGTACAGACACCATGAAACCTTCCTCTTGATACTACATATGTACATATACATACATACATACATAATTGGTCATTACAACCCTTCAGTCAGGATTACGACCTAGCGTCTCACACTATTTATGTTGTGTGCGTTAATTTTATACATGAGTGGCGGGACCTACAGTTTAAAGTCGACTCCGAACGATAGATTTTTGAGAAGCAATTTTATGGCAATTTTATTTACTCTCAGAGTTTTTGCCAGAAATCTGCTGTGAGGAAGTCGTCGAAGAAATCTTTTTCGTATTTCATTTTGTTGGAGATTTCTGATCTGGGGTTGGTAATATGTTGGCCTCACATCTAACAAGCCAACATACTACCTACTAAACTACGGCTGCAATTTCTTGTTAATGGTTTGAAATTGCTACAGGAAAGACGGATTACAACGTCGTTATTGCATGTATAGTTTGTTTCACTAATTTTTGAGAATATGGATATGCCACTAATTTTGAAAAGGATTAATTTATGCAATTCTGAAATATTTATACCCTGTTTCTGTAAGACGAATAGTTGTAGGCGTACGTCTGTTTGCAGGACAAAGAATAAATTTTGTTTGTTTTGTTTCATATGCACAAATACATATGTTAGCTCAACTTCATATCATCACTGTCACTATTATACTTTTTAAAATATTTTTTTTGTTTTGATTTCAGCATAAAAAATTTGCATAAAAAAATTTTAATCCAAAAAAAAAGAATTTCAAAAATAAAAGTGAATTCCATATTTGTTGTACAACTTTTGGGCTCGAAAACATTGTCGTTTTATTAATTCAAATGTGCTTTTACAATAAATAAAATGAAATTTTTGAATTCAGATTCAGTTGTCCTTTTACATGGATGACATTCCATTATGCATTCATACAATATTTGCTGTTCAGAAAAAAAAATTCTGTTAACAGGATGTTGGACATGAGAAACAAGTTTTAAAGTTTATTTACAAATTTTTTTAATTATCAGAATAAAATTTTTCGAAGATAATAGCTAACTTTAAAATCATCGTAGTCTAGTAGGTAGTGTGTTGACTTATTAGAGATGACTCCGTGGTTCAAACCCTTGGCTCGAGCAAAACGAAATATGAAAAATTATTTCTTTCGATGACTTCCTCTTCGCCATCTTCTGGCAAAAACTGTGAGAGTAAAACAAAATTGCAATGAAAAGTTTTTCAAAATCTGTTGTTCGGAGTCGCCATTGAACTGTAGACCTCGCACAACATGGGTGGTGTGCAATACTAGATTGTAATCCAGACTAAAGAGTTGTAATAACCAATTAAGTAAGTTAAGTTACTTTGCAAAATTATGCATTAGAAACAATTAAGGTGTCCCTATTTGACTAATATACGTAGAATCATTTCCATTTAAAATTAATTTTCCAAAGTTTGAATAGGAAAGTACGCCCTGGTAGAATTTCATTAAAATTTATGCAGAACAAAAGTTTGTTTTAGTTGCAACTCATGAAACTAAAGCAGAATGTCATGCGAATCATGTGTTTATCTTTTATTTTTTTTGTATTCCTTTTTGATCCTTTTAGTAAGCATCTGTCGTTGCCTGGTAATAATGTCCTCTGAGGAAATTTATTGTGTTATGGTGAAAAACTTTGTTAGTCGAGCTCTTATAATTCTCAAAGAGCGATAGGCAGCGTCATCACCTGATGTTCATTGCTGCAGGTTTTAGGGACCTCAATAATAATTTTTTTCCACATGGTTTGACCGCGATTACGTATTAATTATAAAATTTACAACAAATCTAAAACCCAAATGCATTATTTTGAAAATAATTATTAGAAAATATTTTGAAAAAAAGTTTCTAATGTTTAAACGTGTCCGTAAGGCAATACATACATATAATAGATAACCACAACTTGTTATTCTACGTACGCCGCCTTTAATCATCAGTTTTTAATTATTTTATAAAATTCAAAAGTTATTTATATTTATGAATAGAATACATATTTAATGTTAAAATTGAATTTGTTGTGGTGTAAAATTGATTACAATATTCTCTCAAATAATCAAAATTTCAAACCATCAGTAATTACAACAACTATAATTGTTTTAAGTATTTGTGTAATTTAAAATTTTAATATTTTACCACCAATTTTCATTTTTATAAATAAAAGTTTTTGCATATTTTTGAAAACCGAACCAAATTAAGCATCGCTTAAATTGCCTTTCATAAATTATAACAAACTATGTCTCTCTCATAAGCACTTACATATATTCTATTGTATTTACAGTAATGCATAGCAGTGTTGTGAAATTTAAATTTTCAAATGGTACTAAAGTATAACTGAAAGAGTACTTTTTGGCATCAAATGGTACTTTTGTAAAAAAAAAAATATTTATTTATATTTAATACACGAACGGAACGGAATAGAAAAACTAACGGCATATACAAAACGAAAACAGCTGACTCGGAAAGTAACAGAACGTAAAAGTCCCGTTTAGTCAATCGTCGACAGAACGTACAATGAAAAAGAACAATGTAAGTTACGGTTCGGCAAGCATTCTCATTGCTTTTCGTCTTCTAAAAACGAACGTACGTTCCGTGGACATTTGGCTAACTAATTCCACCTTCAGCATTACGCTGAACATGTTGCTAACGCGATACTAGTTGAAAAGCGCAAAACATAAAATATGTAATAATAAAAGAGTACTAAATGTGTCGCGGGGATACTGCGTTATTTTTGAAATGGAAAAGTACTAAAAGTACTGAACTTTTCAACACTGATGTATAGTATTAAAATGAAAATAAAATATACGTTAACACACAGTGAATAATTTTCTTTGCAACAAACCACCGGTCTGTTTGGTTAGATAAGTTTGTTTGATGCTCTTATTGAAGGTTGAATATTTTTAAATGATGATCTGGCAATCACTTTTGTGACATGTTAAGAGAAATTGTTCACTGGGTTAAATAACCAATTTTATTATTCTAATACTTGTTTAGTGAAATTAAATTTGCTGTTGGCGGTTGATTAAAGCTGCAGTGATAGTGTAACTGATGTACTCGACTTCAAACCCGAGTATTCTCTGGCGGCGGAGATAAAATGTTCATCGCAGTTCAACTTTTTCATGCCAATTTTATTTAGTCTCATAGTTTTTGCCACAAATCTGCAGAGAAAGTCGCCGCAGGAAATTTTTTTCAAAATTCGTTTTTTGTTGGAAATGTCTGACCTGTGATTTGACCCGTAGCCTCACGTTTAATAAGCCAACACACTACCTGCTAGACTACGGCGACTACTTAACAAAATGTACATGAGAATAATGCCCTCTTATTGCAATAAATTCACTAAACTTAAAACCGTTGACAAAATTTCTGTGAAGTCATGATCTCTTAGTGATTAGTTTTTATGACGAACTAATGTCACCTGTTTGTAAATTTTTTTCTGCAGATCAGTCCCCTGTAATGCACTTTATTTCAAATCTTGTCCAATATTTTGTACACACATATGCATATGTAGATGTGAGAGTGTGTGTGTGTGTGTCTATGTTTTTTTTTAATGTTTTGTCACATGTAATCAAATTTACAGCACAAAAATTAAAAAATCTTTAAAAATAATTTCACTTTAAACGTTTCCCTAATTGCAAATGTGTGTCATTTATGTCCATATGTATGTCTGGCAGTTTCTCTGTTCGTCCGTCCGTCTTTTTTTGTATTTATTTAATATAATATTATGACACTAGTTTCAAAACCACAAAAACAATAAACAATTGCCACAAATATATTCACATGTACGGATGATGTGCAAGGACATTTTTTATAAACGAAATGAAATATTTATGTTCGGTTTTGCATTCGAATGAAATTTTTCAAAAAAAAATAAAAACACATTTAAAGGACACAACACTAAATAAATTAATAATAAAGCACACTTCTTACACATATACATAGGGTCTTCCAACGTGGACTTTCGAATTTTAGCAGTTGATATCAAATTAGTTGTCATTATTATCTACGACATGTTTTCGCTGAATGGGGTCTAAAGCAGCTGGCAAACGACTAGAATTTTCAGCAAAAAATCATCTTCAGAGATGCGGCCTATTTCTGCTTGAGAAGGTTCGAGAACAAACAAAATTGTCGAACTTTCCTTCACTGTCAACGGCAAGCATTATAAGATTATGATTACCAACTCTGAATAATCTGAACACAAACGACTTATACATAGTTTCAAAAGGACGCCGCTACGTGCACTACAGCTCATGACACATTGGATATTCTGCACCACAATTTGTGGGCATGGCCATTTCACGTAGAATTGATGTGAATCGAATTCATGTGATTAGACACTTCTTGCGAGTTTTTCTTAATTCGCGAGTATATGAGAATAAGCCACAAAAGCCTTCCTTAAACCCAACATAACCTAAGCTATTAATCAAATTCAACCTGATTTATGTTCCAGAGTCATAGAAAATTGGACTTTCCCGAAGCTCTCCACCCAGTGAAACAGTGGCAGATATTTGAACGATAATAGCACCAACATGTCCTTCAAACAAAAGCACACCTTGTCTTATTTAAATTTAACAAATAAAAAGCATCTAAAAGAGACCCTATGTATGGACACATACATACACAAATATTTTTTAATTAACTTTTTGACATCTTAAGAATTTACTTTCATTATGAATATTTCAAAAATGTCTTTGTGTTCAATGTCATTTCTTCTACAAAATTCATATAAAATTCATTTTTAGAATATTAAAAAATAAAATTAAATTCGTCGTTTTTTGTTTTATTTTTTTGTTTGAATAAATATTTAACATTTATTTATTTATTCATTATTTTTGTATTTAAATATTTTCGTACACCTCTTAGATTTGCAATGTTAAGGAAGTATCTTGTTTGTTGAACTTTTCGCAAATGTATAGCAAAAAAGAGGTGTCCAGTAATTCAATTCAAATCTCTTAATATTTATATTTTTTTATAAAATGTATTCAATATCTTGACCTACACAGTGGACACTACTTAATTCTATCTCATTAACTTTTACTCACTATCTACTTATTCGAGGTGGTTTAGTTTAAATTGCTAAGCTACTAAAAAAGAGATTTCCCAAATTTTGCTTGCCATCCCCGCCAATAAACGTTACGGATACTAGCCTCCTCTGTAAGATAATTGCATAGTGAGTTGGATAGCCTGGTATTAAGGATTCCAAAGCAGGTTTCATTACGATCGGACGTTACTTGGGGCCGGATATAGATGAGGACCGTAACTGTTTTCCTTCATGCAAGTCATCGACCAAAAAAAAGAAAAGTCATCGAAAAAGACTGCAATGCGACAATTTTGCCCCATTTATACAGAAAACTTTTTGTTGCTCATTTGAGGAAAACAACTAGCTTCGTCGGCTAAATCACCTGTCCCAAGGGTTACTCGACCGTAACGATATCTGTTTTGAAATCCTTGATATTGATCCCACTAGGCCCGAAAACCGCACCTTTTTTAATTTTACTGGTTTTATACGGAACATTTTTTTGCTCGTATAAAAATGTTAGTTTGGTCGGCTACTGCTCCGATTCTAAGGGTTAACCGACCAATAAGCAAAATCGGAAACATATGGCAGAAATGTTAAATATTGCGCAACAATTTCTGACCGTTTAAAAACTGTAGGAAAGAAAGTCTGAAAAATGTGTGTCACATGAATTGAATGACAGACAGATGGAAAACCGAAAAACCATTTGTGAAATTTTTCATCAAAGGAACGATAGAAGATCAGTGTTGCATCGAACTTTAACCGGCGGTGAAAAATGGATTTATTTTCAAAATCCGTAATGGAAAAAATCATGGATTAATCTGGGACAACCATCAATTTTTGCTGCAAAACCAGATTGATTCGGCAGAAGACAATGCTGAGTGTCTAGTGGGACCAGAAAGGTATGCTGTACCACGAGTTCCCACGACCTGGCAAAACCATTAATACAGTTCGCTACCGATAGCATATGATCCATTTGAATCATGTATTGATCGAAAAACGTCCAGCACGGGACACAGGACGCGACAAGCTAATTTTACAACATGAAAATGCACCTGTACACAAAGTAAAATCGATTTAGGATACAATCAAAGCATTAGGCTGGGAACTGCTATTGCACTATTTGTTTTCATCAGCATTTCGATTCCTACGAGGAATTGGCAAAAAGACGAACAGTTTGTTGGCGTGAAATCTAAAAATTGTATGAAGGATAGAAAAAATCTGTAGCCAGCAATAGAATAGAAAGAATGTTTTTACTTTCTCATTAAAAATTAGTGACTTATTTTCACATAAAAAACGCTTATTTCATACCGGTACACCTGGTAAAATAATAATATTAAATTACTTTTGGATATGTGGGTCCATTTGAAATATTTTTTAATTTCATCTCTCAATTTTTTATATTCGATCGGTGGCAGTGAAAATTATAAATAAATTAAAAACATTAAATATTTCATTTTAAATAAAATAAAATGAATTTATTTATTTAAGCATGAATTGACCCATATTATACTCCGTTTGTTTAACACAAAGCTGTTATTTTTTTTTTTTTTTTTTTGTTTTTTATATAATAAAAGAAAATATAAATGGAATAACAAAAATGTCATTTAACCACACACATATAACATGTTATTGTTGATTATTTGCTGTCTACGATAAACAATTATTTAATCGGAATTGCAAACAAACAAATAAAAAAAAATTGTAAAACCAATACCAAAACATGCGAATAAACAATCAATAATAACAAGAGACAAATAGAGCATGTATTAGTGTAAATAATAATGTATGTGGGTGTATACTATTATTTCGAAAAAATTTTACCTTTTTTATATAAACTATACTTCCATGTATTTTTGTAAAATTACGTATGTATGTATAATACACAGACATAGATTTCATCATTATTTGTTTAGTGTTCATCAAATATTTATTAAATTACTTGTTAATATACTTATATTATGTATGTTTGTAGACATACAATCACACACAGCCATAAAGAAAAACTATTGTAAATGAAACATTTATAATTTTATCGTTAATATTATATGTACAAATGTATGTACATTTGTTTATAGCAAAATAAAACTTATTTTTTTCTTTCAATTGTTTATTGCTCTTTCCTTTTGTTCCCTGTTTCATTTTAACAATTTTTCTTTTCTTTTATAGATGGCCCACAAATACAGCCACCTCGTTTTACAACACAACCATCATCTTCAGGTTCAATAGTTAGTGAAGGACGTACAAAAATTCTACAGTGTCATGCCCTGGGTAAGTACATAGCAGCTGTGCACACTATACTCTATGTACACTATTATTATAACCTGGTACTTCCAAAAACAACAATAACAACAAGTGGGCTTTACATTTTTGAAAGTATTTCTTGTGCCTCGTTTTGTTCTTCTTAAAATAAAAATATAAAGTAAAGTTAAAGAAAATGAACGAAAACAATGTGAAAACAAAAGTTGCAATTGGTTTTTGAAACCTGAGTGATATTATGCTGGAGATTGTACTCCTTTAAAAATAAATGGCTTTCACTATACATAGGTAGTCCAATTACAGGACCTATCACGCAGTATTATTCAATATATGTATACAGTTTATGAATCCGTTATAGTTTACAAAACAGTTTAAACAAAATTAACAGAACAAAATCTTCTTTCTATGTTAGGATCGTAATAAAGACGATAAGTAGAGTGATTTAAAGGAGTTCCTTATGTTGAGAGTGTTGGCATTACGTTCGTATATGACACCGTAGTGCATTGTCCTACACAATAAACTATTATCAAATGGGTATACGATAGGCTTGGTTTTTAGCTTAACAACCAGATAAGTTCTTTAAGGAATTTCAAATAATTGTTATCTTAAGGCGATTTAGGAAAACCATCCATTTTGTGTTAATAACCGATGCACAGCTCGATTTTCTATAATTTTAACGAAGTTGTATGACAAATCCTTTTTTTTTTTTAGTTTTTCATTTGCAGTTGCCAAACGTTTGAAGACGCATTATTTCTTAGGGTTTTAAACCCCCCTGTGATGGGTTGAGACGTGGAAATATTCTTTACAAGAATAAATTTTGCGAATGGGTGCCCTGGTAGGCTAGTGGGTAGTGTGCTAGACTATTTGCTTGAGGGTCGTGGGTTCGATTCCCACCAGAGACTCTGATCTGTTCCGCTACACCGAGCATATATTCGAGGTTACTCAGCTTGTATATAATTAAATTATTTTGTAATAAATTTACAGATAAGGATCCACAATTCTGAAGAATATTTTCAAATTTTCATAAAATAAATATGATTGTATGCTTGGAAGACAAACTGTTAAACAAGAAGACAACTTTGTAATTTAGTTCGCCAACTGCTATATAAATTCATTGCATTTAAGCCCACACAACATACATATATAATTGGTCATTACAACCCCTCATTCAGAATTATGATCTAGCTTATCACATCACTTATGTATGTTGTGTGTGTTAATTTTATACCGGAGTGGCGGGACCTAAACTTTAAAGTCGACTACGAACGACAGATTATTTTTAGAAAATTTTCATGAAAATTTTTATTTACTCTCGTGAATACTTATCAGAATACTGAATGGATGTCGCCGAAGAAATATTTTTCATATTTCGTTTTGTTGGAGATGTCTGCCTTGGGGTTCGAACCGTGGCCTCACGTCTAATAAGCCAACACACTAGAGGTACAGATGATTATTATTATGACCAAACAAGACTAGGCATTATTTACTATAAGAAATGTTAAACTTCAAGGGTTTTATAAAATGGAGTGGAACCAAATACGTTTAATCTCGAACTGGAGTATAACTATGGCAGGCGAAACAAGAGACTTTTATTCCTATTTTTTTAGTGGAATTATAATTCATGTGGTATCAGTTAAGGTATGCGCCTTTATTTATCTGCTAAAAAGAGCTTGTGAAGTTCAGTGTTATTTTAATTATTTATAACTTTTTTTGGAATTCGTCTTACCACAAAGCATCTCCCCATCATATAATTTTTTTGCTTTGTTTCAGTAATCAATAATTAAGTTATATTACTGCAGCAGACCCTAGTAGGGTCGTTGTTTGGAAACAAGTAGCCTTAAATATTTAAATTTTCATTAAAAATATTAAGTTTGTTGTCTATTATTAAAACCCAATTTTATCAAAATTTTTACTAACGAATGCAACTGGTTGACTTTAGGGTACAAAATTATGCCTTAGAGCTTTGGAAGGTTTGTGTAATAATATCGTTACAAGTATCAACCTGAACATAATATGCTCAATCTACCTTCAATAGTAGACCATAACTAAAGTTAATCAAGCAACGTACAAAGTAAAGCAAAAAGGCATAGTTCGGCCATATTGATTTTTGTTCGAAACTGATATTGAAGAAACAAAAAAGGCACTCCAAAGTTGTGAAACAAAAAACTGAACATTTTGCGAAGATAATGAAGTAGAATGTGCAATAATAACTTTTTTTTTGAGAGAAAATAAAAATATCCTAAAGAAAAACAAAACAGCCAGCAAAAATACTGAAATTGAAAAGGGGAAGAAATGGTTGCTATGAAACCATTCTGTCGAAGTCACAATTTGTTTCCCTGTGGCTTGACCAATGCGGCTAATATTACTATGGCTTATACATATGTATGCATGTACATACACAACTAAGTATGTGTGTAAATAACCAACTAGTACCAGTTGAAGTGAGCTATAATGTGGTTAGAGGCCTTATTTACGTGTAGTTTCCTGGTATTTGTTTTTCTTCCTAATTGCAGAAATAGAACTTGTTTGCAGGCCAGGTTTTGAGCAACTTCGTACATAAATGTAGTCATGTGTTTACACTCCCTACACTAATCCCTTGTTTAATAATATTACGAAACCATGTTGATTTCTCATGTACACGCACAAATACACACACCTGAGAACCTTATAGATTTCATGCCAAGAACTGCAACTTCTTGCGTATTCTTACAAGAAAACGAGCACATTGCAAATACAAATATACAGTAGGTCTTCTTAATTTCCAATTTGTGTCTGTTACTCGCTTATTTGCTTCGTTTCGCTTAATATTGAATTTCTATTGTTTTTTTTTCTGTTTTTTTTCTTTCATTTCTACTTTTTTTCCCCAAATAACAATTTAACCTGTAAGCCAACGTACAAAAACGTTTCTTAAGCCGTAAAAGAAAAAGAAGAGAAACAAAATAAAACAAATTTTAATTTTATCCTTAAAGAAGGCATTTTTCTTTAACATCGTGGAAAAGAAGTTTTACATAATTACTCATTACAACCCTTCAGTCAGGATTTCGACCTAGCTTCTCACACCACTTATGTTAGGTTAGGTCGGAGTGGTAGCTCTGATATCACAAAGCTCACTTGAGCACGCATAGCGGCCCGTTGTGATGCTCCTCTTCCTCAGCGGACCTGCATCCACGGCAGAAGTCTTTAAAAGGGAGCCTCATTCTTTCCGCATATCTACCCATGACGCAATGACCTGTAAGCACGGCCACTGTAGTCGAGATGACGTCACGACCAAGACCAAGTAATTGGTTGGTACGCCTTCTATCCATCAAGGGCCGGGTGAGTCTAGCGGTGGAGCAGGACTCCTCATTGACCCAGGATACGTTGGCGTCCCGAAAGAATTTCCACTTATGTTGTGTGCGTTACTTTTATACATGAGTGGCGGGACCTACAGTTTAAAGTCGACTCTGAACGACAGATTTTTTTGAGAAGAGTCAGAGTTTTTGCCAGAAATCTGCTGAGAGGCAGTCGCCGAAGTAATACTTTTTCATATTTCGTTTTGATGCCTGACCTGGTATACGAACCCGGGCTTTACATCTAATAAGCCAACACACTACTTACTAGACTACGGCGACTTCAGCTCACTTTTTTGCCTATTTGCTGACAAATCATTTAAAACTAATTTTAAAATTGGTGATGTTTTAGAATATTTGTCGAATGTTACTTATTACTTGCTAACATAACAACATAAATAACAACGACTTATGAATTGAATCATATTTTTCTATTATTTCTTTTCACACATGTTGGGTTCATTATTTCTTTGGTATTTCAAAAATAATTTTTGATTGCCTGTCATTTGCATGCTCTTGAAGTGTAATTTGACATACATTTTTAGAATTTTTGGCAAGAATATGAGTGTCCCTATATTTAAAAGGGACATAAATACTATTTATTACACATATTTGATGCTATAAAATTAAAAACAATCGATGTTTTTGAAACCTCCGTAAAAATATATTTTTTTTATTTCATTATTTGATTGTTATTGTTTTTACACCCAGAAAAATAAACACGCATAACACATACACGTTCAGTACAATTTCAATTGAAGCGTACAGTAAATTTTTTTCTGTTAATTTTCTTGCTCAATTTTTTTTATTTCTTTTCTCTTTATTTCTTTGTTTAAATTAAAAATGTCAGGGAAACTGAAATTGAAAGACATTTAAAAAACAGAACTAAAGAAAAAGTAACACTGTGATGGAAAAAAGAAAGAAAAACAAAAAGAGGAAAAAACATGTAGTAACAATTGCCGAAAATTTAAGGAGAAGTTTTAAAAGAAGTTTCATTTACTATATACTATATATATATATGTATATACTGTAGTTATTGCACTGTAACTTCAACAGTCGTTGGCTTGTACTTCCTTTATGTGACTCTTCCTTCTTATTCTTTTGAACTTCTTTTCTTTTTTATTCCATAAGTTTTCTGGTTTTATTATAAGTCAGTCCTTCTAGACTGCCATGAAATGTCCTGCCTTTTATTTTATTTCATTATTATTGTCTTTTTTGTTGTCTTTCTTAATACTTTTGTTTTTAATTTTTGTTGTATGCAATATTCATTATCGAATTCCTCTTTTTGTTGTTTTCGCCGCTGTAAGACTTACGAAATTGTTGTTCAGTTTATAAATGTTGAAATGCCTTGGCGAAATTCGTTAACATATCTATGTTGTGTATGGAGTGTGCTTATAAATATGTTGGGTATATGCATTAATTCTATCCGTTTCTTAAGTAAGAAAATAAATATTATTATAAATTAGTGCATACACCTAATATATGTATACTAACTTAAGTGAAAGTTAATATTATACTTTCCATGTAGTTCACACTACTCCCTTCCTGTTTTTTTATTTTTCTGATGTATATTTTTACTTTCGTGCTTTGCTTATCTAACGTTGATACTTTAACTTCAAGAAAGACGACAGAAGTCAAAAGACTTTTTCCCTTTTTTTTTGTTTTTTGGATATTTTTTTGTGAATCATTTACTAAAGCTACTTAAGGGGATTTTTAAAGTGGTTAGTTAATCATTTTACCAAGAAAATTACCAGGAAAAAGCAGCAACATAAACAACAATCATAATAATAATGTTGACTCTTAGTAGTTGCACAAAATGGCTGTACTGGCGGCGTTGGTGAAATAAAAATAAGGACACTTGAGTTAAGAAAAGTTTTAGTTTTTAAAGTTTTACCTTGAACTGATTTCTCTGGTTTCGTTGCTAAGGAATAAAATTAAATAGTCCAAGAAAAAAATAATACAAAGAAAGTAAAACAAAATTAATGTGGGTGGCCATAATACTTCAACTATTTTTGGTAGAAATAAACAAACATTTACCGCGGAGAGTAGAAATGAAAATTTAAATTTTTTAGTACAATTTATTCTAACGCTTATTACTGTGGTGTAAGTTTATAAAAACAATTTCATTGGCCACTTTACAAAATAAATATTTATAAAACACCTTTAGTTTAAATTAAAATGCATGCAAACATTCCATTAGAAATATAGCACAATTTTACAATGAATGAAACACAGTGGCATTATATGGTAAGTAAATAGGGTGTGTGGGAAATAAATTGTGTCAGCGATAATTGAGAGATAGTCATTAGGTTGATATATTGGCAGTCCTTGGGGCACCGATCAATGTGTGTGGAATTAGATTTTAAAATCTATTATCCTTGACGCAAATCAATTCAGTTAACGGAACTTTGTTATGTTACTAACAGAAGTATGTTAAACAATTTATTTAAGTCTTGGAAAGAAAATCAGGAAAAAGAATTAAAATTCCTGGGTAAAATTAGGCTTATTAGACTGAAGGCCCGAGTTCAAACCCCAGGTCAGACATCCAAAGGAAAATATGAAAATATTTCTTCGGCGACTTCCTCTCAGCATATTTTTGGCAAAAACTCAGAGTAAATAAAATTGCCACGAAAAGCTTCTCAAAAATCTGTCGTTCGGAGTCGACTTTAAACTGTAGGTCCCACCACTCATGTATAAAATTAACGCACACAACATAAGTGGTGTGAGAAGCTAGGTCGCTAGGTAGTGATGGTAGGTAAAATGCACAAATTGGTAATATAAGTCCTATAGTTAATCACTGTTACAAACTATTGTGTAATATGAACTACAATAAACCGATAACCACACATTTCCGAAAGCTAATGTAATCCGGTAGATATGTAAATCAATATAGGGATAAAACAGAAAAATATTACGTCCCTTTAACTAAATTAATCGCCAGAACATCGCTTAGCAGAGCGAGTCTTGATTGTAGTTTTGAAATCTTCCGACATATCAGACTTTTAATTCTTAAATTTTATATATATAAAATTTTATATATATATATAATTTTAATTTTACCCAGGAACTTTAATCCTTTTTTCCTGTTTTTCTTTCCTAGCCTTAAATTAATTGTTTAACAGAGTTGTGTTAGTAACATAACAGAGCTTTGTTAACTGAATTGGTTTGGGTCCAGGGTAGTAGTTTTCAAATCTGCCTTTACACACATCACTGCTGATCTTAGTGCTGTTATAGGACTTGTAGCCTTCTCAAGAAACCGATAGTGCTTTGTCTATCCTATACGAATATAGGCATAAATTTTGTTAAGACTATTAATTTGAGAAAGATTAGATTTGGACAGGACAGGATTATGTACATGGTTAATATTAAATTCTATGTTTATGCACTTATTTCTGCCATACGCTCACAAAGTCCATCAAGCCACTTTATACACAGTCCAACAAAAGTTCTCTGATAATGTCACATGTTACAAAATGAGAATTTAATTGATCACAGATGGTCGGGACAGACAGATTGATTAAATGACTGCGACTACATAGTACATATTGTATTTGTGTGTCATATTCTGTCCATTACACACATTTATTTAGTTGTATAACGACATCAGTGGTCATCAAGGATCCATATCCTATATTTAATAACAGGCACTTGTAAAGCCATTAACTGCTGTTTTATTTTTATTTCCATTTTATATTTTATTTTTTTTGTCGTATTGATTGTAAAATTATACAAAAAAAAAATTATACAAAAAAAAAAAAAAAAAAAAAGACAGAAAAAAAAACATAAAATTGATTTTAAATAATTGTATATTTACATTGTGTGTTTTAACACAATTAAATACTATTAATTTAATGCAAAAATAAAATTGTGACGTTCTTTTCTACTTTGTTTTTTATTTCAATTTCAAAACCATTTAAAAGGACTTGACAACCCATAAACAGATGCATTAAATTTAACAATAATTACAACAACAACAGACGAGAAAAGTTAACATTAACCAACACAATAATAATAAAAGTTTACATAGACATACATATGTATATAAATATATACGAGGTTGAGACCAAAGTTACTTGACCTGGTGTCTAGTGACGATAATATTTTGTAAAGTTTGCTTATAAAACATGTGGTTTAAATTTTCTGGCTCTATGCGGTAATTTTTTTAATATATTTCAGCTGTCAAGAAAAAAAAAACATTTCATGAATTATAAAAATAACGGTTACCATTATGTAATTCATAATGAAGTCGCCGTAGATTCGTAGTTGCCTCAGGCATCTTGAACAGAACGAAATATGAAAACGAAATATGAACGAAATATTTCACAGCAATCATCTAGAAAAAACTCTGAGAGTAAAATAAAATTGCCATCCAAAGTTTCTCAAATCTCGAGTTTAAAAACGGCATTAAATACTAGGTCACGCCACTCATGCATAAAATGAACACATACAACATGACTGGTGTAAGAAGCTAGGTTGTAGCCTTTGCTAAAGCGTTGTAATGACCAATTAAGTTCAGTAAGTAATTCAGAATAGTGCCAGTCCAAGGAATACTAAAACCACGCTGGATTTTACTCTGTGCGAGTCTGTTCCTTCATTTGTAATTACAAAATATTTAAAGAACCAGCATGACCTGAAAAGACGAACACTGTCGACCAGTTGCTTGATGAGGTGTACGATGAAAAAGTATTATACATCGCATATTGAGTAACATTTTGCAGAAGATAATCTAAGGCAGTCCCTTGACTTGTTTGGCGATGTTTCTTTGCGATAAAGTATAATTTTGTCATAATGGAGGAGTTATTTCTCTCCTAGATAGTGGAACTATCAAAGCAGTGGACTGAATTAAACTGTGTGAAGAAAAGTGGAAGACAATTACATCTGCAGACAGGGTCATGATACCTTGGAATGTAGATAGGATAACTTATATGGAATTTATTCAAAAAGGAAAGATTCAGGATGCCGACAAGATTTTTAATTCAAAAAGGTTTTTTATTACAAATATGCAGGTATTATGATGGTATCTGTAATCTTGGAATTAAAGTTCAAGTCGCTAATATGCGAGATTTAGCCCCTCTATCATTGTTTTCTATTTCCAAACTTAAAAAATGTTTTTATTGGTAAAATGTTCGCCAACAATGATTTTAAGCCTGAATTTCGTTCAGAAATAATAAAATATTTTCCAAATTCATTGAGTTTTCTTTGATATGCTGCTAAAGTTTTTGCACCATCCTCGTATATGATACGTATTGATGATAATCTAGTTCAACAGTGGCTTTATATGCATTTACAAATTGAACACATGCTCCCAATGGAAAAATATTGTCCTTTTAATTGAATCTTATTAAACAAATGTTTCACTTTAAAGATAATTCTTCTGTTTTCCTTTTTGTCGATTGAAATTATTTATTTATTTTTATTTTATTTATTTCTGTGTTGTTTTATTTTTAACAAAAAAAAAATCCTGTTCCCATTTGTATGAATTATTTTTCATATCCTTTAGTTAATGTTTTTTATACCGTTTTTTTTTCTTTTTTTTTTCTATAAAACTATTCAATTTATTTTAATAAACTTTCAATATTAACAATACATATACATATGTATATATGTGCATACAATCACAATTCACCACATGTGGGAAAAATAATTTGAAATACAGGGTGTTGTGAGGTGTTAAGAATTTTAGGTTCAAACATGGAATAACGCTGGTTTTTTAGCATAAGCCTACACTTGCAATTACTTATAGTGTAGCGTTCGTTGTTTCTATCTTACTGGCGTAGAAATTCAAAGTCCTCGGTGATATTGAGGACTTTTTGAGTTGCAATAGACAGGAAATTTGCCGGCTAAGGGTAGGCCTATCATATCAGCAGCTAATGTAATTGTGGTTAAATCTCTGCTCTCTCTTATTGAAGTTTATAGCAACGTTAGGTTATTAGTGGATGCATATCACACTAAATTTTGAACTGGATATGCCAGGGAAGTTTATTAATTTGGTCCACCAGAAGTGTTTTCTAGGAGTTGTTAAAAAACTAAAGGCTGTAAAAGCCATTAAATCATAGGTTTTCCATTCCGTTGGAAGTCACTACCAAAATAAGGAGTTTAAGTGTGATAAAATGTCAAAGTTTTTGTACACTGTTTTTATAGATTTCTTAGCTCAATATTAACTCTTTTTAATTGTAGATCCCTTTAGTTAAGCTCTACATACACATTTATTATATGTAAATTAGAGCGACTCACCAAAAAAAGTCCTCGATGTACCCCAATAAAAATGAACCTTGGACTTTTTTAAGATGACATTTAAAATATTTCGGCTCCAGCTTTGACCTCTCGTGAGCTGGACCATTTTGAAAAAGGGTATATTTTTGGATGTTTTGTTAATTTGAGGATCTGTTTCCTTACCAACATATACAATATGTACATATCATAAGAAAGGTTTTTTTAAGGCGCGGCCAACTGTATATACACTTTTTCCAAGGACGATCATCCATGTCCTTTTTTTAAGGATATTCTGTGGATAGTGACTCCAAAAGACAGATTTTTGAGAAACTTTTCATGGCGATTTTATTTACTCAGAGTTTATTCCAGAAATTTGCCGAGTGCAGTCGCCGAAGAAATATTGTTTTCGTATTTCGTTTTGTTGCCTATGTCTAACCTGGGGGTTTGAACCGAGGCCTCACGGTTGATAAGCCAACACACTGCCTTCCAGACTATGGCGATTTCAAACAATAACAACCAATAATATTTCGGAAGATGAATTCAAAAATTCTTTCTTTTTAGATTTATTTTGAAGATAAATTATTTTTTAAATAAATAAATAAGATTAATTAATTAAATAAATATAACTTTGTATACACCTCACCACCCGTTATCTAAGTGACCGTATACCACCACCTCTCTGAAGCATAAGTCTCCGGATAGAAAATATTCAATATTCAACTAGTTTTCTACCAGTTTTGTTTTATTGTTTATTTTGTTTTTAATAATCCCCAACAGGATTCAATAAAACTTTATGTTTTTCATTTATTTATTAAAAATAACAGAATAACAACAACAGTTACAAAAAAAAAAAAAAAAAAACAAGAAGTAAAAATAATAAAAAGAGAAGAAGAATCAAATCTAAAATCTATGCAACCAACCTAACAATAACAACAACTACAGCAATAGCAACAGCAACATGAACAATTATATTTATTTCCGATAGTCTGGTTATCGATTTTTTAATTGTTTATGATTTCTGTTGCAGCTCTTGTAGCTGTCGCAGACGTTTATGCTGTTGTTGAATAGCTATCTGCTGATGGTAGTTGTCTTTCAATAGAACCATTATTTCAAAATTTATATCGGCCAACAACACTATTTTCCATTAATTGCAACAATTTAAAAACAACAACAACAGTAATAGCAGCTCAACTGCTGCTAGGATTCCTAAAGCGGCAAAACATGTTAAACGATATGAAATATAAACAGAAGAGACCGATATTTTCTTATGCTTCTAAAATGCTTGTGGCATTCGTGACAATGAATATGATTGCGTTGTTATAAAACATAAATCAGCCTTGAGAATAAAAATTTCTTGTTCACAAATACTTCTGTTTGTTGCTGCGACGACAGAATAATTGTCAAAAGTAAAATATTTTAATTGCCGAGATTTAATTTTCACCAAACAATTGTCAGTGTTTTAGCCTTTAGCAGTGAAATGATTTCCGGGTTAAATTTTTAACAAAAATTTTGACACATTTTGACACATTAAATGCAACAGGTGATTAAGGATAATTTTTAAATATATTTTGAGTAGCAGAGATAGATATGAATCACTTGTAACTCGTGATATATATTCTCTACGTGTATATTGAATCAATCTTAGCCTTATTAAGCAACGAAATCATGACCGAAAAGCCATTAAAAAATTCTCCATCACCACTTTCGTTTGTAGACTCTGTTAACAGTGTTTGGGTAGAATGATCAATATTGTGGAAAAATGGAATCTGCCACAAGTATCCCACTTTATACCCATGTTATCATTAAGGATTCCTTTCGGTCGGGCGTTACTTGGGGCCAGAGATATAGGCGACGAAGCTAATTGTTTGCTTCAACTGAGCACTAAAAATCAACTTTGTGAGGAATATGGACCTAGTGGACAGCCATGGTATCAAGAATTACAAAACAGTTTTCAGTACGGTACGGCATTACTTGAGGCCGAAGTTATAGGCGTCGAAACCAATACAGGCGACGAAGAAATTTTTCTCATTGACAAAAATTAAAAAAATGCAAGTATTCTAACAAAAAAATATAAGCCATCGACAAAGACATCATTCAAAAAATGGGACTTTATTCACGATATCCGATCCTCTGCAGACATTGTTGAAACAATGTAGCTTTTCGATTTTTAAAACAAATTTCCGAATTACCAGAGAAGCTGTTGCAGTGGGGCATTTCATTTTTAAGGAATGGAAAGAGATTCCATTCTCCTATATCGTAGATTTGGGTGATATCGTCCTTGACCGTTTGTTGTATTTTCTGTATTCTCTTAACATTGCACTGTTAACTTTAACATTAGCTCTGGAAAAATTTGTGGTTTTTGATATTTGATATTTAAATTCGAATTTATATTCTCACACACATCATAGCATCCTGATGGAGTTTTCTTCTCTAGAGTTTTTCGAAAAAAATTTCATAATTTTTCTTAACCAAAGAAACTTCACCACAGTCGCCTACTAATTACCTTAGTTTGTATCAAAAGAAAATAATTTTTTTTATTTTCTATTCGAATATTTTCTTCTTCTGTACTTATACAATAAATGTATAAAATAATTATCTCTACATACTTTCGACAACTTATTTTTCTTTAATTTATGATCGAAATTTTTCTAAAAATAACTTGTTTTTATATTTTCACAGATAAATGAAGTCAATTAACAAACAAAGAAATGGGAAGTGAATAATATTCCACAAATTTAAACACATTCGAATGAATCTCTTTTGAATTTAAACGAAAAGTTAAATAGTAAAAAAAAAATTTTTAAAATAGTACGTAATGTGGATAACAAGACAACATATTTATTTTTATGGTTAAAAAGTACTTTCTGTTATCTATTTTTTATATATTTTATTCAAATTGTTGAAAATTCTAAAAAGAAAAAAAAATAACCAAGAAATTTATTAAAATAAACCACTCCTCTCTTCTATATTTTGGGAAACACGTTAAATGGCTGATAGTTTTTTTCTGGAGATCTATTCTTTGGGAGTTATTTGGTTGCGAATATTAGAACACTCAGACAGAATGTACACAGCATGCGATTAAACAGACGACAAGTCAACGAAAACAATGGTTCTGGCTGGTAGAGTCAGCCACACTGGTGTTTTTGTTTTTCACAAGCAAAAATTTTAGGTTTCACTTTAATGTTCCAAAATGTTGTTATTTTTTGCAATTGAAAAATGTTTGTATTAAGAGAAAGAAAAGTACGAAAATCTTTTCTTCTTAATGCAGGAAAATAAGTGTTGAGTACTTTTTTTAACAAACAATTGAATACAATATAGAGAAACAAAAAAAGAAAATGTTCTATATTTTATTCTGTTTATCAAACAAAAATTTACCCACACAAATATTTCAATATTCCAGTAAAATATGTTTCACTTCTTTTGTTATAGTTTTCCTAGCTAACGTTGCTGAAAAAATAGATTTTATTTGGTTGACTTAAAGTATGCCATCCTGCTTTCTATACAATACAATACAATATAAAACAAAACAAAATAAAAACCTCAACTGTTATTGTGTAAATAGTATAATGGTTAAGGAATGCGAAAAATTTTTGCATAGAATATAAGACACTTTTAAAATTTCCCTTCCGGTAATGTGGGAAGAATTAGAACAAAAATACTACTTGCAGAAAAATACCACTAATAAGCAACGGAAAAAATGAAAGAGAGGGGAATTAATTTAAGGGAATAAAATTATTTTCATTAAAAATGTTGCAGCTTTAAATACTGCAAGAATTAAAAATGCAGTTAAACAGCAGTTGGTAAAAGCCTTTCAATGTCACTAATTAACAGAAATTAACTGAGGATGTCAAAGGAAATAACAAATTTGAATTGATTTTAATTCCATTCAACAAATAATGTCAAAAAATTGTGTTAATTTTAATTTATCACCAAATGTGACTGAAATCAATTAAGAAAATCTCCAGTGATTTTTATAGTGAAAAATTTTCAGTCATGTAGTACAGACATAATGGAATAAAATTTCAATATTGTTTTAATCAAATTCTTTTTCTTCTTGTTCTTAAACTGCAAAAAGTTAATATTTCTTTTAAGATAATTTTCTAGAGGACTGCAGCGTAATGTGTGTGAAGATAAATTCGAATTTGAAAATCTAAGACACAAACCATTTGGCAAACCATTTTCTCTTAGCAGAAGAAAAACAGAGCACTGTTAACTGTTTAACAATATACATCTGAACAAGCGCACTTGTTTATGGACCAATTTTAGGATATACATACACTAGGTCTACTCTATGAGGCTCAAACCAAGGCCTCTGAATATATTCAGTCATATAGTCACATAAAGTTATATGGTATTGAGAAAATTGGCTTTGAAGCTATAAATTTTTTGCTTAAAAATTCTCTAGAAGATCAGTGGCCATTTTAGAGCATATGGTAAATAGTACACCTACCCGACTATTTGCAAATGGTAGTCCAGAGAGTGCTCTTTTGAACCGTGGTAGTGGGAAAGCTGGAAATATTTTGGGATTTGAGAAAATGAATTCTGAAAAAATCGATTTTTGTTTAAAAACATGTGAAAATTCTCTAGAAGATCAGTGGCATTTTGGAAATTGCAACATGCAAATTGTAGTCCAGGGAGTTCCTTTTGAAATGAGGTAGTGGGATAGCTGGAATAATTTTGGGATTTGAAAAATTTGGTCCCTCCATCTCTCACCAATCATCTCATACATTTCAACATTATTATTCGCAAATAATAATGATCATAATCAAAAATTAAATTTTATATCAATAGTCTGCAATAATAGCCACTGTTAAACAGTTAGTAGCAAATTTTGCCCTGTTAAAGTCAAAAAGTGGCGCTGTTAAGTGTAGGTTGGCGTCTTTGGTTTTAAAAAATTTGAATTTATCTTCGCACACATTGCAGCGTATGAGTATTTGATTTTAATAAGTTTCAATTATACACACAGGATTCATATACACACATATGTATATCAATATCTATCACACATAATTAAAATGAATCGTTTAAAATAGTATTAAACTTTTGCAAAATATGTAGTTGGGGAATTTGTTAAATGAATATAATAATTCTTTGGAAGAGTGCTATTTTATTAAATTACATTTTTTTAAAAAGACTAAGAGTCCTACCTAATGTTGTACAACATATCAAATAAACAAAAGAAAAAAGAATAAAATTACTCACTGTTTGTTATCCATCAGCTTGAGAAATGTAGCGGTTTTATTAAAATTCAGCAGGTAATCATTTGGGAATTCCAGGTGGAACTTTGATTCTTTTTGTTTTAATTCATGTGGCACCCATACATTTTGCTTCATTTTGAATTCGGCTTTATTCATATGGTTTAAATACTTGTTCTAGTGTAAGTCGATAACCTAAAACACAAGTGTAGAAATTTCATTACTTTATGGAAATTTTTATTAATTGATGTTCGAGAGCATTGTGCATTTTTGATATCAAATTTATCGCTTTCAAGTCAAAATAAAAACTAAGCTACATCCAATTAATATAACAATAATCACAATTGTGGCACATTGCAATAGTTAAAATGAACTTCAAACCCGAATAATCCTAATTCAAACGACAAATAAGAGAAAAACAATTCCCTATTTTTTTTAATTAATAATAATACTGTAGTGCCCTGATAGTTTAGTGGGTAGTATACTACACTATTAGCGTGAGGATCGTAAGTTCGATTCCCACCAGAGACCCTACAACGTGCATAAGATCTAAGTTACTCAGCTCATAATAATTATTGTATAATTTGTAATTGTATTGTAATTAATAAACAAATAAATGATAATACTAGGTCTTAAATTCTCTCTGCATAATCCATTTAGCAAGACCCCAACAACGTACAAAAGGTAGCATTTCTTCTTGAAAAAATGTAAGACTCAATCAGTAAAATATTCGTCATCTCTATACTCAATACATGACCACGTACGGCCAATATAGGAGGATTTGGTTGTCATTCTATATTTTACTACAACACAGCAATCAAAGCTTGAAAGACTTGAATATTGTTACACAAAACTTGCAAAAAAAAAAAACTAAAATGGAATATAAAGTACAATTGTAGAAATCGAATATTATTTCATTCATATGGCTGCCGCGGCTGGCCTCACACACAGCAGCTTATTCGATCGGACCAATTTTCGTGCACTTTTTTGCATGTGGGGTCGTATCTCGGCAATGGCATCACGAATTATCTCTTGTTTGTCGGAAAATAGTCCAACGGTGTCAAATCGCAGCTTCGTGGCGGTTAATTGACATCACCATTTCGGCCATCAAACGTATGAAGCAATAAATCTATCATGGCAAGTTACACCGTCCTATTGAAACCAAACATCGTTCACTTCAATACCAAAAAGAGGGGGTACAAAAAAATCGGTAATCATAGTGCTATAGGTGTCTCCATTGACCATAATGGTTGTGCCGTCCTCATTTTCAAAGAAATATGGCCAATGATGCCTCCGCTACACAAGCCGCACCAAACAGTCACTTGGAATGGGTGCATTCTCTACTGTAAGATCACGTGCGGGTTATCTGAACCCCAAATACGGCAATTTTGTTTATTAAAGTACCCACCAAGAAAATGAGCTTCATCCGAAAAGATATTTTTTTTTTTTTTTTTTTTTTTTTTTTTTTAAACGACATCATCGTGCAGTTTCTTGTTGGCCCAATAAATCCCAACGTTGCTCAGGCGTAAATCGATTCATTACGTACAGTGGAGATAATATACTCAATTTGGTGATAGAATAGAATGACATAAGATTCGAAACAACCGATTCTTCAAATTAAAACCGATAGATAGCCCACCCAATACAACTGTAAAACACCACATATTTTATCTTTACTGATATTTATATTTGACGAGCTACTGATCCCTGGAATTTTATTTTGTATCTCTATGTCAACTAGAGTAATGCAATATATGATGGGGAATAGTGAAACCATCTATTGGAAAAATTTAATTTTTTCTTCAATACCCCTTATGTAATAGGAAAGCTTAAGCACTTATTTTAAGCAGCACTATGGCTGTGTAACTGGCTGCACAACAAATATAATGCAACCATAACAACATTTCCAAAAATTTTAGTTTATGTGGTTGAAAAATGGTTGTATATATAAATTAAATCTTAAAATTAAAGATCACAAGAATGTATTTTCAAAGATTATGGAAATTTTGCTACAATTTTATTCTTACAATGCATACGTATATACACATACGATGAATTACCCCAGTGGCCATGTTTTAAAAGAAACATTAAAACTATGTAAAGAAATCATTAAGCAAATCACTTAAAAAATTCTGAAATCTATTTTTGTTAAACAAAGTTTCTAAAAAAAATTTACTCAAATTTGTTTTAAATTCATTAAAATTGCACAGAAAAAACACCATATTTTTATTCAACATTTAAAAATAGTCTCAAATATGTGAGATACATACCTAATTAGTCATTACAACCCTTTAGTCAGGATTACGACCAAGTTTCTCACACCACACCTACAGTTTAAAGTCGACTCCGGAACGACAGATTTTTTTGAGAAACTTTTCATGACTGCTTTTATTTACTCTCAGAGTTTTTGCCATTAATCTGCTGAGAAGAAGTCGCTGAAGAAATATTTGTTGGAGATGTCTGACCTGGGGTTTGAACCGAGCCCTCATGTCTAATAAGCAAACGCACTACCTACTAGACTACGGCGACTTCTGACGTTAAATACCTTAATAGAATCTCTAACTTGTAGACCTACTGGGTATGTTATTTTTTTACTATTTTTCCTTTTGCAATAGAAAAGTAAATGAAAAGAGCAGAGGAGAGGAGAGAAACACTGACTAACTCACCCAAAATAATTGTAAATGTAATAGAGAAAACTGCTATAAATCACTAGTGAATTTCGACGTACGTATACGATAACAAAAAAGGAATCTTTTGCATTCAAACGGGAAAAAAAATTTCAACCAACAACAACGTTAACTAATACAAAGGAATGCATTGCTAAGCTTATACATGTTCAAGAGTATCTGCATACAGTATGCATAGAGAAACGTACAGCGATCTGCATTTTTTTCTTTTCCTTTTGCCAGCAACTAAAATAAAAACTGAAAGTAAAAGATGAAGAGAGACAGACAAAGAAATTACAAATGAAAACGAATTGAAAATGAAAATGTAAATTTCTTTGAATTTAAAATTGCCAAATAATGAATTTTTTCTTTCATTTTCTTTTATTTTCTTTCAAATTCTACTATTTTTTTTATAAAATTTTTCTTTTAAAAAAATTCTGTTTTGTATTGATTTTCTCTTATTTTTTCTTTGATTTTCTAACTTTAGGTTTAAAACAAAGAACACAACGAAATACAGGAAAATATAAGAAGAAAACTAAAATAACTTTGATTTCTATGAATAAACTTTTTCTCGGGAGAATATTTTTCATTACTACCCGTTCCTTAATATAGAGGAAAAAGGGAAAACTGAACAATACTTACACACTTACATACTTACAAGTATCTGTACAGAGGAACTATATGTCATGTACTTAAAAAAAAGTACATTTTATGCACTTTTTAAGAAAGTTTTCTACGACTTTTATAGTTTGTACAGTCATATGTACATACTATATATGTGTTACGAAACATAAATTGTACACAAACATTTCATTCATATGTATACAGTCGAAGAAAAAAGTCTACATACACCACTGTATGGAAACTTTTTACCGCTGGTTTTTTCCAAATTGAAGAAGATGTTATAGCATTGTTAAAGGCATTTACAATTAAGAATGTTTGAAGAAAAATCGAATTTGAAAAAAAAATATAATGTCAAAATTATTAAAAAATAAATATAAAAATTAGCGTGGAAAAAGTCTATATGTATGTGTATGTAGACATATTTCTTTGTGTTCAGCTTATGTGGAATAAAGGAAATCATTTTATGATCCCACCCATCATTAGCTTGGACATTGAACAAGTTCCAAGACAAATTTATAAAGTCTAGTAGAAATGAAAGTTTTGTTTGCCATGAAATTGAAAGCCTGGCATAGTTGGGAAATAATTTTGTAATCAAAATTAAGCCGTTTCCATTTTGTAGTTCTGTGTCTTTCTCTTAAAACATCGTTCCTGTTGACAAAAGAAAAGAAACTATAACCAGCAGTTTTTACAAGTTTCTAATGCCTCATATAGGTAGTAACTACTACTAGGCGCTCGTATAAAAATCTGTTAAAGTTGCAGGCGTGTCACTATTGGTGTGGAGCTATAATTGTGCAACAGAGCTCCTATTCTTTTAACTAAGGTCTACGACTTGTGTATGATTGTTTTCTACAGACGGTCATTATATATGTAATTACATTCAAATTTGATTATTTATATTTGATACCTGTTATAACAAGTTCACTTACACACTTTAGAAAACGGCTCTATTCTGTAATGAATCAGCAGTGACTAGCACATGGGGTTGCCAAAAAATTCCTTAAAAATTATGGCATCACTTTATATCCATAGAGAGTCTAAATTTAAAAGTATTTTAAAAGTTCTCGTTCATTTTCTATGTAGTACATGTTGCCAACTAACAAATAAGAGTTACTCGTCAGTAAATAAGAGGTATATACATAGGTATACAAAGACATGCCCGTGATTATTTCAATGTACAGCCTTTAAACTGAAGGGGCAGGGCTAACAGGCAAGTGTTAGTTAACAGCCGTCAAAATTTTAAGAAATTTTTTCATCTTTCGCTTTTTTGGAGATCTCTGAACCAGGGGTTGAAACACGACCTAATGTCTAATAAGCCTATACACGTCCTACTAGACTACGGCGGCTTCAATTGTATCCACTACATCACCACAAAAACCAAATAGCAGTAAAATAATCGATTGCTTAGTACGAAACTCATTACATTAGTCAATTGATACTTCGAAGTCTTCGGAGCACTTTAATCTCTGAAAGATTAAGTCTCACCTGAAGAATTGTGAATAAATAATAAGGCCTGCTATACGGAAAATACAAAAAATATGTTTAATGGTTTATAATTTTTTATATGGAAACTAATTCCATAACGAATACTTCATATTTAGTATATACGTTTCAGCTATAAGTGTTATCATGTATTCGATACTGGTATTCATTTAAATATGTATTTTCTCTAACAAATACTCATTCAGGCAACTAACAACACGTTTGTATAAAAAGTAGAAAATATTACAAAAAAAAAATATTCGTTAAAATCAAGAAATACAAATCCCAATACTTATCAACATCAAGTGCTTAAATCTGCAGCATCTGTTGTTTAATATTATAGTTTCAGTAGATACAATAAAAAAAATGATTGTATATTTATATATCGACGCCTCCATTCTATAACGTTCTAAGTGTACTTAGAACGTTTTTAATGTTCTTGCATTTTTAAATTCTAACTTAAATACTGTCAAAATTTGGTTAAGATGCGCCGATCCGTTCCGAAGTAATAGGGAAAAATCTACTTAGAATACACATATAGTTGTACGTCGCGTGAAAACTTTGAGAGCTCATAACTCAAAACACACATTTTCGACTTAGAATGTTATAGAACGGAGGCGTCGATATACATACATGGTCTTCCAACAAGAACATACGAAGTTTTACAGTTAATAACGGCCATCTTGTTGAAGCTACCTACGCCTGTCAAATTAGTTGTTATTTATTTAGTTTGTTTCGCCAAATCACTATGTAAGACCGTAGACAGCGACATGATTAGACTCTAATTTTCATCGAAAAATCATCCTGATCGATGACCCCCACTTCTGGATGAATGTGTAGATGAATAAACAAATTGTTGAATTTTGGACGCTACCAATCTACATGAAACCCAAAAGCGTCCAATATAACCCGAAAAGGTGACTGTTTGGTGTGGATTTTGGGCTGACGGCATCATCGTTCATTATTCTTTAAAAACAAAGACGGTTAGGCTATCACTGTCAACAGCAAGCTCTATAAACCGATGATTTACAACTTCTTTTGGATTAAAATGGTTTATATCGACACCAACAATATGTAATTTCAACAGAATCATTGGGTCTCATTCGAAGTTGGGTCTCATTGGGTATTCTGCATGAGCGTTTTGATGGCATGGGCATATCACATTAGAACTGGCCCCACTTAGCCTTTTTGTTGTGGGGTTTTCTGAAGTTGAAGGTGTATGCTACACACACAAACCACTTAAAATCAACATAGTCCATGACATCGGTCAAAATCTGCCGGATTTATATACCAGCGAACATTTGAACGATGTTGTATTTTGTTATATTAGAAGTCGCGTAGTCTAATAGGTAGTGTGTTGGCTTATTACACGTAAGGTCAGGTCAAACATCTCCAACAAAAAGAAAATAAAAAAATATTACTCCTGCGACTTCCTATCAGCAGATTTTTGCCAAAAATTCTGAGAGTAAAAAATAAAATTGCCATGAAAAGTTTCTCAAAAACCTGTCGTTCGGCGTCGAATTTAAACTGTATGTCTCTTAAATTACGTATAAAATTAACACACACAACATAAGTGGTGTGAGAAGCTAGGTCGTAATCCTGTCTAAAGGGTTGTAATGACTCGTTATATACTATGTATGTACATATATTCTGCACATAATGGCATCGGAAGGTCTTTCAAACGAATAAAAAATTTCAATGACGCTTAGCTTTATTAAATGTAAAGAAAGGAAACACTTAATAAAAGATCCGCTACAAAATTTTGTTTATGAAACAGAAGATTTGTTATCATGTATTCTTGTACTTTTTTTTCTTCTTCTTATGCTGAAATATTATCAAGTGTTTCAAGAGAATATATTTTCCATGCAGAAAAAATGAATATAAAATTATGTAAAAAGGGAATTTACAAAAGTGAATTATAAGAAATGTTATTTGTTATTCAATCAACCATATGACAAACTATTTTGTAAACCATATTTACATGCATTTATAATACCATTATCATCAACATCATCATCATTACCCTCTCATATTACAAATTGTTTTTATCCTTTTTATGCAGTCATGCATTATGGACTCTCTCTCTCTATCATCGCCGTCTCTGTGTGTGTAATACAAAGCCTTTACACAAGGATTATTCGATTCTTTTTGCCCATTTTTATTTCAAGTTTTATAAGAAAAGTAAGCGATAAGTGTAGAATTCTTTTTATTACTCATACCTCGAAGAAAATAAAAATATTTTTAATGCATAAAATTTTATTTTTTTAACTCTTTAAGTCGATAAAAGCTATTTTCCTGCGGATTCAATTCTTTGACTGTTAAGTTATGTTAGATTTTATTGATGTTTGATTGGTGTGTTAGTGAGGCTTCACATATTTCTTAGTTTTGTAAACGTTTGTTTGCTCTTAAGTCCTTCATCGCTGTGTTGCATGTTGCACATTCTTACAAAAAGGTGATTTTTCTTTAAGAATTGAATATTTTCAACTTGGTGTTCACAGATATCTGCGACTATCGGCATTTAAAGTATTCATGTGATTGATGCCGGTATTCGGTGTGTTTCTTATGTAAGCACCTGAACCACCAGAAAATGTTAAATTGCTTTCGAGTAGCAGAATGATGTTGCATCCTATAAAAATGAATTACCATTTGGATGTGTTGTTGTATTGGAGGTAATAGGATAGGTTAGATTAGCGGATAGCTTGCCATTCACGGAAGTTCTGTCACCCAAAACGCGATGACGTCTGTTCTAAAGTGCATGGCAATCGCATAAAAGGTGTTGTACCAATTCTATTTCATCCACATCATGGCAGCGTCTGCAATAATTCTGGTGGGGCAGACCGAACTTCTCAGTAAAACTGCCAATAGCGCAGTGTCACGTTAGAATTCCTGTTAGAATGCGAACCGTTCTCTTGTCGAACTCAAGTAGTTCCCTAGTTCTCCCGCTGTCGTCTTCCGGACATAGCAGTTTTGTATTAGGCAACCAGGTACGTTGGAGCACCCATGGTTGTTGAATTCCATGCTACTTCTTCCAATTTGGAAAAGTATTCTTGTAGAGACGAGTATATCCCCTCTATCGTCTCCTCCTCACACATCTCCGATCTCTTCCGTGCGGGTTCGTCCGCCTTTTCGTTGCACTCTATGCCACAGTGGACCCGGAACCAAGCAGAGGCCGGTGTTGTATCGACAGTCCAACATGCAGTACTCAGGCTTTAGTCGCCTTAGAGGAGAATGTGACAACTTGATTCTGCGTGAAGCGAATGATTTACGAAATAATGCTATAAAGTCGTGGTCCATATAATTTCTTCAGTTGAATGTCATCCATTTACACTTCATAAATTTCGGGTGGACCATCTATCGATTTAAATTTGAATAATCGGTTATTTCGAATCTGGCAATACTTATGTCATTCTATTCGGTCTCTAAATTCAGTATGTTATCTCCACTGTACTTAATGAATCGATTTACGCTTGGGCAACTTTGGGATTTATTGGGCCAACGAGAAACTTCACGATGATTTCGATTTTACAAAAAAAAAATCATCTTTTCGGATGAAGCTCATTTTCATCTTGGTGGGTACGTTAATAAGCAAAAATGCCGTAATTGGGTCTCAGAAATCCTACACGTGGTGTTACAGAAGCCAATGCACTCATTAGTGACTATATGATGCGGCTTGTGTAGCCGCATTTGATGCCTCCATTGGCCCATATTTCCTTGAAAATGAGGACGGCGCAACCATTACGTTCAATATTCACTTTTAATGGTATTAATGTGAACGATGTTTAGTTTCAACGGGATGATGCAATTTGTCACAGATTTCATGCCACAATCGATTTGTTACCCGAAATGGTGATGTCAATTGGCCACGAAGAAGCTGCGAATTGACACCGTTGGACTATTTTCTGTGTTAAACAAAAGTGTTACGCCGACAAACCACAGACAATTGATGCCAGATCCGAGACACGACCCCATTCACTCGAAAAAGTGTACGAAAATTGGTCCGATCGAATGAGGTAGGTACTGTGAGGCCAGCCGCGGCAACCATATGAATGAAAAAATATTCGATTTATAACCGGAAAAATTCCACTTCACAACAAAAAAAACAAATTTGGTAAAATTTCAAACTGTTTTTATTTATTGCATATTCAAATTTCGCACCCTATGTAAGAATTATTGCAATATTTTATCTTATTAAAGTTATCTTTATTGCAGTGTTTTTGTATTTTTGAAATTTATTGTACAGTAACAATACTAATAAAAAAAATAAAATAATTTCTATAGTAAATAATATACTGTGAACCTTGTTCAAAAACTTTTTTTAAATTAAGCTGATATATTTTCATAAAGAATTTAACAAATATTTCTTTAATTTCATATTTAAAACGTATATGTATAAAAATACATTTAAAATAAATAGCAAAAATAGTTATGCAAATCAGTTAATGAAATGTATGAAAACTCTTTGTTGTAAGGAAATTAAAAAAATCTTTGCAATGCTGTTACTGACTTATGTATATTTGACAGAAGGTATGGATACAGATACCGTTGCCAAAGAAAAAAAATTAAATTTTTCTAAAAATATTTTCTTTAACACTGAAAAATTCGAATTTCTTCCAGTCACGTAATAAAGGTACATATATTTTACCCTGTTTGCCAGAAATACATTTTTTTCTTGCTTTTTTTATTATTATTTTCTATCGAATAGAAAAAAGGTAAAATTGCAAAACTTATACATTCTCAATAGTAAATTTAAGCATTTCACATTTTAAGTCGATTAAAAGAAAACAATAAAGCATACTGTGTGTAATGTGTTACGAAAGCTGAGATTTTAAGGATTTTTTACTGAAATAATATTTGATTTTTCATGCAAAAGTATTTTTCTTTATTTTTTATAAAAAAAATTTTTCGTTTTTATATTAATTTTTTTCCTTATTTTATGCTTATTTTATACTTTCGTCGACGAAGAAGAAGAAAATAAAAACTAAAATAAGCGGTAAAGAAAAGCTGTCAATTCTATTCAATATATTTTAATACAACATGAAAGTGGTTGACAAATATTGACTTTATTCTTGAATGCATTTGTCACGTCGTCAACCAAACAATGAACCAACCAACCAGCCAACCCACCCAGCAACCTATCAACCAACCTACCTACCAGCCAACCAACTAAGCAACCATTTAACCAGTCAAGTGAACCATTCTGCTACTGCCACTGTTTGCCACTTGTCAGAACTATCTGTCTGTCTATTTTACCACTTTTTCAAAAGTTTTAGAAAAATAAACTTTTCAACGGTTTTTATTTTCAATTTTTTATTTTTTTTAATAGTATATGTGTTATGGTATTTTCACAGCAATATAACACATAAATTTACTCCTAGTCATACTCATTTACACATGCTTACACTTTGAAAGAGTTTTAAAAGAAAATTGCAGCAACTGAAAATATGGCAAAAGATAGAAAATAAAACCATAAAAAATAGAAGACTCTACTCTAATGGCATATAAATAAATATTAGATGAGGTATGTGTTGGTGGTAAACATGTTTATTGCGTTTTGAAAACACTTTCATATACTTAAATATCTACCAACACAGTAACAATATTTAAGCGATATCTAGAGAAAAATTATTATAACTACTGGGGGGGTCAAATGCGATTAGAATTGTGTGTTTTTTTATCAAGATGTAAACAATTTAAAGTTTATGCAATTTAAAAGTATTATTTTATTATAAAGAAAAAAACATCACAATAATATTTTTTATCATCTTTATAGAACCTTTCATAGTTCTGACCTTAGTGTTGACTCTACACAATCTTACACATAACACAACATACATAATTTGTCATTACAACCCAAACACCACTTATTTTGTGTGTGTTAAGTGTGTTTAACACCGACTCCGAACGACAAATTTTTTTTAAGAATTTTTTCACCGCATAGTCTCAGAGTTTTTGCCAGAAATCTGCTGAGAAGAAGTCGTCGAAAAATTATTTGTTTGAGATGTCTGACTTGGGATATTCAGACACTTGGTATTCCGGGTATTCTCACCTTAAGTATTCAAAATCATCGAAAAAAAATTTGAATATTTTAAAAATTAAGAGTCTTCAATATTATTCCAGAATAGGATGTCCATGACGCGTTCTTAGATAGGATAACATGAACAATAACTATCACAGTTAGGTCATATGGTGCCACAGGCAACCGCAGATGACAACTCTCATCAAGTCTCATGACTTGATATAATATACACCAATAACCGGCATATCTGAAGAAGCTTTCTTATGGAACCTAAAACAAATCAATGAAATAATGAGACAGGGAAGAAGCTCTTGTCTCTTTAGCAGATCGATAGGATCCAATATACATCATCACAGCCATTTGCTGTCTTCCGTTGCCACTAGACATCGTAGATAAGTTTACTTAAGCGGTAAATATTCACGTCAGAAATGCCACTTCTTGTGAAACTCTTGTACTTCACTTTTTTGGGATATGTTAATCGAAAAAAAGCTTTACTTCATGGTGTATTTTCTCTTTGCTGATCAAACAATACTAAGCTATGTAATGTTAAAAATTTTCTGGGACTGTCAACGTATCCACCTTCGCATATAGTATTTCTACAATCTTCTAGAGGTTTTTATCTCTAACAATTACGTGCTAAATGTGCTCCGTTATCTCTTTTATAAAATAAGAACATCGTTCCATGATTGCATAACATAAATTACATACATTTGTACATACATATGTGGTCAGGATTACGACCTAGCTTCTCACATCACCTATATTATGTGTACGTACTAGAGGTGTGCACAAGACTTCACCCTTCACCGAATGCAATACTGTATTGTACTCTTTTCTGTTGCTCTTGATTTTACGAGTGCACTGAAATGTGTATTTCTCATTTATTCAATGTATACAACAGCACTCGTTTGTCTGTGAAGTAACGGAACTATGCTTTGTGTTGTAAGAGCATATTTTACTACTGAAGCTACATTTTCAGTATTGCCATATTGAAAAATATGTGTACATAAGTGTTTCTATACATTCTTTGCTTTCGCCCTAAACTCATAAAAAAGGTTTTTCCCCGAAATAAAAAGTTTAAAAAAGTTACTGGCAATGGTGGCGTCGACGAAGATGTTCGGTTCTCGAGAGCAAAACATTCGGAGCTTTCTTATTCATTGTTGTTAAAAAAACAAAAACAAACAACTAAAAATGCATGTTGTGACTCTATGAAGAGTACAATATTTTTTGTTGCACTCTTCACACAACTCTCTTTTATACTGTTGTACAATGGTTTACGAGTGCAGTTGTTTTTTTGTACTCTATCTTTGCTTCACACTTATTTATATTTGCAGCTACAATCAATATTCGGTCTTGGGAAAAATACAATACTGTGCAATTTTATATGTCTTGTGCACACCTCTAGTACGTACGTACGTAATTGGTCATTACAACCCTTCAGTCAGGATTACGACCTAGCTTCTCACACCACTTATGTTGTGTGCGCTAATTTTATACATGAGTGGCGGGACCTACAGTTTAAAGTCGACTCCGAACGACAGTTTTTTTGAGAAGCTTTTCATGGCAATTTTATTTACTCTTAGAGTTTTTGCCAGAAATCTGCTGAGAGGAAGTCGCCGAAGAAATATTTTCATATTTTCGTTTTGACGTCTGACCTGGGATTCAAACTCGGGCCTTCAGTCTAATAAGCCAATACACTACCTACTAGACTACGGCGACTTCTTTAAACACGAGTGGCTTGACCTACCCTTTAAAGTCGGTTTCATGGCAATTTGGTTTACTCTCAGAGTTTTTGCCAAAAATCTGCTGAGAGTAAGTAGCCGAAGATATATTTTGTTCATGTTTCGTTTTGTTTAAGACGTCTGGCCGGGGGTAATAAGCCAACACACAATCTATTAGACTATGGCGGCTACTAATGCCATTATAACATTCAATTATAATCTTGAGTGTCATTATTATTCAGCGAAATATTATGCTTATTATGTACATGTTCTGAGCTACAACTTTGCCGTCTGCGGATTAGTTTAATGCAGTTATGAAATAATAAATGTTAGTTGGTATAAGTTCCCCTGTATTTGATTGAGGTTTAGGTTAGAAATGTTAACTTGGCCACCATTATTTACCACTTCCATTACGCCAATGAAATCACGGTCAAGCTTGAAGACCGTTCGCATTTATCGTTATTGGACTCTGAGAGAGATAGTTCCAAATCTATAACAAAAACTTCCACTGAATTGTAATGTTGCGTTGTAGAAACTACTGATGCCGTTTGCACTCTTTCCATATCAATCACACACAGTTCATACCATTTTTGCCCCCGTATCATCCTAAAGATGGGTTCTAATTCAATGAATTTCTGATTAATAATTCTTTTTATTATCATAAGATATTTTTAACACTTTATTCCTGTGTTTAGTAACTGTGCTCATATGTGTTATTAGCACATTAACTTTTAAACGAATTGTTTTCAATAATTTTAATATTTTAAGTGTCTTTTTATTCTTGTTCAGGTATTTTGCCAATACATTTGAATTCTATTGACAGTATTTTATACACCACTATGCTGTGCACCACACATCGTATACGTTTTAATGTGAATCATCATCATCAATGTGAAACATCAATCATACGCCCTCGTAAAGGAACGAGTATTTGCACTTACATATACATACATATTCTTACGTACTTATAACTCACGCATTCATAATCTATTTATACCAGTGATGTCCAAAGCTAAAACTGTAGTTGTATTGGTGAGAGAAAGAGAACTGCACTGAAAGAAAAATTGTGTATACTAGAGGTGTGCACAAGACATATAAAATTGCACAGTATTGTATTTTTCCCAAGACCGAATATTGATTGTAGCTGCAAATATAAATAAGTGTGAAGCAAAGATAGAGTATAAAAAAACAACTGCACTCGTAAACCATTGTACAACAGTATAAAAGAGAGTTGTGTGAAGAGTGCAACAAAAAATATTGTACTCTTCATAGAGTCACAACCAGTGTTGCCAGAAGATTCTGGTGAAAAATCATCATTTTAAGGAAAAAAATCATATTTTGGGGGAAAAAATCATCACTTTTTAAATTTTATTTGTAAAACATTAAAAAATAAATAACAATTCAAAATAAAAGTGTATTACATTGATTGGTTATCGGGTTTTGTTATCATATACTAACTTTATTCTTGAGGATATGATATAACCAGATAATCAAACAATTTTAAATTAATTACATGTTTTACCAAAAATATTATATACAAACAAAACAAAAAATAAATATGTATGTATACATAAAAGACAATTCAATTTAATTAAAATTAATTTTAAAAAATCCATACATACATATTGCCGTCTGGCCTTCAAATTGGCCTATGTAATTTTCAACAACTTTTCAGAAGGCCTAAAAAACAACATAATTTTTATATGAAAGTCATACAAAACTACTTAAATATTTTTGCAATAATTTTGGAACCAGCGGAGACGTTGGACAAATTTTTGCTATAGAGATGGACCACAAATAAGACTTAAAAATGGGCGAATAAAATAAATATCCCAAAAGGCACATAGGCCATTTTGCAGGCCAGCCAGAAAAGTAGAGTTTTGTAAAACTTTTAGTAGTTTCCTATAATACGAGTAATTTAATTATAATACTGGGAAGGTTTCATATTTTTTTACAATTTCTTCATCAATTTTAAGATTATAACAGGAACACCTTTTAACTAGTAAATAATCCTGTATAAACAAAATACCTTCTAATGTTGCATTTTCAAGCCTGTTCCTGTACTTAGTTTTATTTAAATTAACTTTAGAAAAAATTCGTTCAACGTTTGCAGATGAACTGGGAAGACAAAGTATACTGGACACAAATTTCGTCAATGTTGGAAAAACTAAATCGTTATCAACGCGAGTTATTTTAAAAACTCTGGCCCAAAAATTTTCACAATTAATATTTTCTAAGGTTTGAAAATATTGTTTGAAATCTATGTGACGAAGCTCTCTAAATTCATCGTCTAGCTTTTGAGTATAATTTTCATTAATTAAATTTGGAAATCTTTCTATTAGTGGAGACAATGAAGAAACTTTCTTATTAATATTATTATGTGAATCAATAGATGACATTTCTTTTAAGGAAGTATTTTTAAAATTAAAACGTTTAGTTAATTGTTTACAACACTCAATGTAAAATGAAACGCAGTAATTAGTGAATTCAGTTAATTCACTATTGGTAAATTTTGTTTCAGAAATCTTTTTTTTTTACAAATACTCCTAAATATACATCTTCGGCGTTTAAAAAAACGTCTTTATTTTCAATATTTTCCTCAATATTGAAATCAGTGTAGCCAATGTATGTGGCTTTACAAAATTGTCTAATATTTTTAAGTATAAACGTTCCATTTCAGAATACATTTTTTGAATTTGGGAGTTTGTACTTTGAAACATTTTGCTTACACTGTTTATAACGTGAAGTATCTATATACAAAAAAAATCATATTTTTGGAAAAAAAAATCATATTTTTTGGAGAAAAATCATCAAATCATATTTTAGTTAAAAAATCATCAAAAATATGATAAAATCATCATTCTGGCAACGCTGGTCACAACATGCATTTTTAGTTGTTTGTTTTTGTTTTTTTAACAACAATGAATAAGAAAGCTCCGAATGTTTTGCTCTCGAGAACCGAACATCTTCGTCGACGCCACCATTGCCAGTAACTTTTTTAAACTTTTTATTTCGGGGAAAAACCTTTTTTATGAGTTTATGGCGAAAGCAAAGAATGTATAGAAACACTTATGTACACATATTTTTCAATATGGCAATACTGAAAATGTAGCTTCAGTAGTAAAATATGCTCTTACAACACAAAGCATAGTTCCGTTACTTCACAGACAAACGAGTGCTGTTGTATACATTGAATAAATGAGAAATACACATTTCAGTGCACTCGTAAAATCAAGAGCAACAGAAAAGAGTACAATACAGTATTGCATTCGGTGAAGGGTGAAGTCTTGTGCACACCTCTAGTGTATACTTAAAAAAAAAATTCACGGACAAAATGATAAATTAAAATTTATTTTATATATCATTAATGAAATTTTCTACATTAATGCTATTATGACAGTTTCGTAGCAAAAGAATATTTTTTAAGTGTGCGGAATTTCATTTATTACGTTGTTTAGAACCAATGAATTTTAAGTCTGAAAAAATCTGTTCATATAGATAAGTTGAGGGAAAAAATGATAAACATTTTTGATAATTCTTTTTTAATTCTGGAAATAATAAATCATCCAAATTTTGCCAAAATTCGGTGATATTAATTTTATTAATGGTGAATTCACTACGCAGTATTATCAACTCCGCTTGGATTACAAAAATTCCTAGTTGATCTGTTCGTCGAACTACGGTATTCCGAGATAACGGAAGAGACTTTATAAACTTTAGATTGTGCTTAAGTTTTTAAAACATTTATATAAAATATTTTTAATAAACTTTTCGTCAGAAAATGGTCTACCATGTTTAACAATATTTAAACTTATAAGACTTGACAACTCTTTTTTTAAACTTTTATCATCTGAAGTCTTTTCGTTGGTTTCCGTTTCTTCAGTTTTTCCAAAAAAATAATTTTATATTTTAAAAATAATTCTTCTTTTTCCCTATCACTAAATCTATCCTTATTACTATGAAAGGAATCATAGTGTCTTTTTAAAACATATCCCCTAATTTCCTTAAATGTTTTATAACATAATAGACATTGAGTATTGCCAAACGCATTCATAATCATAAAATATTTTTCGCATGCCATATTTATTTCTTTCGGTGCTCTAAACAGAAATATTGAAAGAAAATCGTACACCCGCTACACATGTGTATTCGTCGCTGGCTCAGTGACGACTAAACAAAAGAGAATAAGAATATGTGTGTTTTTAGTCAGCACAATTGTGCTATGAAATGGACATCATTGATTTATACCGACTTTACTATTATTTTGAATACATTTTTTTACTGTTATTTAAATTGATTTTTTTAATAAAACAACGTAAACATCCGTATGATTTATATTAAATGTATGCATGAAAATTAATTTATTTACAATTTCTTTCAACACTACATGTTACTGGAAGTGGATAAACTATACTACATTATATGTATGAGAAAATGCATTTGCTATCACACTTACATACATATACTACAGTTGTTATGTTTGTCACTGTTGTTGCTGTTTATTTACACTCACTTAAACACTACTCTTCACAATGTTTTATACGTTGTAGTATTTTATATTCTCTTTCGCTGTCTTCTATCCTACTCTATTTATTCTCAGACTTCGTCTACCGTATAGTCTACTTAATATCCTTGTATACAATGTTTGTTGTGTTGTGTTTCACAGTGAATGAATGAATAAAAAGCCCATAATATATCAATATCGCTCATGTCAACTGTCAATCGCTATAAATGGCAAAATTAAGTAGTAAGTGTATGAAATAAAAAAACAAAAAACATGCAACTACAGCAACAACATAAATTATAAAAGTAACTCGACAAAAAAAAAAACAACAACAGAAATAAAATGAAGAGAATAATAAGTCGTGTAAAATATTTTTAAAAATGTATGAAAAATTATAAAAATGGACTGATTGATGCTGTGTGTAAATGTCAATGTTTTTAACGCTTCTCTCTCTTACTGTATTCCAAACAACAGACTTGGCGGCTGCTGTAAAAATTATTTAAAATGCTTGTCGTTATTTGATTATAAGATTTGGAAAATGTTCTTTTATAGTCCCGTAGGAATATAAATTATTGTCTTTAACTGTTAAAAGTAAATACTAAAATTTACTGTTATGGTAGAGAGAGAGGGAGAGAGAGAGCGTTATGTTTTTATTTTGGTTTCATTTGGTATTGGTTACATACATGCATACGTAATTGGTCATTACAACCCTTCAGTCAGGATTACGACCTATTTTCTCACACCACTATGTTGTGTGCGTTAATTTTATCCATAAGTGGTGTCTCCGAACGACAGATTTTTTTGAGAAACCTTTCATGGCTGCTTTTATTTACTCTCTTGATTTTTTGCCAGATATCTGCTGAGAGGAAGTCACCGAAGAAATATTTTTCATATTCCGATTTGATCGAGATGCCTGACCTGGCATTGGATTCACTAATTTATAATATGTTGCTGTCATGGTTAGCAAATATTTCTACAAACAAATAAAATTTAAAACAGAACTCATTCTGACATGTTGCAATTATGTATATTGCATATGCACATATCTACATAAGTAAAGATTCAACAGACAATTCCGTTGCTTGCTGTAGGTTTTATCGTATCTCTTACAATATAAAGTGACTCAAATCTAATATCTACACTGCTTTCACTTTCGTCCGCCTCAGCCCAGCATATTGCATAATATAATGACCTCTTCATTATTAAATTATAGTAAACGGACTATAGTTCTTCACAGGAATAATAAAGCTCGATATCTTGAAAGAGTGTAAAGGTTTCGACCTATAGTGGTTAAAGAACTGAACTACAAACCCAATCTCGGTCCTAACTCTGAAGGGATCGAAAATAAATTTCGTAATGGTTTTTGAAATTCAAAAATTGGCCTAGTAGGTACTGTGCTAAACTTCAAGTACCGAGGCCGTGGATTTGATTTCCACCAGTGTTTTTTGATTGTCTGATTGTTGACATCAATTATATGTGAATAATCGCAATACAAAAAGAAAATGAGAATTACACAGCAATTCTCGAGAGAGTGAAACTGACGAAGGTTTTACACTGGACATTAAAAAAAAATTTAAAACCAATGTTCCAAAAATAAAATTTTTCGCACACTACCGCTCTTTTGTTTCTTCTTTACTTTCTATTATTCCAACACAATGTACTCCATGAGTAAGAGCCATCTCCTGAACGTTGGTCTTATAACACAAAAAAAATTACGAGACCTCAATTAACTCTTAAAATAATCCATACAGGATAGCCCGCCTTGCCTAACATCAGCATGCAGCGTTTCTTTTTGTAAAAGAGTAGAATTCAGTCGGTAATCTAGCGCAGAATTACATGCAAACAGTGTTGTTTCTAGATGACAACAGATAGAAAACCTATCATCCTGAACATGATACAGAAAAACAATCATCTGCTAAGCTGCAAAAACTTAATTAATAAAACTGAAACAAAACATAGCAAATAATAGTGAAATGATGATGCTCTTACTACTATGCTAAAAAAAATTCCTTTGGACTTATTACTTGATAATATTTCATAATGTATTGAGAATAGAGTCTATGCAAAGTCTAAATCAGGTGATATTGTGCTCTCCTATTAAACTCCAATATGAGGCTAAAACACACGTGAGATAATTTCATCGTTGCAGTTAAATCTACTTCCATTTCTTCAGATTTAGAATCAAGAAATAGTCATGTTAACCAAATTCCCACAGAGGACCAAATGATAGTAGATGTGTTTTAGAACGAAATTTACATTTTCTTCATTTTCCCTTTGAATCATGGGGTTATCTGCTATCAATAACTGTTATGCAGAAACTGTATGATGCAGTTTGTCCACATTTTGACAGGAATTAACTGACAAATGCCTGTTGATAGGAATAATGTTACTTTTTTATTTAACAGGAATTAAATTTAAAGTTGAAGTGCAGTTAATGGTAGCATATTTCATAGGAAATGTGACTGTATTTTAAAGAGTGATAGCGTAGAATCTTGTTAAATAATGTCCTGTGAATTAGGTACGCGACCAATTTCTTCTATGAGTTCGGTGGGATTTGGTCAGTACGGGGACTACGCTTACCCGTGGCGTCACAACGGGCCGCTATGCCTGCTCAATTGAGCTTCGGTATCAAAGCTACCACTACAACCTAACCTAACCCAGCTAGGTACGTACATATATCGCAAAGAGGGATTTTGAGAACATACTATAGTATGTTCTAGCATACTATAGTATGCTAGCACTAGCAGTTCTTAAATTTAAATATTCTCTTATGTAACGTAAGATATATGCTTTAAAGTATGTAAATATGTAGTTTTTAAACATTTATTTTATGCGCGTTGATTTAGTCTGAAACTAAATTTTCTTTCTCCCCGCTTTTAATATCGTGATAAATATCCTCGTTTTACATCACTTTTATGAACAAAAATAAATTCATTATATTGTTTTTTAAATTGATAGCATGATAGCGAAATACTTAAAAGCATTTTACCTGTTAATTTTTTTTACCGCACGAAAGCAGGAACGTGGAAAAGGAGAACTGTAATGAAAAGAAAAGAGAAAAAATGTTCAGCTATTAGATGCTATTCCTTTAACAATAATTCAATTTAAATGATTTATTAAGCAGAGAGATAGTCTAACATGCATCATCAAGCCAACGAGCAAATGAACTTTATTGTAAATTCTCTTACATCCACAACTAAACCAAAAGCAAGCAGACAGCCAAGTAAGGCAACTGAACCAATGAGTGGAACGAGAGAAATAACGAAAAGACTAAATCATCATCAAATGCTGTAATACCAGAAACATCAACACCATCATCAAAATCATTAACATTGTGGGGTCAAATGCTAACACAAAATGTTTACAAAATGATGCTGCAGATGATGGGGGGCGGTAGGAATACTGATGAATATGAGAATGGCAATAAGCGGCAAAAGAGCTTCAAATCAGTTTGACAAAAGGACAAACGCAAGCAAACACAAAGAGATACACAGACATGGACGGACATTGAAACTGCCAGGGTGTTGATAAAACCAATATTACGTGCGAAATAAATTCTACAATTTTTCAGGTGCCACCGGACGCACTAAGTACAAAAGGAAATTGCAATTTTATCAAGTGTCTACAACAAACAATGACTGCAGCAGGACCAGCAATATCTGTTAAATTGTATGTATGTATGTATGAGAAGATGAAGTGGCAAATATCCCTTTGTAAATATTGAAACAGGGATTGGGATAGAATTATTCTGTTAATGGTGTAGTGGTATATGAGTGTAGAATGGAAATACATATTTGCAGCATCATTGTCAAGTGCTACATTATGTCAGAACATTATTAACCCAACACCTAAAGCAATAATGAACAAAACAAAACATTGATCACAACAACACAAACTTCGAATACCAACAAATATCACGCACTTTTGCATTGTTTTTGGTTGGGTATCTTTGACTTTGGCCGTATGATGCTTTTTACACTTTATTTTGTTTCATTTTGAATTATTTCGTTCTTTTAACCGTGCAGTGTTGTGACAGCAATGCCATAACAGTGACAAATACTACTGGCCCTAGAGATTCAACATATTGCCGTAAGGCAACCATAATTTTAACCATTTCCACTGTCATTGTCATGGTCGCGGGGGCATAACCATAGCCAGTAACAGGAGTTTCTATTGTTTTGACAAACAGTGCGATAAAGCACAAGAAAAATAGTGAAAGATGTTTTATGATCAATATCATGTAATAAATAGCAATTTCCGTTCATCTCTAAACGAATGATGAGATCTATCCTCTCTTGCAGCAGGAGGTTCAAAACATATAATTTATTCAGTTTAATAAAATATACTGGGGGACAATCATTAATCATGGCAAATTAAAAAAACGTATTTTTTTATTGTATTCTTTGTTTTATAATTATAACAATGGCGGCAGAACATGAATTTGTTTAATGAGGGAATTTAAAAAAAATATTTATTTTGTTTTTAACACACACATACATAACATAAAGCATTATTTTAATATGCATGCATTCACATTTCGATTAATTTTTAAAATCAATAATTTTTTTCAGTTTAAATTAATTCTTTAAACTCCAGGAGGCGGTTTGTTAAATACTACAAAAAAAAAATATTCAAATTTGTGCAGCCTAAAGCAAAATGTAGGAATTTTTAATAAGCAACCTTATTTTGTTGTTAAAAATTAATAAACGTTTAAATATTTGTTAACTTATTCAATAAGTCCGTAAACTTTTGAATAAAACAAAAGTTTTTTTAAAAAAGGCCTCGTGTTTTTCAACGTAGTCAACTTTGAATTTTTTTAAATCTTGACATCTTCTCCAAACAAATGATTATAATGATAATAATTATAATTATGAAATATCTTTAATTTCGTTCAGTAATAGTCCCCATAGGCTATCCATTCCTTCGGATTGTCCATTTCGGGACAATTTTCCCAAACGTCTAATAGCAATCAATATATCTGGCCTACCTCTGTCCTGATCATAACTATTCTACTATTAACCACAGCTCGTTTCTACTCCCATTATTCGTTGAATCCACCAAAAGTTTCCTATCAGTTAGTGCGGATAGCGTTTATGGTTATTCAGTCTAACTCAACTATCGTATCTTCCAACAGAGACTTACAAACTTCAACATTTCTAGTTAAATCTACATCTGTGAAATTAGTTGTGTATTCAGTCTGATTTTGCAATCCACCATGTAAGAATATAACAGTCAATGAGATCTGCAGGTAATAAAACTATTTTATTAAGAAGAGTGTTCTGTTCGGGCAACGTACCACTTGCCCCGCCCATTTTACGATCACCACAATTGTCCTTTATTATTCGCAATGTGGTGGATAAATTCGTCAACAAAGCACAAATGCAGTCAATTTCTCGTCACTCTTTTACACTCTCGTCGATAGGTCGACGATTACCAACTGCTTTTGGTCTGATTTGGATGATCTGGACACCGAAGATAATTAGTTTCAACTAGACGTACTACGTGTCACACAGATCATGCCTCATTGGATATTCTGCACGAACGATTTAAGAAGAATGGTCATTCCACTGTGAACTGGCCGCCGAGATCGTGCAATTTGAGACCGACTTGAATTTCCTCTTGTAGCGTTTTTTTAAGTAACTCATGCCATCGGTTAAATTCAGACTGATTCATGTGCCAGCGTCGTAGAAAATTAAGAATTTGGGATGCACTCACCCAGAAAAGTCTTGAACGATGTTATATGCCATTATGCATCAAAAGATCTTTCAAATTAATAAAAAATGTCGATGATTTCTCACACATACTGTGTTTTATTTAAGGACACGTTAAGGAAAGGCCCAATATAATGGGACAGTTTTCTTCTTTCCATAGTTATCCCATGTTTGGCTGCATTCCGTGACTACTCACATCCTTAAAGATGTGTAATTCAGTTTTAATTAAAATTAATTCAACATTAAACTCTGGCTGTTTAGAAAATATTTAAAACAAAAATGAAACTGAAAGATACGCATACATATTCACCAAATACATCCCCAAAACTTTTAAATGCCAAACAAATTTTATTTATTATCCATACTCTCCCCCAACTTAAATTCCTTGAAAAAAAAATAATAAAAAACTCATTTTTTAATGTAAAAAAAAGCAACAACTTCACACCCAAGTTGATTTCCTTATTAAAAATTCTAAACAGTAAGAGGTATGTAGATATGTTTAAAGGAAAAACGAAAATTATGATAAATTTAAAAATTGAAATGAAAACAAAAATAAATAAAAAATATGAAAACTAAATGGGAAATTATTTCAAGTGAATGCTTATATGCCAACAGGTGCACAATTTTCCAAACTCCCAACGTATTTGTTATATTTTTATCAAAAAAAGAAAAGATAAAAGCACAACACAAATACTTTTTAATAACTAACAACAGTTCCAACGCCAAACGCAGAATAAAGTTTAGTTAGTAGGCGGCTGCAGCAAGAGTGGAATGATAGGTCAGTAGGCTCTGACGTAGAAGGGAATGTTCAGCCGTTCTACACTAAACTGGCACGAATCATATTCAATCCATTTTTATCTATTTATCACGTATATATGTGAGCGTTATTTTTTTTATTTGTTTTTCTTTTGCATGAGTGTGAAATAATACAAAACGATTTAAGATTTGTACATTGCATGTAAAGGAATGAAATCAATTTTCAAATAAATGAGACTTTACAAGGATATAATTTTTTACAAAAAATTTCTGCAGCAACAAGTTAAACATTGATCAGAGCACAAAAGGAAGTTCAGTGTATGTAAACAAACCTAGAAGAAATTTCAAGGGCAAAATTTCCATCGGCGAATCTCTGTTAAACGCAATAAATATCGCCTTTTTTCTGAACGACAGGTTTTTAGAAAAACTTTTAATGGCAATTTTATTTACTCTCAGAGATTTTGTCAGAAATCTGCTGAGGGGAAGTCGCCTAAGAAATATTTTTTCGTATTTCGTTTTGTTGGAGATGTGTGACCTGGTGTTTGAAGCGTGGCCTCACGTCTAATAAGCCAAGACTCTGCCTACTAGACTACGGCGACTTATGACAACATCTTTTTGATAGTTCTGATCAGGAACGTTTGTCTGTAGGAAATAAATTATTTTGTGACGAAGATTATTTTCCTTTTTTTTTTGAAGTCGCCGTGGTCTAGTAGGTAGTGTGTTGGCTTATTAGACGAAATAAATCCGAGGTCAGACATCAAAACGAAAATATGAAAATACTTCTTCGGCGACTTCCTCTCAGCAGATTTCTGGCAAAAAAAAAAACCCTGAGAGTAAAAATTATCATGAAAAGCTTCCCAAAAATCTGTCGTTCGGAGTCGACTTTAAACTGTAGTTCCCGCCACTCATGTATATAATTAACGCACACAACACGTGTGGTGTGAGAAGCTAGGACGTTGTACAATGGGTCAATTCGACCTTGTCAACTGTGACAAGTACACGTCCAGTAACCTAACCTAACCTAAGATTATTTTCCTTGTTTTTCCAATAAAATTGGGAGCTTTAACTAGCGGCAAATATTACTTACACATATGGCCAAAAAAAATAGATGTAAAAAATTTTTTTTCTTTCAACTTATTAAAAAATGCAAAAAATTACAACCATGCTAAAATTACAAAATCAATAGTCTGGTATCATTGTTGCAGAAAGAAAAAAAGGGGAATTTCACTAAAAATAAGCTTGTCTCAAATAAATAGAGTGGCATTTTTCTTTTAAGTGCGAATTTTACTTGGACAAAATAATAGGTGTGTGATTTTCAATTCAGCTAAAATTTGATTTATTGTAAAAAATTTAAAAACAGGGAAGGAAGTAAGTGAAATAATATTAATTAAAAATAAATTAAACATTATATCAGACATAATTAAATTTTAGGATGGGTCGTGGGCGCCATTGCAGTAATGAAGAAAGACTCCTCGTTCTTAAACTTCGCGAGCAAGGTAAAACCTACGAATTCATTGCAGATGCTTTAAATCGGTCTGAGAATTTTGTAACCAACGCTTTAAAAGAAAAAAATAATGTTGAAACACGAGGTAGACATAGAAAAACTTCATTAACTACAGACAAACGCATAGTCATACCATCCAAACGGGACCCTTTTAAGTCATCTAAGGTGATTGTTGGAGAAATTGGAAATACAGTGTCATCACGAACTGTGCGAAGACGATTACAGAAGGCAGGCCTACAAGGTATAATAGCTCGCAAAGTCCCTCTGATTAGAACTAACAATTTACAGAAGAGGAAAAATTTTGCTTTGGCTCACAAAGATTGGTGTGGAGCAGAGGGAGAAAAAAAGTGGCGAAATATCCTTTGGAGCGACGAAACCAAATTCAATTTATTTGGAAACGACGCAGAAAGAAATGTTCGTCGACCAAAAGGCAAAGAATTCGACAGAAGGTACACAAAAAAGACCATCAAACATGGAGGAGGAAATATCATGGTATGGGATTGCTTTTCCTGGTATGGAGTAGGTCCAATTCACCGAATAGAGCAAATAATGGACAGATTTGTGTACAAAAATTTGTTAGAGAATGTCATGCTACCCTTTGCCGAGAAAAATATGCCTCTGATGTGGAAGTTTCAACAGGATAACGATCCAAAACACTCATCAAAGTTAGTAAGTGCATGGTTTCGTCAAAAGAAGATAGACGTTATTGAATGGCCTAGTCAGTCCCCCGACTTAAACCCAATAGAAAACCTTTGGGGAGAATCAAAAAGAAGAGTTTCCAAGCTTCCTTGTTGTAATAAAGACCAATTATGGGAAAACGTGCAACATGTTTGGTACAATATTGGGATAGAGACTTGCCGTAGTTTAATTTCGTCTATGCCTCGAAGAATTGAAGCTGTCCTTAAAAACAATGGCAATTATACGGGCTATTAATGATATCATTTAGTTTTTGTTTGTGAAAAACAATTTTTAAGTACAAATTTTTCATGAAATTTTAAGTTGTTTTGTATACACCTATTTTTTTGTCCACATCAAAAGCTGGTCTTTTTTTGGATTCTCTTTATTTTAAACGTAATTTACTGTTATTTTCCCTTCCTTTTAACTTTTAAGAACGTAAAATAAATTAATTTAATAAAAATAATTTACTAAACTATGACGTATAAATAAAACCGAAAATATATACGGATATAGTTTGTTATGTAGTTCGCACCTATTTTTTTGGCCATATGTGTATTTTTAAAATCTTTCTTCGTCTAAAGCAAGTGTAAAAAGAATTGAATTGCTACCCGCATACATATGTGTATTTTTATATTCATCTTAATATACAAAAAAGCCACACACAAACATTCATACCGAAACATGTACTTATACTTGTAAAATTTTTTTATGCTGCATATACCAAAGTATTTTAAATATGTATTATAAAAATACAACTACAAATAAAATGGGAAAGAATAGAAAATTAAAAGTAACGAGTATAAAAGTTCATAATATGCACATGTTGTACTCCTCGTACCCGTTCACAATGCTATGGATTTAAGCATTCAGGCGTTTAGTGAAGTTTTTCACACGACGAATTTTAATTTTATTTTTTATGCACAGACACATTATTGAAATACCCTGCACAATGCACTGCATGAGTAGGGGCCATCCCCTGAGTGCTGGTTTCATAAAAAAAAAAAAAAAAAACATTCTTTACTTATGCACTTTTGATTTAGAAACCCTTCTTTCCACTCTTTTGAAACTTTCATTTCTTTTATCTTTCTTAAGTTTTTCTCCTCTGTACTTTTAAAAGATATACGGGATTTATTCATTTCCACATGCACTTGATAGGTTAGATTAGCGGGTAGCTTTCCCTTCATAGGCAGGTACACTCGGTGGCCCATGTGGCCAATGTAACACAATGGTGTTACCCAGGTATCCATGATAAGCAACAGCACCTAAGAATATTTAAAAGAAAAATTCTAACCGGTTACTACGCCGAAAGAAGTAACGAGCTATATAAAGGATCGGTCATTATCACTGCCTAGAAATGGCAGGAACCATAGCATACATTGACGACAGCAGACCGCACAAGTGAATGCTGGAACCACTGGTGTAAAGTTGCAGCCCCAAACGAAATGTTTACATGACAGTGATTATAAGCGGGGGATTTTTGTATCAAAATCCCTCACCTGAGAGCAAATACCACGAAATATTCAAGTTTATAAAAATCTATTTGTTTCATTGACAGCACTTAGCTTAGTATTCGATAGAATGGCGGCTGGTCGGAGGGGGGCGGTTTCATCATCTTCTACAACTCAGTGTGGTGAACAAAGTTGTAATTTGCGAAAACGTTACTAAAGGAGATATATCCGCAGCAGACTTTAAAGGCATAGTCAAGTGTCCTATTGTAGGATTAACTAGAGAGTCAGGTTGTTGATTTCTCCGAGACCTCTACCTGGACAGATTAGTTGAAAAAGAACTTAACAAATTACGAAAGTTGAACATAGGTGAATGGCACGTTTTCTATCAAGAATCAAATGTCTGAGATTGCGTTGCCTAAGTTGGTTACGACTTCAAGATCGAACAGAGTGAAGCCTATGCATCGAAGAGAATGAAACTATGAGGAACACGTTCATGGAAATGCAATGCGCTGTCCAATTTTTTACTACTTTTTTTTTCAATAAATCTGCCATATGGCGTTAAAGGTAAATATTGACTTCCAATTGCTCAAGAGTTGTTATTTTATCAGCATAATCCAATGACTCAACATATCCCCATAAAAAACATTCCAGAATCACTCAATCACATGAACGCGGGAGCTAGTGAACAGTGCCAATTTTGGAAAGAAAGTTGCCACAAAGCGGTTGCATATAAACGAATTTTTTAAATTAAATTTAAAAAAATCTACGAAGGGAAACTACGGCACAATATTTGGTTAACTGCGTTCATGCATTTACTAAGGCAATCCATATCAGACAATTTCGAGGAAACCAACTCTTGAATAAATCATTACATATAGTTGAATATTCTTGAAAATCTTCGCAATCTCATATTCTCAAATAAAATTGAGTAGAGTGGGTGATCAAATTCTGAGCTAGAAAATTCTGTTTTCGATGTCTTGGGTTTTTTGCAAAATTGCACTGAACGTCTAAACGTCTTGCAAGCGAACAAATATGCAGGATGAGAAAATTCGTGAGTGCATGCTAGTGTGCAACAGCAGCTACCAAAATTGACAGTCTCTTGTAAAGTTTTTCCTACCGAAATAACAAAAATAAAGAGAAAATTTGTACGCAAGATGCTCTTTGCAATGGATAACCCAATAGTTGAAAAAATTTGTCACATAGTCTAACACAAAACACTTGAACAGACAGTTGTACTATTTGAGAAACTGATCGACAAAACAAACAACATATTTGACAGGCAAAGAGACATGCCAACCGGGCAACGAACAAAATTGTTACTGCCTTTGGCTCAATTTCTGGCAATTCACAGTTTCAAACAGTTACGACACAGCTCATTCAAGAACAACTAAAAGAACACCATAAGCAAAACAGCAACCAAAGAAGTAGAAAGGTATGAATAAATGAATAAATTGGATATACGGCTGGAAGGATAAATGCCCACTGGCTGATTGTATAGATGGATGATGGTTGGTTGGTTACATTTTATTCAATTCCCACTTTATTCGTTTTCGTTTTCTTTTATTATCTCTTTTATTTTTATTTTATTTTTTGTGGCTACGAATATTAAATAAAATCCGATTTTAGTTCATTCGCTGGCTTATTTCTTTCGTCAAAGTAAATGGATTTTCTTATAAAGTTACGTGTAAACGTTAAATAACTAAGAAAACGTAATCTGGCGTAAATAAACCAAAGAAACAGCCCAAAGCAAAGAAGACGATTTTGTTGCAGTTGTTAAAGGATGAAAGGACTTTGAAATGCGAATCGGAAAATTTTAAAAGATTTTATGTGTATATAAAAAAGGTTGAATTGAATAAATGTTCGTTGAGAAAATAAATATACATTTGGAAATACGAAATTGGAGACAAATTTTCCTGAACAAACTTTTGTTTACCATTTAACACACTGTGTGGCACAGAATTTTACGGAAAATTTTATGCATAGTATGAGTCAAAGAATATTAAATTTTAAAGCAATTCAGAAGAGCTTCTAGTGTAAAATATTCAAATATTAAACCTCAGTAAATGTAGGTAAATAGGTACGTAAAAGCGGTCCAAATTGTAAGCTTTGGTGATACCACAATAAATTATTCCTCCCTAATACTGAAACGATCGAGATCACAAGGATTATACTGCTGAATATCTAATGTCTGTCTACAACACGTATGTATGTAAATCCAAGTCAATGTGCAGCATCATTAATCATTGACATAAACATTTCAGTCAGATACATCCGACAATGGAGGCTCCTGAAAACTTTGTTAAATTCACTGCACCTAGTAAAATCTTTGATCTGGAAAACAAAAATTTGTTCTCCAGGCTGATGAATAAGGTTTCATAGTCGTCTCTCATTTAAGAAGTCATAGTAACTCTATCAACTGAGTAGAATCTATTTCAAACTGCGCTGACAAAAAAGTGTATATGGACGGTGAATAACTTGTTATTCTAAATATGCAATCATCGGACTAGTAGTGAAGAAGATCTTATTACTAGTATCGTGTAGTATGGGTGCCTCAGTACTTTTACGATACAATCAACTGTACACCCTCCAACTTTATTGGGTATCCCCATAGTGCTTCATCCAAACCTGTTGCCATGATAAACAACGACAATTCGCTTCCTAGCACTTAGAAGAATCAGAATTTATATGTTGGTTTCGACACAATCCCCATTCTGATTAAGAGTATCCTGTGCCCACTGTGCCCTGTTAAATAACCGGTTACCAATCTCAAGTTATTTTGGCATAGTCTGCTGAATATCTCAGATCTTTTTCAATTGTATACACGTACATACATAATTGGTCATTACAACCCTTCAGATAGGATTACGACCTAACTTCTCACATCACTCATGTAGTGTGTGTTAATTTTAAACATGAGTGGCGAGACCTACAGTTTAGAGTCATCTCCGAACGAACGATTTTGGCAAAAAAAAATCATCTTTTCAGATGAAGCTCATTTTGAACTTGGCGGGTATGTAAACAAGCAAAATTGTCGCATTTGGGGCACAGAAAACCCGCACGCATACATTGAAAAGCCGACGCACCCAAAACGAGTCACTGTTTGGTGCGGATTTTGATCCAGAGGCATAATTGGGCCATTTTTCTTCGAAAATGAGCAAGGAATGGCCGTTACAGTCAATGACGATCGTTATCGGGCCATGTTGAACGAATATTGTTCACAAAAATTGAAGAGGAGGATATTGGCAACATTTGGTTTCAACAGGACAGCGCTACGTGCCAAACAGCCGAAGCTACACTCGATGTTTTGCGCCCTGTTTTTGAAGATCACATTATCAGCCGCAGAGCTGATGTCGTTTGGCCACCTCGGATCTGCGATTTGACACCGTTGGACTATTATTTGTGGGGTGCCGCCAAAGATAAGTGTTAAACTAGAGACAATTGACGCTTTACAGGACAATATTCGTGAAGCCATTGGTGAAATACAGCTGCACACAATCGATAATGTGCTTAAAAATTGGACCGATCGTGTAGGCTACTGTATGGCCAGCCGAGGCAGCCATTTGAATGAAATTATTTTCCATTATTAACCGGAAGGATTGTACTTTCAAATAAAAAAATAAATTTGAGAAAATATTCAGTAGTTTTTTTTAAAGCATTTTCAAAAAAAAAAAAAGTTATTTGGCGGACCCTTTAATTGAAGGAACAATGTAAAATGACTCACATGTTACTAAATTCTCCTACAATATTTTAATGAAATTTCAATGAATTTCTTCAACAAAATAAACTGAATTCGTAATTAATTTTATATTTTTCTTATAAATTCAATTAAATTCGCGTTTTAAAGATTGATAAATTCGAATTGTCTTAATCGTACAGAAATGCTAAAATGGTAAAGCTATCTAAATTAAAATAGGTTATGCAAACATGTGTCGGAGCCAAGTATTGGCACTGACGAACGTTCAAAAATTTCTACGAATTTTTGTTGCTGTTACTACCACTGTATGTGCAGCATGTGTATTCGGTGGCAGTAGTAGAACGTGATTGCAATTTTAAACATACGAAAAAATAGCTTCTAAAATACGATAAAAGAATTTATAAAAAGGAAAATTAAAATAAAAATCAGCAGCTTAAGTCAAAATTATTTTAATTCAGCTGAGCTGAAAACGTTAAGAAACTCGCAGATAAACATACATATGTATATTGTAGTCTAGTAGATGGTGTGTTAGCTCATTAGACAGGCTAGACATCTCCAAAAAAAAAACGAAATATGATTTCTGACAAAAATTCTGAGAGTAAATAAAATTGACCACTAAAAGCTTGTCAAAAAAAGATCAGTCGTTCGGAGTCCATTTAAACTGTAGCTATCGCTAGTTATGAATAAAATAACACACATAACCTAAGTGATGTGAGAAGCTAGGTCGTAATCCTGACCGAAAGGTTGTAATGACCAATTACGAATGTATGCACAGTGAGCGTCAAAAGAAACTGTACATTAAAAAATATGCATTAATAAATTACCGTTATTTTATTTTAAAGTTGTTTCATTGTCAATTTTTAGAAATGAAACAAAAAAAATTGCGAAATATTGTAAAATTTTTTCGGGCACTCTCCTTAAGTGGTAAAAGTTAAGTTTGGTGATTGTTAGAATTTTAGCCTTAGTGTACAGTTTCCTTTAACGCTCACTGGAGCTATTTATCGCGAAATTAAAAATAATTCACACTTTTTTATTTTCTTTTAGAAGACATTAGATATTCATTTCGTTATTGAAATACTCCAAGTACCACCAAAAAAAATTTGTATTTTTATAAATAAAAATTATTAGCCTCCTTTAAGAGACAACTCTGTTCTGTTATATAAAATCATAATATTTTTATAAGGCAGTTAAAATTTTGAATTGTCCATCATTTCTATGGGTTATTTATAAAATATTATAATCTTTTAGCAAAAAAGATCCCCTTAAAAAGAAAAAAAAATTTTAAATTATTCTAAGGATGATATAGAGGATGCTAAAGCACCATTTTGTTGCAATCAATAGAAATTTGAATGTATATATATTGCCAGCAATAAAAATTTATAAGAATTAAAACTATTTCCATATTTTGTATGCATATTTTTATGGGTAGTAAAGTTTTATGGGAGCCCTAAGGTTATCACCGCATTATTAGTTTTTATTGCGAATTTATCTTTTGAATATTTGTACTGTAAATTTTAATTAAATTTCCCACAACTTGTTAACTTTCTGTGTAATTCAGTATTTGTTTTCAAATCTTAATTTTACTGCATGATTTTAGAAAAATTATTTAAATTGTTTTATTATTAAATTCTTGTTTTATTCTTTTCTTCCATGTTCAGTTATAAATCGTTTTCCATTTTAATCCTGCATTTGGTTTGTTATACTTTAGCTGGACATACTTACAGTAGCGAGCACAAAAAATGCAACGCCATATCGTATGATATTCAATCGAGGCTCGTAACTTATAACGTTATCCAATTCCACTCCACTTTTGTTTTTTTTTATTCGTTGATTTCTAAATTTTAATAAAAGGCATCATTAAGCGTTCTTGGGCTTCTCTTTCTACTTAATTTTTTTAGATTTATGAAAAAAGTGAAATTTAGCGAGCAAAAAAAATGCAACGCAATGTGTTAAAGGTAAAAGGAGATCAACTAGAGTAATTAAAATAAAAGCTTAATGAAAACTTTGCAAATTGTGAATTTTAAAATAGAAACAGCTGCCAGCAGATAGCAAATTTGCCATTATAAGAGCTTTGGAAGAAGGCAAATCAGTGAAAGAAGTTGCTCATCAATTTAATATCAACAAATCCACGGTTTGTCGGACTTCATCGCGATATCGTCAAACGAATAATGTGGAAAGAAAGAGAAAGTGGTCGACTTCGTAAATCTACTGCCCGCCAAGAACGTCAAATGGTAAAAATAGTAAAAGTTGACCATCGGAAAACGGCAGTAGATGTTAATAATTATGCGAACATGCAATTAGGGGTTTCTATTGGCGTCCACACAGCCAGAAACCGATTAAGAGAGGAAAATTTATTAGCTAGAAGACCAACGAAGAAGTCACTTATAAGTAAAGTTGATAAGAAAAAACGAATTGACTTTCCTGGACAGTATCTGCATTGGTCAAAAGAGCAGTTGGCCAAAGTTTTGTGGAGCGAAGAATCAAAGTTTAATTACTTTATAAAAATAAAGAAGAAATAAAAAGAAATAAAAACTTTATTTCCAATCGTCGCTCTGATTATATTTTGCAGATCCTTCACATTCTCTACATTACAAAGTTAATGATAGTTCATAACAGTTTTCAATATAAATTTGCTTCCTTTAGTTTTGTTGCTTGCTTTCCCTTACCACTTTTACTGTCATTATTCTTTTTATTCATATTTTTTCACGTAGTGAATCGGGCCTACATAATAAAGGATATTATTCTGTGTCACAATAGACGCCTTTCATTTGCTTAAACTTCCGCTTGTTTTGAACTATAAAAAGTAAAGAATTCAAAAAGGGGCTAAATAAACACAGATACATTTTATATATTCATGTAAAGTACGTGGGTGGCCTGTTAAGTATTTCCAAATAATTAAAGAAGAGTTACTAGATCAGCTTTCTATAAAAATAAATTTTGTTCGTAAAAAATGGAAATGACAATACCAGTTTGACTCTGAAGTTTGTTGAACGTGTTAATGCATTAAACAACATTATAATGTGGAATGAAACGTATCATTTACAGCAACAGAATTTTCTTTTCGTTGACTTTGTTGCGATATTTTTTTGAAGCACCTCTCTTAACGACAAAGCTTTGATCGCCCGCAATGTAACTCAATTTCAACTGCTCGGAAATTAAAAGTTGTCCACAAGATTGTTTTAAACCTATCGCACTAGGCTGAATGCAAAAGGAACTTCAATACGTAAAATATGTATAAGTCTCACGAGAGATAAAGTAAAAAATTGAATGAAACGGATATCCATTTGCAACCTAATCGGGCCATTTCAGCAACGTATTTGGACCCAGGCCAGACATCAAAACAAAATACAAAAAGTATTTCTTCGGCGAATTCCTCTCAGCAGATTTCTGGCAAAAACTTTGAGAGTAAATAAAATTGCTATGAAAAGTCTCAAAAATCTGTCGTTCGGAGTCGACTTTAAACTGTAGGTCCCGTCACTTATGTATAAAATTAACACACACAACATAAGTGGTGTGAGAAACTAGGTCAATAATCCTGACTGAAGGGTTGTAATGACCAATTATGTATGTATGTATGTATTTGGACTTGTTATTTAAGGTTTTGTCTACGCAAAACAAACTTATTCATCAACATTCACAATGTACTTCGGGATCTAATTAGAAATTATTTACAATGAGCCATTTCTTAGCCTCAGAAGAAGTTTGTGTAAGGCCCCAGATTTGTTGATTATTCCAGTCTTTTTTCAAGAGATACAATAGTTCTTTTTTTTTTTTTAAACAGAAAATTGGAAAAATAAGCAAAACGGTGGCTTTCTAGACGAATGTTCTGGAGTCAAAGCTTTGTTCAGACATGTTGGACAAGCAAAAGAAGAATGTGGAATCATTCTAGCCTTCCAGTATCATTGATAGATTTCATTAGATTTCTTTTTAATACACCTGTTGTTTTCATGCAATAGTATTATTCGATGGAGTTGTCACCGTAGTCTAGTAGGTAATGTGTTGGCTTATTAGGCGTGAGACCACGGTTTTAACACTAGCTCAGACAGCCCCAACAAAACGAAATATGCAACAATATTTACTCGGTGACTACCTCCCAGCAGATTTTTGGCAAAAAATCTCAGAATAAATAAAATTGCCATGAAAAAGTTTCTGAAAAACGTGTCGTTCGGAGTTTGACTTTAAAGTGTAAGTCCCTTCACTCATGTATAAACTTAACACACACAATATAAGTTGTGTGAGAAGCTAGATTGTAATCCTGGCTGAAGGATTGTAATGATCAACTTATGTTACACCCTACGTAATAAAATAAAATAAAGATATTGAATGAATATGCAAATGTTTATTGAAATGGCAGCATAATGCCATGACACTACTATACAAATATCTTTTGAAAAGCCGGATAAACTATTATACTATCGTTTTCTATTTAGAAACATTCTTCGTTTTCTGTCTTGTTGTTGTTGTTTTTAGTTTTCATTTATTTTCCTTTTTTTGTCACATACAAAACAACATCAAGTTTTAAGGAGGGAAAGAATATGAAAAAAAGCTCTTCCTGTATTACTGTTGTCGATTTGGCACACACAATTTGCAAAAGTATGTGTGTTGCCTGTATTTGAATGCCTGACCAACTAGACAATTGTCAATGTGTTTGGAATAGAGAAAGTTCTCTCAAAAAAAAAAAAAACAGGAAAAAATGCTCACTACTTGTGTGTAGGGAGCTGTATGTGACTATAGTGTATACTCGTATATGGTATGCCTAAGTGTGATATGATTCAGGGTAAATTTTTGATTTTAATAGAAAGAGTGGAATCGAGACAAAAAAAATATATTTCAAATTGAAAACAAATCCAACAATGGACACAACAACTGACTGGTAGTAACCAGTATTAACACTCTCAGAAAAAAAAATTCAGAAAAATAGAGTCTCTATAGAGCCTTGTCTATATAAATAAAATGACAGGATATACATATGTATACAGTGGTGCTGCCAAAAGGATATCATTTAAATATATGTACGCGTGATTGATAAAAAAAATTTAAAGCCTTTTTGATTTCAAATGAATGAATATATGTACATACTACACATTAATGAATGAAGGATGCCTAAATATTACTATCATTTTTTCTATATGTGTACTACAAAGATATGTGTACATATGCATGTACATACATACATGAAATTGAAGATTTTTATCCATTTCATGTTGTGCTTTTTTTCGTTCTTCCTTTCAATTTTATATTCAAAATAGTTTTTTTAGTATTTATGTTACTTTATGAGAATTTCTTCTTTTTTTATCATTCTGCTCAGCATGCGAACAGTTCTTTATGGTCGAGGTCATAGAAGAGTCAGACTCATTTTTATTTCCATTGAGAGACATTTGCATACAATTTTTAGTTTTTGCCATTTTTTTGTTTTTTATGGGAAAAATCAAACCTACTGGCTGGTTGTAAATGTGGAATAGATGTTAGTTTGTGGTGAATTGTTACAACTTCAAAAAAAAGCGAAAAAAACTGTGTCTGTTTGTTGTGTCTATTAAAGAAATTTCCTGACTGAGAACCGATTTTAGGAGATTTCATATGCAAATGTTTGTAAATTTAAAATTTCATTAAACAATGCTGCGTAAATTTAACCACTACTGTAAATAAGTGGTTAGGACAAGAGCATAAGCTATTAATAAATGACTGATGGTTTTATTGAATTACATTTGCACACTGAGTACTTATGAATTTGTCAGTTAGCGCGATCTAATGCTTTATTTACATATGCAAACAATTGCTTTTGCTGGACTGTTAGCGGCTTAACAGTGCTCTGGTTATTTCGGATCTATTTATTACAACTAATGTTGTTTATTTATAGTAATTAAGCAACTCATGTTATTATATAAAAATTCCACCTTATAATTAATGTAAGTTTTAAGCATAATTTATAAGGATTACAATGGATAAGAGCATGGCAACGACAGCATTATTTTTCTAATAAATTCAATAAGAATACATTCCATGCAATGTCATTTATAGATAAAAAAGCTTTTTGTTTCCTTTTTTCCTACCTTCCGCATATTTACAAGTATTTATTTGAATTTTTAAACCGTTTAAAAAATGCACGTACACGTTTTGCTTAAAAATTATTTTGCAGATGTTATGTTTGCCTTTTAATACAACAAAAACAATATTGTGTGTGTGTATTAGAAAAATATTGGAATAGACGTGAATACACCCAGCCAACAATTTTGAAAATTATTAATCAAATTCGAGTCTTTTTTGATTCTTCTGCGCGATTAAAAAGCTCGAATATGCGCTCATTTTCTGATCATAAAAGACTCTGTTGTCGGGAGAAAAAAGTGACTACGAGCGACTCTTCTTAAAAAGTCACTTATGAGTCATTTTCTATATTATTTTAGAGTTTTTTCGACCCTTTTTCTAGTAGCTTTATAATCATTTTCGAATCATTTTCGAATCACTTTCTGATCATTTTTTAGTCTTATTTACCTTCGTTTACGATTCTTTTTCGAGTCGTCTTTCAGTCACTTTCTGATCGTTTATTAGTCTTATTTACCTTCGTTTATGATTCTTTTTCGAGTCGTCTTTCAGTTATCGTTTAATTGCATACGAGTCTTTTATGAGTCCTTTTATTGTCATTTATGAGTCATGTTCGTATTAATTTAGACTCGTTTTTAGGTCATTTATGATTAAAATTTGAGTCATTTATGATTGAAATTTGAGTCATTTATTAGTCGTACTTATAATTGTATTTTACTCTCTTCAAGTATTTTTATTAGGTTTTCTGAGTCCTACGCTTGCTCTGTCGCGATTTCAAAAATCACGTTCGCATGAACATTAAGTAACAAATAAAGAATATATGTTTATATTTGTCATGTATGTGCATCAGACATCAAAGTTTTTTTAAAACAAATATTTTTTTTGTTAAAAAAAAAGAAAAATTTTCTATTTAAAACAAAATTGTACTTTATATCATAGCCATCTTTACATAAATGAAAATTTATACAAAAAAAAGAAAAAAAGAAAAGCAGTTTTTAATCATCTATCTGCTCAAAATATGATCATAAAATACGTAATTACAATCACTGTTCAAACACCTGCATGATCTGTTTTTAATTAAACGTTTTTCAATCTTCAGTATAAGTAGAATATAATAATAAATAACGGAAATAATAGTCACATTTTAAACGTCTGGATGATTAATTTCCGATTGCTATACAATTTTTTATTGTATTTTAAATCGAACTCATTTTACTCATTGACACAAATCATTTTTGAGTCCTTTTTTAATCGTGTAACTGACTAATAAGTTTTTGATCACCAAAAGTACTCGAAAAAGACTCAGCAAGGTGATTTTTTTAAAAACAATCTTCCAATTGCTAGCTGGGCAGTTTCATTTTCCATTACCAAGGAATACAAACAAAACATAAATATTGAACATATTGTATATTTGTTGTGTTTGTCATTTTTTCTTTTGAAATTCCATTCATTCATTGTGTATAGAATGGAGAACAGAAAAACAATGACAAAGAAAGAGAAAATCAAATAAATGATTGTTGGTTGTAGCCAGAGTCAACTCATTGTTGCTACGAGTACAATCAATTGTGGCAAGCTACGAACCAAACTGTCTACAACTGCTACAGGCGAGGCTGTTTGTTACTTGAATTAAAGTGCAACAACCATTATCGATTCTTTTATACCTGCCAACTTTTAAATAGAAATCCAAGTTACTTTTTTATTTGTACTCGAAAAAATACTACGCTTTGAATTGTCTGCTTAAGATTTCTTATTTCTTATTCTGTTTTATCCTACATTCTATTGTTGTTTATTATTAATAATTTTTTCTTTATTTGTGTCTAAATATCTTTATAGGTTATCCACAACCACAATATAAATGGTTGAGAAATGGCATACCCGTTGGTGATTTTTCATCCAGTCAATATCTCCGCATATTGAATACACAACGAACAGATGCCGCCAGTTATAAATGCATCGCCAAAAATGATGCCGGCTCAATATTTAGTGAAAAAATTGATGTTGTCGTTGCCCGTAAGTATTTTTATTCAATTCGTATTGTATGTAAGAAATATAAATGAGATTTTATTGCTATTAAAGTTTTACAACTGAATAATGCATTTTTATATGTAAGAAATATATAAATAAGGAAGATATTTGATATCCATACTTTATAACTTATGATGTAGAAAAGTTGCGGTTCCATGCCCGACCATTAACAATTTCGTTCCTAGCGATCTCGAAGAGACCTACCGCCATTCCATCCAAATCTAATGCTCCTAGTCAGTTTGATTATACGAAAGTGTGATATTATTATTACATTTTATCAAATGTGAGGCCACGGTTCAAACTCCAGGTCAGACATCTCCAACAGACGCGAAATGTAAAAAATATTTCTCCGGCGACTACCTCTCAGCAGATTTCAGGCAAAAACTTTGAGAGTGAATTAAATTGCCATGAAAAGTTTTTCAAACATCTGTCGTTCGGAATCGACTTTAAACTATTAGTCTCCCGCCACTTATGGATAAAATTAACACACAAAACATAAGTGGTGTAAGAAACTAGGTCGTAATCCAGACAAAAGGGTTGAAATGACCAATTATGTATGTATGTAGGTACATACATATATATGTGTGTGATATGTGTGCACCAGTAATATCCTTCAATAGGTTCATCCCGGCACATATTGAAATTGTTTGAATGGCAGCTTGAAGCACAAAAGTTAACCATGACCCTAAAAGCCTTAATTCTTCGAATTACAACATGGTGGAATCTAGAGAGTCCAGGCTATAAAAACTGCCTTACATTAGATCAGATATTTAAGATTTGTCTGCGTCATGCGTTCAATAAGATTTATTACCAGAAAGTTAAGTCTGTCCTGAAAAATTTCCAGAATTGTGGAATAAGAATTCAGTATTTTTCTACCTCGAAAACTCTGTACTTATGATTGAGTTTTGTATGCCTCAACTATATCGGAGCTTTACATACTGCGACATCATGAAAATATGCAGTTTTGCATGTGCATCCAATGAAAACTACTTGTTGAGATCCGTCTACGAAGAAGTTTAGGTTACATGAGTTGCCTGCGATTAAGGAGTAGCTACCGGTATCGCTGACGAAATTTACCAAATTTATTCACGACACAGCCTTGAGACACTTCAACTCGTGTAATATATGTATATGCACCAAAAAGTGTCTAAGTTTGAGATGCCTTAGTCGAGACAGTCCCAAAGAAGATGTTTTAGTGAAAGGATAACAAAAAGTCTAACAGGGTCAAATATCACGATTTCGATGGCCAGCTCACAGTGAAATGACTATGTCCTCGAATCGCTTGTGCAGTATATCCAATGTAGCATTAGTTGCGTGGCACGATCCGCCGCCTTGTTGAAACCACATGTCAGTGGTGTTCAAACTATTCAATTTAGGCCAAAATAATCCCAAATAATCATCGATCTAAAGTGCTCTCTGTTGACAGTGGTGGCCAGTCCAACGTTGTCCTTAAAGAAATATGGACTGCTGATGCCGCTAACAAAAAAACCACATTAAACAGTAAAGGTCACTGTATGTACGTGCTAGGATCTCATGTGGTTTAAATCGCACCAAAATTCAACAATTTTGTCTGTTCACGTATTCATTCATACAGAGTGGTGGACCAACAGTTTAAAGTCGACCCCGAACAACAAATTTTTGAGAAGCTTTTCAGGGCAATTTTATTTACTCTCAGAGTTTTTGCCAGAGGACTGCTGAGAGGAGGAAATATTTTTACGTGTTAAGTTTTGTTAGAGGATGTCTGACCTGGGGTTTGAACCGTGGCCTTACGTCTAATAAGTCAAAATTTACCTACAGAACCACGACGACGTCTGCATAAATTACAACTAATTTTTGGCTGTTATTAACTGTCGAATTTCGGATGTCCCTGTTGGAAGACCCTATTTTACCAACTAAACCTTTAAAATAAGTGCAATTTTTTAACTTGAAAGGGATGTCGTAAAAACAAATATGCTGTACAAAACCATAAATCACTTATTTTGCGATCTCCGTTAATGTTATAACAAACACGTAATAAAATTTGATTCATATAAGCCAATTCCACACATGCAATCATATAATAATCGTTAACAGGTTATCATGTTTTTATGATGCTTCAGTTTTAAACTTTTATGTGTTTTGATCTTAAATGAACATTTCCTTGTAGTATTTGCTCATAAAACATTTATTATATTCCATAAATATGTTTTTTATCATCTTTCACGTATTTGTGTATGCGTGTGTGTAGAAACACTCATAAAATAACACATTGACTTTAATTACGATATGCCCGTAATATGCACAATTTGCCTGAGGTATTAAGAAATTTTACACTATTTTTCCTTGCTTGCTTGTCAGTTCTTTAAACTTCTCATAAAAATTCTTAACCCTGTGAGACATAACAGTGGTAGGAGAGAGTCATGGGGAGTCACAAGAAAACTAATTTGTGACATTTATTAAGTGACACTTAATTAAACAAATTGCTGGCAGTGCAATTGGTGAATGCAGCAATTGCCTCAAAAAGTCAAAGGAAATAAATGCCAAGTAAATTCTGCCCATGGTTTTTAGTGTTTCATATTAAGCAACAGAAAAACTGTATTTTAATTGAAAGAAACATAAAAAAGAAAAGAAAAACCAAAATAAAAGAATATACTAAACACACAGAGAATTGTGACTCTAAGCCCATTTAAAATAAATAACAATAAATAAGAAAAAAAAATGTCGTAGACAACAAAAGTCAAAGGAGGTCATTTAAAATAATACGCCAAAATGTATAGAACGTCTACAACTTCGACAATGAACAATTAAGTGGCAGTTACTTAAATTAATTAGTACACTTGCTGTTGCTTCTTGTCCATAAGCAACATCCAACCCCATCCATCATCTACATTTGCTATACAATGAATTCAATTCAATATGAAGCAAAACTTTTGATTGTATTCGTTAAATGTTAGCAGTTGTATGGGTGTCTTTTTTAAGATTGCCATGTACTACAGTGCCACAGTTTAATTCCAATATGGTAAAAACAGTGAAGTCAAAGAATGCAATCTTTGTAAAATAAAGGAAACAAAATCGTATTTAAGTATTTATGTGATACCCTAAAATTTTTTAATATTTAAATAAATTTTCTATTCCATGCAATGGTTTTTCTGTTAGTAATGGAACATAACTGTTTTTAAGAGTTAATTTAATGAGTATCAAAGTATGCTTACTTTTATCCGCCAGAAAATTCTTATAAAAGCTTTTTGATATGTTCTTGAGGCCTTTCAGCGATGCTGATTTTTATGTCGTCTTTTATTGTATGTTTTTGATGCCCTATCATAGCAACGTAGGGCTACCAGAAAGCTTGTTCCTATTCTTATTATTCATTTACTTCGTTCCCGTTTCATTAATCAATTTTTTCCAGTCAACCTGTCCCATCAGGTCCTACGATAGTTTGAATGCCAATTGCAGTTGCCAAAATAGTGACATATGTTGGGTTGTTGTACTAAGCATACTGATGAAGATCTTATCTGATTGAATCATAATCTTTCTTGGGATGTGGCAGTACCTGAGCATCATATGATATTGTCATCTCTGCAAGGTTTGGTCAGCTATCAAGAAGTTTTCCAGTATGGATTATTTTAAGAGGGATTGAAAACTCCTAACTTTGAAAATTCGAAAACATAGCCATTTTTTATCTACTCCCGGATTATTACTTGGGTTACTCGAATTGATGGTCAAGCATTTTAACTGCTCTTTTAAGTTTTTGTGACACATGTGGTTGCTGAGAATCGAATGTTATGAATATGTTTACTGTGGCATAATTATGTAAAACAACAACATAAAAAATCAATTCAAAGCAGGATTTTCTACAATTAAGAATATATTTTTAGCATAGCTACAAGGTACCTACTCTCATTTACATTATTATTCTGTGGCAAATCAATACAACATAAGCAAAGAAATTGACATGCTATGGGGAGACCTTATTTCAATTTTATCACATAACGAATGATGCCGATGTTCAAAACTTCTCTCGATATTAGAGATATCGATTCCCCAGTAACTAAGCAACTATCATCATCAATTCTTCAATATTTTCTAATTCTTGGTCTGTGCATCTCCATGATATCTTTTTGAACCCTGCTTTTAGTCACCATCTGTCACATTATTTCTTTCATCAGAATGAATGTATCTCTGTCTGTCGTTGGGCAACCTACTGTGTATAATAATTAACAATAATAATCCCGGATTGCGACCGAGTTTCTCACACTACCCTTGTCGCGTACGTTAATTTTATCACCGACTTTCTCCGAATGACAGATTTGGGAAGCTTTTTTATGACAACTAATTACTCCTACGGCATGCACCAGCTGACCACTGAGAGGAGGACGCTGAAAAAAAAAATATTTTTCATATTTCTTTTTTTTTAAGATGTCACAGCTGAAATTTGATCTCTTAAGCTCTTGCTTACAGCAACAACACTCACTAAACTACCGAGACCACATGTGTAAGAACATTAATCACATGAAATTTAATTGAAATTCATTCATAAAAGGTGAATTTGAATATTGTTTGAAGGAAAGGGGTGTCAACAAAGTTTATTTTTAAATAGTGTTTATAACTAACCTAAAGTACAGTTGCATTTCGAAATATTAAATGGATTTAATCCTTTAAAATCTGCAACTGAGTTGGGCAATTGTATGAATATTGCTTGAGAGTAGGTACATGTTTATAAAATTATTTAACCACTCACACACTCCTGTATGTACTATGTGTACACACACTCAGCATAGTTTGTTAAATGCTGAGTTAAACTGTGGGTCTTTGGGGCGAATAGATGACTCAGTGGTCCACAATTCGGTTGAAAAAAACTTTTTTTGTTTCATTTAAATTGACTCCACAAAGAAATATGAAAGAAGAACAAATAAATGAATGTATGAGAGACTGAGTGTGAGCATCAGTGAGTGAGACATGACTAAATGTTACTGTGCTGTTGCACAGCAACTCAAACAATAAATGCCTATAATTTCTTAATTTATGTACAGCATATTTAAATTGTAACCTTTTTTGTTTGCCATTTTTTTTTTCTCCATTTATTGCAGATATGGGTGTATTTAATAATACAGCAGAGCAGCGTTTAACCGTTGTTTCTGGCCATCCAGCCATATTTGATTTGCCAGCCATTGATTCAACACCCGTTCCTTCTGTTATGTGGCAAACCGTTGAGGGTCCTTTAAATTATGACATTAAGTATGCGTACACAAAAGCCAATCAATTGATAATTCTGAGTGCCGATGAGAGTGATCGAAGGGCATATCGTGCACGTGCCATAAACACCCAATTGGGCAAGGAGGAGAATAGTGCCTTTATACATTTGAATGTAAGCGGTGATCCGTATATTGAGGTACCACCGGAAATTATTGTACATCCGCAGGATATGAAATTGAAACGTGGCGAACAAGTTGCCGAATTGCAATGCATTGCAAATGCTCGGCCATTGCATGAATTGGAAACGTTATGGTTTAAGGATGGCATACCCATTGAGAATGCAGAAATTGCCCACACACTCAACGATCCATGGAATCGTTCGTTGGCCTTGCTATCCGTTAATCTTACGCATTCCGGTGAATACACATGCCAAGTGCGTTTACGTAGCGGTGGTTACAAAACATTAACAGCAAAGGCAAATATTGAAATCATAGAGCCACCATCGTTTTTCTCACACATGCGGCAGGAAACGTATGGTGAATTGGGGGCATTGGTGACACTGCCCTGCGATGTGGTTGGAGATCCTCAACCCAATGTGACATGGTTTAGGAATAGTGAACCAATAGATTATCAAAATGACAAGTGAGTATTGATTGCAGAGCTTAGATTACATAAATGATTTCTAATGAATAAAATTGTTTTTAGATTTTCCATATCCGAGGATAATTCCTTGCACATTAAACATATTGCAATTGATGATACGGCCATGTTTCAGTGTTTGGCTGTTAATGAGGCTGGTGAAAAATCCGCCTATACTTGGCTGCGAGTGAAGAGTAAGTTATTGCCACTTTAAAAAAATTTAATAACCTTAGATTAGTTTAATAAATGCCAACATATTATTGGCTTTAGTAAAAAAAAAGAAAGAACGCTCAACATATTAACAGAAAAAAAATCATTTACCAACTATTTTATAATATTTTTCGGTTTTGCCTACAAAAACAATTTTTAGCTTTTAATAATGGTCTGGATTCTAACACTCATACTGCAACATCTACTTTTACTACTACTACTAGTACTGCTACTACTACTTCTAATACTAATCAAAATAACAATCTTAATACAACATCCGCTACTAATTACAAACCAAAAACCTTAAAAGGCATTAAACGTTTCATTATTTCGCCAACAACGTTTCCAACAACAACAAAATCTCATAAATTTATTAAACATATTGCGGCATTGTATGCAAACGCTAAAACATCATTATTATCAAAATCAACAAAATCTTCATTATCAACATCATTAGCATATGAGTTAGGATCTGTATCCGCAAGCGGATTATCTCCTACTACTACCACACATAGGAATTTTGTTGCTGTTATTGCTAATGCTGACGATGGCAACAATGTTGGCAATAGCAAAAACTGCAGCAGCAACAACGGCAACAACTTCAACATCAACAATAGTAATAATGCATACGTTAGTAATTTATTAAAACGTATTAAACGCTTGGCTCAACCACGTATATTACGCGTTAAATCTTCACATGCTGGTGGTCTGGGTTCAGGATACAATAGACGCAACAAGGAATTTCGCTTTGGTAAATGTTTGATGGTTTCTCTTCCACTTTTTGATTTTTTTAACGCTTTTTCGTTTGTAACAAATATTTGCGACACCCTTAAACGTAATTAAAGCACACTATAGTTTTTGTTTTATTGTTTCAAATCATTTAATTAGTCCTGCACAATAGTTTATTTTTGTAGTGGTTTTTATTAAAAAAAAAAAAAGAGAAAAAGGTATTGTATTTGAAATATTCAATAATTTCTTGTAGGGACCATCATGGTTCCTTTCCGAGTACTTTAGAAACTATTTTGTAGTTTTCACGGTAGACTATACAAAGTTTTAATTAAATTGCACTGCAAAGTTATTTCTGTATTAATTTAGAAATTAAATTAACAACTATTATAATAAGAGGAATATTTTAATATTCCTAGAAAAATTATTTAATAAATCTCCTCGTAAATTAGTGCACTCGGTAGCCCATATGGCCCATTGTTTCACGCCTTGTCATGATCCATTAGTAGTAAAACCGTCCAGTACGGTTCGCCACCATGCCCAGATCTTCAAACTTTTTGGCGTCTGTTCTGAAGTGCAGAGCACTCGCATAAAAGGTGTGCTGTGTGCAGACAGTTCCGTGGCTAACGTTTGAGCAACTGTTGGCTTGTGACAAATTAAATAAGGGACAATGTATTCCCTCTCCTCCGAGTCGAAACTTCTGAAGAAATCACCAGAGACGCCGATGTGTATCGTCCTCTATTAAAAATTATCTCTCACGAGAGACAATAAGTATCGTCCCCTTTTAAATATTATCTCGTAGGAATGAACTGTTTCCTCACCACTGGGTTAAGAGTCAGTCAGAGGTCATACAGATCTACTGCTTTATCCAGGGATTATATAATTTGTGTTTACTCTAAACACTAAACACGGACAAGTGCTCCCCTATGCGCATATAGCATAGTAGGTTTTCCAGTCCTGTACCTGCTCACAGATATGTCTCAATGCTGTGGAACACAAATAGTGGAGACCTTCTAATAATCCACCATCTCCGCGAGAAACAGACGATATTCATGAACAAATTTGGACGACGATATGTTGTTGGAATTAGACTTTATGGCAGCCTGGCTATCCTAGTATGTACTTATGTATATCATGATATTCTCAGGGAACATTCTACTACAGAGTACCCACTTTAAAATGAGGAGGATATCCATGACGTCGTTTTTATCTGTTTGTAAAATTATTCCGTTACCAGAGTGTGTGTGTATTGAAAAAAATGATGAAATAATTAATTCACAAAAAACACTTTTTAAATAAGGCTCAAATAATTTTGCGACTATTTATTTATAACTAAAATATTTCGTAACATATGTTTAATCGAATTAAATTTTAATTTCGACATAAATCTTTAAACAATAAAGCCCTTATGTACAGTATACATTTCATTGTTTTAACACACTTTCGTTTTCATTGACATGCATACAGGTGTTGAAATTGAATTTATTCGAGCAGTTTTACAAAAACAACCAGCACTCAATATATTTTATTAATACTCTTTGGAAATTTAATATAAAATTTCAATAAATTATGTTAATTTCATTTAATATAAACCATCCAACATGGAATGAAAATGAAATACCCGTTCATTTAAATATATAATCGGCCCAATACTGTAAATAATCGTAATCATCTCAGGAGTATGTAACAGTATTACTTTTAAACAATATTTATATGGCAAATTTAAAGAATAATTTAATATTAATGTTACGAAAGCATCATCTGAACTCAACGGCATTAAGAAAATTTTAAATCTTTAGCAACGTCCATGTATTAATAGTAAAATTAACACTGGTTAGGTTAATATGTATCCTAAAGATAAAAGTAAAAGTAATATGTATGCATAATAAAATTAACACTGGGTAATACATATGTACATATGTAGATATATCCTAAAGATAAAAGTAGAAGTAATATTTATGTTAATTACACTGATAATGACGAGTACCTCATAATGATTCATTTAAATGAGCATATTATATGACAATCCCTTCTACTACACACAGTTAACAACTGACTATGACACAGCACAGCACATATGTACTTTCATTGTTTTTACAAGATATATGTATACATACATATATATTACATGCATATGTAAATACAGTCACAGAAAAAAGTCTACATACAACGGTGTATAATTTTTTCGTGCTAATTTATTTGTTTTTTTTTTTTTTTGGCGAATAATTTCTAGGTCATATTTTTTTATATTCGTTTTTGTCTTCAAACGTTCTTAATTGTAACTGCCTTAAGCAATGTATTATTTCAATTTAATAAAAACAACCGGGAAAAAAGTCTACATACAGCGTACATATGTATATTAGTTTGAACAGCGTTAACTATTTAGAAAGGATATTTTTGATGTATGTAGACTTTTTTCTTTGACTATATATGTATATCAGTTTGAACAGTGTTAACTATTTAGAAAGGATATTTTTGATGTATTAGTTGTTGTAAAAAGAAATTCACATTTCTTCTTGTAAATGGCTTAGTAATCTATACCACCGCTTACTAATCTATAATCGCTCTATATGTACAAAAATATTATCAAAATAATATCAAAAATATTTGATTTTGTACTAAATTTCATCGCAAATTTCAAATGCAACGTTTTCTCTTATATAAATACATAAATACTCTAGGTGGAAATAATAATTCCACCTAGAGTCCTCGAACGCTGAGGCATTTATCAACCGTTTTCTATGGTACAATCTGGGAATATTATGGCCAGAAACAAAAAAATCAAACCAAGCTTTAATTGTGAAGGTAATTATATAAAGGAAATATAGATTCTTTGGGTACACTAAGAGAAAACTTGCAGCTGACTTAGGCAAGGAATGGAAACCATATATATCCAAAGAATCAAATGGATAGGAATGTATTTCCATGGAACGACTTGAAGCCTTATTAAAGCATTTGCTTGCGACAATTACAGATAGGACGCTTATGCTATGACTCTATGGTTCTCAGAGTTCTTTATTTAATTGAAGAAAATTTCGTGATAAACTGAATAGTAAAGAATTGCATTCTATATACATATGTATATAGAATTGTGTCACTTAAATTGTTGGCTGCAACTGCTCGTTTTACGATCCCCCAAAGATTCTCAATTGGGTTCAGATCGAGACTTTGAGCTGGCCAATCAAGAACCCTTATTTTTTCCTCAGCAAAACGACCGTTGCTGAAAATAAAATCATAGCCAGGATGAGTGAAGCTGACCCATTCCTCACATCCAGTCAGATTAGATCGTGCAGTGAGTTGGAATACGCTGTTTAATATCGGCAAGGACCGTAAGAAGACGCTTGACTGAAAATAATCTCCATGGACGTATTGCGAGAAGAAAACCTAATGTGTCAAAAAAAAAATAATCAGCAACACTTGCGGTTTGCCGAAACCCACCTCCATAAAGACGAAAAATTTTGGAAATTAGTAGTATGGAGTGATGAGTCCAAGCTTAATATCATTGGAAACGATGGCAGACCCTATGTAAGACGTCCTGTCAATACACAATTAGACCCAAAGTACACCGAGAAAACCGTAAAGCATGGAGGTTCGTCAGTAATGGTTTGGGGTTGTTTTACCTCATCCGGCGTTGGTCCACTGGTAAGAATCGATGGAAAAATGACTGGGGAAATGTATAAAAACATTCTACAGAACAATTTGACTAAAGATTATGAGGACGAATTACCACTAGCGTGGATATTTCAGCATGATAACAATCCGTAGCATAAATCTCGGGTAGTTAAAGCTTGGTTTGCTGAGGAAAAAATAAGGGTTCTTGATTCGCCAGCTCAAAGTCCCCATCTGAACCCTATTGAAAATCTTTAGGGGTCGTAAAACGAGCAGTTGGAGCCAAAAAACCTAGCAGCAAAAAGGCACTTTGGCAGCTTATCCAGGCAGAATGGAATAACATTAGTCCTGAGCAGTGTCGCAATTTATTCAACTCAATGCCACAAAGATGTACTGAAATAATACGCCAAAAACGGTACCCCACAAAATATTAAAGGTTCAAAATAGTTTGGGTGAAAAATAAAGCAATTAAATTAAATTTTCAATAATTTTTTTCAGATGACTTAATTATGTGTCCACTTACATTTTAAGTCTGATATCAACTTCGTACCAAAACATTTTTTATAATGAATAAGTATTTAAGTTTTTGTTGTTAATTAATTATTAAGCATATGAAATTAATAAATATTAGTTGTTTTTGTTTCCATTCTTCTTAAATCTTTTTAATTTTTACAAAAATGAAAAATTTGCTTAAGTGACTTAATTGTGTGTCCACAAGTGTATGTATATAGAATTGTGTCACTTAAATTGCTAACATTTCATGTTATTTATTCTACAGATTTAATAAGGTTTCTTATTAACATTTCTAATTAACCAACAACAACGTAAGAGATGAATAATAATAATGCTGATGAAAATTAACCCAAAGTTATTACACTGAAGTAACTCTGAAATCTCTCTGTCGACAATGCTTATTTATAAAAAAATATTAACTCAACTTTTCACAACTTACGCTACCATCTTCGTTGTATCCCTGTCTTTTTCCCTCTTTGCAACTTACTTGTATAAAATTTTTGGTTGTTATTTCTGCTTTTATTACTGCGCTCTGATAATTTTATTTGGAACTACTTTAGACATTATGAACATGAACTGCAAAGGTATTTGTGTTGTATGTGAGTAATTGCTCATTTATAATAACAGATTTTAAGGAAAAGAAACCTACTAGCTTCATCTCCTCTTTAAACACACATATGTATATACATACACACTTAAGTATAATAAATGTATAGCTGGGAATATCTTTTAACCGTAGCTGGGTCTTATTACTTTTAACAGTTTTAATATGGAAATTATAAATTGTAACTATTTTTGCTTCTTTTTAAAAAGTTAATCCCTATCTAACTGTCTCCCTCTTAGTTGAGGTTGTTAATCTTAAAACTTTTGTTGTTGTTTTCTTTAAAATTTCTTTTCTTTTCAAAATTTGTTATTTCCCTCTCTGTATGCTTTCTCAACTGTTGTGAAGCAATTCACTAAAGCTTTTCATACTTAATGATGCACACGGACGGCTACTTATACTCAAGTATATAATTTATTTTTGACACACATATCGTCATACTTATGCATGTTGCTGCTAAAAAAATATGAATTTGTATGTTTTTTATATCATATTTTTGTATAAATAATCATCATACATACACACATTATGGGACTGATTCTGTTTAGTGCATACAGGGGATTTTTTCAGTTTTTTGTCTTCACAGTAGGGATCTGTTCTTATATGCCATTATTATACTCGTATACTGTTATTCTTCGTATATTATTTAAAAACTTAAAATTCTCTGCCTATTTTATAAGCGTATGTGTGTGTTTGTGTGTTCATTTGTGTGAAAATATTACCAACAATCTGCAGATCCTTAAATTATGCACAAGTATTTTATATTCATGTGATTACCCACACGTACAAAATAATGTGTATAGTTAAAGAAAAAAACCAAATCACTTCATTTTATATGTACATACAGTGTACAATGTATTGTACATTAAGACGGTGCATGATTCTTATTAAAATTATTATAAAGTTTTAATATGAGTTCAACAATATTTTGTTTTAAAACATATTATAACGCAAATATTAAAGTAAGTTTTTCATTTTAGTCGTTTTATTTTTGTTACACATTATTTAAGATAAACAATTATTTATGCGTGACTTGTTTAAGAAAAATCTTAATTCTACGTAATTAAAAGCTAACGCAATAAGATAATTGCATAATGTGCAACTCAATATATTACTTGTTTTATTGTGTGGCATTGTTTAAAGGCAGTAATTAAATTGAAATATTGTATATTCAATAAATCATAAAATTTGCGTTTCTTTTAAAAATAAATTGTTTTAATTATACAGGAACCTAAAAATCACAAAAATCACAAATAATTGGCATCTTATCATGCCATGGCAGGTCAATAAGAGCAATACTATCGGTTTAAATTTGAACCATCGTTGATTTCGAACCTGGCAATACTTATGTCATTCTATTCTGTCACAAAATTCAGTATATTATCTCCACTAAATGCAATGAATCGATTTACACTTGAGCAACGTTGGGATCTATTGGAAATTTATTTCCAAAACAAAGACAATTGGTCGGAAATTACCCGAAAATGACATATACAATTTGGTCGCAGAAAAGGACCAACAGTGCCCGGTATACGCAAGCTTATTGTTAAAGTTCGTGAAACTGGTTTCATTGTTGATGCGCCAAGACGTGAGCGTTCTCGTAAAGTGCATATACTCAAAAATATCAAAGCTATAGCTGAGAGGGTGCATGGGAATCCATCAACATCAACTCGTCATCGTACTCAAGAATTGAACATTTCACGCGTAAGTCTACGTCGAACTTTGTGAAAAGATCTCGGTATGACGCCTTACAAAGTACAATTGCTTCAAGAGTTGAAACCGCATGATGGGACAACGAGAAACTGCTGCCAAGAAACTACGATTTGACACTGTCGGGGAATATTTTTTGTGGGACGCCGTTAACGAAAAGTGTTATGCCGACAAAGCAGAGATAATTGAGCATTTGAAGGCCAACATAAGTGATGCCATTGCCGAGATATGATCAAACTTTTAAATGGCCTACCCTATACAACTATAATATTCTTTAACTTAAAAGAAAAAAAGTTTCAATTTTTATATCAATTACCTGTTAAACAAAATTTCTGCTCTATTTTTATGCTCATTTAAAGGATTAAAACTGCCCCTAAATAAACATGTTTTTCTCTGTGCTCTTCTCTTGTATTTACAAGCCTTTATGCTTTCAAATCAATTTGGATAATTTGTTTTACTTTATGGCACATATTTTTCTAAAGAAAATCACTCGTACGTACTTTTAGGTGTTCATTTTTGTCGTTTTTCATTTAAAACAAATCATTTTTTTTCTACTACTTTGTTACAGTTTTTCTATTCAGTTAGACATTTGAATTCCTTTCTACTGAAATGTATGAAAAAATTGCTAAAGATTTTTCTTTCTTACTTACCTATGATTGTCCATTTGAGTTGCCAGGAATATTTTGATATGAAAAGAAAGAGATTAGATTTGATAAGATTAGATTAGTATGTAATGGAAGCTTGTAATAAAAATCATAAGCTAAAGTTATGTTCATGTTTTTGGACATTAAACAAAAATAATTGGTTTATAGAAAATCATTTTCCTTTTACTTTTAAATTTTCAGATTTGTATTTGGCAAAAACGTTGAAATATTGTTTTAAATGCACTACCAGATGTATATCGTATGGAAATTATAATTTAATTGAAATATTTTTCATTTATTTAGTCTAGTAGGTAGTGTATTGGCTTTTTGGACGTGAGGCCACGGTTCAAACCCCACGTCATACATCTGGGATAAAACGAAATATGAGAACCATTTCTTCGGCGACTTCCTCTCGGCAGATTTCTTGCAAAAACTGTTAAGAGTTCTGAATTAATTTTAAACTGTACGTCCCGCCACTCATGTATAAAATTAACACAAACAACATAAGTGATGTGAGAAGCTAGGTTGTAATCCCGACTAAAGGGTTATAAGGATCATTTATGTATCTATGTATACAGACATAAACTTTGGCTATTATTGTTATTCATCTCTTCCACATAATTCTGAGTGCTTTGAAAAGTATTTTTTAAATGTGCCTTAAACTTCAAATTGTTTAAGATTTTTATTTTCATTTTAATTTAGTTGTGTGGGTATAGTTTTTTATATTATATTACAATTGTCTTCGGAACTGATATAAACCAAAAAAAATCTTATTTAAAAGAAATATTCATTGCGTTAAAATTCCTTAAGCACGTAATTTTCCATTCTAGACACGTTTTATTTGCAAATAAAATTCACAGTGAAAACAACGCAGAGAAAACAAAAACTGTGTGTGGAAACAAGGTCCGGAAAATTGAAGGAAATAACAAAAGTAAAACTTTTATGTGGTTGTTGTTGCCTCGCTACTACTGCTCCAAGTATTTACTTATTCTTTTACCTACATTTTGTTATTGTTTTGTTATAGTTTAGTCAGCGATGGTACAATCTATTATTAAGACCTACCTACTACACTATTGTATACTATTTTCGAGTTTAATCCCGTTTGATGGTCGTCTTACAAGGCCTAGTTGGTGTTGGCATTTGCGGTTACAGCAACAAGTGCTATTACCAAGCCTGCCAAGCTCCGTTTAAGTGAAAATTAAATACTTTTCTGTAACACGAAACAATTCTTCGTTTTTAGTGTAGAGCTTCATTGTCTTTCTTTGTTTTATTCAACTATTACTACCTCCCGAACTGACGCCAGTATTATTTGGATCTCTTACTCATTTTTTATGGATATTCTTTTCTGCTTAAAATGTAGCCATTTTAATGAAAAACTTTAAAAAAATTTAAAAAATAAAATGCTATAAAAAGGAGGGGATTTTTTTATTAAGTATATAATCTTTTCATTAAAATTACCTGAATGTGCAAGATAAGGACTTGTGGTTTTCAGTAAATCCTATAAGGAAACTTTTAATCGAAATGTTGATTTATTTACTGTGTGTAATACCTTTCTGCAAACTATTGTACACTATTTATTAAAATGATTTGTATCGATCTTATAAAGATTTTTCATATTTGAATTCTAGTTTTATGGGATTTTCAAACGATAATCTCTTCGATATCTACTCTTTGCTAAATTCGGAGTTTAGAGTTTATGAAGGAGCCATTCATAATCTATCGCATGGCTTCTTGCGAGAAAACTGCGTGTGTGTACATCCTTAGAATTTTTTTAATTCCTTCTTAAACCGAGATAATAAGTTGACATTTTGTTACTCTTTTGAAAGTACTTAGTATTGATTATACGGCACAAACCCCAAAATTTGAACCACTGATCTATGAAATATGACTTACAATCTCTCGCAATTAAGGTCAACGATCGGCTAATAGCATATCGTATATTTTTTAAATTTTTTTAAGCTTTGGACCTAAATACCACAAATTCAGTCTCCGATTGGCTGTCGATTGTTTCTGTAGAGCCGAGGATTAGAATTTTCAAAATTTAGCTCAAGTTAAAACACACCTTTGTTAATGACAAGATTGTGGTATTTTATAATGAAAAATATTTATAATTCAGCAATACATACATACATATGTACATACATAATTGATGATTTCAACTTTTCAATTTCAGGTTCTCACACCACTTTTATTGGGTGTGTGTTAATTTTATCCATAAGTCAACTTAAGCGAAAATTTTTTTTGAGAAACTTTTCAGCAATTCGAACACAAGATTATTGTATGTTGTTATACTTTAGGTATCTGGCCAAGGCTGGATAGAAGGCGAGCCGCAACTCTGCTTAAAGCAAGCAGAGACCTTGTAAAGAAGCAAGTTCGGTATTGTTATTGGGGTTTTTTCGGGGCATTGGATTATGGGCACACATGCGAGGCGCATTGGTTTTGGACACCTCGCGAATGATTTCTGTAGAACTTGTAGAGATGAGGTGACTGTGTCTGTCCACTCTCTGCATTCTATTGCTCTCCAATCAAATATTCCGATAGTTGGCATTGATTGCCTTTTAAAACAAAATTCAGTGCTTTTTAACAACGTAGTGTTTACATGCTTATTTGTAATCAAAATATTATAAGATAATCCAACGAATTACTAACATAACAAGTTTGAAACCATGTTCTGTTCTTAAGAATTTATCAGAATTAAAATTGTGTTGGTGTTACCTTTAAGCAAAGGTTGTTTATATTTTTTTCTCAATTTATTTTTGATGAATTCGTTTTAAAACATTTTTTTGTTTATGAAAAATTGTTTTTTTAAATTTGTTTTTATAAAAATGTTTCTTTTTAAATTAAATTTTAAATCTCTCTGCCCATGAAATCCAATAATAATGGCTTTCATTTAAATAAATATTCGTTTACAGTTTATCTCTCCTTCAAGTGGCTTTATTTTTATTTACGACATTTTCGCTTTAATTCTAAAACAACCCAGACTCAGACGTATAATCAGGGGTGTCATAGAATCCAAGTCGGTTTTGCCTTTTGTCGTTTTTGAAAACCAATATTGGATTCATTTGGCGTCATAAAACCAAGTCGGTTTTATTATTTTCGAACTCAAATAAAACCGATATTCGAATGAGCTGTTGTTTACATTTGTATTATTGTTTACTATTTTAACTTAATTTTTCGTATGATAAATAGTGTGTTTGTTAAAAATTTTACGGATTTTAGTGTTTTAATAAAAAAATAAAAGAAATAAATAGAAGGAGCACTGCTGTTGTTTTATATTTGCTGCTAGAGAAAGAAAGTTTAGAAAAACTGAGAAGAAAAACATTGCGAGACTGCAGCAATCCGCTTGAGCTGCCTAAGACAGCGTATGCATATTTTTTATAATGTGCGTTCAAATTTAAAATTGCTTTGCAGGTTCATAGAATACTACCGGCTAAACAAAGACGCTTTTTGTGTGGTATTAGACACAATAAAAGAGCACTTTTCACGTTCCAAATCACGTTTTAAAATCAATATAAACAAAAATGTTGAATACATTTTTAAAATAAATAATAATTTACTTACATTTTGCAAAAATATCCTACTTCTAGAAAAAAACTTCGCGCGTAAACAAAATCCGTCAGCTGATTGCTGATCGGTTTGTTTCCAATAACAAAACCGATAACATTGGTTTCTCTGACACCTAAAACCGACAATAACTCTAGTTCGAACATAAAACCGATAACATTGGATTTCATGACACCAAAGCAAAATTTTTGTCGTTTTTAAAACCAACACCGACAACATTGGATTCTATGACACCCCCGAATATTATAAAAACCAAAGAACCAACAAACGAAAAATGCAAAAACTCTAAAGGAAATATTAAAATACAAAACTGTAGAGGGCTTCCTCATAAATTTTCAAAAAATGCTTGTCTTTTACTGCTGCTATCGTAATGACATTGGCAACAACAACAACAACATGTAGTAATAACAGTAGCCTGTTATTTCCCTACAAATACAATTTAATTAAAGCAAATTAAATTTTACAAAACGAAAAAAGGAGAAGAGTAGAAAAAGAATAATCTTTCAACATAATTTATGCCATTTAATTGCGTTGTTTTATTTTCATTACCGTTGCATCTACAAACAAAAGAAGAACAATAAACAGCAATTTGAACTTATTTTTTCTCTTTTCTTTAGAAATTTTATGCTTTTTTGCTAAAACAAGACTCACAATTAACGCTAAATACACTTTACAGAACTAATAGTAACATCCGTATTGAGAGGAATACCTCCTTCAGCCTGCTAGAGGTTTTATAATGAGAACATTTAGAAGTTCAAGTGCATAGTGTTGTGGGAACAACAACAACAGCAACAAATTATTACTTCTATTTAGAAACGTCTTAATCATTCACTTGCATTTGGAATGAAGACACAGTTGCTGTATTTAATTTTTATTTGTTTGTGAATGTGAATTCTTCTTAGCTGTCTGCTTAAACTCTTTCCCTCGGGAACTGTTTAAATGTTGTAACTTTAAATTCAAACACCGGAATGATGACTGCAGATAAGATTCTTAAAAATATATTATAAAAATGAAGAGTGAAGCAAAATACTGGAAAGAATAACTCTATTCAACGATAAGATGAAGGGCAATTCAATTTTGCATTTTTAAATGTCAGGAATAATTACAGTTTGTGCCTTTAACTGCCACCACTTGTTGCTTCAGGCAAAAGCCTGGGTAAAGGCGTACTACCTAAAGTTTTCCTAGGATTTTAGTGGAATATTTAGTATAAAAAGATTGTTTTTATATAGAATACAAAATAACTGCCGCAAATTGGTGTATAAAATGTACACGCGAGTACAAAAAACGAATGCATTGTTTTCTCTACAGCTGGACGTAGCAATATATAAATCTTGTCGTATAAGCGCAATCAAATCAAGATTAATGATTACAGGAAGTCACGTGTTTGCACTTTTTTGTGTTCGATTGCCCCGTATTATCAATGAGGTGTGTTGAAAATGAATATAAGCAAAATCAGAATATATGTGCCACATTTCTATTATAGAAATTATTTTCAGTGCCCTGGAAGTATATTAGCTAGCATGCTAATTTTCGAGAACGATAGTTTTGAGTTCGATTTGATAAACTCGCTTCCAGTCCCTTCAAAACTCTTGATACATACATACATAATTGGTCATTACAACACCTCAGACAGGAGGTGCTTTTCACACAACTTATTTTGTGTGTGTTAATTTTATACATGAGTGAAGGGACGCCTACCATTTAAAGTCGACTCCGAGCGATAGATTTTTTGAGAAACTTTTCAAGGCAAATTTATTTACTCTAAGAGTTTGTGCTAGAAAACTGCTGAGAGGAAGTCGCCAAAGGTATATTTTCTTTTCATATTTCGTTTTGCTCCACATCAGCGCTGTGGTTTGAACCACGGTCTCACGTCACTTGAGCCAACACCTTACCTAAAGATAATCTTCCTGATTTAATTCCTGATTTAACTTTATAATCTTAACATAATGCTTGAAAACTGGCCAATTTTGTAGTAAGTTTTAATCATTTTTACGCGTCTTTCGGTAAATAAAGAAATAAATAAATTAAACGATTCACATTCCTAAATGTCAAAACTTTCAGTCAGCTGACAGCATTGCATGAAAGTATGATTTGAAGTCACTAAATGAAGAACCCTTTATGAATATGTATATGTGGATTCTATTCAATTTTATTTTGTTTAGTGGTAGGGATTAATATTGCAAACTTTAAATAATTCGCTTAGTTAGATGATATAAACGCAATTAAGGGTATAATTAATTAAACATTTCAATGATAAAAATGTTTCAACTAATTTATCTTAGAGATTTGAAATAAATTTCTAATTAATAGATAATGTATCCACATTAATCATTTAAGAGAACGATAATAGAAAATCAATTTAATCATTAATTAAACATGCAATATTATTTAATTAGGCCTTCATTATTTAGCACCACAAATAAAAAAAAAATTTATCAGGTAACGATTATCTTAAAAGCAAATTAAGTTTACCTACAAATAATATGACGGTAATACTTAGAAAATACCAATATCATGCACAAATAATAAATCTAATAGAATGAATTTTCCATTATTATTATTATAATTTTATTTTTTAATTTAATACATTAAAATACAATTTCGGAACTCAATAGAGATATTATGGATTATACGGAATATATTAAAAACTGTAGCGTTAACAATAATAAACCAGGAAAGTCAGTACCATAGAGCCGAAAGCACTATTTACATAAAAACAATCAAAAATTTACATATCGTGTCCCGTGTGGAACAGACCCAATAAGCATTTAATCAACAAAATTATATCTAATGTAGGTTTTATATTTCCACAGGTGTAGCTATGCATACATTCATGTTTTTGTTTATGTATGCATGTATTTATCTGTATGAATTTATGAAAAGTTCAATAAACTTGCAATAGATCTTTTATACAAAAAAAAAAAATCAACAGGAACAACAATCACGTGAATATATATATTCAACAGTTTTATAGTATAGGTTGCTCTATTTTTGCTTTTATTATTATGTTATGAATATCTAAATAGTATATTGAATATGCGTGCGTGTCCATATTAATCTATTCATTAAAGACAGTGCATTGCAAAATTATTCGAACACGTTAACTGTATATTATATAATTTGAAAATTTGACACTACTTACTACGATCACATCACGCAATTATTTAGCGAAAAAGGTTATTGCCCATGGTTGAGTATTAGTCATGATATACATACAGGTACATATTCCCCGACTTACGACCGAGATAGGTTCCTGGTCATCGGTCGTAATCGGTTAAGTCGTAAGTCGAATTTCATATTAAAAAAAAATTAAGAAAAAAATTACATACTGTAGTACTAACTTTTAGGGTCAGGAGAAATGAATCTACCCAAAATGTATATTTATTTATATATGTATATGAAATTTAATTTTAGGGATTCCCCGCAACTACATATTTGTCTTCTTTAAGTATTTTCTATGAAAAAAAATTGGAAAAAAATATGGTCGTAAGTGCGAATAGTCGTAAGTCGAACGGTCGTAAGTCGGGGACTACCTGTATTTATCAAACGTAATGCTTGATTGGTATTTCTTCTACTCTGCCCAGCTGTTTATGAGTTGTCACGTGTACCAATTTGTACACACAATAGTTCATTTGGGCTTACAAATGCACATTGGCGTGAACCGAAAGCAGTACATTTTCTCATCTGCATTTTCTTTCTCTCGGCAATTTTACCATCAGTTATTGGAATTTTTGTGACTAGGCAGCTCGTACAATTTCCAAAATTTTTAAACAATCAACATTTAATTTTTTACTCAACATTTCTTGAGTGCATTATGCATTCTTGAATAGAAACTGGGAACATATGTATGCTTGGGACGAGAGAATAAACACAGGTTGAAACAAAAGCACAAATCGATCTATGTGGAATTAAAAAACACTTATGTGACACTCAATTTTGTTTGTGTTTCCCATATAAACAGGTAGGCAAGTAAAATAGCCTGTGTTACAAAAACATCACATTAATCGTGAGTTGTGAATATATACCCCATTGAGATACTGTGTTACCTTACAAGCTTTCATCAAGGTTTGTCGAAGACATTGCGTTCGTAAAATAGGTGTTGAACTGTTTTTGGTGCCTGCAAACATAATCTTCAAACATTCAACTGCCGTGGTTGCCATTCTTTGTAGATGCGCCCTCAATAAAAATTTGTTGGAACTTTACCAAAAACAATTGCCCAAGCTCTAGTCTCTTCAATGTTTCACAGAAATATATTTCAAGTTTAGATGTCATACGTTGAGAACTGATTTCTCTAACTTAGAATGGCTGTAAGTTTGATTTCATATGACACATGTATCAATGATTTTGATCGCTGCCTAGAAAACACTTAATGATTCTCTCAGTGAGGTACGTTTCATGTATAACTTTATTTAACATTGTACTCTATAAACGGTCATTCAGTCATCGTTGTACCAGTTTGGGTTAAATTCGCTTCGAAGTAATCAACATTCCGTGAATCTTCTGCCGAAGTACAACTCTAAAGCGTGACATTTTGAATTGTATTTAGGTCACCCACCATTCTGTGTAGATTTTCATACCAAAATCCTTTGCACAGAGAACACAGCAAACTCTAATGGTATTAAATGCATCAGAACGTCCAATACCGTTGTTGAACATGTTCTCCATGTTACTCTGAATCAATTTATTGATTTTGTTAGCTTCATTAGCCTTTCTCCACTAATCGGCTTTGTGCCGATTTTCTACTAAAATTTCAGTCCAGAATGAGTCCTCTTAATTTAATCTCCTTAGAAAAGTAGATGAAGATACCTTGAAAATACTACCACAGGTTAGCTTGTATATCTTCACAAAAGGTTTTACAACTGCCTTTGAGGTATTTACTGACACTCTTTCCTGAGAATTAGGTCTAATAATTTTATTTACTTAGTTACTACAATAATAGGGGAACTTTGGATACAAATAATTTCTAGTTGTGGCAGCACTGGTCTCGATATACATATAGACATAATAATGGATTATTAATACCGCTCTAAAATCAATTTTTGATAGTTGGTCAAAATAAAAATACAAAGCTGAATGAACTAAGTGATGAATTTATTCTCTATTGCCTTTAAATTGGCAATTAAATCTTCTGAACGTTTCACAAAATTCATATATCTAACATATAAATTTCTAAAGCAGCATAGAGTAGTTATATACTTATCGCACAGTATAAGCATATAAAACAATTTTTTCGCATAATGCAATATTAAACATGCATATATATGGCATGCATATATGTATGAACAAAAAAAAACATTAACAATAGTAATAATAATAATAATGGCAACAGAGTGTTGCTATATTTTTAAATACTTTCTCCATTTAGTTTTGTGTTTTGTTATCGCAAAAATCATATCAAAAACTATTAGTGAAGGCATGCTTTCAAAACTTTTAGCCTTTTTTTCAATAATAGAATGACCCCATTTTACCCATGAAATTAGATTTTGTTTTTTTTTTTTTTCATTGCTTTTATGTCAAAGATACAGTCAGGAACACATCGTGAAAAAGACGTTTTAAACACGAACACTATTAATGAAAATTGAGGGCGTTTTATGTTTTAAATTTTTGTTTGTTTTTGTTTTATACGAAAAGGACATACAAAACAAAAACAGGTGCAGAAAACACAGCAACAAAACATTTTTCTTTTCATTTAAATAAAATAAAAAAAAACTGAAACATAAAACAAACAACCAACAACCAACAACGACGATTATCCTCTTTTGATGTCAAAATGGGCGATGGAAAGAACATACACTACACTTGTAGAAAACAAAACAAAAACAAACAAAAACACTTTAAAAGTGATATTATAGGCGGCTTTTTCAGAGAAAGGGTATGAGATAAAAAGAGTGTTTTCAGAACACTTTTCCAACTTTGTGGAATAAAAATATTGATAACATCAGGCATGCATATTCAAGATTAATAAATACATACATATGTATGCATACATGCACAATATATGCATTTACATATACATATATACGTACTACTTATATATACATGTACGAGTGCAGCATATATTAAAAACAAGGAGATGTAAAACCGTACGTTACGGATAGAATAACATTAATGAACATTGTGTTCATTTTATGTTTTACGAGCAAAAGCAAATTTACACCAACACATGACTACACACATATGTATGTATATATGTACATGCATACATGCTTATATAGCTTATACTATGGTTATCCATACATCAATGTAAATGGAAGAAGGTGTATCAGTGTAGCTTTAACATCATACTTTATGATTTTAAATGCTTTTGTGTTGTTGATGTCTGCCTTTTTGTTTTCTCTCCTATTTTGAAATTTATAACCTGCATCAAATGCAAAAAAGAAAAAGTGAAAAAAACATTTCACAGAACAGAACAACTTTAAAATTATAATTCATGCAATTTCCTGTAACGCAACGTTATACGGTCATTCCATTCATTTATTATTGGTCTTCTATGACGATAGGAGTAAGTTGCAGTTGAGCCTAAGCAAACTAACAATGCTAAATAATACGTGTTATTATTCGGGTCGTTTGAGGCAACAAAAATCATATTTAATGATACTTTAGGTAATGTACACATTGGTGTGCAGGGATGTAACTTGCAATAGATCCAGAGACATGGTTAGATTTTTTTTGTTTATCGGCAATAGGAAAAATCTTTTATACACATATATATGTATGTATTTATGAAACAGAACTCTTTTTAAAGGCCAAAAAAAAATTAGGACATCCAGTTGTATGCTTGTTCTGAAAATTTTTGCTTTAAATGTCGTAAAATGATAAAAAAAAAATGGAAATTCTATGAAACTTTCAACAATTGATTCAAGGAATTATTGTACGGAAAAAAGATTCCAAGTAAACTTAGTAAGGTCTTTGATGGTTTATGGACAACACAATTAAATTTGTACTTAATAGTTAAACCAAAGAAATGCTTAAATCCAGTCACTAACTACTGGTCAACGACGATCTTAATCAAATTGATTAAAGACATCAAACATATTACTTACATTTTACATTCATACATACCTAATTGGTCATTACAACTCTTCAGTTAGGATTACGACTTAGCTTCTCAACACCACTTATGTTGTGTGTGTTAATTTTATACCTAAATGGCGGGACCTACAGTTAAAGTCGACTCCGAACAACAGATTTTTAAGAAACTTTACATAGCAATTTTTATTTACGCTGAGAGTTTTTACCAGAAATCTGCTGAGAGGAAGTCGCCGAAGAAATATTTTTTCGTATTTTTGTTTTAATTTCTAAGTTAGGGAGCTTGAACCCTGGCCTCATGTCTAATAAGCCAACACACTACCTAGTAGACTACGACGACTTCAGTTGCATTATACTTTTAATATTTTTTGGCTCCTTGTTTCTTTCTAATTTAGGGCCAGTATAAAAGTTCTTGATGTCGTTGATGCATTTGGCAAATGAATCTTTTGATAGAGCATCATAATCATAACCATTGTATTCATTTTCGTATCCCTTAATTTGATTGCAGTTGGTAGCTAAATAATACGATAGTTATCCTTTTTAGATACTGTAAACTTAACCTCAATTTAATTAGGCAATGCTAAGGGTTCGTGCTGTGCATCGGTGAGAGATAATGGTAACTTTAGGTTAGGTTAACGGGTTGCTTGCTGTTTACAGGCAATTTCACTAGGTGGCCCATTGTGTTACACAGTGTGAGGTAAACCCCCTTGTCATGATCCGTTAGAGGAGGGTTTCAACCGCCTCGAAGATGAAACTCGCCAGTTCCTATAGTAACTTTACTTGTAAAACATATTTTCAACAATTTCAAGGTTTCTCTATCTGTCTCTCTATTCTTCTTTCATTCCCTACCTCACGCTCTATTATTTTACATCCTTAGGATGTTCTACACGATTGATTAAAATGTATATAATTATACAGACTTACGATTACCTAATTTACGAGAATGGGTGTGTAACTTTTTGAATTTCCCACCTCTTGACTAAAAAGGCAACATTATCCCTTGTCAAAATTTAAACAGTCTTCGTCATTCAGATTGTGTTGAACGAACATAATTTGAGCGGATAATGGCTGAAACTAATGTTGGGCAAAAATGGTAAAAAAAAAAAAAATCCATGAATTAGGTTACGAATTATTTTCTTATCCGCTAATTCTCTGGATTTGCTGCCAAGAGGCTATTTCTTGTTTCCAAATCTGAACAATAAAATGATTAATAAAAGCCTCAGGCTTATTAACCTCAACTCATAAATATTTATACTGTTTTTTTTTTTCATATTCTACATTACCTTGTAAGCTTGTGGCTTAAAATATTGCTTTAATAGTGAATTTATGCACGCTTAATAAGCCATTATAACCATGAAACCATAATTTCATAATAGCAACTAGTGTTGCTATTACTGTATACTGTTGTACTGGTTGTAGTGTTAAAGAAAACTCGTTCGTTTCGGATCCTGTAATACGATTAAAGTTCTCATTAAACATGCGTAGGAATCGTTAAAAAGCAAAAGAAGAGAATAAAGAAAAACACAAAAACGCAACGAATTAATTCAAAAATAGTGAAATGAATAATAAACAATTGTGAAACGATGTTGATGCTCATATACTGCTTGGGCATTTAAAGTATATGTGTTAAATCCAGAAATATAGGTAAGCAACAGCAATTTTTATGCAAATTTAATTTCGATGCAAAATATAAACAAAAGAAAACGAACAATAGTACACCATAAAAGACAGAATGAAACAGAAAAATGGAAGAGGATTCTGAAAAGAATAAAAACTAAAGAAAATTTCTAATATTCATTATTCTTTCATTTGATATTTTCTTTGTTTCTTCTGTTGTTATTTTAATATTCACTTTTAAACGAAAACTTTGGTTTTCAATAAATTTGGACAGGTTTTTTAAATTGAAAAATTCCGAATTTAGAGTAAAAGAGAAACAAAAGGACTACTTTTTTAATTTTATTATATATACAATATGTATATAGTTTCCCACTACTGACAAGAAAGGGTTGTAATGACCAATTATGTGTACGTATGATAGTAAAGAGTTTTTAAAAGCTCTTTCTTCAAACTTTACGAATTCGAAATTGATTTCAACCAATGCAGGAAAGTTGAATCAATGAAAAGAGTGGCCGTTTTCTGGACCTGTAGTTACACAAGTTTTGTAAGAAATGAGCAACCAAAACTCCACTCATTATATGCCCTGTTCGAGAACAAGGATAACGGCTGAGAAGAGAAGACAACGGATCATACACTGCTTTAGCAAACATTTGAAGGCAAAAGTTTCTTTAGTAGGTTCGCTCACTAAAGGAAGAGTCAGTTGGCGCTAACTATGGATTCTGTAGCAGAGTATATGGACTTTGTTTTGATTAATTGTCACCAATTACAATTTGTAAGTAAACCGATCTAAGATATATTTTTCGGCCTTGGTGTTCTATTCACAGTAATAAAAGTTTTTAAATTATTAATGTTGCATATTATACTATCGTATATCTATCGATATGGAATGGAAATCTATTGTTAGAATAGCAATTCGTTTATTTGTCTTTTAACAGAAAATTATCATGTGTGCTTATTATTTACAAAGACATTTATTTATAAAAGAATTATACAAAAGATATGTTGTATAAATTCCTTTACTATTGGTATTCATGTGTAATGGAAAAATTTATATTCACCAGTTTTATTATTCACTGAAATTTAATGTTAAGGTATGGACATATTAAATGAAAACGCAAGAATACATTATAAGCTGCAAACCTAAAAAAATTACCATAATTATGAAGAAACGTATTAAATTAAAACAAATTATTATTTCAACGAAAAATTGTTTACATCCCAAGAATTACTTTTACAATATTCATACTCCCACTTAAAAGAAATTACAAATACAAGTGTGTTTCATAGCAATTTAAAGGCATTTTTATGTTTTCTTTACTTGACTTTTTTATTAACACAATCCATTTATTACTGCCATTAACGACCGCAAAAATGTCAAAAATTAATACGAAAATAATATGCCAATAATTTGTATAGAAAGTATAGAAAAGAAAAATACGCAAAAAGTCAAATAATTTCTAACAAAGACGACTGTGTACTCGAACGTCTGCTATTACGTATTGATTTTTCCTTTCATAATTATTTTTGTTATTAATTTTATATTTTTATTGTACTGTTGTAAAATGGAAATGATTATTATGAAATTTATATTTAGCCTCTAAATGTTGACCAATTAATTTTTGCAAAAAAAAATTTTCTACAACACTTCAGAACTTCAACTTCAATATTATTAACGAAAACACCATAACTCACAGCTTTTTGCATGAAATTATGTACGCGTGCAATATATTGCTTTGTGGCATAATGTTGGTTTGACAATCAAGCAAGAATGTCAAAATATGGTTGGCTTTTAAATGACATTTTTTGCACATTTTGCATCCACAATATCACTTGTATTGATTAAAATATAGTCTGGATTAAAAACAATTCATCATAAACCACCAATAGTGATTAATTAATGAAAATTGTAATATGTATGTTCGAGTATAAAGGCTATAAATACTGTTCATACGAGTATACATATAATTTGTGAATGTGCATTATAAGTATACGTAGTGTGTTCAAAAAGGAAAATGGCTTTGTAAAAATCATTTAAAACGGACCAAATTATTTGCTATAAGCACGTTTAGGTGATAAGCACATGTTGCTTGGTTTGAACTGTAAGTTCATCATGAGTCCCTGATGTGTGCTTACATAGAAATATCACGAAAAGTTTGTCCAAGTAGCACACTCAAGGTAGTTGCTGAATTCATTAGCGGGGCATTGAGTTCTAATGGTCTTGGCCATACAGCCAATGGCTTACGCAGAAGCTCAGCTTTAAGTAGCAGAGTGATCATTAAATGTTGGCTCTAAGTATTCTGTTGATTAAGTTAAAGAAAAATTGAATATCGCCAAATATAACCACGCCCACTGACCATACGATTCAGATCGCACCCTCTCCACAGCAAATTAATGAAGCATGTCATAAAATTCAAATCTATTATTTTTTGTTGATAAAATCCCCGTAAAAGTTTTATAAATAAAAAAATTAAAAAATTTATAACTACTGTGAGTCGTAGAAGAATGAAAAACCTAATCTCACTGATCTGTTGAACGTTGGATGTTTGAGGGACTTTTTCAGAAGCTACGAAGGGTTTTAAAGTAGGGGAAATGCATAACTGTGAGCCAAACTTGGATTAAGTGTGTATCCTCTAGTGTGATCCAATCGCACCTATGTATACAACTCGAGATATGGATTACCGAATCCAATCTTATTTATAAAATAAGGGATTTGTTTTTAGACACCTTTTGTACGTTCTAAGTACTTTGCAAAGTATTTTGACAAATTCTTATATGTTCTTTTAAACTTTGTTTTGCTTTTGCACGTTCAAAGTTTACTTTAACAAACTCTTGATATTTTATTGTTGTGTATATAACTATTTGTAAACGATGAACGAAGAACAAAGCAACTTTGCGAGTACGCCAAAGAGCAAACTCACAAACGTTTTTTTTTCCCTTCTCTTTGTTAAATAATTAATGAGGCATTTACGTTCTAAAATTACAAGATATTTCATCTACATTATCCTATTATTATCTTTATTGTGAAAATTTAGATCAAAAATGTTGCGTTTTCTATGATTTAAATTTTTAGCAACTGAAACAGCAAATCACCTTAATTAAGTCTTAAGTAGATATATAAATATCAGATTATAAACAGTCATGGTGAATCAGTGTAAATGAAATTCGTACTACTTTTTACAAGAAAAAATATTGCAAACTCAATTACTTAAGCAGCACTTTGTTAAAAAAAAAAAAGAAAAACAAGCTTAATCACTATGATTTACGATGCGAAAATTTAAAAAAAAATATTTTGATGTAATTATCACGTAGAGTTTAAGGAAAAATATATTTTGTTTTGTTTTTCTTTTGCATTTTATTTCGTTAAAGACCCTATTTGAACTGTTTTCATAGTGCAATTTTCAACCAAAAATAGTTGAAATTTTTTTTGTAAAAATCTAAAACTTAGAGTTCAATCTCTTTGCCGTATTATTTTTCTATCCTTTCAAGAGTTTTTGTTTTCAATAAGAAAAATCAGCAGAGAATATTTATTAAAGTCTTTTATTTTGCTGAAAGACAGTTTTAAAGTATTTCATTCCTTTATATTTCCCTTAAAAAACAAGGCGATTTGTCTTTTTGAAAATATTTTTCTAAAAACTAAGAAAAAAAAATTAGTTTTTCCTTGTTATTCACAATTGTCGTTGGATTTATCACTGCTCATCAGTTACAACAACGTTTTATATTGTTGGTAACTTAAATATATAAGTATGTATGTAAGGATGTATATGTATTGTTTTTAAGACAAAAATTTATTGTATTTCTTTTTATATTTTTTGTTAGAAACATTTTTAAATTTTAAAATGTTTTAGAGATGAGAACGTAAATATGTATGTTATTTTAAAATATTGTAGGAATCTAGTTCAAATCCTAAAACTGAATATGTAACGTGGTAGTTTTCTTTAATATTTAATTCTAAGTTTAATCAACTCAATGGTTTGTAAAGTAAATGAATAGTTTTAATGGCAGGTAATCACCAGGTTGAAATATTAAATTTGTAAACAAAATTACTTTTATTTAAAAATAAAGTACTTGTATAAGTACCCTATAAAACTGTTTTTAAAAGCCCCTATATTTTTAAATGATATTGAAGAAAAATATCCAACTTAAGACGCGTTTGAACCTTAGTCCGAAATGGATTACAATTACTTGCAGATGATTATTTGGAAAACAGATGCAATGTACACCTCTATTGGTCTTGTACATCGTTGCCGTACATCACATATGTCAGAATCTTTAGACACAACTGGGTTTTGGGAATTGTACATTTCATTCCCTTTCTCGCCTTGTTACCTAATTCAGCTAATGTGGTAAAAAGGCCATAAAATCTTTTGTACTCTTCTCATACTTTATAAAGACTCCCTATATTACCTTCTTTAAGCCTATTGCCCTGGCAAACCTCTAGACACTGCTCGGTGGTAAGAATGCCAATTCCATGGCCAGTGCATTGTATGCACAAAGCTGTTTTCTTCTGGGATGTCTTCGTGCCTCACAAATTCTATACATATGTTTCGATAATACATTCTCACCACTACAAAATCTTCATGTTGGTCTCGGGACAAGACCCATTCAGTCAAAAGACCAGTTGTCAACAACAGGTTACTTTTTGATGGTCTGATGCATGACCCAGATCGCCTCTTATTATAATTTCCCAACAAAAGTTTTAATTTGCCTCAAAGCCACTTGGTTTTGCCCCTCTTTATCTCCCCTTTCATTAAGCATACCTTTGCATATTTCACAGAAGGATTTGGGCCCCATCAACATCTTGGAAGCCTACCGAAAAATCCTACATAACCTTGGACCTAGCAGAGGATAATCTTATACTGCGTATCTAACTGATTTAGCTTCCCCAGACAGTTCCATACTATCAGTGATTTAACCTCATAAGACCTGCGTGCTCATATGGTGACTTGAGTGTCAGACAAAATTGATATGTTCCTTCTTTTGTACATCCTCTCCAAGTTGAATTGAGCACATCATTCGGTTTCATTTACTTCCACGTGGGAGACATCCGCGAGTTTTCACATGGGTTTGAAATATTTTATTCTGGGACCAACAACTCCCATTTCGGTTTCAAGACCCGTTCTTGATCGAAACAATCGCCTGCTTAAAATTAAATATCAGCTTTACTTAAGTGGTATAACATTTGAAGAAACTTGTTACGTACTACAGATCATATACAAAACCACGGCAAAAATTGTCTGCTAATTTATTAGAGTGAAGTATATTGCAGGGCTCTTACACTTGATTTGTTAAATTATTTAAAAATTATATGATTTTGTTTATAGGATGAATTATTATAAAAATGGACTTAAGCATACCAGATATAGCAAAATTTTCGTAACTAATTGTTCCGTATTGGTGATGGAAACTGTGTAGATAATTTTGTAAAGTGAAATAATTTTTTGTTTAAATATGTTTCATATTTCGTTGCATGCAACATATCTTTCATATTGCTCTCCTTGCATGTTGTTACAGTACATGAAAAGTGCTACACTTATAGGGAGTCATGGCAGGCGATTACTAAATGATTTACCACAAAGGAAAGTAAAATAAGACAACAACAAAATGAAAACAAAACCGTAAAACAAAATTTCTGCAAGAACCTTTAGCCATGGTTTAATGACAGCAAACTTATAACAACAACAAGAGATTTAAAAAGAGAAACAACTTTCCGAAATTAATGTTAGTGTTCTGAAAGCAACAATATTGTCGGTGTGCAAGTGTATAGGTCTGGTTACTAAACTGTGTTGTTAAAGTGGCGTAAATTACTGCAAAATGTATGTGTGGACATGTTTAAAGTTTGTTTTTGCTTAAATTGTTTTTCTTTCATCTTCCACTTCAAGCTTTTGCCTGTCAGTTTTAAAGTAACAAAAAAATATAGTATCGTCCTATAGAAATCTATGAATACATGTATGCATATCTACGTATATGTAAGTATGTATGTAAGTTTATGTTTCCAAAAAAAATAAAAAAAATAAGCTCTTACAAAGTTCAAATAAAAGTTTAAACGCTTCCTTCTCTACATAACTTTGCACTGGTTGGGTGATGATGAGGATAATTTTATCTTAAGTACGGTGGTATATGAGGTTAAAAAGCCATCATTTTAGTATTAAGACAACAAAAGACAGAAAATCAACAAACAAAAGAAAATAAAAAACTATAGACAAAGAGAGCAAATTCTTGACTTTACTATTACTCAAGTAATGACATCCTCAGATACTACTTCTTGTTTACTTCCCATGTTGTTCACACAACAGCACTTATGTACGTAAATAATTTATTCTGAAATATTAATGCTCGAGTATGTGTTCATTATATTTTCATATGCATAATGTACGAGTACATGAGGAGTTGTGATTCTGTATACCTTTTATCAAACTAACGTTTTTTAATTAAAACTTTAAGACATAATACTTGCATGTTATGTTTATGGTTATCGAAAGCATCAGTTTAATTATATTTTTTTTTTATTTATATTGGAAAAAGTTTAAGCAAAACTACAATTCAATGTGAATGTAATTTCTTAAAACAATAGAACACTGACGTAATTACACCAGGTACTCATTATATTGGAATGAATACTGAAATTAATAGGACTGTTGACAACTACAGATTTCATGAAATTTTTGAATTGCTAATAAGGCAAGTAAAATTGAATTTACAACAAAAATATGCTAAATCGGAAGAAATATTTTTTAATTATAATAAAAAATGTATATTACAAAAATTACAATAAAATCATTTTCATTCAATACTGGTATATTGGCATCAGGGTTTGAAAATCTTTCAGTGAACAAAATTTGTCTTTTACACAACTTTTGCAAACCAATATTTTTATACTATTTATTTACATACACACACAATTGGTCATTACAACCCTTCAGTCAGATTTCCAGCTTAGCTTCTCACACCACTTACATATATTGGGTGTGTTAATTTTATGCATGAGTTGGGGGACATACAGTTTAAAACCGATTTCGAAGACCGGCATATTTGAGAAACTTTTTGTGGCAATATTATTTTACTTTTACAGTTTTTGCCAGAAGGAAAGGTTTTTTCATATTTCGTTTTTGTTCGATATGTCTGAGCTGGGGATTTAACCACGGGCTTTCGTTAAGAGACGAAACTACGGCGAATTTTTTTGTATAATACAGGTCAACTTCATTTACACTTGTTAATACAATATTAGAATTTAAACAATAACTAGTAGATATTAAATAAATTTTATTTTAATTTGATTAATTTAAACCTCTGCTTTTTAATATATTTAGTAAATAATTAAAAATTCATTTCTAAAGTATCCAAAATATATCTTCAGATTCACACTTTTTCTTCTTTGTTTAACATTATACGTTTTTATTCCTCTTTCCACAATTTTTTTTTACATATTTTTAAAAAATTTAATAACGGGATTATGTTTCCTATTTACAGTTTATATTCCACATTGTTTTTTTTTTTTTAATTTTTAACTTTTTCTGTTTCTCTTTATTCACACTTTTATAGCCTCAGCACCAGTTTTAGAGCAGCCACCACAAAATGTAACAGCTTTAGATGGCAAAGATGCTACCATTTCGTGTCGTGCTATTGGTGCACCAAATCCAAACATAACCTGGATTTACAACGGTAAGTGTTGCAGTATAAAAAATACTATTTATTTTAGAAAATAAAAATCTTTTCTCCGCGCTATACTTGGTGGTAAAATACTTTAATACCGAAAAAATGCCAGGGAAAGTAAATTTTATTAAAGTTTTATGGGGAAAACTAAACATTATTCAAAGAAAATAAATTATTTAAAGTTTTCATTTGTAGTCTTCGATATTTGATTAAATGCCAGGAAATATTTCATTTACTTTTACAAATTTCATGGTTTTTTTTTCAAATTTTTAAAATTTAAACGGTTGAAAAACCATAAAGTATATTTATGGTAGAATTTTAGTCCAGAAAAATAAAAGAAAGAGTGCAATTTAAGGTTTTAAAATTTGCATGATTGAAAATATTAATCAAGTTTTCAATGGATTATGTCTGTGACTCTTTTTAAATATATTTTACTAATGAATTGTTTTATTTATTTTTTCTTTCTCTTAACATTTAACAATTTTACTGTCACTGCTACTACTACAAACAAAATCTAACAAAACTGAATACCAAATATCCTGCAAACAAACAAAAAATGAAAATAATTGTTTGAATTAATGCCAAAAAATAACACAATAAAATGATAATAACCATGCAAATTTCAAATTGGCTTTTAATGGGTACAACAATGCGAAAAATATATAAAAAACTATGATTGTATTTTGTTACTTGATTGTTGGTCGTTTTCAACTGTTGTGGTGTGATGACTGTGTACAATGCCTTAATACTGGTGTTGGATTTAATGTTCTTCTATTGAAACTGGCAACTTAACTCGCGTATTTTGAAAACAACTGTTATTTTTATAATGAATGCAAACACATGCAACAACTAAATTTGAAACTGAAAAACATTAATAAACAAAATTGTTTAATGGACACAACAAATGAATATTTTTGTTCATTGATAAAATATGACAATGAACATGTCAATAATAATATTTATTTATAACCACCATTCACCAAACAACTGCTATGTCAACATTTTTGTCGGTGACATTTTCTACAACTACGCAAACAACATCAAAATTTCACCTGCCTGCTACTCTGGAAAAATTTTCTGATTCTATTGTAAATGGCGCCAATTTTTAATCGCTTTTTGTCCTTGATGCTAATCAACGAACCGGAATTAAAATGGTTTCGGTTTCGATGTCCCTACAAATATGACAACTACCATCTATTGTGCGAAACAATTTTTAACATCGTCATCATCGTTATGGTTGGCTTTGGAATCGCTAACATCATCATAACACTGCAAATTTTATGGGTACTTGATATCAATAACAACAACAACATCATTAAAATTATATTGGATACCAACGAAATGTTGGCAACTTTACTACATACACTCTATATATGCAACCAAATTGTATATATACAAAAAAAAACTCGACAATAAAACCACTCGCCAATACGCGCTCCAACAAAATTTTCAATGAATAATACAATGTGATGTTACCACAATTATTTTTGCCAACATTCACTCACTCAACCACCCATCTATCCACCTACCACATTTGCTGCCAACAATAATAACAACAACAACAACAATTACAAACAGAAACACAACTTGTTGAGATTTCGAGTCGTGTACAAATTTTAGAATCTGGAGATTTATTATTATCGAACGTACGCGAATCTGATGCTGGTCTTTACACTTGTGTACGTTCAAATGAAGCTGGCACTGTTAATGGTGAAGCTTATTTAAGTGTTTTGGGTAAGTATTGTTTGTAGCTATTTTTTAACAATTTTGTATGCAACAAAAAATACTCACACGCATGCAAATTTGCAAGTTTATGTTGAATTTATTGTTTTGGATTGTTTTTATTTTTTGTTTTTATTTTTGCAGTATTATAACCAACAATGACAACTTTTATTATCATTTTTAATTCACACTAAACCTTTACTAAAACTGCAGAAAATTTAAAGAATTTTTTTTTTTTGTATTTCGTTTGTAGGTCATTTACAGGAAATGTTGTTCCTTTTTGTGATTTTTGTGATTTATAATGCAACAAAGACATAATTTGCCAAAGAAGGAAAATTCAAGACTAACTACAGGAATTAGAAATTACGTTTGTCAGAAAATTTTTGATAGTTTATACTCTTCTTCATCTGATACTGGAGTTTCCAAGCCTTGTAATTATTTTATTATGTTGTATTAGCTTGCGAAACCTTATGCCTGATCTTAATAACCGAGTTTTACAATTTATTTATTGATACACTCGTAAGTGTGTATTTAAGAACTTAGTCAATTCCCATATATTTTTCTTAAAAAATGACCATGTGTCTCTACTTTTCCCCATCATACAGAATTTGATCACTATGTAGTGTTCCTATCCAGGTCGCATCCCTTTGCAAGAGCATGGCTGGTTCGATTTTTGGGATCTTGGACAATTTATTTAATTCGTTTTTATACGCTACTTCATTAGCGTATTGTTCAGTCACACGTAGCAAGTGGGCATTACAATGCAATAGCTACTAAATAAACCGTTTACATACGTAATTATGGTATCCAGATTCACATTCCTGGCTAAATATATTCAATTTAGTATAGTAAAGGCTGTGCATGCTTTCCGAATTCTGTTTTCAACATCCGTTGTTGATACACCGTCTTCAGTGCTCCATGTACTGTAATGTTTTGCTACTGGTGTTTGTACTTATAATTTTTGTTTTTCTGTGTTTGTTTGTAAGTTTACTTTTAAAACCTTTTTATCGATGAAGTTCTGAATATTTTCCAAATTGGAATATTATTAGTTGTACTACATATTTCGTTAGTGCACACCAACACATCTAGCTGATGGTTAAGATGTAAGCATATCCAAATGTTGTTGATTTTCTCATTACCGGACAATATCTAGCATTGTTGTGTTGATCGATTAGTTAATATTGTCGCTTCTTAACAAAAATGACAACACTCCTCGGGTCATAAGGCATCTGCTAGTTGACACCTTGCAAAGTTTTGTACATGCTGCAGCCATTGATAACACACTATTTCTCGATTGAAAGAGAAAATAAAGAAGGTGAAATAATTTCGTGCAGAAATGGAAATCCCATGAATTAGGCTTTCTAAAAACTGCTACTTCATTCGCCCTATTCTTTATTTAGCATCGATAAACTGTTTCCTGTTTCCAAACCTGAAGAAATGGTTCGGTGGAAAGAGATTTGAGTCCAGCAACGAAATTATCTCACAAACGAATGTATATACCACAGATATCAATGAGCGCTTTTTTATTAAACACAGCGTTTACTTACAATGTCCATGGACTTATTGGTCCAATCTACTATAATAGTTTTAAAAAATGTTCCATTATACCCTTAAGTTGAGTAATGCCATCAGCTTCTACCCTGTTATGGTTCACTACGAGTATAATACTGTTATGACTCAGACATAACAATCATACGAATTTAAAATTATTTTTTCATTCACACATTCAATCTATTGAAACACACACGTCCTGCATGAAAAGTAATTTCAAATAGATTTCAAAATCAATGAGAAAACTCCATGTATTTTTCTTAATGAATTGATTCTATTAAAACAATTCGACTTTTACTTTTATGTTTCTGCAATTTTCATTTCTGAAATTAGTCGCATTGAAAAGAAGTAAGTCTGGTTATAATTGCATTGTTTGCACACATACATCTATACATTCACATGGATGTAGAAATTTGATTATCCTTCGCATTATAACTAATCTTGTTGCTAATTATTGTTGGCACTATTCTCTCTCTCTCTCTCTGTCATCGTGTGATATTTTTAATTGCAATGTTTCACAATAAGTATTACTTTTTAAGTGATTTTCTGTGGTTGTATTGCTTGCCATTGTTTTGATGTCCTGCAAAAATTTTAATTGGATTTTCAACCAAATGATTATGACATTTAGTTTGCCTTCTGGAAAAATGGAATTTTAGTCGTGTGACCAAAAACCAAAACAGAAAACATTAGAATTCAAACTTTTTTGTTTTTTGTATAATGAAAGCAATAACTGAGATATTTTCTAGTTGTAATCGGAAGAACAAAATGTAATTTTGGAATTAAAAAGGATATCAAACTAGGTTAATAGAAATATTTAGCTAGCGTTGAAGTATTTTTCCATAAAACTAATGCAATTGATGTAAAATTCTTTTATTTAAGATTTCAGTTTATTGCTAAACTTTAGTTTTTTGTTTCTTTATTTTTCATTTAATTTCCTATCACAGTCATCAATTTTAGCTGTTGACAAACAACAAAATTCAAATGTTTCTGTATAGTTTTGTTTTCAATTTCCCTAAACGCCATACGCCATATATCATTTCATAACAAACAAAAGGATATATACAAAATATAATAAATATATTTCAACGAAAATTGACTATATTTTCATTCTATGTATGTTTTTTTCTTTCTTGTCTCAAAAAAAAAAAAACGAAAAAATATTAAAACACAGTTCGCACACAAATCATACAGCCACCAGTTGACACCACGGTTCTATTGGGTCTGACCGCATCGTTGCAGTGTAAAGTCTCTAGTGATCCAACAGTACCATTTAATATTGATTGGTATCGCGAAGGTCATCCAACAGCCATTAGTAACTCACAGCGTATTGGTGTACAATCGGATGGTACTTTAGAGATACAGGCTGTACGAGCCTCGGATGTTAGCACCTATTCTTGTGTCGTTACCTCACCGGGTGGCAATGAAACGCGGTCGGCACGTTTGAGTGTTATTGAACTGCCCTTTCCACCAGCCAACGTAAAGGCAGCACGTTTAGAGACACCTGAACAGCGTGCCATAAACGTATCATGGACACCAGGTTTTGATGGCAACAGTCCAATATCGAAATTTATCGTACAAAGACGAGAAGTATCCGAATTAGGTAAGTTCAATTGTTTCTCTTTATTGCTTTTTCTTTTCTATTTTTTTTTTTTGTTGTCATAAATATATTTTTTTAAATGCATGAGCTTGTGTCAGCAGTATATGTATGTACATATGTATGCAACTTCTGATAACATTTTATTCAGAAAACAGTAATTAAAGGAAATATTTTTGTTCAGCTTATTGCAGGCAAACAAATCAAAATTTTTGGTAATTGTAATAGAAATATTTAAACGTACAGTCACAGAAAAAAGTCTACATACACAATTCTACGTAGACCTTATTCCAGCTAATTTTTTTGTTTCTAGTAATTTATAGGCTATATTTTTTACATTCATTTTTGTCTTCAAACTTTCTTAATTCTAACTACATATAGTGGTGTATGTAAATTTTTTTACTTTGACTGTATGTAAGAATACAATAGAATTTCTGTATGCAAAAAATATTTCATATTAGGGTAATTGTTTGTAAGGGTTTAGGGTACAGTTATCGTGCATCTATCTTCATGGTGATAATAAAATACTTACTTCTCTGAAGCAGTTTTGAAACATGAATTTTTAATTTAGTTCAGTAAAGAATTGTTCAGGTATATTTTTTTTTAATTTAATTTTTAGCGGGGGTTCTAGCAATCATAGAGGCTACAATGATAGCCTTATAATTGACAGAAATTCCGCAATGTTTCGTTATAAGAGCCGTTTATTTTGAAAGTGACATAAGTCACTTTTTTTTAATGGAAAGATACCATTCAATTTTATTTAGTGTTGTTTAGTTTAGTATTTAGTGTTGTGACTTATGCCACTTTCAAAATAAACGGCTCATATGGTAATCATTATGAAAGCTTTTCAGTCAATTAAAAAAGTTAAAGGAATTTAATCTACCACAAACACAGTTTTTACCTTTAGTTCTTAAATTATAGTGTTTTTAAGTATGCGCTAAAAATAGTGTAAAATTCTTAGAAAAATGTAGTGCAGTTCAGATAGAAAGTGAAGAAAATCCTATACGTCTTTTAATAATAAAGCTATGCCACCAACATCATGCTTAAATGCACTTTGGTGATACTTTGTAAAGTACTTTTAGAGTTAAACTTAGCACTCAGCAAAAAAAAATATACAATGCTGGTCAAAACAAACTAAACAAATCTTACGATAAAAAAATTATTTTCAAAATTTTTACTTAATAGCTGATAAGAAAGCTATAAATTGTGGTTTTGACATTACCTATATATAGATATACCCGCATTTAAAAGAAACGTCATTCTGCAAAGCATATTGTTAACACCTACTTCCAGGCGCCTTTGCCAATGGGTCACATCAAATGATAACAGTGTCCTTCCAGCTCAAATAAACTTATCCTATACAACGACAAATCATTGTTGGTTCTCATCTGGAAATTATTGCCAATTAGGACTGAGCAGAAGATTGCTCGAATAGTCCAAAGGCAGCTGTATCAGTGCGAAAATATCATCCACGCTTTCACGCCACAGAGACTGAAGGGGAAGATCCGGTTTCTGTCCGTATTCAGCTGTTCAGTATTTCTACGCTGGATGTCTAGACATAAAATTATAATATGCATTGGTATGAGTCTTAAACAAACTTTTCAAAAACTTTCATAGGAAAGTACAGCAGAGAATATATTCATTATAGTTTACCAATGTGAAATGCTCTATAAAGAACTTTGTAGAAAGTGCAAAATAGTCAAATTAGTAGTCACCTATATCATCAGTAAATATGAAACAACAAGACGTCCACAACGACTACCAAAATCTACTATTTTAATAGAGATTGTTAGATAACTCGATAATCCATACAAGTCAATTCTAGGTATTCTAAAATAATTAGATCTTCGGATAAGTACACTTATACTTATAAAAAACCAAAAAAAGGAAGCTTAACTTAAATTGCACGGAACCATCTGAACTGGACTAGAGATCAAAGAAATAAAATTTTATTTTCCAATGAATTCAAATTTAATATTGCAAGCACAACGGTGCATCTGAGCTATGGCACGATGTAACTTTGCTTTTCAAGACAAAACCTCTTACATAAAATCATGGACAGCATGGATAAAATATGCTGACCTTTACAAAATGCTATGTTGCTAAAAATTATACCTAAAGTGCCATGCAAAGAAATCCGCAACTGATTGACGTAGCCAAAAGTCCTTGACACAGTTGTTTACTCCTATACAAAACATGTAAGAAATCATAAATAAAAAATCAAATGAGAGTCTTTGCTGCTATTAATCAATCTTACGGACTCGATGCCAAAAATTTGTCGAGAGTTAATTAAAGACAAGTAGAACAAATGTTACTAAACACAATATTGAAGTCAAAAGTCATAATTTAGTTTGTTTTTTCGCTTGAATATACAATATAATATACAAAAAAACTTTTGATTTGTAATTACGGGAATATTTTAGTTATTAATCAATAGAAATTTTCTTAAAAAAAATTAATATATTTGTGTATTACATTTTGTTTCGTTAGTTTTTATCGACATTGTATTGTCAAGGATATTATTAAGGAAATAAAACCAGTATTTCGTTTTTATTTTCCTACAAAATTGTAAAAAAAAATTTTATTCTCTCTCCTTACTTTGGTGTCATTTTTATAAATCAACACAAAACTAAAAAGAAAAAAACTACAGCTCACACAGAAATAAATTTAATATTTTTTCTTTCTTTTTCTCTCGTTTTGTTAAATTTTTGGGTTTTCAATTCAAAAAATAAAAATTTGCACAACACAAAAACTACCGAAAACATTTTCAAAATATCAACAACACCAACTTCAAAACAACAACTTGGAACGGCTGATTTTGGTTACTCAACTCTTCTTTTCCAAACTATCCCACTGAAACCTAAATCACAATTGCAATTACTACAACACTTTATAACAATTTAAATGAATAATAATATAAATCTATTATTAATTACGCTAAATGTTCAATGTTGTTTCAATAATTATTTTTCTTTTTTATATTTGGTTCTGTCTCTTTAATGTTTTACTTAAATTATTAAAATTTTTCCTTTCATTGAATTGAATTGATTTTCTTTGGTTTGCATTTCGAATATATATCTTTATCCTTTTACCATGCCTATATTTACTATTCCAAATTAATTAACTTCATCAGAAAAATTCGTAGGTCCTGTACCAGATCCCTTACTAAATTGGGTTACCGAATTAAGCAATGTGTCAGCCGAAAATCGTTGGATTTTACTGCGTAACTTGAAAGCCGCAACAGTCTATCAGTTTCGTGTAAGTGCTGTAAATCAAGTTGGTGAGGGTTCACCATCAGAGCCAAGTAATATTGTTGAACTGCCACAAGAAGGTAAGTTTATGTGGACATATGATTTATGTAAATATGATACATGTAAATATGTACGTAGTTACTTTTTTGGTTTTTGCTTAATTGTAAAGTATAATTTGTAGGTATTTTTAATTTTATAATGTCAATTTTGTATTTATTTTTTAAATGGTTTAAGGTTTATTGAATATTCATGAATACAAGTGATCTTGTATGGATACAATCTGTATATTTATAAAATATACATATATAAATGTACATACAGTAAGCGTCAAAAGAAACTGTACAATAAAAAAATATACATTCAAAAATTACCGTTATTTTTATTTTAAAATTCTTTCATTGCCAGTTTTTAAAATTGAAACAAAAAATATTACAAAAAATTTCGAAATATTGTCAAATTTTTTCGGGCACTCTCCATCCATAGTGTACAATTTCTTTTGAAGCTCACTGTATATGTATAATATTTAAATGAACAATATTTTTGTTTTATTTCATTATAATTTTTTCTTTTTTTATGATTTCAACTATTTGTTAAATTTAAAAAATTGCTTCAATTTGCATAAGAAATGATGACCATCGAATGTAAACAAATCTCTTTATTTATAATATATTTTTGCACATATTTTTGAATTTATTTGCAAGTTAAAGTTAAAATTAATAATAATTTCAAAAGAAACGTATACTATTTTGATTTTAATTCTTTCCTTTTTGCCTTAGTTTGAGTTGAATTAATTTTTTTTTTGTTCAAAATATTTTCAAGCTTTTTGTTAAAAATTATCTTGTTTTTGTCCTTAATATGTACGTATGTATATTAAGAATTTCATGATAATGAAAATCAATCGTATAATATGAACCCAAACTAATGCTAAAATATGAATTCCTTTTCTGTATTTCGTGCACTCGCTCTGTGGTATTGTATAATATGTAGAATTACCGCTACACCGAGGTATATATTGCATAAATTAAGTAATAAATAAGTTTTAATTTTTAAATTTAAATATGATTACTTATGGTTACAACTAGTACTTATGCTAAATACTAATGCATATAATTTGTTCATTTGAATAGCTCCCTCTGGACCTCCTGTTGGTTTTGTAGGTTCTGCACGCTCTCAGTCGGAAATCATAACACAATGGCAACCGCCATTAGAAGAGCATCGCAATGGTCAAATTTTAGGTTACATCATAAGGTATCGTTTGTATGGTTACAACAATGTACCCTGGATGTATCAGAATATTACCAATGAGGCTCAGCGAAATTATTTAATACAAGAGCTAATAACCTGGAAGGACTATGTTGTACAAATTGCCGCCTACAATAATATGGGAGTTGGAATTTATACCGAAGGTGCAAAAATCAAAACTAAAGAGGGTGTACCTGAAGCACCACCTACAAATGTTAAAGCACAAGCTTTGAATTCAACTGCTATTTCAGTGAGTTGGACACCACCAAATCCTCAGCAAATTAATGGTATTAACCAGGGTTACAAGCTACAAGCGTGGCGTTTTCAAACCATTGATGGTGAAGATAGAGAAGTGGAAGAGCGAATGATTACAGTTCCACCCAGTTTAATAGATCCATTGGCAGAACAAACCGCCATTTTAAATGGCTTAGATAAATACCAAGACTACAATGTTACGGTATTATGTTTTACCGATCCTGGTGATGGTGTCAGGAGTTTTCGTGTTCCTGTTAAAACAAAAGAAGATGTGCCCGATGAAATTACCGCTTTGCATTTTGATGAAGTTTCCGATCGTTCAGTAAAAGTGCTATGGGCTCCACCAAAAAATATTAACGGCATATTGACTGGCTATACAGTACGTTATCAAGTTAAAGATCGTCCCGAAACTATGAAATCAGTTAATCTCACTGCTGAAGATACCCAACTGGTGGTCAATCAATTGCAGGCAACAACACACTATTGGTTTGAGATCAGAGCCTGGACACGTATAGGTGGCGGGCCACCAAAGACGGCTACCATACAATCGGGTGTGGAGCCAGTTTTGCCTGAGCCGCCAACTAGTTTGGCTTTATCGAATATTGAAGCATTTTCTGTAGTCTTACAATTTACGCCAGGTTTTGATGGCAACTCTTCAATTACTAAATGGAAAGTGGAAGCACAAACAGCTCGTAATTTAACGTGGTTTACGGTGTGTGAAATATCGGATCCTGATGCTGAAACATTAACCGTGACGGGTTTAACACCGTTTACCCAATATCGTTTGAGATTAAGTGCCACCAACGTAGTAGGCACTTCAAAACCTTCAGAGCCTACGAAAGATTTTCAAACAATACAAGCTCGGCCAATGCATCCACCGTTTAATGTAACAGTGAGGGCTATGTCTGCCACACAATTACGTGTTAGATGGATACCTTTGCAGCAAACCGAATGGTTTGGTAATCCGCGCGGTTACAACATCACCTACAAACAAATCGAAAGTGAAAACAGAATAATACCTAAAAGCGTTCTCATAGAAGATCACACGGCCAATTCACATGTTTTAGAGAATTTGGAAGAGTGGACCGTATATGAAATTGTAATGAATGCTTGCAATGATGTAGGCTGCTCACGTGATAGTGCAAAAGCCGTAGAGAGAACACGTGAATCTGTTCCTTCTTATGGTCCCTTAGATGTACAAGCAAATGCAACATCGTCCACCACAATTGTGGTAAGATGGGGTGAAGTACCAAAGCAACATCGTAATGGTCAAATTGATGGCTATAAAGTGTTTTATGCAGCCACAAATCGTGGCGGTCATGTATTACATAAAACCATATCAAATAATAGCTCATTTACTACCACATTAACAGAGTTAAATAAATTTGTTATCTATCACATACAAGTCCTAGCATTTACACGTTTAGGTGATGGTGCCTTAAGTACGCCACCAGTGCGAGTACAAACTTTTGAAGATACTCCGGGGGCACCATCAAATGTTAGCTTTCCCGATGTGTCCTTTTCCACGGCACGTATTATATGGGATGTGCCTGAAGACCCCAATGGAGAAATACTGGCCTACCAAGTTACTTACTCTCTAAATGGCAGCTCAAATTTGAATTATAGCCGTGAGTTTTCTCCTTCGGATCGAACTTTCCGTGCTACTCAGCTGCTAGCAGAACGTTATTATATATTCAGCGTTACTGCTCAAACGAGGTTAGGATGGGGTAAAACAGCTTCGGTTTTGGTTTATACAACAAATAACCGCGAAAGACCACAGCCACCTTCAATGCCACAAATTTCAAGATCACAAATACAGGCACATCAAATAACATTCAGCTGGACTCCAGGCAGGGATGGCTTTGCACCGTTGCGGTATTACACAGTACAAATGCGAGAAAACGATGGTCCCTGGAGTCTTTTACCAGAACGGGTTGATCCCGCTTTAAACTCATATACAGCTACAAACCTTAAACCTCATACTACATATCAATTTCGAATACAAGCCACTAATGATTTGGGGCCATCGGCCTTCAGTAGAGAAAGTATTGTTGTGAGAACACTCTCGGCCGCGCCATCAGTATCGGTCACTAATCTTAAAGTTGTGCCGATCACAACCACTTCAGTACGTGTACAGTGGAATGCTTTAGAGACTTCTATGTGGAATGGTGATGCCACAACTGGCGGTTATCGCATACTTTATCAACAATTATCCGACTTTCCTACTGCCTTGCAAACTACACCAAAAACCGATGTTATGGGCATTAATATAAATTCTGTGGTTCTCTCAGATCTTCAACAGGATCGAAATTACGAAATAGTTGTACTACCCTTTAATTCACAAGGCCCTGGACCAGCAACGCCGCCTGTGGCTGTTTACGTTGGCGAAGCTGTACCCACTGGCGAGCCAAGGGCAGTTGATGCAGCGCCAATTTCTAGCACTGAGGTTCGTTTAAGATGGAAACCACCGAAACAAAGTATGCAAAACGGTGATCTTTTAGGTTATAAAATTTTCTATTTGGTAACCGACTCACCGCAAGAACTCGAAGATGGTAAAACCTGGGAAGAAGAAATTGAGGTTGTATCGGCTACAGCCACATCGCATAGTCTAGTGTTTTTGGATAAATTTACTGAATATCGCATACAAATATTAGCATTTAATCCAGCCGGTGATGGACCCCGTTCAGCACCTATCACAGTAAAAACTCTTCAAGGCCTACCAAGTGCTCCACAAAATTTACGATTCGAAGATATAACAATGCAATCGTTAAAGGTGTCTTGGGACGCACCAAAGTTTAAAAATGGAGAGATATTAGGATATTTGGTTACATACGAGACTACCGAAGAAAATGAGAGTAAGTTTTTGAAATCAAAATGTTAATGAGTATGAGATTAATGGGTACATTTTAATATTATAGAGTTCAGTAAACAGGTTAAACAAAAAGTTTCTGGTACCAGTTTAATGGTACAAAATCTTGAAGAAGAGGTCACATATACATTCACTGTACGTGCTCAGACGATTGATTACGGCCCAGCCGTAAGTGAAAATGTAACCACAGGTCCACAGGAGGGCTCACCAGTTGCTCCTAGAGATTTAATTCTATCGAAAACTCTATCTAGTGTAGAAATGCATTGGTTAAATGGGCCTTCAGGTCGCGGACCTATATTAGGCTATTATATTGAAGCTAAGAAACGAGGTGAGTATCTTTTTTAAATGAAAAAACTAAAAGTATTTTTCATTTTTCATTTTGGGTGAAAACGCAAGTAATTTTTTTTATTTAACTTTCATCTTTCAATCTGTAACACTTATAAAATAAACTTAACAACTTACTTAATCCAGCTTAATTAGTTTTTAAGCTTAACATAAAACCTTTAAAATGCTGGTTGTTGGTTTTGTATTTATGGTTTAAAATTTTTCTTATTTCTTCCCCTTAATTTTTTAACTTTAAATTTGGTGTGCTGAATTAAAAATTAAACATGCTTTCGTAGAAAGAGGAGAACCATCATTTATTTGTAAGTATTAATAGGTCAAGACATTCAATATTAATTTGTAGTATATTAAAACAAAAATGAAACCTATTAATATGAAAATCTTTAATTGCATAATACAATTTAAAACTATTATTATATCCTTGTAGAGCGAAATAGTAAAATAATATAAATTTTAACCCATTAGTAGGAGTTTTTTATTACATATTTATTAATATTGAATATAATTTCTCTTTGAATAGACGACTCCCGCTGGGAGACAATAACGAAAACGACAACGGGCACTATACAGGATTTCACCGTTAGCTACCAAAGTCTATTACCATCTACTGCCTATACATTCCGTGTAATAGCATATAATCGTTATGGTATATCATTCCCCGTTTACTCTAAGGATTCCATATTAACACCGTCCAAACTACATTTGGAATACGGTTATTTGCAACATAAACCATTCTATCGGCAGACATGGTTTATGGTTGCCCTAGCTGCCACATCTATTGTTATAATCATAATGGTTATATCGGTATTGTGTGTGAAAAGTAAAAGTTACAAGTACAAACGTAAGTTCTAATTAATTGTGCTCGTTAAAGTGATATGAATTTAAATGTATTGAATATATGTCATTTGATTATATTTCAGAAGAAGCCCAAAAAACATTAGAAGAATCTATGGCCATGTCAATAGATGAACGGCAAGAGTTAGCCTTGGAGCTGTATAGATCTAGACATGGCGTAGGTACAGGTACCCTAAATAGTGTGGGTACATTAAGCAGAGGAACATTGGGCACAATGGGTCGTAAAACGAATAATCGACCACCACCTAATATCCAGTTGGGCAAGAGTCCACCCAGACCGTCACCAGCCTCGGTAGCCTATCATAGCGATGAGGAGAGTCTTAAATGTTATGATGAAAATCCTGACGATAGTAGCGTCACAGAAAAACCATCAGAAGTCAGTTCTTCGGAAGCATCTCAAGTAAGTTGCAATTGCTTTTATAATAAAATGAAATGAAAAATTTCAAAGCATTTTTTTCTTTGAATTCTAGCATTCGGAAAGTGAAAACGAAAGTGTACGTTCAGATCCGCACTCATTTGTTAATCACTATGCCAATGTTAATGACTCCTTGCGGCAGTCATGGAAGAAACAAAAACCTGTACGCAATTATTCCAGCTATACAGACTCTGAACCTGAAGGTAGTGCAGTGATGAGTCTCAATGGTGGTCAAATTATTGTTAATAATATGGCCAGATCGAGAGCACCACTGCCTGGTTTCTCATCTTTTGTCTGACAATCTACAGAGTTTTAAGTATAAAAGGTTATATTGACATTAAGCTTTTATTTTAAGTAACAAAAATCCCACACCTCAAACATATACAGACTCACTCGTACATACATAATTTACACTGGAACACCATTAGAAATCATTACAAAACAAACAAACAAACGAAAACAAAAGAAATCGTTCGTATATAAGAAATTAAAGAAAGAAATTGTCTGCCTATTTATTTTTAGTAATTAATTAGTATTTAATATATGAACCTAAACAAAACTATTAGTTTACTTTTAAGCGATTAACTGTTTGTAGTTTTCTTACATGTAATACTGCGTATATGTAATATGGTACTGAAAATAACATTCACCCACTTATTTTCGATTTTTTAGCAGTTATAAGTTCTATGTATAAAATATATGAAGGGACATCTAATTTAACAACTTTTAGAAGCTATTCTAAATGAAACATTTAACGAAAATTATATTTACCTAAATTGTGCTTCATTTAATAGCTTCTAAAAGTAGGTTGCAGATCTTTGTTGCTAAATAAGGTGTAGCAATAAAGAGACCCTTACTAAATTAAAGAAAGGATACGATTTAAAAAGAATTGCATACTACATATTCTGTACTTCTCATTACAGATTTCTATTTCTTAGTTAATTATTAAAATTTAAATGAATTATTTTCCAAGATGAGAATAATGGAAAAATTAAAAATAGAAAGTTTTAATTACAATTTTATAATTTTTAAGAGCATGTTTGAATTTGTAAAAGCATGTGATTCTTTTAGTTGCGGTCATTTTAAAACGATTTTAATTGTAAATTTCCTAAGACTTATTTATTTCGATTTAGTTTTTATTTTATTGGAAATTAGAAGCAGTGTCGTATTTTTTTAAAAAATGCTGCTATTTCATAATAATTTTATTTTCTTTTCTGTGAATGTTATAAAAGAACAAGAAGTTCTCTTTTAAATAACTATGTTTTGTTTTTAATATTTAATGATTAGACAAAAAGTAATTTTCAAAATCTATATTTATTTATTTCACAACGTATTTAAATGACTTAAGGCGATGATAACAAAAAAAACTTCATTAATTCTATAAAAAGAAAAAAACAAACAAAATTAAAGTTTAAATAAGTTTTTTTTATCAAACTTGTGATAATAATACATTTCTAAAAACCCTGATAAAACTAAGGAAATCATTTTACTCACATTTTTTTTGCATTTCTTCCATTAAAGGTTTTTTTTTTTGGTCTAAACTTGTTCTCAATTTTACTTTTCATTGTAAATGTCCTTGTTTAAAATTAATTTAGATATAAGCAAATGACCACGAAATCTCAATTTTTATATTTTTATTTAATTTTATAATTAAAATAAACTGTAAATATTTTAAAATAAATTTTATAGTTATAAAATTTTTACGGAAAATCCCACACAAAGTGCAGCTAAATTAATTTTTAAAAAATAAGTTTATTATTAAATATTTATTTTTTTACTTTATCATTATTAAGAAAAAACAATTTGAAGTGCTTTTCATTGATTTATGTATTGCCTTTTTAGTTAGTTTTAATAATTTAATTTTTTTCTGATAATAGGCCATAATTTTAAATGCAATGTAGTCTCATTAATTATTATAAATTTTTCTTTCACCCCTTATTATTTTTTGTAATATATATAAAACATTTAAGATGAGTCTACAGACTGATTATTATATGTATTTAAAATAACAAAAAAGAACAAGAAAACAACATATACATAAATGTAAAGTGCAACTACTTGTTAGTATAAATTTATGTTTAACAATTTTTTTATTAATGAACTATTTACAGCTATATTTGCTCAAAAAAATAAATAAATCTACTTGAATTACTTTTTTATTTCGTTACGTTTTAAGTGAATTTATGTTTTAAGTTTATTTGTATGTAACAAATAAGTTTTCATAGCAAATAAAAACATAAAATTAATGTAAAAACTAAGTATTAAAAACTGTACTTGAAAGAAAATGGAAATAAAAACAACTGATATATAAACAAACAAACAAAAACAAAACTATTTAATCAATTTTATATAAAATAATTAAATGTATGTATGTATGTATATCTGGATATAGTATAGGGTATGTATTAAAAGTGAATTTATTTAACATTAATTATGAAGCATAAGGAACCTATTAGTTGTCGTAGTCTAGTAGGTAGTAAGTTGGCTTGTTAGAGGTAAGGCCACTGTTAAAGCCCCAGGCTAGATATCTTAAATAAAACGAAAAACGAGAACATATTTCCTCGTCGACTGCCGCTCTGCAGATTTCTGGCAAAAATACTGAGGGTAAAATAAAACTCGACTTTTAACTGTAGGTCCCGCCACTCGTGTATAAAATTAACACACACAACATAAGTTTGATAAGCTAGGTCGTAATCCTGGCTGAAGGATTCTAATGACTAATTTAGTAGTAGCAATAGTAGTAGTAGTAAGGAACCTATTTACATATGTTGTAATAAAAATTTTGCTTTAAAATCTTTACGAAACTTTTTAATAAAATATTTATTCAAATATATCGATTATTCTCAGGTTTAACAAAATTTTGGACAAATAGTTTTCTATAAATTTTAAATCGAGTTTTAAATTTGATGCTTTTCTTATAAATATTTCCAACAATATTTCTAATAGTACTAATACTTCTGACGAGATGATACACATCTTTGTATATGTACATACATATGTATATGTATACATCAAGGAAATTGTCTAGCGAGAGCGATTAGGTTCACTTACTTAGGCGATTTGATAGTTAGTCCTTATCCCCCTCTATGCCACCTCTATGGCATCATCAGGATGGTCCGGGGGGAAGAGCAAAGGCGTTGGGGGAAGGGATCGGGATGTTATGTGTCTAGTTGTGTGTGGATTGCTATAGACAGTGATAGAAAAGTTTTGCTGCTGGGCTTATGTAGATAAGGTCAGTCTGCGGTTAGTTACCGGTTTCATTACAGGGCACTGCAAGATTAGATCGCTGACAAGGATCTAGAACAGATCCCAGCCGAACTATTATTACGACAAGGAGGAGTTGGAAACTATCGAACTACTCCTCTGCAACTGTCCAGCCCTTAGTAGTTTGAGGTTGAGGCCCCTGGGCAGGGGCTTCTTCGAAGGCTTGGACTCTTTGTTGAGAGCCGACATTAAGGCTCTCCTTTTCCAATTACCCTATCTACTACACTAACGTAGTATACGTATTTACAATAGGACATTTTAACCTCTGAGTGTTATACTTGTCCCAATGACAAGTACACGTCCTCAAACCTAACCTAACCTATGGAAATTGCCATTAACTACGGTATTGGGTCTATAGTATTTATATGGTGTAGGCAGCTAGGTTATAATCCTGCATACTTGTATACGCACATTTGTACACATATCACATAAAGGAAATTGTCATTAACTACGGTATTGCTTCTACATATAATGTTTCTATGGTGTGTAATCCTACTTAAGGCTTGTAATGATCAATTATGTACATATGAATGTATGTACGTATTGTGTCTGTAGAAAAAGATACTTTAAATCGCCTAACAAATGTTTGAACAATTCGATCGTTGAAATTGTTTGTATTACTTATAACATCGGGTTATACATTTAGAAGTCCTCAAGTGTCATTTATTTAGTGTAAATAATGCCATTTGCTAATATGGATCGTTTAATAGTATATCATTAGTATAATTCGCAAATGTGTTAAGTCCCTTTTTTCAAATTTTACAGGAGACACAAAAAACATTATAGCTTTTTCAGTTTTTAAAATTTGTAAACTTTTTAAAGGCAATTATTTTTACAAAATAGTAATAATATTAATATTAATATTTTTCGTAGTTTTGTGGACTTAGCGTTTTTGCAAACCACAAAATTACAACAACTTTAAACTATATAATGATATATTTTGTTGTTGTAAAATATGTATTATGTACAATGTTACCGTCTTGCATTAAAATCTCAATTTTGGAAAAAAGTGGACTTAGTGTCTTTGCGAATTATACTAACGATATGTTCCTTATAGGAACGATGCTAATATATGCCTATATAAAAATAAAATAGTTGAAACACATCGCAAAAGTGGTGATACAAACGAGTAGTGTTTCAGACGTCTTCACTTTTCAACCATCTAGGGAAGATTATGGTCGCCATAATCGACTTACTGCACAAGGAATTGGATAGACTTTGAAGAAAGTTGATGAAGCTAGAAGCATTAGAGATGCCGTCAGATCTAGGGATGATTATGATCGTCATAATCGACTTACTGCGCAAGGAATTGATAGACTTTGAAGAAAGTTGAAGAGACTAGAAGTATTAGAGATGCGATCAGGTATAGCATAATAGCAAAATATAATTTCTGTTAGGGAAAGTGTGGCGAAAAATTGAAATTTGTCATTCCAATGTGTTCCCATCAGGAATTGGGCTTATCTTATGGCGCATTTTCTATTAGAATTCGCAGCCTTATTCATTCAGTCACAAATTAGTTGATTGAGTGCTCGAGCAACGGGCTTTAAATTTCCTAAAGGGATCTGAAAACCCAAAGGTAATAGTGAGACAGCAATCGCATAAGTAAATAGGACGATTTATTGCGCATTATTGCATGCAGATATTATTGAGTGATATTTTTCGTAAATGACGATTAAAGAACCGTTACCATATTTACCGTTATAATGCTGTTCTTTGTTCGTCGTTTATACATAGATGGTTGTACATATTACAACAATAAATAAATATAAAGAAAATGGAAAATGGTACTTCACTACTCCTTGGGAAGATAATACAACAATAAAATTAATTTGTTCTAGGCAAGAAAGGACTACAGTTTGCCCATGTGATTTTATTCTCTATAGACTTCTTTTAAAATTTATATATAAATCTTATTACAATGACAACTTACCAATTCCAAAGTGCGTCATTATTGATGATTCCAGATTACAGGAGTAGATCGGATGTAGAATTGTTACGGATCACTTGAATCTTAAATTAGTCCTTAAATAAAACACTCGCGATATCACTTCACATACATACATTACCGTATCACACCACATACTTTTTTACGATAGCAACTTAATACTTTTTTTTTTTTCTTTATTATTCTTAATATGCTACACAAATTTGCAAATTAACAAAAAGAAAACATTTCGTGATCAATTATTGATAAAATAATAACAATAATACAATATAATTCTCACTTAAATTACACTTTTAAATTAAAATCTTCAACTACGTTTTTTCATCTTGCCTTGCCATACTAAAATGGTGGTCAAACATTACTGTATTTTGTGCAAGCATTTTATCTCTCTTTATACTTTTCGTCTTTCTCTGTTTCTCTCTCTTTCTCAATGAAAATATATAAACAAAACAAAAGAAAGGAAAAAGGTATTGTAGGGCTGTACACCAATTGTTAAACTATTTAAAAACCATTTTAAGTACATCTTAAACCGAATGTCGTATTAAAATTAAATCTATAACGTTTCCACAACAATGTTTAATTGTTGTCAAATATAAATAAAGTTTCAGACGAAGGAAATATTTTTTTAAAAGTGCCAAAATGGGACAGGCACAAAGTTTAACAGATGCATTGCCGGATGTGGACAGTGTTCACATGCAAGTTGTTCGTCATACAAAAGTCTTATCAGAGATCAATTCTTTAACTTATGAAGAGTTTAAGACTTGTTTGGACAATTTAAACACGCTGTAAGCATTTGAAAGAACAAAATTTAAGGTGAAATTTTATTATTGATTTTTTCCTTTTGGTGCAGTTCTCGCAAATGTATTGATCCAAATGGCAAACAATTAGTATTTTTAGTCAAACGAGGCACCGATACCTCTTTGCTCTGGAAGGCCACTGTCAAAATAGCCTGTATTAAAGTAGATCCTCAAACTAGACAAATTCATTCGTATAAACTTATTAATTTGAAGCAATTTTTGTGTGTCTTTAAAACATTTCAATCCCATTTAGAGACCCTGGTGAGCAGTGAACATCAAAGAGTAAATATTGCGATAGAAATGAATAACTCAATTGCGTTGCTAAATCTATATTTTTGTAGGACATAAGACGTGGCTCACAGTCAACACCGGAAGAAGAACAATCCCCCAACCGCCTGGATGTAACTAATTTATCAACGCATTTTACAGCCTCCTTGTTCTTAAGTGCTTTGGGTAGTAGTAGCGACAGTAGCAGCGGCCTCAGCAGTCCAACGACATCAACTTGTTCGCATCACAATGATCATGTAGATGAATGCTCCATATGCTTGGACCGGTCAACAGAGGTCATTTTACCTTGTACCCATAGCTTTTGCGCTCCATGCATAGAACAATGGTAAGACAAAGAATTAGACAACTGTTGTTTGTACATTAAAGTCTACATTTCAAAAACTTAAGAGATTAATACACATATATTTTCAAATTTCTTTGTATTTTAAGGAATGTTAACAATAAAACTTGCCCAATTTGCTGTGAAACTTTGGAAAGTACAGATGATACATGGGTTATGTCGAATCTACCAGGCGTGGAGGAAATTAATGACAAAATATGTGCCGAATTTATGAATCTAACTAAGGATCAATAGGTCTAAAGACATTGTTATTCAGCCCATCAAATCAACAGTCAATAATTGAACTCTACAGCAATGAAACTATATCCATTATTTTATATTTTATATATAGCGACGAAATAATACATTCCGGTATAAGATGGCAATTGTCTGAGCCTTGATAACGTTAAAATCGACAAAATACTGTATTTATTTTAATGCTATCTGAAATCTTTTTTCATCTTAATTTTAAAATAAATACAGGAATTGATTTTTAATAATTTTCATAAAACCTTTGTCGATTCACTTTTCAAATTGTTCAAGTTCCATCAAAGTCCTGAATGTGTGATTTTGTGTATATTTATGTGTTACTACGTTATTAGTCTTTGTATGTGTAATATTCTATATTTTTCATTAAATATGTTAATTTACATGTAAATCAAATATTTTCGTTTTTATTTAAAATATTTTTAATAATAAATATCTAATATATAAAGTACAAAAGGACAGACATAAACAATTTTTTTAATTTATATGTATGTATATATGTATATATTTTTTTTCCGCTGTAGGAGTATGTAAAATTTATTATATGTTATATATTATATAACCACTAGATCGTGTTAATTGTGTTTATCATGTAGCACTAAACATATTATAAAATATATAAACAAGTTATTAATTAAATATATAATTTCAGAATTAAAACTACATACTTATAATAAGTTCTAAATTTAAATAACAATAGTATTTAAGGATAAGTCGAAGCTACGCTAACAGAATACTCTGTTCGGGTTGGTCTGGATCAGTTGGCACGTCTTTTTATAGTGACCTTCCCCTTGGCTAAATGAGACATATTTATTTTGACTTTACTACTACTGCTATCATTAACTTTCTTAACCCAAACCTATATAAATATGTATATACGTTAACAAAAATGCAATTTGCAAACAAAAACTGCAAATTATACTTACAACTTCGTTACCAATAGCTGTAATTGTAGCGGCAAATTTGGGCAATTCTTTACCTTCCACATATATTTGTTGACCTCTATGATACCATCTCTTTTCGTATAATATCTTACCATCTTCAATACGTGTTTCAACAAATTGATTGCCATTGTCCGAAATAACCGAAGGCTGCTGATGACTGTTTGTTGTGTATGAGTTGCCAATACCATTTTGTTGCAGAGCTAATACAATAAAATATTCTTTAATCATTTCTGAATAAAAAGTTTTAAAAATTCATTCTGCTTACTTGGTGTTAGTGGTTTTCCTCTTTGTATAGTTTTTAAATCATTTTCAATATCTTTTTCATCTAGCATGTACACCAACAGTTGTCCAGTTGTAGGTTTTCGACGCTTCTCCACAACAGGTACAGGATCATTTGGCCTTCTTCTAAGTTTTCGTGTAACTGTAGGTTTAATCTATAATTATCACAAATGATTTTCTGTGCATATGTTAATGTCTAAATATTAATAATAAACCATTTACAAACCTCCATTGAATCATTGGTTAATTCCAGACTATATCTCTCATTTTCTATGAGCTTTCGACGCTCTTCAAAATCTGTCAAAATGTTGTCTTTAAGATCAATCTAAAGGAAAAGAACAAGCATTTTGAATTATAAAGGTTAACATATTTACTTTACTTTACTAAAATTACCTTCTTTTCATCATATTCCTTTTGTGCGGCTTTCTTTTCTAAAATATAGTCACGATCCACACATTCTTTAAGATAATCTCTATAGATTTCATTGAGTCTTAAACGTTCTTTGTATTGATATTCCAGTTTCTTAAGACGTTTCACGTACTCGGGGTGAGAGAAACTTTTAAGTTCGTCCAATTGTTTGTTTAAACTTGCCAACTTATGCTGATACATTCTAAAAATACAAACAAAATTCCAATGACAATATTGACCACACACCCTGTATTATTATGTTTACTTACTGTTCCTTCAATTCATGATTTGTGCCATTTGTATTATGTGTGTTACTATTATAATTCTGACTACGTCCATTATTGCGAAACTCCGTCTCACTGGCATCATCCGTATCTAGTTAAATAATATTATTAAAAAAAAAAGAAATTTAATAAAAATAAAATTTTTTACCTTCCTCACTGTCGTAGGCATTCTGTTCATAGTTATTGGAACGAGAATCTTCATTATAATCTGGAAACCTTTCATCATCACTAGCCATGCTGAATGTATTATAAGACATTAAATAACTTTTGTTTCTTTTATAAAGTTTATTTTCTTTTAATATTTCCAACAATAATTTATCAGAAAAATTCACTCCGTTAAGCAAAACTACCATTACAGCTGACAATGCTTGTTGTTATTAAAGTGTATACAGAAAAAAATCACGTATTCAAGCATGCTTCTTCTTTTCATTTTAACATTCACTGAGAACTAATACCTAATACTTGAATAATGTTTAGATGATATTTTTCAAATAGATTAATTGAATTATTTAGGATATCTGTATTTAATTAATAATTTATTATGTAGTATAAGATATTTGTAATTTTTAAACTAATAGCAACTGTAGACTGTCTAATGGTGAAGGTATAGCACTGGCCATTTTATAGTCACCTAGCAGCAACTCGATTCGTTGCCGTTCGCATCTTCCCCCTTTCCACCTTTCCTAAAAAACCTGCACTGCATGAGTAGGGGCCATCCCCTGAGTGCTGGTTTCATTAAAAAAAAAAAAACTATAATTCAAATATATAAAAAAAAATATAAGTGAAATATTGAGACACATCCCAAACTTGACATGGCAATACGTCCTACAGGAGTGAGAGAGAAAGAGGAGAGTGAAGGAGATAGGGAAATTGGAATAATAGACGGAGGAAAAGAGATGGACCACAAAAACATAAAAAAGCACGACTGCAGCTTTGATGTCCTAGCACTTCTCAACCTATCTATGAATCTATGGAGTCTTAAGGTCGGCTCTTGACAAATAGTCCAAACCTTCAAAGAAGCTCCATACCCTGCAATAGACCGGCTGATATCTGTTCCAGAGTCTTGTCAGCGGTTTTATCTCGCAGTGCCTTGTAATGTAACCAATGACTAACCACAGACTAGCCTTATCTATGCCCAGCAGCTAACCAGTCCTATTAGTGATAAGTAATAAATATAACTACAAATATTCGGTTCAATTCAAACAGTGATATTTTACTATATAATAAATATTTAAAAAATACATATTGTAGTACATCGACATCTTTGCAATTTTTCGAAAAGAAGTCACGTTTTAATCCTTATTAATTATCTTTTCACTGCCTTAGTTAGAAATCAGGTATGGAAAACAAATAGTAAAAAATATTTATAAGACGAAAATCCTATCGACATTTTCTGGTACCCAGGTCATTGTTAGAAAATACAAACACTGGGCTCCAGTGGAAAATTTTATTAAAAGTGACCTAGCCCTATTGCTTTACGCTCAAGATACTAGCCATGCCTTATAAGACGTACACAAAAATCCTTACGTAAGTTTAAAATTTCACCTATGCTTCGAAGGTGTGGTGTTCTGCTAAACTAAAAAATTACCTTTGTCAATTCGCAACTGTAATCAATAATAATCTGGGCCATTTTCTTTAAACTCAGCTTAAAAAATAAAATTAACAAGTTCGCGTCTTCTGGTTTAAATAAAAACCTAGTAATGTTTTTCATTATAAATTAAAATATATTATAAAGAACACAGTACTTATTATTCTTTTACTCAAAAATGACTTAAAACACTGCATTGTTTCATTTCATATTACAAATTTCAATCAAAAACTTAAATCTTCATTCTCCTTGGGGACCACAAAATCTTGGTCACTTGCGGTAGCACGATTGCTGTTCCATAAATTTCAACAAAATTTCTTAAGACTATAATTGATTCTCTAAAAAATAAAATAACATTACAGACTAGCGGCCCAAAATATCCTACACGGCTTGACGATTTTTTGGTTTTCAGGATCTCACTACTTATCTAAAGCTTTGTTAAAACATACAATTATAAATGAAACATTTTCGTTGAACTTCATCAATCAAGCGGAAGTTTAGAAAAAGTTTATAGTTATTCCTACCAATATTTGAATAGTATAGCCGTACCGTAAATTGGTGAAAGTAATCTGTATGCAACGGTGGGATGTTGTAAGAACGGAACACATTAAATAAATATCGATATAATTAGCGTATACATTACTTCAGTCAATTGAATTTTGCATGGTATGTTCATATTTTGCCCTAGAAATCTTTGACGCTTTTTATTTGACACAAATCTATTGTGCCACAAATTTTGGATTATTATAGATTTCAATACTATTAGTGATAGCTTTCGAACAACTGTATTGTTTAGATACTCCAGCTGATGTGATTCTCTCTCTCTAATCAAACGAAAGGTACATGAATCCACTGACGAAGTATAATTTATTCATAGACAGTTTAATTCCATAGTTAAACATTAATTCAGTTCGCTATTCACTTTTGAAGTTTACTTCACAGCATATGCTCTCCAAATAAATTGTTTACAAAATATTCTTGATACACATCACAAGTGCTTTGTTTAAATTTACTACCACTGCACGATTTTCATCATCACAAATAACACTTTAAATTTCTTTTTTTTTATTGTTTTTTCTGTATTTTTATCATTTTGTTTTAAAATAGAAAAACATTTTTTTCATAAAGATTTAAAACTACTTGCAGAGGTTTAATGCTTGTTTTTTTTTTTAATCAACTAATGTTGTTTATTGGGGGCGACCACGTCCGAAACCTCCACGGAATTCAACATCGCCGGCACCAGCGCCAACATCACCCTTCTTGTCGGCACCACCAGGGGCACGTCTGTAAGCGGAACGGTCTTCACCAGTCTTGCTAACGTCACCAGAACGAGCAGCAGCAGCTGGGCGGGGACGTACAGTTTCGGGTCTGGTGGGACGCTTGAGAGTGGCGGGAACAATCTCAGGAGGCAAATGCAAATAACTGCGCAAGAACTCGATGCCTTCGTTGGTCAAGTACCAGTAGTAATGTCTCCAAGCGAATTGTTCTTTAACCAAGCCACGAGAGTGCAAGGACTGCATAGTTTTGATGACATGCAAATTAGGGATGCTCTCAAGCTCTGGATGCTTGGGGGCATGGGTATCTTTTTTGGCTACAATAACACCCTCCTTGAAGAGGTATTCGTATATAGCGACACGATGAGCCTTGGGCATAAACATCCTGTTAACGATACAAAAAGCGATAGAAAATTTAATTAGTACCTTTAATCATAAATTACAATATTTACACTACATAGGTCGTCACTAATGATAAGATGGAAATATCTTTTAGTTAAGTTAACATTGCTATAGGAAGCTAAACATTTTCTCTTTTATATACTTTTAGTATAATTTAATATTTAAACTTAATTTCACATATTTCATCTACGATTTTTTAGATATTTTATGATTTTTTTAAAAAAATTTACGTACTTTAGCGTCTTCTATGGAGCAGTCACCGGAAAGAAAGGAAAATCGAGTTGACAGCTGTCATTGTATTGACATTTTTGAAAAGCTTCAACCACGCAGCGGTAGGCGGCGCTTCAGGTGAAAAAGGTTTGTTTATTTTGTAACAAACTGCCTATTAAACACGTTCACATTTGAGATATTTGTAATTGGCAATGCTATTTAGAGATATTTATGTACTTTTATAAAAAAAATACGATTTTAATAGTCTAAAACTCTAATTTTTAAGGTAGGAGTTTATTTGAACTGATATTGGATCATGGAACTTAGTTTCAACGTCCACAGTAATGTACTGTTCAAAGAAATGTGTCTTTAAAAATAATGTTTGTTGGTTCACTTTATGTGAGGTATAATGTTATATATTAACAGTTAACAAAATTAAATTAACATTTTATTTAAATAAATGAACAGAAATAAGGATAAATATTAAATAACATTAATTTTTATTTAAATTTGTAATTATCACATAGTATGTCAATTCCCCGCCACTTAATACCAGAGTTGTATGCGTAACAATTAAACACAGCTGATCAGCTGTTCCCTTTTGTTTACATTTGTTTTGTTTACATTAATATTATTTTTTTATACATACAATTCATTTACAATAATACTACAAAGTTTAGTAATAGTTTTTGATTTTCCTTTTTTATATAAGTTATTGAAGTTAGGAGGGGTACGATAGGTAAGTGTGTGCGTTAATACTATTTTACAGTAACTAATGAGATAACTTCCTTATTCAGAACATATTAAAAGTAAAAGAAGATGGATGGCGCAGCAACAAGTATAAATTCAATATTAAAAAATATTATTAAGAACTTCAACACCTTATTGGACTGTCCATTACGTTTTAGCGGAGAGTATGGTGAACATAAAATTCATTATTTTATTGAATATATTCAGCATTACAAAAGTGTAAAATGCATATCAGACGAACAAGCTTTGCAAGAATTGCAATATCTATTGCACGATCATGCCCGTAACTGGTGGCTTAGAAGGAAAGCTAATACAAATACTTGGTCGGTGGCATTAACTCTATTGGAAAATCAGTTTTCGAAAAAACGGCCAGCCCATGTTGTCTATAGGGACATATTAAGCCGTGGCTATGATCATTACGCATCTAAAGCTGATTTTGTGGATGATCAAATGGAACTGTTTAGTGAACTAGCTCAGGCGAAAATGAAGGAAGAGAATAAATTAGACTTAATATATGCCTTATTACCTTCTGATATTCTTAATAAAGTAACAAATGTTAAAACGCATGTAGTGAAAGACTTAAGGGAACAACTTTGCTTAATACAACTTAATGAAGAAGATAACAGACAATCAATCGAAAAGTTAGCGACAAATAAAAGCTGCTCACTACAAGCAAACGAAAATAATGAGTTGGATAATGAAGCAAATGAAACTTCAACAAATAGTGAGCCCAGTACTAGTACTGAAAACAACAGTGTAAATACAAAACATTGTGATGGAGATAGTGTAATTAAGGTGAAAAGAACTGAAGATCTTATGCCTCCAGATGTAAAGAATGAACAAGCAGCAACTATATCAAACAATGAAGACCTTATGCCTCCAGATGCAAAAAATGAACAAGCAATTATATCGAACGATGACGAACCTATGCCCGTAGAAATAAAGAATGAACAAGAATTTATAGCAACCGATAGCGATTTAGATAAAACAAATGACAATTTCCAAATCGATAGTGATATAATGAATCAAATTAATAATATTATCGATGAAACAGAAATGAATACGGATGCTTTAAGTGACAACCATCATATACCAACAGTTAGTCCTCAACCAATCTATGGCGTCTCTTCTTTGGAACTTTTGGGATTCCACATAGAAGCTACAATACATCCGGAGACGATATCTTCGAAAAGTCCTCCTTCACAACAACAAAACGAAAAAATCGCAAGCCCAACGAAAAAACAAAGATTGCGTTGTAGTTATTGCCGTCTTCGTAGCCATACGATTCAGACGTGCTCAAAGAAAGCAAGGCATTTAAAATTATTTCCAGAAAAACATTTCCAAAGAAAACCTCCAGATAATCTTGCGGTCTGTAATAAAACTATAACTGCCAACAAGTCAGCTATAGAAAGTAGTACTGAAGTTTCATCGGTATTAGAAATACCGACCGTTACAACTTCATCGACAACGACAATACCTCTTACTTCAACTGCACTGTCTACAGCGGATGTAAATAATACTGCGGCTATGGTTGTAAATAATCCTACCGAAAAGATAACAAATCCTTCATTAACTACAAAATTAATCGCTCCCATTAATGGCCCGATGCCAAGCAAACTACTTGCAGCAAAATTGCGTAATACAACAACGCCGTCGCCAAAATGCCATCAGTGCGGTAATGTAGGCTTTTATAAAAGCATTTGCCCCAATTGTAGTCCTATTTACAATAATAATAGTAATAATATGCAGTATAACAAATAGTTCACCATAATAATTAAATATATTTGTATATATACATACATATATCTTATGAAATGCCTTAACTATGAATGTCGTTATATTCTATAAGAATATATGTACCACAGTTTATTAAACTTGCAAGAAGGCGGTAATTTTTGTTAAATCAAGAAAGGGAGTTCAATCAAATAATTTTTCAGTAATGCACACGTTTGAATTTAAGAAATATGAATGATTATAAAAACAATCGAAATCTTGGAAACGGGATAAAGCCAGAACAAGACAAAAAGTATTAAAAGCGTAACACATGTATGCCGTTACTGTTTAAAACCAAGGTGTTGTTTTTTTTCTGAATCGCTACTTCTAAGCGAACGTAGACGCCGTTAACGTTATGACACAAATTATTCAGATAATAATATTTAAATAATTGAAATATACTTACATTTAAATATTTTATGTTGATTTAATGTTTTATTAATTATTTATAATCACTTCTGTATCGAATATTGGCTTATTTTAACACAAATTAAAAGAAACACGGGAGTAGGAATATCGTTAAGTAAGTTAATGTCATTATATCAATTCACAATTGCCATTTCAGTCATATGGCAAATTTCATTTCACAATAGGCTAGCCCTCTGATTTAAAACACAAGTTGTATTTATATACATACCTATATGTATATATATTTTGATTATTTATTATTATAAAACAGATTTAACTACTATACTTGCTTATATTTTTTTATATCTTCGTGGAAGTAATTTTTAGATCTTACAAAGAATTTATAAATTTACGAAAATTAATTTTTAAGTTTTGAATTTTTATATTTTGAAAATTAAATTAATTTTTAATATTTTGAAAATTAAATTAATTTTTAATATTTTGAAAATTAAATTAATTTTTAATATTTTGAAAATTAAATTAATTTTTAATATTTTGAAAATTAAATTTTTTTTGAAAACAGAAAATAATTGTCAATCTGTATTGCCAATGTACTCAGTAAACTGAATGTTGTAAATGTTTTTTGTATATGTATGTAATTATTATAATTTTTTTATATGGGTAACAAATTCTTTTGTTATTCTCTCAAATCTAAATTTTTATGATTATACTACGAGGTAATGGGCATGGTATATATATATATATATATATTTCTTATACCATGGTAATGAGTAATACGCTTTTATGCCTTCCAAAAAGTTTCACTTCAAAATTAGTATTTTTAAATATAAAAAAACACTTTTTTCGGTGATTAGTTAAATAATAGAACGTCTATTAATTATATTAAATTTTAAATTACGATTCTTTAATTATATTCCAATCTATCTTTTAAAATAAAAAGGCATAAGTATTCAATAAAAAAAAAAAACGGGAACCGAAAATATTTGGTATTTAAAATGGTAAAATAATAACGAAAAATTGTTAATTTTTTGTATTTTAAAAATTATATTTTGTATTTATTGTCTAAGATTAAATAAATAAGAACGTATACAATACGATTTAAGATTAGTTTCAAAGTTTCTTTGATGCACTTGTTGTGCATTTTCTTTTAATAAATATAAAATTATTTCGTTTACACATAAAATTCTTTTATAATGTACGCTGTTTGTATGCATTACCATTATTTTGGTTAGTTGATAAATAAGAAATTTAACGATTTCTTAAACTTAGGCTTTGCTAGGATTTTCTTCAACTATGGTTTCGGCTGTAGCTGTAGTGGGTTCAACCTTTTTGGGCTTAGCATCACCACGTCCAAAAATGGCCTTTTCAATACCCAAAATGGGTGCTTCAAAGGCCAAAGTTGCAAAGATAGAAGCGCACAAAGTCAAACCGAAATCGTGCCACCAACGAAGAATCTAAAATTTAAAAACAATTCATATTAATTAATAATAATGAAAATCACTTTACAATTATGATTGTTATACTTACAGCATCGTAATCTGAAAAGTGGGTACTCGTTTGCAAGCGAGCAGCATTAACCAATTGGACTATTCTGTGAATAACATACATGCAGTAGGTTAAACGACTGAAGCCAGTAAAGAATCCCCAGGATAGGAAATCATTGATAATGCCACCATGACCATTGTAGCAAGCCCATACGATCCAACCAATAGCAAAAGCCCAGGAAGTACGACTTAATGGTTCGAAAATAGCACCTTCATAGATGGGCGAATTGGGATTTTCGGGACGTATACGCCAGTATGGACCCCACAAATCGGTAAGCATAACACCAAAAGCCAATAACCAACCAGTTACAACCCATTTCTTTTGCATGGGTATCTTTCTGCCACGGTTTTTGGTGAACAAAAAGTAGCCAAAGATGACACCAATCAACCAGGTCGGTATGCGTGTATGTGTTGGATAGTAGGTAAGACGTTGACGTAAATCAACATGATTATCTTGTACACGGAAGAGTGTGAAATCATTATACAGGAAAGTTGCAACTGTGCAACCCAAACATAAGATAAGGAATATAACAATAGGTACCAAAGCCTTTTTGCCCCATTTCCATAAGGGTATAAGGAAAAGTGGTGACAAAACATACAATTGAGTATCTACAGCCAAATACCACGACTGACTAATGCACTGAAAAATTTAATGAATTTCTATTGGTATAAAATATTTTGTTTAAAAGCAAAGCAACACTTACGATTTTATAGGGGAACGCATAATTTTGAACATACAAAAGAGTAGCCCACCAGGTATCTTCACAACGTTTATCTTGTGTGCCGATTTTCATCCACATAGGACCAGCACCAGAGTATTTATATAAAGACATGATGTACAGAATAACAACAGCTACCACAGGGGTTAAACGAATATAACGATGGAAGTACATCATTTTTATATTTAAGTATCCCTTGCTAGAATACAATGTTTTCATTAGATATACATACATACATATATATATTAAAACAAATATTAATTTTGACTTACGTTTTTTCCATTTCACGGAAGGCACCCCACAACATCAATAAGCCAGACATGAAGAAGAATGTATCTACACATAGAGAACCATTTTGTACCAACATGGAGTATGGAGTTTCAACCCACTACAAATATTTATGGAAATATAATATTCAAATTCTTTCTTGTTTTATGATGATGTTAACTTACATTGTAGACTTTGTTTCTGTTGATATGAGGTAAATCGTAGAAAGTCATATAACCATGACCGAACACAACCCACAACATAGAGAAACAACGGATGCCATTAAGACAATGTATTACATTTGGATTATCAACTTTCTTAACAGTAAAGATTTTGGGTGCATTGGTAAGAACAGAGAAAGCCAAAAATAATGGTTTCTTGGGTTCTGTTTAATTAATAAAAAATAAAAAATAAATTAACAAACAAATTCTATTGTTAAGTGAAAGATAATAATCAATGCTTACGTTTCTTTTGGGTTTTAACATAATCGTAAATAGAACTGGCAAGCATACAGAATACAATGAAACAGATGAAAACGCTAAAATTTATGGAAAGAAGAATTTATTAGAAACCTGTAAACCAAAAATTGTTCGAAACTATTGTTGGGAGGACCAATCTATAAAGCTCAGAGTGCCTTTAGGATAGTTTTTCTTTTTTTTTTTTTTTTTTTGATGGCTCTCAAAGAGATAGTTAACGATTTAAATTGTTTTAAATAATTTCATACTTACATGGCAAAAATATCAATGCCACGCAATTTAATTGGTTCATCAATTTTGCAGAAATTTTCGCTGATCATATTGGCCGTAATATCTTGTTTGTAATATTTCTTAATGACATATTTTAAAATCTCATTAGTCTTTTCGGGTGGACATGAGCTAGGCACACAGATACCCAATTCAAAGGCTTCGGGATCTTTGCGTTTATAACTAATAGCTCTGCTCCATTCATCACGTTTATTAATCTTATCCATGAAACCCTTGATAGGGACCTTAGCCAAACAATATTGACCACGAATTTCATAATTTTCTGATACTTTACGTGTAGCAGCAATGCATTCTTCGAATTGACCCATGCTAATAGCATGGCCCCACATAAGACCGAATGGTAAACGGCCCCATGAGTCGGGATCTAGAAAAATAAAATGCAAAAATTGGTAGAGAAACAATGTTAGCATTATAAATTATTATAAAATCATGTAAATTATTTGATGGCATATTTGGTCACACGTTTGATATTTAGCACGTAATGTTATAAATATGTATTCCCATAAAAAAAATTGCTATCAAACTTAATTGGTTATAATAACAAAATGGATTTGTGTTATCACAGTGTTGAGAAATATAATCTCAAATAATTTTTAAAAAATTGTATTATAAAGTTTGCACAATCTTGATAAATTTTAACATTCTATCAGGCACTTAAAAATTCTTAAATCAAAGGTGGTAACAAAGTTTTATTAACAAAATATTGTTTCCTTATCAAATAACCTGACGGCATTTAAATAAAATTGCAAAATCAAGCAGCAAATTAAAGATAATTCAAATAAATTTGTTGCGGATTATTTTATGAGTTTATATTTATGCTATAATAAGTTAATTTTGATTTATGACTTGAAGCACTTTAATAGTTAAGATTTAAAAAAATTAAAAAAAACTTTAATATAAACTAACTAAAGGAAATTTACAGTTTTAAGATTTATTGTGTGGAAATTTTTGATTTTATGATTTCAGTTAAAGAGACCAAATAAGAAACTAATATAGTAGAATAGAAAAAATAAAATAAAGGCTTTTATAGAAATAGAAATGAAGTTTGTTTATATTATGTAATTATAAAAGCCCTGTTTTTAATATGTTTAATTAATGTTTTCTTGGAAAAGATAATTGGCTAGTTAATAAATTTTTCGAGAGTGAGGACTTAGTTTTTTTTATGTAGTCTGCACTTAGCGAATCTATACGATGACTTATCCATAGAATAGATGATAAAATCTTTTTAAAGCAATAATTTGCAGCCAAATGGACTTAGTACCTTTTGTTTATAGATATGAATTGTTTTTTTTTTTTTTTTTTTTTTTTGTACAATAAAAAATAAAACCAATGATGCAATATGCGAAGAAAGTTAAGTGATTGACAAGGAAGTGTAACATGTCACTCTAAGATAAACATCAATAAAAAACAACAATTAAAAAAATTTATTAAAGATTATCATTGTTACATGTATTAGGTTTTATTTCATTGGAAATTCGCTAATTAATTTAAGAAAATGGCTTTTGTCGTCTATATAAAAACAATGTTTTCTAATTTTATTTTCTACAATAATTTGTTTTATTAAAGAATTTAATTATTAAAATAAAACCTCAATTCATTTCTTAACTACTTCCTTCGAAAAAACAGTTGTAGCGCACTGGTGAGTATGAAAATTTTAATTAAGAAAATATCAAGTATACGTAACTAAAAATTATAAAACAGCTTCAGTTAAATAATTATACATTATATCGACGCCTCCATTCTATAACGTTCTAAGTGTAGTTAGAACGTTTTTAATGTTCTTGCATTTTTAAATTCTACGTTCTCTAATTTAAATACTGTCAAAATTTGGTTAAGATGCGCCGATTCGTTCCGAAGTTACAGGCAAAAATCTACTTAGAATACATATATAGTCATATGGCGCGTGAAAACTTTGAGAGCTCATAACTCAAAACACACTTTTTCGACTTAGAATGTTATAGAACGGAGGCGTCGATATGCACAATTGGTTTTTCTCTGTTAAATTAACGGTACATTAACGGTATGCACATTATCTTTCGATTACTTTATCATTCCTTTTTAAACCGCATTCGTAGTAATGTTATTTCTATTGAACATAACAGTCTATACATTGAAGAAAGCGATGCCTAACCGAGGAAGAAAGTAAAAAACGAAAGGAATCAAACAAAAGTTGACCAAAATTTCTTACAAAAAAAAAAAAATCACACAACTAAGGCGTTAATAAATGTAGCTATCAGTTATACATCATTGAAGAACGGATCCAACAACGCAACCAGTAGTTAATTAGTTAGAGTTGTAGGCAACTTGATTTTAATGTATATAAACAACACATACAGAACTAATTGGACATTATAACATTTATGGACAGTCAGGATTACGTCCTAGCTTCTGACACTACTTTAGTTGTGTGTGTTAATTGTATACATAAATTGCGGAACCTACTGTTTAAAGTCGCCTTCTAACCATAGATTTTTGTTGAAATTTTCCATTGCAATTTTATTTATTCACAGAGTTTTTGTCACAAATCTGCCGTTAGAAAGTAAAGAAATAGTTGTTCATATCACGTTTTATTAGAGATGTCTGAACTAGTGTTCGAACTGTGGCCTTATGTCTAATAAGGCAAAACAAGAATTGTAAGCACATTTCTTAGAAATCAAAAATTGGAAATTAAAAAAAAAAAATTCATCTTCCTTTTAAAATATTCACATTGCAGGTGGATGCTATTTTTTTCTAGTTGTTTAGTGTTATATGTAGACTGGGTCGTATAGAATTTATTTGCATTTATCGCACTTATTTTCATTTAATTATAATCCAGATTTCAATATTAAAAGGATCGTCGTATTAATATTATTTTATAACACACTTATTATATTGCAATTTATTTTGAAACACTTTCTTTACCAAAAAAAAAAATAATAATATTGACTAAAAAAAAACAATAATGTATACAATATATTATTAATTATGCTTACATTCGATGGCCCATTCGTCGTAATTGCGTAAACCATTTCGAATTGCTTCTATATCCGATTGACATTGGGAATCATCGTAAGACATACGCGTTGATGTTGAAACATTTCTTAATTCAGAACCGATTTCGAAAAATTGATATCCTAAATCACTTTGGAATGGCGACTGTCCAGCAGTCAGCTCAGTATTCGAAAAATCCTCGGCAAGGGCAACACCAATTAGCACTAAAAGTGCTAACGACACATCCGTTAGGATATGTCGAGCCATTTTAACGTAAATACCGTTTAACACTCTTTGAGCGTTGTACCGTTACAAACTGTTTGCATTAAGGAAAATGTAGTTGCTTTTATAGCCAATTCTTTGATACGATTATCGTAGATACCGTTAAAACGTTTTTTTTTACAAAAACAACAAAAACGTAAGATTTATTTAATAAATTCGCTACAATACATCGGTACTAAAGACCAAATCAAAATTTTCGGCCAGTTTGTATGGTGTTATCAAGAAGATTATTATGATACGGATTTAAACAATTTTTTTTTAATAATATTCAGAAGAAAAATATAAGTACGGTTTATGTTACTCCAATTACGTAGCACGTGAAAAACTTTATAGAAATTTTAAGATTGCCTTTTGAATTCGCCTATAAAATAAAAAATGATTTTTATAAACATACTAGCTGTACCCTGCGCGCGTTGCTACGCCTCCAACTAAAACAAACTTGAATCATTTTATTGATTTTGTTCATTTAAAAAAAAAATTGACATAAACTTTAAAAATGTAGAGTTTTTCGATTATGAACATTTATTGAAGTGCTGTCGGAAATTGGTCATACCAACTTATAAGCCTTCGTCGGCTCATGCGCAACAACTTTGCTAAAGATCATAACATAACCAAATGCCAGTTTACGATTTAATTCATTTTTAGTAATTCTCAGTGGCGCCACCTGTCGGGAATTGGTCATACCAACTTATAAGCCTTCGTCGGCTCATGCGCATTAACTTTGCTAAAGATCATAACATAATCAAATGCACAGTTTACGATTTAATTTATTTTAGTAATTTTCAGTAGCGCCACCTGTCGGAAATTGGTCATACCAACCTAGAAACCTTCCCCGGCTCATGTGCAACAACTTTGCTAAAGATCATAACATGATCAAATGCATAGTTTACGATTCTATAAGGTACATATAAACATACATACATTTATATATATATAGATTGTTGGTAGGATAGAGTATCCCAAATTCGCCTTAAATGTTTTTTTTTTTGTCTTTAATTTTCTAATTTATACTGGATTTTTAGTAAGATAATAGTATTTTATAATAGAAAATCAAAAATTGTATTGATATGCATATATATGTACATACATACATATATGAGAGTATGGTATATAACCAATGAGTAAGTAGATTTACGTACGTTAGTTAGGCAAGTTCATTTCATTGCTAATCAATTAAAATTTCCTTTAATATTTTTAGCTACTGTATTGGCCAATAACGTAATCAACTTAAGTGTTTAATCTACAATATATTTAACACTATATGGGTATAGTATTTGGAAGATTTTAATTCATAAATATTTTTTTGTTTGTATTTTTTTTTTTCTTATCTTAGGCTATTTGAAATAAGAATATATTGTATTAAGTACACTCTTTTATGGCTATAAACACTATTGCACAGCACAGCACAGCACGCATTTGGAAAATCCTAAACTTGTTTAAATTAATTCGATAAGCGTTATAATTTTGCTAAAAATATTACAATTAAATCAATAACATAACTGCCATCAAGTCTAAATTCCAAATAAATAAATTTTGAAATTAATAATATTCAATTTATTATAAAATAAAATTGAATATTTTTTGCAAAAAAAAAGGAGAAATCTTTTAAATGCTTCCTAATTCAAAGGCAATAAACGATAAGGAAGAGTAAAGGCCATGTTAAAAATGTATTATCATATGTCTTAACAACATATAACGAAGGAGACATCAAACATGTAAGCTTATATGAAGTATACATATACTTCTTCCAGCCCACTTCTCTTATATGACTAATGTCTGACAAAGTGTCATTCATAATATATTTTGATATATGGGTCTGAAATCTGGAAACTGTAACATGGAAAGTGTTCTATAGTTTCGATACATACATAATTGGTCATTACAACCCTTCAGTCAGGATTATTGACCTAGTTTCTCACACCACTTATGTTGTGTGTGTTAATTTTATACATAAGTGGCGGGACCTACAGTTTAAAGTCGACTCCGAACGACAGATTTTTTGAGAAACTTTTTCATGGCAAGTTTATTTACTCTCAGAGTTTTTGCCAGAAATCTGCTGAGAGGAAATCGCCGAAGAAATACTTTTTGTATTTTGTTTTGATGTCTGGCCTGGGGCTCGAACCCTGGTTTTACGTCTAATAAGCCAACACACTAGTAGGTAGTTTCGATACCCTCTTTATATATTCTGTATTCGCTATTATTTGACGCACCTATGTATGTGTTTAACTACTGCGTGCCTATTGTCTTATTGATCTATAGCGTTTACTTTCAACTCAGTTTAGAGAGTTTCCAAAATCTTTGGTCTGTGCAAGTTTACCTTCTAAGATTTTATAGTTTTACTAGCTAAATAATTTGCCTCTTCATTGCCAACCACTCCTTGAGGACTACGTGTCCAAGTAATGTGCTCTGTATCATGCCTGAAAAAATCATTAAACAGTTCATACCTATCCTAAATTTTTTGTCCTTGAGCTTTATTCCCTTAATTGTCATTTGACAACATTTTTGGACACAATAAGTTCGAAATTTGCTCTGGGCCAGCCTACACACTGCCTAATTGGGTGAACCTTTGCCTGAAGACAAGTGTAACGGAACATAGTTTGGTTTTTGGTTCTATTACATAAATACCCATGCAGACCTATCCCTACATTTTAAGCCATCTTTGCAAATTCAGATCAGATCTGAAAAATATATTCGTATTAGAGAAAATAACTTTTATTATACCAAAGTATAGATCATATAATCCATTGTCTTCAAAGTTTTCATCTTAAAGACTTACTGGAAGAAGAACATTGGAACACTATTATTTATTTTTATTTCCATTGTTTCATCAGTACTAACAAGTGATTCAATTTTTTTCGATTCATGCAAAAAATCATATGCCTTGCTTTGTATGTGCGAGAGTTTATGTGAGCATACATACATATATGTATGTGCGCATCATCAGAATAATCTAATGCTTTCAGACGTAGAGTAAAATTTGGCTGGCCCTATACTATTCCATTCGGATTGTCCTTCGAAATACGGATTGCAACCGAATTTCTGTTGAGAGGACACATGTCTGATTTAGATCCTACACCATCATGCCAAACCACGCATTCGAAGGCACTGTAGCCGTAATTCCTATTTTGCATACTTTAGTCCGTGCTAATGGAATTTAATGCTTTTTAAAATCTTTAAACATTCCAGTCCTTGGTGATCTGAAACCAACTTCTTTTGGACCCGTCTTTTTGCCAACATATAGTTACCATTCACTCGTTGTCTATTAGCTTTTGATAAGCGTAAGTAATAATTTAATTATAAAAATGAAAATTAATAGATAATAAGAAATATTTTAATTAAATTAATATCTTTAAATAATATTTTTCTATGTTCAAGTACATTAGATATCATATACAGGAATAAGTAAGTCCATGTGTTCTGATTACCTTCAAAATATAAATAAAAATAAATAAAATGTACACGATAACTTATTTTAATTGTAATCATGCTACATTTTTCAGAGTGCAAGGCACTTGAATTAATAAAGAAGGTTAAACAAATTAATTAATAGTATTTGTTTATAATTTCATTGTGTCAATTTGTTATTAATTGTACATACTCTTTAAGTCTAGTAGGTAGTGTGTTGGCTTATTAGACGTAAGGCCTCGGTTCGAACCCCAGGTCAGACATCAAAACGAAATATGAAAAAATATTTCTTCGGCGACTGCCTGTCAGCAGATTTTTGGCAAAAACTCTGAGAGTAAATAAAATTGTCATGAAGAGCTTTGCAAAAATCTGTCATTCGGAGCCGACTTTAAACTGTAGGTCCCGCCACTCATGTATAAAATTAACACACACAACATGAGTGATGTGAGAAGCTAGGCCGTAATCCTGACTGAAGGGTTGTAATGGCCAATTATGTATGTATGTATGTACACATGCACTAGGCTGGTTTTATCTCATATGGTAAAAGAAAAATACCAGAATTTTTTCGGGTACACTCCCCTAAAATGTTTCTTTCTGTCAGATTTTAGGATTGCCAAAGTTTGAGCACAATTGGAAGATATTAACCCGTGCCACTGGGGCCTCAAAATTTTGAAAATTTCTGGAACGGCTAAAGCTATTTGCCCGTGTCATACATCAAATTAAAGACCATACTGTTTATAATATTTTATATTCTACACAATAATACGCATCTAGTACTGAAACCGAAAAAATAGAGCCAATGTCCCTAAAAACGTGGCTAGATACCCCTGAGAGTGAAGATGCGTTATTTGTATTTTTATTGGTTATTATGGACAAATACTTGTACTTTAGAATCTCATTTCATTTAAATATGTTTGCTATGGTATACCGTTAATTTTAGGACCCCAAGCAGGTAAAACCAAACTAGCTTAAAAATGTATTGTTATATTTTAAAAAAAACATTATGTCACTCCCTTGAATGAAAAAGGCATTTATTATACTTGATTTTTTAAATACATAATTGTTTTCATTCCAATAATTGATAATATAGGAAGGAAAATGGGTTTTTTCACAATAGGTTCCATCTTCGCTCTTACCTAGGGTACCTAGTCACGTTTTTAGGGACATTGGGCTCATTATCTCGAATTCAGTACTATTTACGTATTTTTTTATTCCATATAAAATATTATAAACAGTATCGACTTCAATTTGATGTATGACACGGGCAAATAGCTTTAGCCGTTCCAGAGATATGAATCGCCGAAGTCGCAAAACTGCCAAAAAATCGAAGTATTTAAAGTTTTTTGTTTCCTTTTCATTGCATACAGATACATAATTGGTCATTACAACCCTTTAGTCAGGATTACGACCAAGTTTCTCACACCACTTACGTTCTGTGTGTTGAATGGGGGGGACCTACATTTTATAGTCGATTCCTAACTAACGACAGGTTTTTGAGAAATTTTCATGGTAATTTTATTTACTCTCAGAGCTTTTGCCAGAAATCTGCTGAGAGGAAGTCGCCGAAAAAATATTTTTTCATATTTCATTTTGTTGGAGATGTCTGACCTGTGGCTTCACGCGTAATAAGCCAACACACTATCAATAGATTACGACTCACTCTTTTGTAAATAGGAAAATTATTAGTTTTGTGAATAAGAAATCTAAGACTTATGTAAGTAAGAACTTTGTTATGTAATTTACTTTCTATAGTCATAAAAATAAGAATCGAAATTTAAATGGGCCATAATGATGAATATGGAATCAAGGAAAAAAATTCCGAAAATAAATGCAGCTGTGGTTTATTATTTAAAACTCATTGCCGTATTATCATCAGTAGCATGCCATAACAACTTTATATGACTTCAATTCAATAACAAAAAGTGTAATAAATGTTTTTTTTTCGTTTTTTATTATTGAATAATTTCAATTGCAGATTTAAAAAAGAAAAAGAAGGATTAAAATGAACCACGTCGTTATACATGCCCTATATGGATTATAATCTAATCTCTTGGAAACGTTTCCAGATTGTGATTTTAATCGCACACATGTACGATGAGACAGTAGAAACTTAAAAAAAAATATTAAATTTCACATACGTTATCAATTTTATTAAATAAAGAAAGTTCAATTCTTTAAATTAAATTTAAACATGATTTCACTGGATTATTCATTGATTTTATTATTATTTTTTTTTTTTGATTTTCTTAAATCAATAAAATAATGTAAAATGTTTTATTGATTATTATGAAAATAACCTTGGAATATATGGTAGAAGGAAATTCTTTTGTATAAATTGAGGTTATAAATTTAGCAAATGTTTTATACGATAACTTGCGACAGTTTCAAACACAATTCCGTTATGTCTCTTTTAATGAAACCCTCTATCCTAGTTGGAAATTCTGCTGATCGGTTTTTTCCAGCCTTATTCAATTGGTTCTACAATGTGTTTTTGTCAAATCTTGGCAATATAAATCATGATGCTCAGATTCAACGATTCTCTTTATTTTATTGATATTTTGAACAATTAATCTGCCAGAATATAGAGCATCTTCCACAGCAAATTCAGCGGAACAAAATCAATTTAACCAAAAATTGACATGAGTTCCTATTAGGAGATCTTAAATATTTATTCGCTTGGCTTCTGTATTGATTTGTATAGAGGAACAAAAAAAAAAAACATAAAATATCGAGGTTCACGCGATACCGGTTCATAATACCGAATCAATCTTTTTATTACAAAATCGTACTTTTCTAATTAGTATCATCAAGTGCTTTATAACACAGGCATGACTAAAGCAATTGATTGAAAGGTGTATATTTATTTTTACTACACCTTATAATTGAACATGTTATGGGATTTTCAGGTAATAAAAATATTTTATAAATATTAACAAAACAATAAATTTTAATCAAAATTGTATATTAAAAGGCCAGGCAAAAAACTAAACTCAAAGTTCCTGTTTTATTAGAGCCACTAATATATTCCGTACATATTTTACTATCTACCTTTAAACGATTTATATATGATACACAATATGACAAATTTTTCAAGACTTCCTGACTCTATTTGATGAATGAAGTTCAATTTCATCACGTTAGTTTTTATATACAAAAAAAGGACATCGAAATAAATGGAGAGGTTAGAGCAGGACCTATCCAACTCATCACCATCGGATTCGAAACACTTCACTAGTAATCTGTCGGAACTCAACATTTTTTTTTATTTTTTTAATCGGTTAATGCCTACCTTGACCTGGTTTTTGTTGGATGGTGAGCATACAACACTGTCGTTGGTTTTGGTCTATCATCTTGACCGTCCCCATCTGAGACCGGAAGTTTAAAAAACCATTTCGCCTTTTGAGGTACTTAACACATTGTCTGTACTTGTCTCCGGATTTATCTTTTCTTCCTTAGTATTAGGCACATAGCAAACGATAGCGGAAGAAGGCGTTAAGTCAAGGAGACTGTTCTTTACCTTCTGATCTGTCGGTAATGGACAATAAGAGCCTAAGTGGCTTCACCAGAAGTCTTGATAACCCCATCACTAGGGGATGTGTCTATTCCATCCTTGACAGTCGGCTCTATCTACCTATCATTGGATTCTTTAATATTTTATACCAAATGATGATAATCCTTCATTATCCTATATACCTACTGTTTGAATTTTAATTAATCAGGGTTTTCATATTAAAAATTTGTATAAATTTCCCTTAAAAACTGCTGAATAATCATTTTTATATGATCACATACATAGAGGTACAGTGAATCACAGTAAAAATGGCCCACCATGAAATTACATCAGTATTTGGTTAATATTTATTTAAAAGGAAGAAAATAAAATAAATATTTTTGTTTAAAATAAAGTTTATTTGGTACTCAATATAAGGAACTAAAAAATTCTTTTAATTGCATTATTAATTTACACGAGGAATGGGAAAAAATTTCTCCAAGTTACACAAAAAAATCGGTAATAAGTCAAAAAGGCTTTCCTACAAAATATTAAAAATAAAAAAACGTTATTTCTTTAATAATAATATACTGGGCCATTTTCATTGTGAGATAAATTTGAATGAATTAATAATATAATTAAAAGAATTTTTTAGTTCCTTATATTGAATACAAAATAAACTTTATTTTAAACAAAAATATTTATTTTTTTTTCTTCCTTTTTAATAAATATTAACCAAATACTGATTAATTTCATGGTGGGCCATTTTCACTGTGATTCACTGTACGTACGTAAGTTAAATAACCTTATAACGGATATAGATAAATGCATAATAAAATTAGGAAATTTATGACTACTCCTAATGATAACGTATGTGCTTATTTCTCCTACCACCCAAGGCAAGAATTTTAACTGCTTGATTTTCATTTATTATTATGTATTATTTATATTTAAATTTATTTAACTATTAAGATAGATTTTCGATTACGATTTGTTTCGTTTCTTATTGCTTTGCACGTATTGGACTTTAGACGGAGGTTTTTTTATATAATGTTTTTTGCATTAGGTTGCCTTTATAGATAAGTTGTACATTTTATTTTTGTTTATTTAGTTACTATATGCGAATTTAAACCTATTATTATCAATAATATTGCTCAGAATCTATAATTACAAACAATATTTGAAGTGATTTTATATCTCATAATTTTTATTAAAAGAAGTGATTGAAGGTCTTTTCTGTTATTAGGTAAGTCAACTTATTACTGTTAACGAAAATTACTTTGGCAAGTGTGAAGAAACGATTTTGTTTATATTATAACTATAAAAGCAATCGAAAATTCTATTTTTTTAACAAAATTTGTGATATAATAAATAAAAATTAAGGATAACTTATTTCACTAAAACGACTGAACGCAATTTGGTTTTTTATAACATGGTGGCCGATTTTATTAGATAGTGTCGTATGTTTATTTGGGTAAATTAATACTTAATACCAAATACAAAGAAACCGCGGAAACGTACATATATACACAGAAGAGCGATCTCTATGTAAACAAAAGCTGAAGACAATAATTTATCAATTTTTTTTACGTTTACATATTTTGGAAACCCCGCCATAAAAATCATAATACAAACAATTTCAATTGGAAGGGGATCCATCTATATCTATCTTTTTTACCATTTCCTGTCTTTAAATTTAAATAAAACAAAGTGTGTGTGAGATTGAATTCGTTTAAAAAACAACTGAATCCATTCGCTTCGAATTCGTTTAAAAACCAATTGATGTCAATTATGTTCAATTGTCCGCAATGGCTTTTCCGAGTGGAGCCCCATCCAAAATGTCCAATTTTCTATGACTTTCGCGCATAAAACAGACTGAATTTCATCGATGACATGGATTATGTAGGGCTTGGGGAGACCACTGTGGTTTGTGCCTTATCGCATACTCCAGCGAAAATACCAAAATAAAATGTCAAATTTTGTCAAATTGCACCATGTCGGTGGACATTCTGCATAACCCTTACATACGTAAGATGGCCAAGTCCTCAATGCAATCGTGCAGCATATCCAGTAAGGCTTGACCTGTGTGGCGCTGTCCTGTTGAAGTTATTAATCATTGATCTATAACGTTCGCAGATCGATTATGATGGCCTGGCCAAAGTCGTTCTTAAGATATGTATATGGAGCCAACCCAAAATCCATATTAAACTGTGACTTTTTCTCTTGAATTTCATGCGGATTGTTTTGTCCCCAATTCTACAACTTTTTTTTGTTCACTTACCCATTCATACAGAAATAGGCCCCATATTTGAATATAAGGGCCTGTTCGTAAATGCAACATTGCGCTGCAAATATGATTATTTTGCGCTAACGTTGCCAATTACATGTTGCAGATGCTTCTTTTTGCTGATTTATTTGTTTGCATTTACGAACGAACATACACCGCAGAAATGGAAAAATTATTAATAAATTTGATTTTTGAACTGGACGATACAACAAATGGCAAAATGTTGTTAAATGCACAAAAAAGAAGACATTTAAAGAAGAAAAAAGAAACTTTCTGTTAAAACTCTCATTCTCTCTCTTCCACTCATTCAATGCATCAGCCATTTTTATGATTAGTGTTTTGTGTTTATTTGCTCATAATATGATTTAATGTTGCATTTACGAACACGTGACAGCTGCAGTGCTGCCAAGGTTTGCATTTATGAACACGATGCTCATAACATGCAGCGCAATGATGCATTTACGAACAGGCCCTAATTTTTCAATGAAACTTTGGATAATTTATCAACTGCTGCAGACCTTATTCAGCGAACAGCTTGTTGTGTACGGTCGTCTATGGTGATTAATCAAAATTGACTGAAGAAATGACAACTAATTTGGCAGATGTATGTAGCTTCAACAAGATGATTGTTATTTATTGTCCAACTTTTGAAGTGCCTGTTCCAGGATCCTGTATAAATAATTGAATATTGATTTTATAAGTGAATTTCAATTAAAGATGTTAAATATGTTTTCTAAAAAACCTATACTTTTAACTCTAAAAGAGTAAAAAGAGGCATATCGATTCAACGAAAAAATTTGCCTTTAAGAAATATATGTTTAACGCTAATTAAATAAGTATTTGTAACGACTTATTTCTTAAGTTTTAAAAACAAATTCACTCACATAAAATTAAAATACTTAAATTTTTTTTATTTATTTTTTTTATTATTTTAAATTATTTTCATACGTATTTTAAATTAAATTTTTCTTGTACAGTATAATATTATTATTATCTTTCATGTTTTTTTTTTCTCTTTTTTTTTTTTTTGTTTTAATTAAATATTATTTTATAAACGATTTGTTTTAGTTTTTTTTTTTATATAATATACAAATAATGCTGTTTATTTTCTTGTTACTAAAAGTTAATGCAATGCATGAACTTGATTATGATCTCTTTTTTTTATACGTTACATTATTATTATTTAATTTTATTCATCTACACATTAGTTAATTACGTTATGATGTATGCTTAAGTTTAATTTTTATAATTTATTACATCATGCACATACATAACTTACTGATTTTTTGTGTATAAAAATGTAATATTTATAATCATTATTATTATAATTTTTTCTCGTAGTTTTTTTTTGTTTTTTATTTTTTTTTCTAAGAATAGTGTGTAAATGTATGCTTTATGTAAAAGTGAGTATAGATAATATATATAATTCCTTCAAAAACTAAAACCAAAAATATTTTTTAGATTTAAAGAAAACAAATACATATTTAAATAATAAATAATCCTAAATTTACAAACGTTTTAAGAAATCTGTTTGCTTTGATATATCAACTTAGAATGTTGCATTATAATAAAAAATAATAAAAATATATATTTATATATATATGTATGTACATTATACTTTTTGTGAATACATTATAACAGATTTTCCATAAACAATGGCGGCATTTGTTTAAGGAAAAAATTTACACATATTAATTGTATTATTTTTTTTGTCTTAAATATTTAACACTTACATTTTATACATTTACATTTTAATATAGATTTTATGATTTCAGTGACTTAAAATAACTAAAACTAAATATTCTTAAATATAATTGTCGATATATTTAGTTATTTTAAAGTTTAACTATCATTAAAAAAAAAAAACATAAAAACTGAGACTGTAACGATAAGATTTACTGAAAAAAATATTTAAATTACTTACATTACGTTAATATATTTATATATGTATGTTTACTAATATATTAAAAAAGACTTTTTAAACTTAAATTCATTTAATATTTATCTTTTTTAATATTATTTAATCACAAAAACAGTTTTGGAATATTTTTTATTTACTTTTTGCTTTTACCTACAAACTAATTATTTATACATTTTCGTTAAAAAAGTTTTAAGGTTTTTTTGCTTTGTAATTGTTAAACGACAAACGAAAGTTACAAGTTAAAACAAATTCTTTAAAAGGCGGCGGTTTTTTTAAAGATATTTATTTTAATTTTTATATATTTACATTTGTATATAATCTTTAAAAGTTAAGGCAAATTTATTTTTTTTTTAATTTTTTTTTGTTTATCTATTATTTGTAGTATATAAAAATCTTTTACGCTATAAACAAAGATTGGGCGGCTTTCTTTGTTTTTAATTAATATGTAGAATGTTGTGTTTTTTTTTAATTATTTAATATGTACAAAAATTAAAACACGGCAGTTTTTCATTTAAGTTTAAAAATACAGTGAAGAATATATGTATGTACTATTGATCAAACGTTTTAATTGCTATCTTAAAAGTTTGTTCCTTTCTAGCGCTAGTCTATGTAGTGTTAATACAACACAACCTACAAATATTTAGCACAGTTTATCTTTCTTTAACTATACTATTAGTTTTCAGTGTCTATTTAAAATATCTTTTTTTTTTTTCTTTACTTTACAAACCGAAAAGTGGAGTTATTTATAAATAAAAACATATCGGTACGGCCCCGTTTTGAATAAACGTTGAAGTTAAGTAGGATAAAAATAAATCAATTTCTGAAAGAGACAACAATTTAATTTCATAAAATATTAAAACTTTTTGAGTTTGCAGGGATATCTAAGGATATTTCTTTTAAATACAATAAACAAGAAACGAATTGTTATTTTTACTGGGAGAGCAGCTTTGCAAAACTGGGCCATTTGCAAACGTTGTTTTATATTCGTGGACATTATCGAATTTCTGTTCTTAATGTGTGTGTTGGTGTGCGATGACTTTAATACAATAGTGATAGTGATTCAATTGAAATCAATTTTTGTTTTTGTATTTATATTTGATGTATTTAACATTAAAACTTTTTGTCTTATAGTAATAAGAATAAAAAAAAAAACATTAATATGTACAAATAATTTTTTTTCTAAAAGAAATTATATAAAAAAGCTGTTCGATTAAACAATTTTCTTTAGTACATCTATTTTAGTTAGAATTTTCTTTTCAGTTATGATAACAATTTGCATTAACTTTTTTTTTTTTTTGCTTTTCTTTTAATTTTCATTTTTTTTTTTAATACGCATAGCTCAAAGTGCTATAAATAAACATTTTCGTCTTATGTTTTACAAATATATGTATGTATACTATTTATAGGGAAAAGTATAAAATTCCTTAGATCTAAGTCTTACATTTAAACCAATAATTTTAGTTATTATAACTATTTCTTTTTGTTTTATTTCTAAAGCTACAGACGACGTTAATGCATATTCTTTTAATTTAATATTTATTGTATATTTAAATAGTAATGAATAGTGTGTGTTAATTTATTTATAATATGCATAAGCCATTTAATTGTGTGTGTATATATATATATATATATGCATGTAGTACTAATAGTGTTCATTTGGTGACAACTAAAAAAAAAAAACAATATTTATTACTATTTATACGATTACGGTTTGGAAGGAAATTTTACGTTACTTAGTTATTAATTAAAACAAGCCCAAGAAGTTAGTGATTAAATAAATAATAATAATGCAAAAAAAAGGAAAAAGTATGATAACTAACTAAAACCACTTCTGTTTTGTTTTTATTTAATGAAACAAACTTAAAAATTACTTTAAAAACTTTTTAATTGTATTAGAAAAGTTATAATCATCGGAACATTTTAAATGTTATTATATTATGAAACTTAAACTAAGCAAACAAAAAATTATTAAACGAAAAATCGTAGGTAAATTTATTTAAAAAAAATTTCATCGCGAAATGAGAATAATAATGGACTTAATAGAATTGAATCAAAATATTTCATAAAAAAGATTTCTATTAAATGTTTTATTTCTTTTTTTCTGTTTCGTGTCATTGTATAAAATTAAATGTTGTTGTTGCTTATTTTGTTTTAATAAGTAGTTTGGGGTAGTCCTAAAAATAACGATGTTGTTGATGATTTATGTTAAAGCGGCTACTATGGGGTGATGGAGGCGGTTGAGGCTGTGGGGGCGATTGGAAGGTTTGAGCCGCTGCCATTAGCTAATTACACTAAAGTTGTTCTACAAATTTGGTCAGTTGATCAGAGGCATCGGAGACAGGTCCCCCAGGGCCACCAACTACTCCGCCTACTCCCCCTACACCACCTACCCCGACATCTTGCGGAACGCCTGGTAATGGTGACTGGTGCGGATGCATTCCTCCGTGATTGTGTAAACCATCATGAGGTACTTGTGGGGCGGGTGAATGACTCATAACATGATGTGGCGATGGTTGTGCTCTTGGCGAAGCGGAAGGACCAGCTCTTGGTGACGGAGCTGAGCGAGGTGATGGCGTTGGTTGTGGCGACCTTATGGGCGGAGATGATCTAGACGATTGCATAAGTTGTTGTTGGAGCGTATGGGGAGGTCCCATAACATTCGGTCCACCAACCATGCCACTACCGCCTTGCATCATTTGCTGTTGTTGTACACCAGGCATACCACCACCCATTTGTTGTTGTGGCGAAGGTTTAAGTCCCTGTTGCATGACAGCATACTGATCCACAGGATTACCTGTTGGAACTCCAACACCACCGCCCGCTCCACCAAATCCGCCAACACCACCGAATTGTTGACCACCAGCACCAACACCACCCATTTGCTGCGGCGCACGCTGTCGATAAGGCGGCGGATAATTCGACATTTGACGCATTTGCATTTTAAACCATTGTGCGTTGGAAGAAGCCTAGTGAAAAATTATACAATAATAATTTAACAATAAAACAACGAATATTATGTAAATAAACACATTTACGTTTCATTTTTGTGTTCAAATCATAGATAAGTGTTATCTAATTTACTTACTTGTCCTGGTTGCTGTTGCATCATCATGGGATTTTGCATTCCCGGCATTCGTTGATGTTGACCAGGATTTTGCTGTTGAGTTTGCATCATAACTTGTTGATTGGTTTGTGGCATTTGTTGTTGATTCATCATATGTTGCATCTGCTGCTGTTGTTGCTGCTGTTGCATAACTTGTTGTTGTTGCTGCTGCTGCTGTTGTTGTTGCTGAGGACCATTGCCGGTGGGTGTTCCACCGCCACCGCCACTTTGTTGACCAGCAGCATTGTTATTTTGACTTTGTTGTCTTTGTTTGATGATTGCAGCCATGATTTGTGGGTTTTGCTTTAGAACTTGTAAAATTTGTTGGTGACCTTCGTTAGTGGGATTGTTTTTAATTTTTTGCATAATTTGAGCAAGTTGTTGAGTATTTAATTGAGCGTTCAACGGTCCATTGGGCATTTGGTTTGAACCTCCCACACCACCACCTGCATTTGGATGTTGTGCTTGAGGTCGTATACCACCCGGTCCACCACCCATTGGTCCTGAACCACCCATTGGTACCATACCACCATTTCCGCCCATGCCACCAACACCCTGCGGATTTCCAGACATATTACTAGCACCTCCGGGTATTTGTTGTGAGCCACTTGCGCCCACCATTCCACTCATCATGTTCTGAAATTAAAACCAAAATAAATAAATATGAGGAAATGTACAGTTAAGAGATTTTGCAGGTGCCTACCTGTTGTTGCATTGCATTTTGTTGCATAACTTGATTTTGATTCGGTTGGCGCATGCCTGGATTTGTGTTGTTTGGATAACGGTTAGCGCCCCACTGGTCCATTGGTAAAAGATTATTTGCCATCACGTTATTGCCTCCAGGTCCTAACTGAGCAACGTTGCCGACACCACTAACATTACCAACATTACCCACCATTCCAGGATTCGGCTGACTCGGAATTCCGCCCATGTGATGGCGTTGCATAACTGGCGGAGCCATTGCACCGCCTTTACCAAAACCTCCGCCATGAGGAACTTGTTGACGAGCGGCCTCTTCTTGAACCTTGAATGTTTTAATGGAAGGAATAAAAATTAATATTCAAGTACAATATTTTCGTTTTAATCATTAAAATGTTGTTTTCAAATAACACTATGATCTGCCGTTATGTTGAAAATCTTTAAAATCCAATCCAGTTAATAATTCAAATAGTTACCTGTTTAACAACTTGCAACACATTTGGTGAAGGTGAATGACTTCCACCGGGCTTCATACCAATTCCTGGTTGATTAGGATGCGGTGATGTCATACCACCACCTCCTGCTGCCGCTCCCATGGGTGCAGCTACTGGTGAGGGGACTGGTACTGTAGAGGGACTCATAGCTCCTGCTCCAGCTGGCATTATAGCTGGTTGATTACCCATAACAGGAGGATTAACACCAACTGACATGGCAACAGTAGCTACTGGTACTCCTCCAGGGCCTACAACAGATACTGCACCAGCTGCTGGTGTTGTAACCGTTCGAGACATGACAGCCACACGACGTCGCAAAAGTTGTTGCTGTTGTAACCTATAAAAAGAAAACAACAATTTTAAATGTTGCTCAAATATATTCACAGTAACTCTGTACTTTTGTTGCAATTGCTGTTGTTTGAGCTTGTGTTTGATGTTTGGACAGAAAGGCACTGGACACTTTTGCTCTTGACAATGCTTTGCGTGATAACAGCATAAAGCAATCAACTGTTTACAAATAGGACAACCACCATTCGTTTTCCTCTTGCAATTTTTGGTATGTTGTACCACTCTCTTCATCTTCTGACACGACGGCAGACGACAATTTGCATCGCGGCATTGACAAGCATGCACCAGAGATTGAATACAGCGTTGTATAGATTGTTTTCGCGCCTCTTGTGGATTAGCTTGTTTAAGATCAGCAGGAGTCGAACCGTCATCAATATCGAAACCAAGTTTTTCCATTTTATGAGGATGACCGATCTTTTCATTACACAACGTACACAAATCAAAGTCCTGCAAAAGTATTTTTATTAAGATTTTAATACATACACAACGGAAACTATCAAATAAATTATCAAATTAAGAAACTTACATCACAAACTGTGCAATGAAAACGAGTTTCGACAGCAGTCTTGCAATTGTTACAAGTGTAGACGAACTTGTCTTGACCTTGATTATGCAATTCGTACAACATGCACAAGGTGGAGAATTGAGCTCTTCGCAAGGAAGAGAACTCATAGTGTTTATCACGAGCCAAAGTTAGGAATGCATCACGACCGTCCATAAGATCACATGCTAATAGAGGATCGGGATCTTGAATGGGCTGTAATAGAAAAAAAAATGTTGTTTTTTAATAGTTATTTAAGAATCAATATCTCATTTAGATAGCATACCGCTAAGCTTGCAGCAGATTGTGCTGAATGAAGACGTATAACAAAAAATACTTCCTTGTGCTTCTCCATGGTGGCATAAATTTTAGCAGAGAGATCATTGCCAGCCTGTTGTTCATTCGATTTTTTATTGCTTTTGCGTTGAGCAGCTTTTGATTTATTTGATTTCTTAGCCTTTTTCTGTCCTTTCTTTTTACCGTCACCACTTACTTCTGTATCTTCCATAGAGAAAATCTAACAAAAGGAAATTATATTTCAAAACAATTCGTGAATAAACAGTTGTAAAATTTAAAAGCTTACATTTGCTGCGGCTGCTGCTGCTTCAGCGGCTTCTGCTTGTTTTCGTTTTTCCTCTTCCTCTTGATCTAATTCTTTTATGCTTTCCTCTAAAACATTGGGCCAAAAATCGCCCTCAAAATAAGGTAACTCGGCTGCTGACGATAATTTATCTTCAATTGCTTGTTTCAAAATATCTTTATAATCCTGAATGGTACGCTCAATCATACCCTTATCCAACATTTTTTTGTACCATTCCTGCAAGCGTTTGGGTTTCGGTATTCTTTGATCCGTAGGATGACAATGAAATATATAGTCATCGCCCTCCGAAGGCGGACAAGCCCAAATATGTGCCATTGTATAACCTAATTGTTTTACATAATCCATGTAACCCAAAAGGATTTCATGATAAACGGCGGTACGATACTGTCTTGGCCTAAAGAAATGCACTGAATCCAAGTAGGCAATGTAAACACGCCTCGTGTTGGGAGCTGGACATTCAGAGCCGTATTCTTGTACATGCATACCAAAAAAACATACGTCAATACCGTCCACTTCCTCAAATGCAAACAAAGCTTTTGCTCTATACGGAAATTCGGAATTCATTTCGCCATTCTCAACGAATCGCCGTCGCATACCAGGCTTCACTTCGACGCATTTATCCGACGAGGATACAACACGTATATGGACTTCGCCAGCGCCAGCTTCTTTTTTCTTTAAAAAATTATTTACACGAGTCTCAATATAAATACCCAATTTAGTTGTTGGTAAACGTTTGGCATTGAATTTATTCTCCTTTCGTTTAGAATCCTTTTTCTGCAAACAATTGTCGCAAACAAATCCACCTGGCCATATCGAATCTAACCATAAAACACAAATCTGATGTTGTTTTCGGCCACATTCCATACAATCGACAAAGGGTTCAAGTTCAAGATGATCGTTTTTCATTTCTTTAAATTGATCTTTTTTAATTTGGCTACAAAAATTTTTTTTTCATTTGTAAGAGTATGGATTAAAAATGTGTATATTATTGTTTTATGTTTAATTCAAAAGCTAGAATGAAATATATATGCATAATTAAAATTTCGATTAATTCAATTATTTAATACGATTTTGAGGTCTAATAGAGTTTGATTGATCGTCTGAGTTTATCACAACTATAAAGTGATCAGTTTCATCATGACAATCAAATTATTTGATAACTTTAATACGCTATTATTTACAAAAGTTTAGCTATGTTTGCCTTAACTCTAGCAATATATCTAAACATTTTTGAAGTTCACTAATCGTTAATGTTCAGTCACTTTTTTTAATTAATAAACAACTTCATTCTCCATATATTTCACTGTACATAAGCGTTAACAATGCATACATACATATATACTTTTCCAAATACAGTGAAATAATGATGGAAAACATAAAAAAAATTTTATAACTTTTTTCAGAGGTATAGGTTCTGGTAACACAAATTTATTTTATTTTAAACTTAAAGTACTCAATAAAAATAAATCAGCAGGTTTCTGGCAAAAACTCTGAGAAAAAAAAATTGCCATGAAAAGTTTTTTCAAAAAAATAAGTCGTTTGGAGTCAACTATAAAAAAATATTACTTCGATGACTTCCTCTCAGCAGATTCTGATTCGAGTTTAAACTGTAGGTTCTACCACTTATGTATAAAATTAAAGTGTTGTGGAAAACTAGGTCGTAATCCTGACGGAAGGGTTGTAATAATGAATTATGCTTGTATTTATGTTATAAAATTAAACAAGTTACAAAAATTTGTAAAGTTACATTATCAATCTTTTGTTTTTAAAAATTAAAAAAAAATGCAAATATTATGTTTAAGTCATTAAATACATTGTAGGGGTGGTATAACAATAAATCTTCCAATTATGCAATATATTTCATTCGATTTATTTTATACATATAATATATCTATGTAATATGTATGTAAGTATGTATATATAGTCAAATGTATAATTATTTATCATACTTACGTTTGAGATTGCAATGGATCATCACCTAGTGTGACTGTATCTCCTTGAATATCGTTGAAACATTTCTGGCAAAAGGTATATCTGTTTGAGGATACGCCATAATCCTTTAGACTATTATTGGTTCATTATAAGATTTTTAATTTTGATTGTTTTTATATTTGTTTATTTATTTTTTTTTAATTTTAATTTTTTAATTTTTGTGTATGTAGAGTGTTTGTTCATTTGATTATATTATTAATTGAGTGATCGCAATCCAAATTAATAAATACAAACAAGCAGAGCGACCATACATTTATATTTAGCGGCGTTTTATATGGTGAATGATTTTTTATAAGTGTTTTTGTGCGTGCGAACAATTTGGTTGGTTGAGATTATTATTTTTAAGACAATTTTATTTTTTTGGTTGGAAAGTGGTTTTAATTTTTTTTTGTTTATAAAAATAGTAATGACGGGATAAATGAACGTAATGATTAAAAGTAGGGAAATGGAGAGAAAAAAAATAATGTTATATTTGATAGGCAAAAATATCGATTTTTTTTTTAAACAAACACATGATTATTCGATTGGTAAAACAAGAAATTAGCAAAGCAGTAAAATAAACAAATTTTGTTTAAATATATTGAATTGAAATTATGTTTATAATAGTTTGGTATTTAGGATATAAAGGTCAAATGGTATTCAACATGGGGATTGTAGTGAATCGGGAGTTTCAAAATAGACGCACACAAAAACCATAACCAGGATGTATTGATTAAAGTTTTATATTTTTTTTTTGACATTTGCAAGTATAGAAAAGAAAATAAAAAAACAAGGTACGCATTAGAATTTGATACAAAAAATATTAATGGTTTTTTTTTTAGTTTTAGTTCGTTTATATACAAGCTAATTTTCATGTTTAAATGTGTTAGTAATAAAAGTAATATACGTATTTTTTTTTCTACATTTAAGACCAATGATATCTAGTGTTTATCTACACACAAATATCTATTAATGATTTTATAAATGGAAATTAAAATACAAACTTCTAAAGATGTATAGAAATAAATATACTTTGTGTAGCATTCAATAATCAGTTACATACCTATTTTGATAACTGTAGTATTTGGCATCTCTAGGTATGGTACACAGTTGTTTACCATAACAACATAAAACCTGAGGATTAAAAGTGTATTTACGACCACAACAATAACCCAATGCTTGCATGACAGGATCAATTTCTTGTTCGAATACTTCTGAAAGCTAATTAAGGTAAGAAAAATAGAAAGACAAAATTAATCAGAAAAAGGTTTTCCCAATTTATTATAACAACAATATACTTACTTTCGTACAATACTTGTAGACTTTTGATGATTTACGATTATACAACCATGCATTATCGAACATGAGCCAAACATCATCGACATATTCCCAGGGATCATTATATTTGCCATTCATGAGATTGTTGCGTATTGTACCCAAGTCCATTGGTTTTTTAATAATCTCAAAGTAATCTGGAATACCGAGAACTTGAGGATCAACTGGATATCGAAATGGCACTGACTCGGGCTCATGCCGAATGAGCTTCTCTAATGTCGGTAATAAGGCTTGCTTTAGCTCTTCCGGATCGAAGACTGTTATAGAATAAAATAGAATTTGTTTTAGAAAGAATTTTAATGAATTTGTTGTAGAACTACTTATATAATTGATGTACTTACCACATTTTTTCTTTTTATCGCCAGCATTTGGCATAAGAGGTTCTGGGACTACGGGTTTTGTTTCAGATTTAACTTTAACATCACCACTGTTAGCGTCTACAATCGATTTGATGCCATCTTTATTATCTCCACCTGTTGCCCCACCAATTCCGGAATCACCACTTGAACCACCTGCGGCATTTGCATTTGAATCTTCAACTTCCATAGGCTCTACTTTGATCTTCATATCACCATCTTCGTTTTTAATCTCTAATTTGGCAGTACCGTCATTGTTAACATTTTTACCTACGCCTGCTGAAGATTCTTGCTGAGAATTGTCTCCGCCTCCGCTTCCATCATCCATAAATTCTTTTTTAATTTCGTCTTCTTGTTTGATTGAGTCTAATTTGCCTTTCGATGATTTTCCGCCGCCAGCATTTTGAGAATCTCCGTTAGGAGATGTTGGAGGGTCATCATCGTTATCACGAGCCGCAGCTTCGAGTGCAGCCATTTGTGACGAAAGACTGTTACTGCTACTGGCAGAGGGGCGTGTTGACGACAAGGACGAACTTGTTGTTGAGGTAGAAGTTGTTCCTCCACTTCCTTTACCCATAGTCGACATTTGTTGTTGATTTTGTGCTAGTCCATTACTAGGAATACTAGTTTCAGCTGATGATGTTGACAATGATGTCGATGATGAGGTTACTGTTACTGCTCCTGATGTTGCCGTTACGGAGGTAGAAGATGTTGACGATGATAAAGATGTTATTGCAGTTGTGGTGGTCGTTGAAGTTGAGCCAGTAGAACACGTTGTTACAGATGAAGGTGTTGATGTAGGAGGTGGTGGTTGTATACCACTGGCAGCACCGCTTGGAACCGGAACGGATGACATTGCATTTGAAGACGCAGGAGATGTGGGATTCAGTGGTGGCGTACTTCCACGATCACCGAGTGATTGCATGAGAGACGGCACAGATGGCGGGTTGTTTATGGGTGTTCCAAGTGGTCCATTTGTTAAAAAGTTAGGTGAAGGGCTTGGTGCTGCTACCATGCTGCCTGTGACACCTACTGCAGCAGATGTTGTATTACCTGATACACATGTTGGTCCTGTTGCACCACCAGCTGTCAGCGATTCAAGGCTTGTGGGTGTTGGAGGCATATTACCCATTCCTGTATTGGACATCATATTTTGTTTCTGTTGTTGCTGCTGTTGTTGAGACATTGGTGATGTAAAGGTGTTTTGTTGTGTCATTTGAGTGTTGCTGTTACTGAAAGGTGATTGCGGCAAGAGCATTCCAGTTTGTTGTTGTTGTTGCTGCTGCTGCTGTTGTTGTTGTTGTAGCATTCGTTGTTTCATTATTTCATTCAATTGTTGTGTGGTATGCGCTCCAGCTGTACCTCCATTTGAATTCATGAACTGCTGCTGTTGTCCCGGTATAGGACTTGTTAAAACTCCAGCCACACCACCTGTTCCAGGTTGTCCTTGCATTGCTTGACCCGTAAACGGAGACAAAACAGGATTTGGCACAACCATATTTTGCTGTGATGTTGGTATGCCGCCACCACTACCCATACCATTGCCGCCTGGACTTGGACCAGGTGGACCTACCAGCATACTACCTTGCTGTTGCGGGAATTGCATTCTTTGTTGTTGCTGTTGTTGTTGTAATGCAAGCATATTTCCTCCGGGTGAATGACTACGCATATTCACCATATTCTGACCGGGCATCATACCGCTTACATTACCAGGCGTTTGATTTCTAAGTTGTTGCATCATTCCCGCAGCTCCCATAGGCATACCTTGGTTCGGACCTCCTCCTCCTGGGCCAACTGCCCCACCCATTGGGCTTACCATTGGCCTTATTTGCTGCTGTTGAAGTTGTTGTTGTTGAGCTTGTGGATGCCCGGGTGGCATTTGTTGTCCACCAACTGGTAATCCCACACCGCCAGAACCACCCACATTACTTGGACCAGCACCGCCTGCACCAGCAACACCTCCGCCTTGTTGTTGCTGTTGCATTTGTTGCATTTGTAGTTCTTTCCTCTTAAGGCGCTTCTCTTCTAATTCTTTTTGAATTTTATAAATCTTTTCAGCCAACAGATGATAATATTCCGACCGAGACTTGGCCATTTCATACATGTCTCGCTCAACTTTTTCTGCATATGATACAAGATTATGCATTCTTTTGTCTAACATTGTAGCAGGATCTGATGTGGGAAAAATAGCTTGAACTAATTTGTGAACCAAATGTTTTCGCAAATCATCTGTAACGAGCTCTCGCCAATCTTTGTTCTCATCATTTCCACTAGCATTGCCAGTGCTTCCTCCAGGCGCTCCCGAATTTTGAGCATTGGTTGAAACTCCTCCAGGAACAGTATTATTTCCCGATACATTTGACACTCCTCCTCCCATGACGTTAGATGTGTTTGTATTACTTCCTGCTGCAGAGTTGTTATTTGGAGGTGTATTATTTGATCCCGTTCCAACACCACCGGCTTGTGCTTGCATCTTCATTTTAGCAATTTCTTGAGGTGTTAATTGTTTGTTTGGTGGCACACCAGTGACAGAGCCGCCAATTTCACCAGTATTTCCACCGCCCAACAGGGTATTTAAATTAGAATTATTAAAATTATTATGTACATTAACCGACAGGGGAATGTTTGATTGCTGTTGTTGTTGTTGGTTAATTGCATTTTGTTGAACTTGTGTGGGATCAGATGGTAATTTTGCTCCAGGTTTTAACAAATCAGATAAACGCGGTGTCTTACCAGCCATCTGAAATTTATTTGCTCCACCAGCACTCTGAAGCAACATCTGTTGTTGCTGTTGTTGTTGATTTTGTATACCATCAGGCACTGGACCATTGCCACCTCCACTTATGAGCAAATTATTAACCACTTGACGCATTGCAACTTGATCGTTACTTCCACCGGATGTGGGTCCTATTGGTACTCCTCCTCCAGGAGCACCAACTTGCGCTGGCATAACACGCACAGGTTGAGGCACTCCAGCCATACGTATACCCTGTATTTGGTGCTGCTGAGGATTTACCGCATTGCCTTGCAGCATGCTATTGGGACCGCCAGTGTTTCCCACAGCTCCCTGCATTCCCATACTGTCAAAGCGTCGGATTTCCTGATTAGCGTTTTGTCCAGCATTTTGCATCTGTTGGTTCATATCTGCATTTGGCTTAATATTCATTTGACCTTGATTGGGACCAACTCCTGGTCCAGACATGCCTCCAGTGCCTGCAACAACATTTGGAGCACCACCGACTTGCTGAACAGTCTGTTGGGATCCACCAACATGCTGTGGCCCAATGATACCAGGAGCTTGTTTGTCGTTAGCATTTTGCTGAGCTTGTTGTTGTTGCTGCTGTTGATTAGCATTGTTAGGACCTCCACTTCCACCTCCACTTGCATTTGGATTGTTGTTTTGATAAGCATGATTCTGACGGAATGGAAAACATATTACGCAATCTGAACGTTGACACATTTTGTAATGTAATAAAATTTGCCTTGAAGAGATACAGTGCTGCACTGTGCAATCTCGACTCTGTTTACAATTAGCCATATGATTTAATACATCTTGCATAGGCTTACAGTAGGGCACGTTACATTTTTCCCGATTTGGATTAAGACTATCTCGTCGATTACATTTGTGAGCATGCAGTAGTAACATTAGTTGTTGTTGGATTTGCTTCTTACGTTCATCCGTTATTTGTTGATTGCCAGTACTTCCTGTACCACTGCCTCCAGCTGATGCTCCGCCAGCATTGGTGCCCTGCTGTGATGTACCTGGACCTTGTTGCTGCTGTTGCTGTTGTTGCTGTGAAATCATCATTGTATTTTGTTGTGGACCACCAGGTACCACACCACCTTGTGGTGGTCGAATACCCATGCCACCAGGACCCATTAAGCCGCCTTGTGGGTTTTGCTGTTGGTTAGGATTCATTTGAGTGTTATTCATTTGCTGTTGTGGTCCGCTTATTAAGCCTGTAGCATTTCCATCACCACCGACTCCGGCACCGCCCATGCCAATTGGCACACCGCCTGGGCCACGGTTACCTTGCTGCATAGCAGCCGTCATGTTTGGAGGTACACCTCCGTGTTGTGCAGCAATTTGTTGTGCCAGCATTTGCTGTTGAGGGTTATTGGCATTAACGTTAATTCCGCCCTGAGGACCACCAGGGCCTCCATAGCTGCTAACATTGCCGACACCGACTCCGACCCCACCGCCATAGGGTCCGTTCGGGCCAACTCCGCCACCAACCATATTATTCATTTGGCCTGTTCAAATTTACAAAAGCATTTCAATCATGTATGTTAAGTTATATGTATGTATGTATGTTTATATAGTATGTATATTCATAACTATTGATTGAATTTTATTGTTTTTATTTTTTAATAATTAAGTTTCGATCAGATTATGGAAATATGTATTGCCAATACTGAAAAATAATTTTGGAAATGAACTACAGAATAGAATTTTGTAAATGCAAACAGCGAAAAACAGACAAGACAAGAGGCATGAGTTTTACACCATGTAAGTGTTTAGAAAAACTAGGTGTTCCTTTTCTTTTCTGCAAATATTTGCATTACCTGATCGTACTTTTATTAGTATAAAATTATCAATAATTGTATACAATACTGTAAAATACTTATATCAATTTTAATTGTAAAATTTCTGATATGTTTCAAAGTAGGAAATTATAAATAAAGCCAGTAATATGTAGATCATGTGGTGTGATCTTTAGTCCCATAATTTAGTTTATGTAGCTTATGGCTCACTTCTGTTATCTTAAGAATTTTTATATTTTCTGTATTAACACTACTTACCCATTTGCATATTTGGATTCTGCATCCGAGGGCCACTGCCTCCAACACCACCCGGCCCATTACCACTCATCAAATGAGGATTAGGACCACGTATCATGTGCTGTTGCCCAATACGCATTATTTGTCCATTTGGCATAACTTGAGGATGACCAGGTCCGCCCAGGTGCATACCCTGATTGGGACCACCAACGTTTCCAGGACCCATATTTCCAGGACCTACAGGGCCAACACCAGGTCCTGCATTCATCATTCCGCCAGGTCCGGTACCAATTTGTTGCTTTATCATACCAGTACCCATACCACCCATGCCGCTGTTAGTGAGCACCATATTACCCATATTGCCCTGAGCAATTGTGTTCATTCCTGTTGGAATAGAAAATTACGTTTAGAAAAAACGTGTCAAGTTTAGAGAAAACCTATTATCTTCTAGATTTTTCCTTATAATTCGATTCTATCCTTATTTAGTACAAATTTTCATAATTTTGAATATCGTAAATATTTGAAGCAATTATCAAACTTAATCATTTTAAATATTTTCTTTTTGTATTGCTCTGAAACAATATGTAAATTGATTAATGTATTGATATAATTTTAATATAAGTTTAGTACATTAGAAAAGATATTTTAGTAAAAAAATTAGGTTGGACGAAATACTTTAATAAGTTTTATTAAAAGTATGTACATATTTAATATTAATTTATATATCTTTGGTAAAACATAAGCTCAAGATCTTTTCTAATGTCGGAAAGAAGGAATGCTCTCGGAATATTATTAAACTTAATGAAAAATGAAGTCGCCGTAGTCTAATGGGTAGTGTGTTGGCTTATTAGACTGAAGGCCCGAGTTCGAATCCCAGGTCAGACATCAAAACGAAAATATGAAAATATTTCTTCGACGACTTCCTCTCAGCAGATTTCTGGCAAAAACTCTGAGAGTAAATAAATTGCCATGAAAAGCTTCTCAAAATACTGTCGTTCGGAGTCGACTTTAAACTGTAGGTCCCGCCACTCTGTATAAAATTAACGCACACAACATAAGTGGTGTGAGAAGCTAGGTCGTAATCCTGACTGAAGGGTTGTAATGACCAATTATGTATGTATGTAATGAAAAATATTCAGTTGATTTTGGAGCAATGTTTCAATCTTTTAATTGTTGATGAATAATATCAGTTTCAATTTAGAAAGGATATACTATTACACATTGGCCCGGTCCTATAAGGATTATTTATTTGTTCTTGAATTATTCTTACCTGGCATTGAATTCATTTGCTGCGCGCCATTGTTTGATATTGACATTGGCATTGAATTAACCATGCTACACATTTGGCCGACATTTACTTGCATGCCACCAGTGTTGGGGGATTGCAAATTTGGTGATTTACTTCCTAATTGATTCATGCCACCTGCGCCCATAGGATTGCCAACCATGCCTGGATTTTTATTACCCTATACAAGAAGAAGAAAAAAACGGAATACATGAATAAAGGAATTAAATAACACAATGTTTTTAAACGGCATGTATTGTAAACGAAAATAATTACCTGTTGCTGCAGCAAATGTTGTAGATGCTGATGATGTTGCATTTGGCGTAAAGGATTACCGCCACCTGCGGCACCCCCTTGATTAGTTACGCTTCCATCATCTACGGAACCATTTAGTTGAGGACCCGGACCACCCGGCCCCGGTCCCTGGGCAGGAGGTTTATTGGGACCACCGACTACATTTACCCCTAGTCCATGATTAGGTGGTCCACTGGTTGGTCCACCTGTACCTGGATCACCCCACGTTGATACTAACTCGTCAGGTAAATTTTCCTCCAGCAAAAATAATTCATCCATTTTAACCCGCTTTTGCGGGGGTTCTTCCATGTGATCGGCCATCATTTAAAATGTTTAAATTCTTATTTTTACTCTCCCTTCTTAATAAAAACCAATAATTATTTTTTAAAAATTAAATTTTAAACACTTTTGTTGAATTTTTTAAGAAAAGAAACTGTTCACTTTTTATATTTCATTTAATTAATGTTTGTTTATGTACTCTCTGTAATGTTTTTATTTATTTTGTTTATTATGTTTTTGTTTTTTTTCATTAATTTTGTTTTTGTTTGTAGTTATACGACGACGTAGACGTTTGAAAACAACACTTTTGCATAGAATTATTGGAAAAATGAGAGGAACTGATTTTTTTGTTGTCAATAATTTATTTTGTTATATTATGGAAATGAAGAAATTTGTGGATTGTTGTTGCTGTAGTTGATATTTTAAGCTTTATTGTTGGTGTTGCCTTTTTCTGTAGGAGCAGGAATTGAGTTTGCCAAGGTTGTAAACGCCGACGTCGTTGTTTTTGCGGCTTTTGTTGTTGTCGTATGCTTAACAGAAGTGGTATTATACCCTTCTGTTGCTGCTGCTGTAATGCGTTTTGTTGTTGTTTGCGCGACTGTTGTTTGTATGGACGATGAAGTAAATAATGTTCTTTTTGTAGTTGTCTTTTGCAAATGACAGCACTGATCTTTATATCCAACAAGTATTCCAAAGCGTTATTTGAGAATACGCTTGAGTGCATTTTGTGTTAAAAAATTCACTTTTAATTAAATTCCCTTACCGTTCTCTGCTTACTTTAAACGGCCTTTCTTTGATTTCTGTTATAAATTATTTATTTCTTTTCAATTACAATTGGCCCTTTTGGTAAGCCCGTAAACGTAAAGTTGACACTTAAGTTTCAATGAACGAATTATGACAATAATTATTGAGTTGCCAGTCCGATTCGCTGCTCATAAAAACCCATCTTTTCTTTTAGAAATCGTACATGATTCCAAGGAAATGTAGAAAGTATAATTTTTGTAAACATTATTATTTGATTGTTATTGTGATGTCCTTAATTTATTTAGATTTTTTTTATATCTTTTCACAGATATTATTCAGAATTCATTTCTTTGTTTTGGATTTTTATTCATTATTCTTATTTAAAAATTGCACAAAATCTAAAAAACAAAAAAATAATTAAAATAAAATTGTTAAAAACAAATGGGAATTACAATAGTCTAGTTAGTTGCGCGCTTTTTTTCTATCTTGTTTTTATTACTACTTCGTTTATATTTTGTAAAAAAAAACTCATGAATGTAAAAACTATTATGAGCGAAAAAAAATACAGAAATATTTGTTCAAGAAAAGTATTGAGCGGCTCGTTGATTATTATTGCATTTTAACATTTATAACAAAAATTTTGATGAAAACAAAAATCACTTCTCTTTTTTCATTTAATTTTATTTCAGCTATTCTCTACACACTCAACTCGTTAGTTTTGTTTATAAAATCCCATTACTCGTTGACAAATTTCTCTTCTCTAACTCACTTTTTCACTCGCACACATGTACACACACTAACGCGTTTATTGAACACACATTCTCATACGCTTTTTCATGTACAACGCTCTTGGTCTTCTTTTCTATAGAAGAAAAAAATATCCACCATTCAAACATAACGAGTGCGAGCAGTAATGGAAAAAGAAAGAAAAACACAGACTGGCGACTGTAAAAAATTTTTGGTTGTTCGTTTTTCTTCACGTCGTATCTTAAAATTTCTAATGCACATACACCACACAAAAAATTTATTGTTTTAATTTTTTCTTTATTAAAAAAATTTTTATTAATTATTTGAACAAAAACCGAAAATACAGAAAAAATCGACAAATATTTCGAAATTTTTTCACAATATTTTTCTATGCGTAATTATTTTTATAAAACTTACTTCTTGGTCTTAATTAAATTTCGAATTAAAGCTTGAATTTTTCTTTAATTTTGGTTTTTTATTTTAAATTTTTAAGAATTTTTGTTGATTTTTAAAAATTATTTTAAAGTTTTTTGCAACAATAAAACACAAAATTTCTGTCCGTTTATGTTGCAGTAGCGAAAAAGTCAACTGATTTTGCAAACGAGCAGCAACAGAACTAGGAAGAAGACTGAAGCCGAATACGACTAAACATTAAAGAAGCCAGTGTTACCATTGCAAACACGGGGTTAAAAAAGGGAAAAACGGGATCACTATACTAAAACTTTTTAAAAACTAATATTACAAATAAACAAATATAATTTAATTAAATCTTTTAAAAAGTAATTTTTCAATCATTATTTCAAATTTATGTATGGCTTTTAAAACAAATTATGTAACAACATACGAAACAACAAATATAAAGTTATAATTATTTTAAAATATAAATTTACATGTTAAAGATTTCGAAAGATTTTCAATGTTATTGAGGACTACAGATTTGACAGATATTTATAAAAATTATTAAGAATCATAAAAAAGAAGGAAAGATTGGATTGAAAGTGAAGAAAAGCTATAGTTATATTGATTTTAAATTTGAAAGGAATAATAAAACTTCACTTTACAAAATCCACAAAAAAGTATTTATATTAAATAAAAACAAATACCAAGAAAAATAATAAAAACCAACAATAAGGGAATAAAATTAAAAAATTCCTATTCAAACTATAAAATGTTGATTTTGGTACAACTACGAAAAGGGCGTGAAATTATCAGGTCAATGGCAACACCTTTTACTTTTGAGCAAGTGTAGTAAAAAAGATGTTCGGGTGTATTCGGCTTTTACACACAACAATGAGTTATAACGAGTGGGAGCACAAAAAAGAAACGAGTACCTCAGCGCTTTGTGCCAAATAATAAATATTTTCCCAATAAAAAGTCTATTTAACAATTAATTTTCAATTTATTTTAATAAATTCTTTGCAAATAGCAAAGGTTTTTCAATTCAATTAACGAAAGAACCAATGCAATATATAGTCACAAACGTTGTTTTGCCATCTCTAAAAATCGACATGTTATTTATTGCTATAACCATCTCTCTCACTCTTCTTATGGTCTTATATGACAAAAGAAACACGACAATACAAACACACAAAACAACCCGCTGTATTCATAAGGAAAACACACACACTCGCATATATCAAACTCGCTCGTTTTGTCCGTGAGCATCATAAAAAAATGTATAAAATACGAACGAATGAACGAACGAACCATACAACATAGAAAAATTTTCTGCCATAGAGATGAGAGAAATTTTTTATAAAGAAATAATTTTTATTTCCACCGATATCCAGCTAAGCAACCCCAAAGATTTTTAATGAAAAAAATTCTTTATAAACACGATTAAATTGCATTTTCATTTATTTAATTGATCTTTTTATCCAAACATTTTATTATTTACATTTGTTTTCTTTTTATTAAAATATTTTGTTTTTCACTTATTGATTTTACTTCTTAATTTTTTTTTATCACTCATATAAAATATTTTTCCTTTTCATTCTTTCTTTTTATTTTACTCATGCTCGAACGAGAAGAAAAAAAATCACTTCGTCGACAGCACTGCTCTTACTTTTAAAGATATTAATTTTTCTTTTTTTTTTTTGCCACTAAGAACCGTTGGAAACCGTGTATTTTCAACTATTATTTTTTCGAGCTTTTATTATCTATTCTGTTTCTGTCTATTTTATGCGTTTTTTCAATATTTTACCGCAAAACTTTTCTGATAGAAAAAATTACAAAAAAAATTTCATCAACTTTCAACACCGAACATGAAAATGACGCTGAATATAAAAACCAAAAAAGAAACTTAGCAAAACTCGTTGTGTTTTTAAGAAAATTTTGCTTGTTACTCGTTGAAAAAAGTAGTAAATCGGGTCAATTCGCTACTAAAAAAGAACACATTGTGAATAATTTCTTTAACAGAGTTGATTTTTTTGTTTTGTCTTTAAATAAGAAAAATTCGTTTTTGTTCGTCCAAAATATAAACGTTCTTTAACTTAATAATTCGCACATTCTTTTTCCGTTTCCGTTTCAGACAAACTCCGATATAACGAAGCTGAAGGGGATCACAAAATATTTCGTTATAGCTACTTTTCCTTTATAAATATGTATCAGGAAAACCTTGGTATAACGAAATTAGAAGATATACGATAAAATTCGTTATAACTATAGTTTTTTCGTTATATAAAGGCTTTTGAATCAGTATTTCGCTATATAGAGGCTTTGCAATCGCACTTGCAAACGCATTTAGACTTTGTTGTTTTTGAAACGGGACTAACATTACTCAAAATTTAATTATTTTTTTATTCTCACTTCGTTGTATAGAGGCTTTTGAAAGAATACTTCGCTTTATAGAGGCTTTGCATAGCCGGGACTGATTTAGATTTATTATTAATTCGTTGTATAAAGGCTTTGGTACGAATTATTCGCTATATAGAGGTTTTATGGCTCAGTATTTCTACGTTATAGCTATAGTGCATTTTTGTATGAAAAACTTTGCAGTAAAGAGGTTTTTCAAGGGACTCTGAAAATAATTCGTTATATTGAGTTTTTCGTTATAACAAGGTTCGTTATATCGAAGTTTTACTGTATAAGCAATGCGTATTGGAGTGGAGTTTTTTGTTGTGTTGTTTGTTACTACCGCTGCTGCTTTTGCTGTCTGTTGTTGTGTGTGTGGGCCGCTTGGTCAAGGACGGGAGAGGAAAAAGGCAAATTTTTAATTTTTTTGAAGTGTGGTGAATTTTGTAGTTGTGGAGAGTTTTCCAAAAGGTGGTAAATTTATCAGGTGTGGTGAATAAAAACGACCTTACCAAAGTACCGTTATTCGAAATGGTACTGTATTATCATAGATACATGTAATATATATATCGTGATTTTGGACGGTGCGTGTCTAGAATAAGTAATATTCACCTCGGTTAGTGGAGGCATTCAGCAGATATATCTTGTTACCATTCTTGACTGCGTTACCAACGATATGGTTTGTGTTTCGATTAAGGATAATAATTAATCTCGATTAGTGGAAGGAATTCAACATTTTTAAAAAAATTTCTAAAAAATTAAAATTAGAAAACTGCATACAAAAAATAATAAAATTTAAATTATTTTGTAAATGAATTTTTGAATAATTTCTTTCTTTTATGTTTTATCCGCAAAATGATTGCAAAAAAGCTACAAATTGGAAATTCTTTGTCGAAATATTTATAATTTTTTGTGCTTTGTTCGAAAGTCATATCAGATCTAAATTTAACATTAGGAAAAATTATTTAAGAGAACTAACTATGAAATTCATTCATTTTTTTTACTCTTTGGTGATTTCTTTTTCAGAAGTTGGTTACAGATTTTTAGTTTCCTGGTTTGCGCTTTTCAACTATTAATGGGGGTTAGGCAACAGTTCAACATAATGCTAAAGGTCTTTAGCCCCGGTTAGCCAGCCCAACATCTATTTACACGTATGTATGTTCGTTTTTAGATTACGAAAAGCAATGAGAGAACGGTTCCCGTTCGTTAGTTAGTTTTTCTATTCCATTCCGTACGAGTATTAATTAATTAAGTTATAAATAAATATATTTTATAAAAGTACCATTTGATGGAAAAAGGTACTCTTTCAGTTATAGTTCAGTACTATTTCAAAACTTTAATTTTGCAACACGGTTGTGAATAATTTCTTTAAACAGAGTTGATTTTTTCGTTTTGTCTTTAAATAACTAGAAAAATTAAGATAAATTTATATATTTAGGTTCGAAAAATTTAAATTCTATCAACAAGTTTGAAACCTTTTATCTGAATAATATACATACATATTTATTAATTTTTTAACATATTAAGAATTAAATTCTAATAGCTATTAACAAGAAGAAGGAATTTTTGCTATGCTGTTTTAAAGCTAATTTTTAAAATTTACATTAAATAGGCAATAAACAAACTTTTGAATTTTCTTTTCTAGTAGCAATAAAATATAAATAAATACGAATAAAATATATAAGCTATAAAATACGATTTTTCTTTTCTTTAAAAATGTTACTTTTTAGCAAAACCGCAACTCGAACTGACACCGACGTTTATTTTGAATTCGGTTATTGTGAATAGTAGCGTTTATTATTGTGATTAGTGTCTTTCTTTCCCTTTGTTGAATATTGTGATTAATAGCGCTTGTTATTGTAATTAGTAGTGTAAATATTGTGTATGGAAGTTATTACTGCATGTTCTTTTTTTAAGTACAGTGTTTGAATTTAAGAGTTTGTCTGTTTGTTCATAGCAATACCAGGCAAACACATACCGTTCTTGCCATTGTTGAAATTTTGTAGGTGCATGTCAAGGATACTATTATTAGACTGGTGAATGAAAGTCGTCTCAAAAATAACAATTGCTTTATCAAAAAGGTGACGGTAAGAATGGGCGTTGATAATGAGGTTTTTCATATGAAGTAACGATAGCTTATGGTAAAGTTTGAAGTAAAATTCTTGTGAATGGAGAAAAATGGAAAAATAGGTATATTTGAAAAAATTCCGTTTGATTACAAGCTTTTTTTTTAAGCATTTTTATCAAAAGAGAATTTTCAACTCAGAATTAAAAAAGCTTTGGTTTCCTTCTGACCACATAACTAGACATACGCACATGCATACACATATCGGATAGAAAACGCAAAAGCCTTGTAACAGCGAAAAAAAGCACAGTAACGTTAGTAATAGAAATCCAATAACAAACAAAAAAGCCGTTAATAGAAAATTAACATTAACAGAGAAGTGTCAGCTAACAGAAAGTAAATCTAATAACAGAGAAACTAATTAAAAAATAAGGAATTTATGCTTATTAACACATTCGACGTACGAAGTGCTGCGCAGCAATATTGCGATTGCCGCCTTAGCAAATAATCAAATTAGCATGTGTTTTAATTATGTGAAAAGCGACAGCGTCAAAGTACAAGTAAAATAATTAAAACTGAACAGTTGATTGACTACTTCTTTTTTTTTATCAATCGTTTATCAGTACCGTATAGTATTAGTAGCCGTTCTTTGCTGGGGGCAAAATTAGAAATTAGCCTCTAAGTGCGCAGCAGCTGTAGCGATCTTTGTCGAATGTGCCTTTATTACCTACTTCAACAAACAGAATTACCGAAGAGCAACCAGAACAGTTCCAAACAAGAGCTGCCAAAATGTAACCTGAGAGATGCACTAACTACTTAGCGCTGTTTATGGTCTAGAATGACAAAATTCAATGAAGAAAGGGTACCGTGCGATAATTACTGAGAATTTTTTTAATCGTAAATGGAAGAATAGGACTTGGTTAACATGTGGTTTCAAAAGACGGTGGCACATTTTATACGTTATGCGATAACGTGAACCTAGTTCCTGGAGTCGAGGCAATTACAGTCTCGATAGACAGAATTACAACAGCCATTGGGTGAGTTACTGGTCGATATGTTTTGTTTTTTCAATTTCCAAACCTTTAATACCTAGCTATGCTGTCGCCTATTTTTCTAATATCCAACAACTTCTTTTGTAAGTCTGCATTAGAAGTGTCCTATAATTGCATATATGCAAACGTCATTATAGAAGTGGACATGAAGCATGTGAAAAAATATTAAATAATTAAGCCAAACATACATACATACGTACATACAGTGGGACCTCGATTTTCCGTGATGGTCGGGACCGGAAGCATTCTGTATAATCGATTTTCCCGGTTAATTGAGTACCAATTTTGACTAGTTTTTTATTAGATATTTTTATTAATTAATAAATGAATATGTACATATTTATATAAAAACTAAATAATTCAAGGATTTTATATATGTACATACATGTTTCAAAAATATAAAAAAAAAATAATTTTTTCAGAAACCAGTGAACAGTAGATAAGGATTTCGTATACTAAAGAAGGAATTCCCCTTTTTCGCTTGTTTGTCCAAAATAATAGAAAAAAATTTTTGCTTATAATATCGGATAATAGAGGTAATCACGATTAAACGAAGCAGAAAAATTTAAGTCGATCCAAAATAAAATTAAGTCGATGCAAAAAATTTTCTTTTTCCATCCCGGATAATTGATGTTGCCGGATAATCGAATCACGGATAATCAAGGTCCTACTGTATATGTTTTTTGATTTGTTCCTTTTCTACACTTTTTTTCGTGAATTTTTTTAAATGAAATTAATATCACAGTACTTTCTATTTGTTTATTTAATGCAACCCAAAAGAAACCTTACCGTTTACTTTTTTTCCCAGACTCCCACTGAGCTACACAGGCGAGACTACAACAACGAACAGGATTTGCATTGAGTAGCACAGCATTAAAATACAAACAAAGAAATAGAGTCGCATTGAAAGAGAGAACTTAACAGAAATAAGCCGACTCAGCAGGGGTATAGATAGCAAGTGTAAGTAGATTTCAACACCCCATCATCCAGCCACACGATCATCATCTTGCTCATGATTGTCTCCGTAATGTAGCATCAAGTAGTACAACAGAAGCACAAATCATCAGCACTGTTTCGTTACATTACTACGATCAGAACAGAGTTCCATTGTTGAGCGGAATACAACTACCATTTGGTAGTACAGATGGCAAGCTGTTTCTCTCTGTGCTAGTAGTTTTTCGAAAGGACATAAAAAGGACAATGTTTTTTTTATTTGTGTTGATAATAAAATTCTTGGAAAATATTTTTTGTTCTGCATTTGTTGGAATTTGATTGGATTTAATAACATACAAAAAAAATATTTTTATTTCAAGCTCCTACTGCTCAAATCACATGGAATTTAGTGAGGTGTTTGTTTTGCTCTGAATTCTCGGGAAATATTTTTTTATGTCTCCGTTGATATGAAAATATTTTGATGAAAAACTTGTCTTAACAAAGTTGAGTTTTGATCCAGTAGTCAATAAACAAGGGTTACAGGGAAAACCAGGAGATGTAACTCGGGAATCATTAACTGGATGTACCCTATGATGGCCAAACCAACAGTGATCTATAAAGCCATTGTCTGGGCAGACAGAGTAAATCTGAAAACAGCTCAAATGGACTCGGTCAAGATACAAAGATTAGCGTGTGTTGGTGTAACAGGACTAATGTCAAACTGCCCTAATGCGCCACCGAAACTCTCTTACATTTAAATTCGCTACACATGGTAATGAAGAACAGAATTATTTCCTGGATAGAACCATTAGCCACTATGAATTCGGATAATCATTCATAACTAGACTTAGTAATAACAATTAATGGTATCATCCGAAACTATTTACATACTATATTAGGAGAGGAACTATTTTGTGGTATACAGATGGGTCAATAAAAACTCTTGCAATAGGAACTAAGTGAAATATTTCGAGACCATCATAGGCAACAGAGCACTCAATTCGTATGAAGAAAAATCATAAAATCAAAAATAATATGAGACTGTAGGTAGGGTAATTAGGATTAACCTTTGCTAGATCCCAGACAAAGAGGGAATTCGATGCAACGAGCAAGCAGATGAACTTACGAAGAGAAGAGTTACCACGCCGTTATGGGGGTAGAACCATTTTGTGTAGTGGTGAGATACAGTGAATCACAGTGAAAATGGCCCACCAGTATTTGGTTAATATTTATTAAAAAGGAAGAAAATAAAATAAATATTTTTGTTTAATTTAAAGTTTATTTGGTATTCAATATAAGGAACTAAAAATTCTTTTAATTACGTTATTAATTCATTGAAATTTTCATCAGAAAAAAAACAGTTCAAAAAAATTTCTCCAAGTTACACAAAAAAGTTAGAAGAATCCATTCCTAATCGTTTAAAATCGGTAATAAGTCAAAAAGGCTTTCCTACAAAATATTAAAAATAAAAAAACGTTATTTCTTTAATAATAATATACTGGGCCATTTTCATTGTGAGATAAATTTGAATGAATTAATAATGTAATTAAAAGAATTTTTTTAGTTCCTTATATTGAATACCAAATAAACTTTATTTTAAACAAAAATATTTATTTTATTTTCTTCCTTTTTAATAAATATTAACCAAATACTGATGTAATTTCATGGTGGGCCATTTTCACTGTGATTCACTGTATGTTTAGAAAGCTATACTTGGCGAACAGGAAGATAAAGAGATGCAAAGAAGTTTCTCAAACTAACTGGGTTTGAGTTATTCAAAACTTTTGGTAGGATATGATATGTATGAAGAGGTTCAAATCGTGCATCAGACAATAAAGGATTGACCTGAGATTCGCAACTGATCTTTTGAAAGAGCAAACTCAAAGTATATTTTTACGAACCCGAAATTTAGATTCACTGATGATGGGAATAGATCATCAGAACACATTCTGGGAAATTGTACTGGAAAAGAAATTATCGTTGTTTACACCGAGCAGCACCATGAAGTTTGGACTTGTGGAAGACATTATAGGATTGAGGGCAGTACAATATATTTTATCGTCACGGTACTATGACATGCCTTCACGATAAGAATAATAATAACATACATAATTAGTCATTACAACCCTTCAGTCAGGATTACGACCTAGTTCCTCACACAACTTATGTTGTGTGCGTTAATTTTGTACATGAGTGGCGGGATCTACAGTTTAAAGTCGACTCCGAACGACAGATTTTTGAGAAGCTCTTCATGGCAATTATACTTACTCTCAGAGTTTTTGCCAGAAATCTTCTGAGAGGCAGTCGCCGAAGAAATATTTTTTTCATAATTTCGTTTCGATGTCTGTCTTGGGGTTTGAACCGTGGCCTTACGTCTAATAAGCTGACACACTACCTACTAGACTACGGCGACTATTAACATGGAAATAATTGCTGAAAGGAATTGAATCTGTCTCAATCATGCATGTGGTGGTCTAAAAAGTTAGACATTCGAAAACTAAATAAAAAAAGAACGGTAGCGCCATATGTCGAACACTTTGTCGGTCTTTTATGCAAACAATTAAAATCAATTAATAATGCCAACAACTCCTAATGTTTTGTACTTAAAATCAATAACAAATACAAAAGAATTATTATGCAATATCCCTTTGTCCGGTGCCCCATACATAAGATATCAATTTAGCAGCCATAAAAACTAATAAAAGAAATTAATTCTAATGAAAAATAATTTTTTTTTTAATATAAATCAGTTAATGGCGTTAGGCAACTCCTCTCAAGAACCTACTGTCAGAGTAAAGCGGGGCGTGCAATAAATTCGAATAATAACAATCAATTGTTGAAATACCAAACAAAAAAAAAAAACAATTAAAAATAGCCAATAAAAAATTTTTTTTAAGGAAAATCAAGCCAGAGCCAGTAGAGACACACTTTGTTTCGATTACATCAGCCAGAGAGGGAGTCTAATCTTTAAATGTAACTGGAAGAGTTGTTGTGTAGTTATTTGGCTGCTGTTGCTTAATAAAAATTGATACAGTTTATGTCCTATTTTCTATAAATTTTTTTTTGCGGCTTTGAAATTTAACAGTTTACTAAGAATTTAACAACAACAACAACAAACAATACAAATAAATACTCTCTCCTTTTCTTAAATGTCATGCTCATTTTGTTTCTTTGAAAAGGATTCGTTTTTTGTTTTTGATAGTTTCAACTAATAATGCCGCTTGTGAACTCTTCCTTTATAATGCCACTTGTGACGCACTTGTGTCTCTCATGCGCATGTGCAACCCCCAAATGCAAGCAATAACAAAAAGAGAACATTTTTTATTTGTCCTTTTTATGGTTTGGAACATAAAGGGTGATTTTTTAGCTATTATCAAAGAATATGGATATAAAGAATGCGCATCATGTAGAAGTAAAATTTCTTCTCTTGCTCACTAATCACAACCAGTGTTGCCGTTTAACTATTTTTAACCAAAATTTCCGGATTTGGTTATTTATTTTTCTTATAAAAAGAGCTTTTGTTTGTAGAAATGAATTAATTTGTAAGACTAAAATTTTAGTTTGTTATTTTTTGTTTCTTTTCTTACTATGTTGTATTAATTATAATTTATATTTGAAAAAATAAAATAAAAAAACTGTGAATTTAATTTTGGTTAATTTTTTCTTATTTGGTAATTTTCTTCACAAATGTTGGTTGCAATATTTTTTTTCGTGGCAACATTGACCAGAATAAGTGATTTCAGAAAGTGGTCAAACAACAAAAACGCACGATGAGAGCAACGCATTGTTACGCTCTTCGTTTCCTTCCCTTCTATCTTTCCCTCCGCGTCCTGATATATTTTTGAAAAATATTCCAAAATATGTTAAGATGCACATTCTTTATACTTTATTTTCTTTGCTATTATCTTTTTGGCAACACTGGTTTAAACAGCTCACGCACGTTTCGTGTTTTGTTTCACTGTCAAACATCTTCAGTTTGGTCTATAATTTAACCATGAATCGGCTTACAAACGTACAACGCTTGCAAATCATTGAATTTGGCATCATTGGACCGTACTTCTTCAAAGATGCTGCGAATCGTAACGTAACTGTGAATGGTGAGCGCTACCGTGAGATGATATCCAACTTTTTTTTGCCCAAAATGCAAGAGCTTGACTTGCATGACATGTGGTTTCAACAAGACGGTGCCACATGCCACACAGCACGCGTAACAATGGACTTATTGAGAGGCGAGTTCGATGAAGATTTTATTTCACGTTCGGGACCGGTCAATTGGCTGCTTAGATCGTGCGATTTTTTGTGAGGCTATGTTAAAGCTCATGTCTATACAGACAAGCCCGCTTCAATTGACGCATTGGAAGACAACATTGAAGCATTTATTCGTGAGATACCGGCCGAAATGTTGGAAAGAGTATGCCAAAATTGGACTAAGCGGATGGACCATTTGAGGCGCAGTCGCGATCAACATTTGCATGAAATAATCTTCAAACATTTAATTATATGGACCGTACTATCGATTCAAATAAAGATTTCATGCATTTTTCTAAATTTTAAGTGTTTTTTTTTTTAATTTTCCTATAGCTCTTAAAAAATCACCCCTTATAAACGTACATATCAACTTATAATATATGATATGAAATGACATAATTTTTTTTCTCATTGTTATTGTCCTTCATTGCACTTGTTGTGTAGCAAAAACCAACAGCAGCATGTATTTTTTTTAAGCAGAAATGCCGCTAAGGAGTCCTTTTTTTTTGGCTGGGGCATGAAAACACTTGTTTTATTTGGCAGAACTATTGATTTTGTTCTCAAAAGTGATTTACGACAAAAGAATTTATTTCACTGTGGCAAATGTGAAAGCAGCAAGCAACATTAGATATTTATTGGAAGGAAAAGATAGTAGGAATGAATTTTTTCAATATATTGGTTAGTGTGTTATAATTTTTCTCGAAAATAATTTATTTTGTACATTCAGCCAATATCTATACATTCGAATGGTTACCGCTGGAAGCAAGGTATCGAAATACTTTTATGAGAGGCGTCTTCATTTTAGGCATAAATAAGCACACTTCTGTATAGAATCACCATTTTGGTACATTTTATAATTTCATTGGAGTTCTGATGAGAACTCCAATAAATATATATGTACTTATGAACACCAGAACCATTGAGATGATTAGGATCACAGAGTATCTCGGGATTAGGATAATGGAAGACAGATCGAACAAGAGGTTTTTTAATACGCTCCCTTCTTAGCTGCTGTAGTAGTAGAGAAAACCATTAAATTCTACAGTTTTAGAAAAGTCTTTGTAATGAGACTGAGCAATAAAAGTAAATGGAACAACTTGGAAGCTTATAAACTATATTAGGAATGAGACCATTTTGAGTTGTACGGATGGGTCGTAGACTGGTATTGGTAGTGTAGGATTGAGAATGATCCATTCGTGACCGATGGGACCGTAGTCTAGCAGGTAGTGTGTTGGCTTATTAGACGTGAGGCCCAGTGGTTTTGTTGAGCCGGAACGCTCCGGAACGTCGTTCCGGTACTAAAGATGATTTCTGATAACGAGAATTGGCTGACGTTTTGAAAAAAAAAAAAAAAAATTAAAAAGAATTGCTGATTTTTTTTCTAATTTTTGACGAATTTTTAAATGTATTTTTATAAACAAGGGTTTGAACCGAACCCGAACCGGAACAAAAACCGGAACAAACCGGCTTGTTTTTCGGCCCTGTCTATATAATTATACATACGCGTTCCGGTAAAAAAAAAAATTAGCACAACATTACTGGTGAGGCCACGGTTTAAGAAAACGAAATATAAAAACTTATTACTTCAGCGACTACCTCCTAGTAGATTTCTGGCAAAAATTCTGAGTGTAAATAAAATTGCCATGAAAATGCAAATGCAATGCATGCTCAAGAAAATCTACCGAGTTAATTTTAAACTGTTGGTCCCGTCATTCATGTATCGGGTACGCCATCTAACGTTTTTTTTTCAACTAGTGCTTATTTCGTGAATGGTAACACTTAGCTCATGTCTGATTTGACAGATAATTAGTTTTATCCTTCCGCTGAACGAAAATTGACCATCCAATGCGTTTTCGCTTTGCTAAGTGGGCCTGCGATCGACTTACAGAAGATGCCGATTTTGGCAAAAAAAACATCTTTTCAGATGAAGTTCATTTTGATCTTGGCGGGTATGTAAACAAGCAAAATTGTCGCATTTGGGGCACAGAAAACCCGCACGCATACATTGAAAAGCCGACGCACCCAAAACGAGTCACTGTTTGGTGCGGATTTTGGTCCAGAGGCATAATTGGGCCATTTTTGCCATGAGCAAAGAGTGGCCGTTACAGTCAATGGCGATCGTTATCGGGCCATGTTGAACGAATTTTTGTTCACAAAAATTGAAGAGGAGGATATTGGCAACATTTGGTTTCAACAGGACGGCGCTACGTGCCACACAGCCGAAGCTACACTCGATATTTTGCGCCCTGCTTTTGAAGATCGCATTATCAGCCGCAGAGCTGATGTCGTTTGGCCACCTCGGAGCTGCGATTTGACACCATTGGAATATTATTTGTGGGGTGCCGTCAAAGATAAGTGCTACGCCGACAAACCAAAGACAATTGACGCTTTAAAGGACAATATTCGTGAAGCCATTCGTGAAATACAGCTGCACACAATCGATAATGTGCTTAAAAATTGGACCGATCGTGTAGGCTACTGCATGGCCAGCCGAGGCAGCCATTTGAATGAAATTATTTTCCATTATTAACCGGAAGGATTGGACTTTCAAATAAAAAAAAGAAATTTGAGAAAATATTCCGTAGTTTTTTTTTAAAGCATTTTCAAAAAAAAAGGTTATTTGGCGGACCCTTTACAATTCTGTAGACACAGAGAGCACAATTTTAGAGACCAGCCTGTAGCAGATGGTTACCATGGACAGCGGATTAAAAAAGATACGGTATCTCATAAACAAGCGATTGAGAACATTAAATATCAGCGTCTGCTAAAAAAAAACAACGCATTTTCTATGCAAATTTAATGCTTTACGACGTAGTAAACAGATTTTCCTTAAATTAAGTTCAAAAAAAAAGATAATCTAGGGAAAATATAAAATTAATCCGTTTAATATTTACAATTTTATCTCTTTGTGAATACATTGTAAACATGAAGTTTGCCCTATCAAAACAAAAGAAAAAATTCAAAGAAAGAAAAATTTAAATTCTTATGAATTCATAAATGACGACCTTTTTTGTGAAAAGTTAACTCTTTTAAGAAGAAAAAAAAATGTAGACAACAGGCAGACAGATGATCGTGCATGCATTTGAATACAAACAGCAGCTTGACTTCTGCGAGTCAATTGACGAAAACTCCCGGATTAGTAGGGGATTAGACGGAGGTAAATCACTAACGAATAACGTTGACAACGAAACAAAAACTCACATGAATATTTATTTGCTTACGCAGGCGAGGATTAACAAACAAAATGCGACTACAAAAACGTTAATCTAATTAACAAATCCTACCTGTTTACGAACAAAAACGTCCTTTCTTGCAAATATCGCTCACTCGACTCATTAACAGTCCCTTGCAACCCTTTCTTGGAGTTTTTGAGAAAATTATGTACGTGAATAATACTTCTTTTATTCTGTACTATTTCGCCGGCTGCTGTTTTTTTCTTTCTGCTAATTTCCAAAATTTTCACAATTCGTTTTGAATGACAATTCGTGTGTAGAAGAATTTGAAAATTTTTACAAGTGTATGGGAGCTCCTGTGGATGCCCACAATAGTAGCATGCTTTGACCTTTCCTGTTAAGCAAAAACATTTTATGGAAAACTTATTTATTTATTATCACTGTTTTCTTTTCAATTTTTTGATTTTCCATATGAAATTCCATACCTAGTCAAACTAATTCTACTACCTAACTGTTGTCATATTCGTTGCTCTTGTAACTACATACACTCACTCGTAGCATTTGGCAACGAATGATGCTAATTATGACCTGTGGTTTAAACCCAGACTACCGCTTTGAACTTCAACATAAACTGGCTATCCCTTGTCAATGCTTTTGTGTTGTAAAGAATTTTAATTTTTTCCCTGCCTGTTTCCTTCCATCTGCATACCGTATTAAGAAGAATAGATTTTGCTTTACGATAAGGATCATGCCTTCCTTAAAACTCTAACAAATTTGTAGGCTTAACTTTATGACTTTATCTCAACAAATTGCTGATCAAGCGTAACGCTGCTTACTACAGTTTTACAGTGAGTGTAAATGTTTTGGTGATTATTTGCAACAGCGTACACAATTCGTTGAAGGCATCATGGGCTTAGCCAGCGTCTATAAATATAATCCGTAGGCTGTCAAGATGCAATAAATATGTGAACGATTATTAGTGGGAGATTTTCTTGTACAGCCTTAGCTTAAGTAGATTTTCTAATGCCAAATCATTGTAGAGGATAATTTTGGAATTGATTCGAAACACTACATTTGCTTGTGGTATATCTTAATCCATCTGACTAAGGCTCGATCAGATATTGAAATTAAACCAAGCTTAAGGGGCGTTTCGATTGGAGTTAAAATGGATTTTAATTTAAATGCGATCATAAATCATGTTTTTATTAATTATTAGCGTGTTTCAGCAGGTACATTAGCTACATATTTGTAGAAGAATATTTTTCTTTTCCTGTTCCAGTTGCATTGTGTTTTTGGGGAAAGTGTACTTAAGGTGCGTATGTTCTTCAGGCTACAAAATCCTCTTATGGGTTTTTGGTTTTGGCGTATTGACATCAATTATTTCTTTTCCACTCGGATTAATATATGTTGATGATATCGAGGTAATAAAAATCTTCTTGTTGCGATCAAATGTAGACGCTGAATTTTTTTTATACAGTCGTACACTTGTAGAACTTAATTATATATCGGGTGGGTCATCATCTATCGTTTTAAATTTGAGCCATTGATTATTTCGAATCTGGCAATATTTATGTCATTCTACATACATACATACATAATTGGTCATTACAACCCTTCAGTCAGGATTACGACCTAGCTTCTCACACCACTTATGTTGTGTGCGTTAATTTTATACATAAGTGGCGGGACCTACAGTTTAAAGTCGACTCCGAACGACAGATTTTTGAGAAGCTTTTCATGGCAATTTTATTTACTCTAAGTTTTTGCCAGAAATCTGCTGAGAGGAAGTCGCCGAAGAGATATTTTCATATTTTCGTTTTGATGTCTGAACTGGGATTCGAACTCGGGCCTTCAGTCTAATAAGCCAACACACTACCTACTAGACTAAGGCGACTTCATGTCATTCTATTCTGTCAAATAATTCAGTATATTACCACCACAGAATGTAATGAATCGATTTACGCATGAGCAACGTTGGGATTTATTGGGCCTACAAGAAACTGCAGGATGATGTCGATTTTGTCAAAAAAAAATTATCTTTTCAGATGAAGCTCATTTTTCATCTCATCTTAGTACACCACTAATTAATTAATAATTTGGAGCTCAGAAAACCCACACGCGGTCTTACAGAAGCCAACGCACCCATTACAAGTGACTGCTTGGTGCGGATGGGGAGCAGAGGCCCATATTTCTTTAAAAATGAGGACGGCGCAACCATTACGGTCAAAGGAGATACCTATCTCATCTTGATAGAGGATTTTTTTGTACCCGCTCTTCTTGGTATTGACGTAAACGATGTTTGGTTTCAACAGGATGCAGCAGCTTGCTACACATCTCATGCCACAATCAATTTATTGCGTCAAATGTTTGATGGCCCTTTAATTAGCCGAAATGGTGATGTCAATTGGCCACCAAGAAGCTGTGATTTGGCACCGTTGAACTATTTTCTGTGTCCGGCGCCGTTAAAGAAAAGTGTTACGCCGACAAACCTGGTAACAACTGAGCATTTTAAGGCCAACATTTATGATGCCATTGCCGAGATACAACTCCATACTCTCGAAAAAGTGCACGGAAATTGATCCAATCGAATGAGGTATCGTGAGGCCAGCCACAGCAGCCATATGAATGAAATAATATTCCGTTTCTAAACGGAGCAATTGTACTTGACAACAAAAAAACTGATTTGGCAAAATTTCAAACCGTTTTTGTTTTATTCAATTTTTAAATTTAAACTTTTAAATGGCCCACCCTATAGTTGCACATCAACACTGATCGAGAATTTTTATATAAATAAATATAAATGAATACCCAGTATAGACTGGGGATCCGTAGTCTTAGAACGAACAGCAGTCCATAAGAACTCTCTTAATGGCTTAAACTAAAAACATCACTAAGATGCAATCGAATCAGTTTTTGCTCAGAAAATCCATGCAATAATAGCTTTACCTTAACAATTGCCGAATTTATTAGTTCAATTAAGCTCGTTTGATCAAATTTCTTACAAACGTAAAATGAACACCCAAGATTTATTGTATATGGAAACAATCAACCCTCTCTCTCTCTAATTAAATTTCTTTTAATGAAATCGTCTGTTTTATTTCAAATATTTTTGAATTGTTTAAAAATATCTTTAAAAGATTTCTCAAATATTTCTTATAAATCTTGAAACTTTTACCGTAACTGTATAATTAATTTTAAATATCGGGTCCGCCATCTAACGTTTTTTTTTTCAACTAGTGCTTATTTCATGAATGGTAACACTTAGCTCATGTCTGATTTGACAGATAATTAGTTATATCCTTCCGCTGAACGAAAATTGACCATCCAAAGCGTTTTCGCTTTGCTAAGTGGGCCTGCGATCGACTTACAGAAGATGCCGATTTTGACAAAAAAATCATCTTTTCAGATGAAGTTCATTTTGATCTTGGCGGGTATGTAAACAAGCAAAATTGTCGCATTTGGGGCACAGAAAACCCGCACGCATACATTGAAAAGCCGACGCACCCAAAACGAGTCACTGTTTGGTGCGGATTTTGCTCCAGAGGCATAATTGGGCCATTTTTCTTCGAAAATGAGCAAGGAGTGAACGTTACAGTCAATGGCGATCGTTATCGGGCCCTGTTGAACGAATTTTTGTTCACAAAAATTGAAGAGGTGGATATTGGCAACATTTTTTTTCAACAGGACAGCGCTACGTGCCACACAGCCGAAGCTACACTCGATGTTTTGAGCCCTGTTTTTTAAGATCGCATTATCAGCTGCAGAGCTGATGTCGTTTGGCCACCTCGAAGCTGCGATTTGACACCGTTGGACTATTATTTGTCGGGTGCCGTCAAAGATAAGTGTTACGCCGACAAGCCAGAGACAATTGGCGCTTTAAAGGACAACATTCTTGAAGCCATTGGTGAAATACAGCTGCACACAATCGATAATGTGCTTAAAAATTGGACCGATCGTGTAGGCTACTGCATGGCCAGCCGAGGCAGCCATTTGAATGAAATTATTTTCCATTATTAACCGGAAGGATTGTACTTTCAAATAAAAAAAGAAATTTGAGAAAATATTCAGTAGTTTTTTTTTTAAGCATTTTCAAAAAAAAAAGTTATTTGGCGGACCCTTTACCATAGTATTCGTAATGCTGCCTCATCATAAAGCATAAATCATAAGACAGTGAGTGCTAGTCTAAAAGAGATTTCGTTTTTTGTCTACAAAAATTAAAAAAAACGTAGACTTACCCACACGTTGCGTTTAGTTGAATAAAGTAATTTCGAAATCCATGACCCACTAACAACTCAACTCGAAATGAAGACCACCACCATTACCATCACCACAACCACAACCACCATTATTACCGTTTGTTGCATGCATGGAATGTTGCCTCGATGGAATGGCCATTTATTTAACAATAAAAAAAATATATTTTCCTGTTTAATTGATGACAATCAATCTGGAAATTAAAAACAGACAAAAGGCCACTCATCAAATGAGAGGGGCCAAAATCACTTAAAGATGGTGATGGCTTATAAAAGGCTATAAAAGTGCAATAAATCAAGCTCATCTTTATTTAGACGGGCCATAAGAGAAGACAGAGAGTTAAGAGAGAGAGTGAGAGAATGGTCAACAAATAAACGCTGTACGTTTGTTTGCTGTACTGATGTACTTTACTAACTAACGGCTTTAATGTAAATGAAAATACGTTTTTTATTCGAAAGTATAGTTTAAAGCGAAAAGAAAAATACTCTACTTTTGGATAGACTAACGATACAATATTGATCATATTGAATGAATTATGAAAACGTAGATATATGTAATGGAATATTGATTGAAAGCTAGTTATCCAATGTCCTTAAAATCACGCCCATGCATCTTTAGGTTTCAAATCTTTCACATTTATCAACAAGATGAGCAATGCCACATATTAACCTTCTACTCCTTTTTCTAGTACTAAATACGAATATAATGTCCACTTAATTAGAAGCCAGCTGAACGAAAGCTATCCCCAAATAATTAAATCGCCATCGTGTTTACCTTTTTTTTTGTGGAATTTGGAAGTTGATTTTTCATCTGACCCAGAGAAATTAATTATGGTAGACCATACATAATACATTGCTGCACGTAGTGACGTTGCTTTGGCACACAAACCAACCATAATCCTTGCCATACATATTCCGATTGCAGTGCAGAGGTTCTTTTTGTGAATTCCAACATAAAAGTTTAGCTTCCTTAAGGTTTTTACTTAATTTGCAAAATGTCTTTTTGAGACTATTTGATGTCTTGAAGGTAAAGGTTGATTTTTTAGCTATTATCTTTTTGGCAACACTGGTTTAAACAGCTCACGCACGTTTCGTGTTTTGTTTCACTGTCAAACATCTTTAGTTTGGTCTATAATTTAACCATGAATCGGCTTACAAACGAACAACGCTTGCAAATCATTGAATTTGGCATCATTGGACCGTACTTCTTCAAAGATGCTGCGAAACGTAACGTAACTGTGAATGGTGAGCGCCACCGTGAGATGATATACAACTTTTTTTTGCCCAAAATGCAAGAGCTTGACTTGCATGACATGTGGTTTCAACAAGACGGTGCCACATGCCACACAGCACGCGTAACAATGGACTTATTGAGAGGCGAGTTCGATGAAGATTTTATTTCACGTTCGGGACCGGTCAATTGGCTGCTTAGATCGTGCGATTTAACGCCTTTAGACTATTTTTTGTGGGGCTATGTTAAAGCTCATGTCTATACAGACAAGCCCGCTTCAATTGACGCATTGGAAGACAACATTGAAGCATTTATTCGTGACATACCGGCCGAAATGTTGGAAAGAGTATGCCAAAATTGGACTAAGCGGATGGACCATTTGAGGCGCAGTCGCGGTCAATATTTGCATGAAATAATCTTCAAACATTTAATTATATGGACCGTACTATCGATTCAAATAAAGATTTCATGCATTTTTCTGAATTTTATGTGTTTTTTTTGGAAAATTGTCCTATAGCTCTTAAAAAGTCACCCCTTATTAATCTTTGTGGTTCGAACGGTCAACTGTTACACGCTTCCATCCTCAAGTATCCGTAGTTCCTTTAAGTGGATCATATTTAAAATATAATTGAACATTTAATGGTCCAAGCATCTTCCAATAGGGGCTTCCGAACTTTGACATTTAATAACGTCCATTAACTGTCATTTATTCAGTCTGTTTCGCCAAATTACCATGGACGACCATAGGCAACGACGTATGTTCGTTAAATTGGCTCTGGAGCAGTTGGCAACTAATTTTCATTGAAAATTCATCTTCAGCGATGAGACCAATTTCAAGATGAGTGGATACGTGAATAAATAATATTTTCGAATTTGGGACGATACCAATCAATAAATGTCAATCAAAGAGCTTTCAATGCATTCCGAAAAAGTCTCTGTTTTGAGTCGATTTCGAAATAGTGGAGTCATCGGTCCATATTTCTTTGAGGACAACGGATCAATTAGAATATCTCCATGATAACCAACTTCTTGTTGGTATGGATGGTCTGGACGACATGTGGTTTCAACAGGATGAAGCTACGTGCCACACAGCTCATGCCACAATGGATATCACCGTGAAGGTGATGGTATAAGCGTCAATAAAGCTTCGTGCATTTAAAGCAAGACCGAGCTTGATCTTATTATCTGTAGCAAAACAACTGTAACGTAGGTAGTAGAAATGGCTGTCCATCTAAGAGAAGATGGATGGTCACACTTAAGCCACATAGTTGCCATTGTGTTATCTCAGTTATCTGATATCCCCTAATCACGGAACCACTCAGAGCTCCTAATGATGCAGCTTAGACTTCCGATGTCAGTCTGCGACAATTCCTCCGGTTAAGTTTTAGTTTTAGGGTAGAGGACGTGTACTAGTCAAATGAGACAAGTACAGTACTCGGAGGTCAAGTTGACTCTTTGTACAAAACGTCTTTAAGATGAGAGGATAATAGAGGGGATTGGACAAAGGAGACGAAGCAGGAAAGGGAGAATAAGGGAGCGGAGGAATTACACAGATCAACAACACACAAGGGAGAGCGCAACTACACTAATGAATCCTTAGTACAAAATGCCGGTCATGTACCCAGTTGGTGTAGGACGACAGTTTCCTTCTCTGTAACGTAACATTATGCTTTTGTAGAGGACCTAATAAATTGATAAGTAAGTAGCATAACTTAATTCATTTATACATACATACATACATAATTGGTCATTACAACCCTTCAGTCAGGATTACGACCTAGCTTCTCACACCACTTATGCTGTGGGTGTTAATTTTATACATGAGTGGCGGGACCTACAGTTTAAAGTCCACTCCGAACGACAGTTTCTTTTTTTTTTTGAGAAGCGTTTCATGGCAATTTTATTTACTCTCAGAGCTTTTGCCAGAAATCTAATGAGCATAACTTAATTCATTTGTAAGCTATTTTTTTTCAAAAAAGTGGATCTATTTTTCTATAAGTAAAGGTAAAAGGCACATATTTTGAAAATGTGTCCACAATTTGAACCAAATTGCTTCCTTTTTTTTACATTTTACTAAGTCATGATAACAATGAAATAAATATACGTTACAAACGCTATGTTATACTAAACAAAGTTCCTTTTCAATCGCAGTACTTTACTCACACTCCCTCCCTTAAATGTTGGGGTTTTGAAGTAAAAATTGTGTGTGAGAAGATCCACAATGAATCACGCCCAATCATCTAAAGACAAAACAAAAGAAATGGACAGACAAACAAATAATCAGACAGACATGTAGATACAATTGAAACGGCTAAAAACGATTTATGTATTGTTGTTGGCAATGAATATTGTTTATGTGGTTGTTGTTGTTATTATTATTGTTGTATTTTATATAATAATAATGCTACATACATATGTACATATGCAATGGATTGATATTTTATTAATACTCTCTCTCTCTTTACTACTTCATAAACATACATACATGCAATACATACACTGAGCGCCAAAAGTGAGTAAACACCACTGAAATAATTTATTTTTTTAGGATAGCGAGATAAGTAAATGAGAATAGTCGAATAAATTTCCAAAAATAAAAACATTTATTTATTACTTATAAAATGTTAAAACAAAAACAACAATTCAATTATTGTTGTGCTACAAGTATATTTTTTATAATAGAAAATTTAAAATTATAGTGGGTGTTGACTCACTTATGGCGCTCAGTGTATATTATTTAATACGACGACTGTATAAGAAGATAATTGTATCTTCCGTTTCATTATATGTTACGCGCTTAAACAACATGGTTATTAGATAGATAGATACTTTATCTTTAAAATACTACAACAACAACAATAAAAACAATAACAACAACAAGAAAAACATACAAAAAAACAAGCAATAAGAATGCGAAACGCAAGTAAGAAGTATTCTTTCTTTCTTCAGCAGCCATAAATTCTTATTGCAAAAAGCCCTGAGGTTTTTAAAAGAGAGTGAAACTTAATGAGCAGCAACTTTGGCTCGTTTTTTTCTCGTATCTCAAAGCATGTAGCTTGCGAGTGTTGCCAATATGGCAGTCAGTACGTATGAAGTAAAAAGCAATGAAAATTCAATATTTAATTAACACGCGACAAAGGAAGAGTATATTTTACATTAAAAATAGAGATTAAGGAAGTTCGTATAACGATGTATTGCCAACGATATGCGAAAGGTTCAAGACTTTCATAATATATGCGCCGTTATCTGGCACAGTTGTATGTATGGGCACTTCATGAGGAATCTGATGAACCTCAAGTACTTGAGGTCCTCGGCAGAGAAGTTCGGTGAATATTGGCATCGAATTATTTATAAACTTTAGAGGCTGTATAAATTGCTTTATCTTGACATCGATGTACAGCCATGGACATTAAATTAACACAAAAATTTGTCATAAAAACAATATAATTTTTAATTAGTATTTTAAGTCTATTTACAAAAAAATTCTAACATAAAAACATAAAAGGCATATTCTTCTTTAAAGCAAAAACAAAAATTTTGACTAAATTGCCGATCGTATGCTCATTAAGGCCTGCAACATATCAAATGCTAGATTTTAGCTGGACAGTAAAATAGCACAAAATTAAAATTTTCGAAATAAAAATAATATATTTTAATAAATAGTAAAAATATTATTGTTTTTCGTTTACTTGGTCAATATTTGGTAGAATAGCCTTTATTTTTAAGCACCGCGTGGCATCTACGGGACATGCTTTCAATCAAATTCTGGCAACGTTCTTTGGGAATCGAGTACCAAGCGTTCCGTATTCCAAGCCACAAATCTTCCAAAATTTTTGTACTTTTGTTGAGCAATTACACATCGTGCCAGAGGTTTTCAATCGGGTTTAAGTCAAGACTTTGCGCCGGCCAGTCTAAAACACGAATGTGCTCTTTGTAAAACCAATCCCATACCAGCTTAGACGTGTGTTTGGGATCATTATCTTGCATAAATATGAATGAAACTGGCATGTTTTCAAAAACATATGGTTCCATTTTGTTCTTCATAATGTCCAAATATGTACTTGTAACGGTCCATTTTTCCATTAATTTTGACGATTGGACCCACACCGTGCCATGAAAATGATCGCCACATGATGCTTCCTCCACCCTGCTTTATGGTCTTTTGAGTGTAACGTGGATTAAATGCCTGACATTTTGGCCGATGAACAAAGACTCTACCATCCGGTCCCAAACGATTTATCTTTGTTTCATCACTCCAAAGTATTTTTTTCCAGAATGAGAGGTCTTTATCCTTGTAGGAAAAAAATCATAATCAAACTATAAATGGATTTTGTGCTAATTTAATGTCCATAGCTGTACATAGCTTGGTTGGTTTGATTTAACCCATATATCATAATATTGGGTAAAAATGTTCTGGCGAAAGGAGCCTTTGTGTTTGTATTCGAGAAGATGGCACAGAAGAGGATGATTGAAACTCCGAAGGAGTATTTCACAACATTGTGTTGGAGTTATAACCCATACGACAGAGATGCTTGGAATATTGGTATTATACTGCTTCCTAATTTAAAAAAAAATGATTTCTAAAAACCCTTCTTTTAAGGGCCCTGGTAGACTAGTGGCTAGTGCGCTAGACCATTAGTGTGAGGGTCTAGCGATTCCCACCAGAGTCATTGGTCTGTTGCACTACAATAAATTCATGATCAAAATTTATGTACATATGTACAGATATTTATCTATCTAAACAGATATGTAAATATTTATCAATATTTTGTTTTTGTTTATGTTTCTTCAGAAATGAAGATTATTAGATTACATAACTGTGCTGATTTGTTGAAGAATAATTAGAATGGAATTTTTACTTCAACTTTATGACTTTATGCTTTATGAGTAAACGCCTAATAGACAGTAGGTATACAATTAAAGATATAAAAATATTTTACGAAAAACTAACATTATTGCATTGCATTTCTCAGGTAGGTAAAGAGCAATAAAAATTATTTTTACTTACATTAAATAGTTTTTTCATTGCCTTTTTTACAGGTACTGAAACTAGATCAGAATACAATGTTCGTTGACTATGAACTCGAACTTGTTGACCTCATTTGAAAAACTGTTAATATAGAGAAAATATATAAAAAGAACACATTAAATTACGGAATCTGTTATATATATTTTGCTTTGAGAAATAAATTACAGACTAGTAAAGCATTTGTGGTGATGCTTTTTTAAATTTTGAACTTAATCTGAACTTTTTTTAATTTGGATTAAATTGAACCCATTTCGGGATATTAGTCCCTGCATTTTTATTACAGTCGAACTTCCCTATAATGAATCTTGACGGGACCAGAAAATCACTTCATTATATAGAAACTTCATTATACAGAAATTATATTTTCCCCCCACTTTTTATTTAAAATAATTAGGCATATTAGTTTGGGTTACACTTTTCCATTTTTCTTCCACATCAAAACCTTTTAATACCAAATAACAAAACCATTATATAAAAATTATATTTTTTTCCATTTTTATTTAAAATAATCAGGTATTTTAGTTTGGATTACACTCTTCCATTTCTCTTCCTCAACAAAACCTTCTAATACATTAAGAGATTAATGGCCCAGATATAGGAAGATTCTTACCACGTGCGGCAGCTACCCATTTGAGCATTGCTCCATCAATATCCTCAAAAAGGCAGGTTCGAAGCCTTTTGCGTTTAGTGCTCAATTGCTCGTCTTCTACATTTTTTAGAATCACAGCCTTGTTTTTTAAAACACTTGATAATGTGCTGGGAAGAATTCCAAACTGCCTAGCCACATCTTTTTTTTTAATCCTTCTTCAACTTTATTAATAATTAATAATTTTTTTCAAGAGAAATGCTACTTCGCTGCGTCATTTCCGATCACTGAACACCGGCAACTGATGTCAAAATTGTTATTGATGTGACTTTTTTCTTTTTTTTTTTGTTCTTATTTTCCTCTTTTGGGAATCCCCTCATTATATGTGGCATCTTTCTCGGTACACAGAATTGTTAGTATGCGTAACAGAAAATTGTTTTAAAAATTCATTATATGGAGACAAAAACGCATGTGAGTCAAATATTACACCTGCAAAATTGCTTCATTGTATAGAAACTTCATTGTATGGAAATTCATTATAAGGAGATCAAAAACAATGAAATTGGAACGGAAAAAGTTGTGTGTTTGAAATCAATTCATAATAGGGAGAGCTTCATTGTATAGAAGTTCACTATAGAGAAGTTCGACTGTATTAACAAATTAATAACATTATAAAATAAAATGAGACAAATAGGTATCTTGTTTAGTTAAGATTGATAATTTAAAAGCAAATTCGTTGGGTGCCCTGCTAGACTATTGGCGTAAGGGTTGTGGGTTCGATTCCCACCAGTGTGTGTTACACTACACCGAGCATAAAGTCGTAGTTACTCAGCTCGTAAATATTTAAATATAATTTGGAATTGTATTGTAATAAATAAATAAATAAACAAATAAAAGTAAATTCATACTTACTTACTTAATTGGCCATTAACAACCCGATTAACGGATTTCGGCCTGCCGCAACACATCCTTCCAGGCGCCTCTGCTTTTTGCGCGCCTACGCCAGTTGGTCACACCAATCGACGACAGGGCTTCCTCGACTTGGTCCTTCCAACGGATACAAGGTCATCATCTTCGCCGACTTCCGCAGATCCCCGCATCAAATACCCGTCTCGCCGGAGCATCCTCCTCCATTCGAACGACATGGCCGAGCCAGCACAACCGCTGGATATTAATACGCTGTACAACGTCTATGTCGTTGAGGAGCTCATACAGCTCACTGTTGGATCGGATGCGGAAATCATCGCCAACTCGCACTGGATCGAAGTTCTTACGTAAGACTTTTCTCTCGAATACTCTCAAGGCTGCTGCATCAGTGCTTAATAGTGGGGCCATGCCTCTGCGCCATAAAGAAGCACGGGTAGGATGAGCGTCTTGTAGACAGTAGTGTTGTGCTAATTTTTTTTACCGGAACGCGTATATATAATTATATAGACAGGGCCGATCCTGGGTAGGTGGCCGATCTGTGCGGTCTCATGTCCCAAATTTAACGACGGGGGTGATTTTCCATGATAATCCTGGCGGCGGCGTTTTTTTTTAGGTCTCATGTCCCAAATTTGACGACGGGGGGGCAGGGAGATTTCCCCCAATTCAAATTCTTAAGTAGTATTTAGTTCGGGTTCACGTATTTGTTTCGGTTCGGGTCGAGTTCCGGTTCAGCAGAAAAAAACGTTCCGGACTCCGGTTCACAGTTCGGAATAACAAGCCGGTTCGTTCCGGTTTTTGTTCCGGTTCGGTTCAAATCCTTGTTTATAAAAATACATATAAAAATTCGTCAAAAATTAGAAAAAAAAATCAGCAATTCTTTTTTCAAAACGTCAGCCAATTCTCGTTATCAGAAATCATCTTTAGTTCCGGAACGCGTTCCTTTCAAAAAGGAAGTTCCGGAACAATGTGCCGGAGCGTTCCGGCTCGACAACACCACTGCTTGTAGAGTATTAGTTTTGTCGCACGAGAGAGGTCTCTGCTACTCAATTGCCTATTGAGACCATAGTAGCACCTGTTGGCAAGATAAATCCTGCGTTTGATTTTTGGTGGTAACGGCGGAGCCAAGATAAATAAATTCCTTGACTGTATCAAAAGTAAAACGTAAAAATCTTCTCCAATGAAAACCAAGTAAATTCATACACAGTAATTAATTCTCTGATCTACACTTAAGACAGAGAAAAAACGCTAAATGAGCAGCAGTTCGACTTCTAAACACATCATATTATTACACGGCCAGTATTATATTACTACTGTACTCTCTTGTTCTTCATTTTTTTTTTGCCTATCAGTTTAAATTCCCCCATTTTCTAAAAAGAGTACTCACCATTAAAGAGTGTCTAAAAGCAGCGAGTAGGTATTATCCACTGTATTTAAAAGATTATGTTATTGGTGGAGGGGGAGGGGGGGTTTGTTATGCGAGCATAAATAAATACAATAAAGAGCTTATATTCAGTGGTAAATTTTACTCTCACAAGTCTTGTTCATTACTGTTGATAAATATTTAAGAAGGGGCAGAAGAAGGCAGATTAAGTGTAATGCTCAACAGTGCGACTGTAACGTGTATGTTGGAACGAAGCACAAAAAAAAAACGATGGTGTTTGGTAACGCCCCTTTAAATACAGTTATTTCATTGGGTCGTAATCAGCAAAGAAGAAAAAAAAATCCGAAGAGAAATTAAAAGAATTTATTTGTAATACGAGAATATTTAAGAAATTCATATAAAACTAATTTTTTTTGCAATAATTATACGAAAATTTAAAGAAAGCATAAGTGACTTATTGTTGTGTTTGTAAAGGGAAAATGGAAAATTAAAAAAAAAAAATTAAAAAAAAATGGAAAATTAAAAATTTTTTTCTTTCAGAAGAGGGAATTTTTCTTGAAATATTTTGCCATTTTGTATTTAATGCAGAGGAGTAACCCTTATAAAGTACTCTTTATTATTATTGTTGTTGTTGTTTGAAGGTTAACCAAAGGAGAACATGCTTCTTGTAGTTACAATAACCTACAAAAAATTCATTCCATTGTAGTTAGAAAATAACCGAAAACTTTTTTCTTTACACTCACGAGTGCGTGAGCATCCTAGTTCTTTGCTTATTTATTATTAAGCAAAGAGGCAAACGCATACACATACACACACTTGCATACAAATAATTATGTTGGTTAGAAAGAAAGAGAACAGAAATATTAAAACCATAAACAAAAGAAATTTTTTTTTTTTTTCTTCAAACACAAATAAAACGAGAGAAAAAAACAGCAAAAACAATTTGTTTTCTTTTTGTTTGTTTTTCTTTTCTTTTATTTATTGTGTGTTAATGTAAGCATGTAAGTGTATGTCTGCCTATCTAAGCACACGCGTGCTGCTTATATCCTGCGGCCAGCCACTTTATCGAAATGAGAGCGAGAGAAAAAGTGTGTATGTCTTTGCAATATATTTATCTCTTTTCGTTTAATGGTTTTGTCATTTGCTTTTATTCTGCTTTTGGCTCTTATATTATTATAAAATGCGCAGCTCAGTATTTTTCAACTCACACTCTCTGCCTTACCTTACTCCTCATCACACCAACACACCCTAAAAACTCAATGTTTTGTATTTATGTACATTGCACAGTTACCGATCCACACACAGCATACACAAATAACGAAAAGAAAAAACCAAAAACCAATACAAAAAAAAAAAACAAAACAAAAAACCAACACGAGTTTTAGTATATGATTCGTTAAAGACGTACGTTAAACATTTCTCTCGCTGCGTTTTAACATTCAGTCGGCATCGATAATTACCGGTGGACGTATCGTCGTGAACGTCGTTTAGTGTGTTTTTTGGTAGAAACAGAACTAAAACAAAAAGCAAAAAAAATAATAACAACAAAATTTTAAGTATATATGTTCAAAAGACTGCACAAGAAAAAAAAATATAAAAAAAGGAAGGAAAGAACAAGAGCTGCCAGCCACTGTTGCCACATTACGGAAAATTATAATCATTATTATTTGAACGGCAATGAAATTAAATTGTGTGCAGTAGGTGCGTTCGTTTAATCTCAACTACTGCAATTAAGTTTGGTGTTATAAAAAACGTAAAGAACTTTATTTTCGGCAGTTGTCGAACGAAATAAAATAAACGAAAAAGAAAACAAGAAAATAAACGTTTAAAATAATTACAGTTGCATGGAATATATATTTCTGAAACTAAAAACCAAAAAGAAAGTGCAAAAAGAAAAAAAAAAAACTTTAAAAGCTTGAAAATAGTGAGAAGGAAGGAAAATTTCTTTTAATAGTGCCATACCCATACAAAAAAAAAAAAAGAAAGAAAATCATGTTTGATTAGATATTCTTACACTTTAAAATTTCATTCTCTTAACAAATAAGTCATAAAGTCGTAATAAGCAAATTTGTGACAAAATGATTGACTCAGCGTGTAATTATTTAAATCCATATGCCACTGCATCTTTGACTGCCTCCGCCACCTCAACCACATCGTCAACACAATCACCCTCATCGTTAACGAATATCAACGAATTTTCTACCACTTCGGCGGGGGTTGCATCTTCTCTTTTATACAGCAACAGTAACAACAACAGCAACAACACCAGCAGCAATAGCAGTAAAACGACAACATCCTGTAATCCCATGAAATTGGAAATGCAATATCCTCCACAACCGTCGTCGGCTGGTTCGGCGTCATCGCCTAATTCCAGCATACAGTCGGCTCCCTCATCTGCTTCGGTGTCACCCAGCATTTTTCCATCGCCCGCCCAATCATTTGCCTCAATTTCCTCCAGTCCGCCTGCTTCGGCCAGTTCAGCATCGCCTCTATCCGGCTCACATACGGAATTGGGTGCGGCTGCTGCTGCTTCGGCTGCCTACACATGGAATACGGCTGCCTATACAGCTGCATTACCCACAAGGTATGTATGTAGCATCAGATTGCAACAACATAGTGCAAGAATTTAATTATAAGCGAAAAAGGATAAAGGATATCCTGTAAAATGATTTTTCTCTTCTGTACACTTTTTGTTCTTGCTCTTATCGTTATTTGCAATATTTTCCTTTTTTTATATGAAAATGCATGGTTTTGTTGGTTTTTCTTTTCTTTTTAGAAGTCAGTTTCCTTATGCCCAATACGCCTCAGATTATTATGGCAATGCTGTAGGCATGTCTGCGGCATCAGCAGCCGCTGGTGCTTGGTTTTCCCACCAGGACCGTTTATATCAGCCGTGGTCAGGACAAACGTATCCCAGCTTTAATTTTGATGATATCGCCTTCCAAACCCAACTGCAAAGACGTTCAGTTCGCTGCACTTGCCCCAATTGTACCAATGAAATGTCTGGCCTGCCACCCATAGTCGGACCCGACGAAAGAGGCCGTAAACAACACATTTGCCATATACCCGGCTGTGAACGTTTGTATGGCAAGGCTTCCCATTTGAAAACACATTTACGTTGGCATACTGGCGAAAGGCCTTTCCTCTGTCTCACCTGCGGCAAAAGATTCTCAAGGTCGGATGAACTACAACGCCATGGACGTACCCATACCAATTACAGACCTTATGCTTGTCCCATATGCTCCAAGAAATTCTCGCGTAGTGACCACTTGAGCAAGCATAAGAAAACCCATTTTAAGGATAAGAAAAGTAAAAAGGCCTTAGCAGCGGAAGCTAAAGAACAGGCTAACAACGCTAATAACATTAAGCAGGAGAAGGCTATGGAACAGGAAAAATCTAGTACAGATAAATCGCCTAATATTGGCAACAATGTGGTTGCTAACACGGCCAACTCTAGCTCCAATACATCCGCCACTGGCAAAAGTCCGTTAAGTCTTAGTAATCGCCTAAACAATAATCAGTCACAGCAAACGCCACAGCTGCAACAACCAATGTTGTCCCAGCTGCAATTGAAAACCGAACAGAGTGAACAGCCATCAGCAGCAGCAACAACAAGCAATTATGCACCCTATACGAATTTGTATCAACAAACCAGTCCATTATTCCAGCCTCATTTAACAGCCGGTACAAATTATGGCACAACAAATACAAACCAAAACTCAAGTCTACAAAATACGCCACCAACTTTTGAATTGTGGCATACACAGGAGCAACAGCAACAGCAGCAGCAACAAACAAATAATAACAATAATAATGCAGCATCGGCAACAGCAGCTACAACAACCGTTAATACCTCAACAAATATGCAACAACAGCAACAATCATCACAAAATCAGCAACAGCAACATTCGCAAGCGTCGCAACATTTTAATGCCTTGGCTATGCACAGTGAAACGCAATTAGCCAATGAATATGGCATAACTATGGCTGCATCACCCAATTCCCTTAATCCACATACCCATCCTCACGCACACTCGCACTCACATAGCCATCCCCATCATCCTCATCACCATAGCATGCAACATCATATGAGTCATCATATGCAACACTCTTCCACGTATTCCAACATTTTGGGACAAATGAAAACAGAATATCCGGTTTACAGTGATTTTTCGAGTACCTCAAGTTATGCAACACCCACCTCAGCCTTCCATCATCATCCCCATAATCCTTGGGCTACAGCGGCTGCCTATCAACATCCTCATCATGCCACCGCCTAAACTCTATTGAATACTTCAAGGTAAACACGTACATTTTAGCCATCAAACTCCATTTAGACATCCATTCAAAACCATTGATCGTTCTAGGGATTTATCGATTTATCGATAGATTCTTTTTTGTTGTTGTTGCTTAATTGTAATAATTCTCTCGTAACACTTCATTATGTTTTCTTTTAAATGTCTTGTTATTTTTTTTCTTTCTTTTTGTTCACATTAACCATCGCTCACATTAATCCTTTTAAGTTCGACGTTTAATTTGAAAATAATGCTCGTAATTGTCATATAAAATTTCTCACAGTGTAAATAGCCGCTGGTTTTTATAGTTTTTAAGTTAAAAAAAAAAAACTTAATATTTCGTATTGTATTGTATTGTATTGTGTTTGTGTTTTATCGTATTGTACATATATACTCATTTCTATAGGTTTAAAATCCTTAAGATTTTCAACCATAAATACTTAGTTCTACTAAAAAATAATACAAATTTTTATTAATTAATTAAGAAATAATTGAAAAAATAAAGAGAAAATAATTAATAATTATTGAAAATTATAATACTCCTGTTATGTTGATTAATAAAAATAATAAAGAAATCATCTTTAAGATATTAAACAAATTGTAAACAGAGAATAAAACAAATCAATAAAACAAAACCATGAAATAAAAACAAAAGGAAAAACAAAAAATTATTACAATAAAATTATTAAAAAAATATTATAAAACAATAGAATGGATTTTTTTTATTTATTTAATGGCAGGCAATACAGGCAAACATTTGATGGTAAGCTGAACTTTATTATGCACTTTTGGATAGGCAAACATGTATATTAGGATACGTTAAACTAGCAGTCGCTTCTATGATCATAGCTTACTTAGGTCCTATAAGTATCTTCACTCATACAGTTATAAATCCTAGTTGGCATCTGTTAGCCATGTCGAGAGTTTTATGAATGTGAATTCTATTCATAGATATGCTCTGTTAAAAAATTCTAGATGACCCAGAATTCTTCTTCTCCGATTCCAAAGAACAGAAAAATCACAAAGCAGATATTCTACACCGAGTGGCCAGATATGAAGTTCCAAAGATTGATTCTGTTTAAGTTCAACACAAATTTTGTTCTGCATATATCGACGCGTCCATTCTATAACGTTCTAAGTGTACTTAGAACGTTTTTAATGTTCTTGCATTTTTAAATTCTACGTTCTCTAACTTAAATACTGTCAAAATTTGGTTAAGATGCGCCGATCCGTTCCGAAGTTATAGGGAAAAATCTACTTAGAATACACATATAGTCATAGTCGTGAAAACTTTGAGAGCTCATAACTCAAAACACACTTTTTCGACTTAGAATGTTATAGAACGGAGACGTCGATATGTATCTACATATATCGGGTCAGGTCTGTCTGTTCTCTCTGTAAATGGATTCGTGATCATATTTTTCCTTTGCAAATAGCTACGGATACCCATAAGAAGCATATACTCTCAAATTTGGTACATAGCCGCCTTCTTTGTTTAGAGCACATGATTTCATACCTTCACGTCGCCTTCTGCAGTCTGCGCGGAACAAACTTTACACTATAGACATCCTCTTTTTAACAAAGTTCTAATTTTGTCATACTCTTTGTAGCACTAAGGTCGGTATCTCACTAATGGTGGCAGTAATGTTCTCTTCCAAAGCTGGAATTATGTCTGGAATGTCGCTGTATACAAAAGACTTCACGTATCCTATAAATAAAGAATTCTAATGGTTTCCATTAGTATTCTATTGATCGCAAATGGAAACCACCAAAACGCGAGATGAATTGCTCACCAAACAAGCATCTCAATGGATTCATCGTATTGTGTAGCCTGTGACATTTAACTCTGTTTTATTGAAACCACACATCAACCAAGTTCAATTGCTTCATCTTATGAAAATAATCTGCCTTGCTACGATTTTCTGAGGAAATTCGATCTAATGATGCCGCCTGTCCACAAATCGCCAAACAGTGCAACTTTCAGGTTATTTTGAAAAAATAAAAAACAAAAAAAATTCTGGAGACCAAAAAAGAGGGATAAGTTGACAAACTTACGAACGTAATGGACAATGAGCTTATGAGTGAAAATGTGGTATCAGATTTACGTAGCACTTCCAAATCGAGTAGAAAAAGTTAGGTAAGCAGCACAGAGAAAGATTGTTCAAACTTCAAAGAGCCCTAATGTCGTTGTTTGAGTTATTTTTGGGCACTAATGCGAGACACATAGGTTTTGTTCATTTCTGATCTTATTGCCCTGTTAGAGGCGGACATTGAGAAGGCGGTTTTATTAGAAGATCCAGGATTAGTTACCTGTACTTTTGGAGTTAACGGCTACTCGTACATACCTATATACGTCTAAATTGAACAAACAGTCCTTTAAACCCCGAGTGAAATGGGTGTAATTGTATTAAATGTCAATATTACGTATTGACTTAAAGACGTAATAAATATAAACAAAGTCTTTGTCTTTCCGAAGGGTAAAAATCAAGGAGTCAGAAACAAAAGAAGTACTGGTCGCGATTATGCTTTGTTTTTTTGGAAAGCAGCATTAAAGAAATCTGTACAAGAGATATTCTATTTACTCTACTTACTTACTTTGAAATTTCTATTACTTATGGAAGAGACATACATGTCATACTTGTTTTGAAGTCGACGTAGTCTAGTAGGTAGTGTGTTGGCTTATTAGACGTAAAGCCCAGGTTCGTATCCCAGGTCAGGCATCAAAACGAAATATGAAAGAAAAATATTTCTTCGGCGATTTCCTTTCAACAGATTTCTAAAAAAGTATCTCAAAAAAAAAAAAAATCTGTCGTTCGGAATCGACGTTAAACTATAGGTCCCGCCACTCATGTATAAAATTAACGCACACAACACGAGTGGTGTGAGAAGCTAGGACGTTGTACAATGGGTCAATTCGACCTCCGGGTACTGTACTTGTAACAGTTGACAAGTACACGTCGTCTAACCTAACCTAACCTACTTGTCAATGAGTATATCTTAAAGTATGAGACTTTTAATGATTGATGGTATGTGTACCGAACTCTGTTATCTTAAGGCCAGTCCACATAGTCCATGTACTTTGAAGCGTAACTTTTCTCAGAGTAAGGATGCTTCAACTTTATTTATGCTGAAGAACATAAACAAGTTTACTGGCTACGATAGAAGTTCAGCCACTGACATGATATTCAAATAATCTCATAGACATTAAACATATACCATATATTTGAAGTCGCCGTAGTCTAGTAGGTAGTGTGTTGGCTTATTAGACTGCAGGCCCGAATTCAAATCCCAGGTCAGACATCAAAACGAAAATATTTCTTCGGCGACTTCCTCTCAGCAGATTTCTGGCAAAAACTTTGAGAGTAAAAATTGCCATGAAAAGCTTCTCAAAAATCTGTCGTTCGGAGTCCACTTTAAACTGTAGGTCCCGCCCAGCGTTGCCAGATTTTTTTAAAAAAACTTTATTTCTGGGAAAAAAAAAACTTTTTTTTTACCAAAAAAAACTTGTTTTCTACAAAAGTACCAACATTTTTAAAGGAAATTCCGGAGCCCGGTGCCCTCTGTTGGTGTTTTTGCGATTTTTGTCCGGGACTAATAAAATACACAATATTTTATTTAAAAATGTAAATATTTCCTGTTTTAATACTGAATTTATTGAAAAAAATTTTAAATTTAATTTTGTCGAAAAAACTTGTTTTGTTAGAAAACAAATTTAATGAGAACTTTTTCGCATCTCCAAAAACTTGAAAAAGAAGGGAAAACTTGGCAAATGGCAACGCTGGTCCCGCCACTCATGTATAAAATTAACGCACCCAACACGAGTGGTGTGAGAAGCTAGAACGTTGTACAATGGGTCAATTCGACCTCCGGGTCCTCTAACCTAACCTAACCTATCATATACCAGGTAAATACGTTTCAGATTCCCATTCAGTTTATTCAACAACTTTTGTGTTTATGACTGCTAATACATGAACGTACATACTTAACTTAATCTAGGATACAGAAAGTGTTGTAAAATAAATTTTTATAATACAATACCAGAAAGAAAAATAAAAACAAAAAAAGAGATATTAACGCATCATAACATCATCATTAATCATAATTAACTGGGGGACTACAAAAATCGAAAAGAAACAAGAAAGAAGAAGACTACAGAAAACGAAACCTCTTCAGATATCCAACAAATGCAGTGCCTGGTTCATCAAATACTACAGAACGAGACGAATAAAAAAAAAAGCATTTGTAGTGAATATATATTCAAAAAACATGAGTTTCTTTAGGTTTTTAGTTTTTTGTTTCTTTCGAAGATACATTTATGTTGTATGAGTTATAAATCAATCAAATTTTAAGATTTTTTTTTTTGGTATTTTAACTACACAAGTATTATATTTGGCTAGAGGCTTAAATTTGCGCTTAAACAACGTTTTTGTTTTTTGTTGTAGTTTTTGTAGTCAGAGAAAAACAAAAAAAAAAAAACAAAAATTTATAATAAAGTGCGTGTTTTTCAGGCAACTCCCAAAAAGAGCACAACATTAAGGCAGCAGCTCATCTCTAAAACTTACGGACACACATTTAAAACTGAGATCGTCTAAAATGAAATGAAATTTTCTAATTTCTCCCAAATGCTCTTTCTCTCTCTCCAGGTCTCATAGTCATTCGATTGTATTCTATGTCTCAAACCATTAAGAAAACTGATGTTTTATTTTTCTAGCAGCGATTTTTTGTCTTCTTACCTCCACTTTTTTGACTGTAAATCTTGCCACGATCAGCCAACAGACATGCATCAAAATGTGTTTGACTGTCAACGCATTTAAAAAGTTTTTTTCTTTCGGTCATTTTATGGTCGTCGATAACTAAACTGGTATTGCATTATATGTAACTTGTTAGCACAGTGGGTGTGATGGTGAAATAATTGGTTACAAATTCCTTTCCTATAAAGAATATATTTAATTGATTCAGTGTCATTAACGAAATTTATCATGTTAAATAGGTAATTGGTTTATTTAGCAGGTTCTAAGATGCTAGAGTTGTAATCTGTTGTTTCCTAGAAACAACGCTCTCTCTATGAAACTATATTGGGCTGATGTTTTAGTTATAATAGCGGATGTATTTTTATACTACGTATACCACGTAATCGCCGTAGTCTAGTAGGTAGTGTGTTGGCTTATTAGACATAAGGCCTCGGTTTGAACCCCAGGTCAGACATCAAAACGAAAATATGAAAAAATATTACTTCTGCGACTCTCTCAGCAGATTTCTGGCAAAAACTCTGAGAGTAAATAAAATTGCCATGAAAAGTTTCTCAAAAATCTGTCGTTCGGAGTTGACTTTAAACTGTAGGTCCAGCCACTCATGCATAGAATTAACACACACAACATGAGTGATGTGAGAAGCTAGGACGTAATCCTGACTGAAGGGTGGTAATGGCCAATTATGTATTGTTATAGTACCACGGCATGCGTTAATTAGGAGCAGATTAGCTTAGACTTCATTGCTTAATCCGCCACTTAATAATGAACACGTATTGCTGGGGCAGAAAAATTTTGAAAGCTTCTTCTTGAAATATGAAGTTCAATGTAAAAGCAGCTTTTTCCCATTTTGGCAACTTCTTTATCAATCCGTCTCCTCTAAGTATTTGCGGGTTGTAATCTTCAGGGGATGCCCTTTGGATTCCAAAACAATATAGTTCGGGCTATGTTATACGGCTAAGATACTTCCATTTATATCACTTCTTTTCTCATTTGCATGGCTTTTAAAGGTCGCCCTCGGCGTTCTAGTTCTCACAACCATTACACAATTATCGACGTAATGTTTGAATTGAATATCCTGATTTTAACAAGGATGTTAACTACCAGACATCCTTCAATATTCCAAATGCCTGCTTTGAAGACTTGTGATAACTTTCTGTTGTCTTTTATTCATTAAGGAGAATCATGATTTTGCTACTCAAATAGCAGAAGTTATCTATGAGTTCTACATATCCGCCAATTTTGAAAGTTCTGGGTATCTCAGCGTTTTTTCTCGTTTTTTCCTGCATTCCCCAAGTTTATTTTCATTGAAGCTTAGGCTGTTGCTTAAGCAAAACTGTTAAGTTTATTTGACATGTTCGTATTGTTATTTGACAATAGGCAAACGCTGTCCGCGTGATCTAGATCTCCTAATCCCTTGAAGATTCCACACACTAGTCCTCGTTTTTCTGAAAAAGTTTTCCTTCAGCACTATGTCCAGAATAATAATGAATACCAATATGAATGTAATATAGTCCTGCCAAACACTCTTGACCCTGGGTCCCTGCAGCTAAGTTTATCATCGTGTAGTAGGTGGTAAGGCAATATTGTTCCTGTGCTAAAATTTTTAATTTTTGAAAAACAATTATGCGAATAATTCGAAAGATTTGATTCATTTCCGAATACAGTGGTATAGGTTTAGCCATTATCTCTGATATATGGTGTTAATTTAGACAATGAAGTGGTATTACAAGGTATATACTGATCTCAACAGTTGAGTACTGCTTTGTACTGTGTCATAACTGTGTGTATAACTTCTTATTAAAGGTTTTATTACTTTGGGGTTACTGAAATTTTTATCTTATATTTTCCTTCTCCAGCACTACTGTGCATTGTGACGTTTTTTTTCTTTGTGTATTCGTGTCCATCGAGGTGTTTTAAAGTTTATTGTTTTTTGACGATGTTTGTTCTTTTACAAATTTGATTTGATTTTCTTCTGTTTTACAATGGAATAGAAAAATTATTAGAGAAAGAAAAAAAACACACACACGCATACAATAGACGCATTAAATATGATTGAGCCCTTGGCCAAATGTGATTTAATAATTACTGGGTTTTTTATAGCTTAGTAGACGCCCTAATATTAAAACAATACCTCATACATCGATCTCAGCTCATCTCACTCAGCCTGTCTCCGGGGACAATTAACAGCAACAACAGTACAGAAGAAGTAGGGGAAAAAAAAAAGAAATCATTTTATAAACGTTTATGACGCTTTTTTCATTGTTGTTGTTGTTGTTGCCATTGTATTCATTAATGCTTTTTGTCTGCATTTGAAATGATTGTACACAATACAACACTCGTACTCCTTTGCGATCATCAAAGGCGATAAATCAATTTTATTTTTATAGTACGAGTACAACTTAAGCCATTTAAAAAAATTAAGACTTGTTTTATGAAATCCATACTATTTGGTATAGCTTTTCGTCTATTAAAATTATTGGGAGAGAAAAAAAACCACAAAAAAAAAAAGGTGACCACAAAATAAAAAAAATAAAAATAATGTTAATAAAACAGAACACCACGAAGTTGTAATCAGTGGAAACATTTTTATTAGAGCGTTAACGCCCATAATAAATTGGTCATCAGTCAGGTTGATGGTAGAAATTTTAATCGAAACTTAATTGAAAACATGATTTTAAACAAATTGTGTTTGGATTTGAAATATTGGAAATGAAACGTTTGTTTTCGTTTGCATGTTTATTGCAAATCAATTTTCGATTTAATGTATGATTATGAGTTTTTTCTCATGCATTTTGTTTTTTTGAATGTTTTTAAGGTTACAAACAAATCAAGTCAAATCTTCAATTCTGTTTCTAATGTAAGTCATTTCCAATGTAAACGGTGTATTTCAGCTAAAAAATTTTGTATCAAACAGAAGTAATATTAAATATTTAGAACGAGCTATACACGGTCTGTATAGTGGGAGCAGTTTTTGATTGAAAGCGTGAGTTACATACATAATTGGTCATTACAACCTTTCAGTCAGGATTACGACCTAATTTCTGACATCATTATACATGAGCGGCGGTAGCTACAGCTTAAAATCGACGCCGAACGACAAATTTTAGAAAAACTTTGCATGGCAACTTTCTATTTACTCTCAGAGTTTTTTGTCAGGAATCTGCTGCAGTTTATTCAGTAGCAGTAGCAGGTGTATGCGAATAAGCCAGAAAACAAAGCGTTTGTAATGGCCAACATAACATCTGTCAAATTGAGCTTGATTTAGAAAGTTGAATATTTCGTATGCTCTCCATGCAGAGAAGTCGTGTTGGACATTTGAACGATGTTATACTCCACACATAATGGTCTTTCGAAAGAATAAAAAATTTGGAATCTATTTCGCACACACCTTAATTGAATTTAAAAATAGGAAGCGCTTAGAGAAGGACCCTATATATGTACATATATATGTAATAATGCCAAACAAAGTTTAAAATGCTCATAATGTTAATTGGACCTTGGCAAAAGACTTAAATGTTTATAAATGTATACATCGAATAGAATATACTAAACTACTCTCGTTGGCATATGTGAAGACGACTCTATAAAATAAACTGGGCTATTATTTGGGAATCCTTGTACTAGAATTCTAATATAGCTTAATGCTTCCCTCCACCATATCCCAATTTTCTACAATTATCCATCATTCTCTCTAGAGCCCTAGTAATTATTTTCAAAAGCATTGTAGTCTTACCGAATCTATCTAACACCTCAACGTTTGGAGAATAATTTTTTGGAGTGGGACACACACATTCCATCGACCGATTTATAATATTTGGGTAATGGAAGTATGATGATCATATGTTTATTATGTATTCTATGTTAAACATATAACATTGCTCTGTTAATATTAACATTGCTGGTTTTGTTGAATTTATCTTTACACACAAACACATAGAATTCTATTTAAGTGTTACGATCCAATAAGATCATACAATCGCAAATGAACTGTAAAAGTAATTCTCATTTAGTTCATTACTATTTAAGAACAAGTAAATTATATTGTATTTGGAGGGTGGGCGGTGATGGCAACTTGAAGCCTTCTTAGCAGTGGCCGAAGAAATATTCTTTCATATTTCGTTTTGTTAGAGATGTCAAATAAGAAGAGAAGCTAGGTCGAAATCCTGACTAAAGGGTAGTAATGACCAATTATGTATGTACATATGTATGTCAAATAAGCCAACACACCTACTAAACTACTGCGACTTTGAATTCATAAATCCAAGTGTTGTTAAATCCGGAATTGTATCGCATACAACTCCAATTCTAAAGCTGCCTAATCGAACTTTTAGGTACTTTACTGAGAGCTGGCTTATGCTGTTTCCATCTTATCGAGTGTGATGTCTTGCATTTTGAAACCTTTTGCAATGGAAGTTGTAGAATACCATCGTAAACAATATTCTGTAATAGTTGCATGGAGTACTGTGGCCTTCAGTTATCGTAGTTTAACGCTTTCTTCCATATCATAAAGTAATGCTCTTACAGACAGGTCAGGCAAAGCATAGGTCAGTGTCTCAAGAACCCGTAATGCTTTTGAAATATCTGTGGCTTAGGTTGGTAAAGTCGCCGTAGTCTAGTAGGTAGTGTGTTGGCTTATTAGACGTAAAGCCAGGGTTCGAGCACCAGGCCAGACATCAAAACAAAATACAAAAAAGTATTTCTTCTTCTCCTGAGAGTAAATAAAATTGCAATGAAAAGTTTCTCAAAAAATCTGTCGTTCGGAGTCGACTTTAAACTGTAGGTCCCGCCACTTATGTATAAAATTAACACACACAATATAAGTGGTGTGAGAAACTAGGTCAATAATCCTGAGTGAAGGGTTGTAGTGACCAATTAAGTATGTATGTAGGTTGGTAAAGATCAGGGTGCCTTAGCTACAAAAGATAAGTATGTGATTGTTGTTACTCTAGTGAAAGGAATCTTCAATAACACAAGAAGAAGACTTAAAACTCCAATGAAAAGTTTTGCTTAAAGCCGATCTTTTTGAACTTGATGTGCTAAGCTTGTAAAGAAGCGTTCTAAATAAAGGATAAAGGAGAACAACGACCAGGTTGGTATGTTAAAAGAGTTAAAAATTGTTACTAATCATGGGTATACGTCGCCGTAGTTTACTACGGAGTGTGTTGGTTTATTAGACATGAGGCCGCGGTTTAAACCACATGTCAGACGTCTCCAACAAAACGAAATATGAAAAATATATCTTCGGGAACTGTCTCTTAGCAGATTTCTGGCATAAACTCTGAGAGTAAATTAAGTTGCCATGACAAGTTTCTCCAAAAATCTGTCGTTCCAAATCGACTTTAAACTGTAGGTCCCGCCACTCATGTATAAAATTAACACACACAACATAAGTGGTGTGAGAAACTACATCGTAATCCAGACTGAAGGGTTGTAATGACCAATTATGTATGTCCCAACAAAAACCTTAGATTACCTTATCGTAAAGCATCAGAATTTTTTTACTATCATACCATAAAAATGGAATTATTCAGCTGATCACACCAAGTCTCAGCCACTATATAAGCTAAATTTGTCATTTTGACAGTTTTTTTGTGCGCTAAACAAAGCAGATTTTTTTTAAAGGACACGGGCAGACATTTAGCGATTGTGGTTTGCTTAAAACATAAAGTGCTTATCAGAACTACTTTGAAAATTTAAAAATTCTTTCGCAGTGGAAAATAAAGACAAACATTGTTCAAGAAAATAAAAAGTCATCTTATTTGTTGAAAAAAATCTATTTTACAATATAAATACAGTATTTATTTGTATTTCATATGTTAAGTTTTGCCTTCAGCCATATGGTTGTAATAATTTTTCAACAACAATCGCAACAGGACAAAATCAACAAAAATATTTAAAGAAAAAGGACTCTACAATAACAAATATTGAATATAAAACTGTGTAGGAAAAAAAAAAACAATAAGGATCAGCACAAGCCCTTTAAAAAACATACATAAATTTCACAAATAAAATACAACAATATGACCAAGTGATGTTAGAAACGCCCACAAGACCACAAAACACAGAATCAAACAGAACCGTAGAGTCTACTATACACTCTCTGCGATGAGTTATACAACAGAGACAAGGAGGAGAGAGAGAAAAAAAAAAACCAGACATGATCATGATCATCTATTGTAATGCCTTTGGCTATGGTTACTTAGTATATCTGACCAAAGCGAACACAATTCTCAGATCTAGTTGATCTAATATAAATGTCCTCTGTCCTCTGTTCGCTATAACATTTGGTTTTCAAATACAAAGTGCAAGACAGTAGAAAAAACAAAGTGAAATTCTATCTTAGAATTCTTAGAAAAAAGGCGGTTTGTAAACTGAAACACAAAAAACAAAAAAAAAAAAAAAACCAACAGAAGAAGGATAACAAAAGTACTCACTTGATCTCGTGTTCAATTTGATTTTTAAATGTAGAACAGCACAGTGATGATCATGATAATGTTGTTAAAAGGTACTGATGTTAGAAGGACATTTTACAACCACAAAAAAAAGCACTTAAAAATATTTTCAAAATGTGTTGGAAGAACAAATTTTTATTTCAACTTGAGCCAGCTACTTATTGTAGCAGAAATGCCTCAAGTGCTTATACAGAACACACGAAATACAAAATACAGTGTACACTCGTACACTTGTTATGTCATAAATACACGTACATTAATTATATTTTTTTTGTTTTGTTTTTTTTTTGTAGCACAGTGTTCAAAATAGCTGTCAAATGGTTTTCCATGAATTTAGTGATATTTTTTCTTCTGTTTCTCCACTTGTTGTTCTCATATAGTGGGCGGTTAAGATCACAAAACTTCAAGGAGTCCATAAATCTAAATTAACATGGACACTTAAACTGATCAGTGTATATGGTAAGTGGGTTAACTCGTACGCTGTTGTTCTCAATTAAAAGTGTCAAATCTCAAACAAATTCTTTGAAAAAAACTAAGAAAAAAAACAATTTCAATGATATTAAGCGCGTGACTAAACGACCTTGAAATGTTGCCATTTGGTAAGAAAATCAATTTCGTGAATAGTTTCACACTCATCAGACGAATATTAAATTCAAAAAATTATTAAGAAATGTAAATGAATCCATTGCTATACTAATTGGAACTATGTATGTATGGTAAGTATTGCAGGATTAATGAAATAAGATAAGAAACAAAGTTTTAGTGGACACTGAATGCAGACAATAACATCGGTCATGCTTGGAGTACCACATTTTCTCCAAAATAAGCCATATTTTCGACAGTAAGTTTAATGCACGGTTTAAATGGCATTTGTAACCTTTCCAAGCTCTTCAATTTCTTAATAATCTTGCCAATTCATTGCACAATAGATCGATTATGACGATCAAAATCTTCCTGCAATGCTTGAAAAGTGGCCATGTTTGAGTCACTACTTGTATCGCCAGTTTTAATGATTTTTTGGCGTTCTTGCATAGCTAAACGAACCATCTTCGTAAATGGCAAATGAATTGATTCCAAACACTTGATCTTCTATATAAAAATCAATCAAATACTTTGCTTTTTAAACAGTAGATTAGTAATGTCGGCTTACAGATCTGCCATTGGATATCCCAGATGGTGTTAGAAATATAGAATTTGTGAATCACAATTATTTGGGAGCACTTAAGAATTTACTTTAGCAAAAAGAAAATACGCTGTATTTGAAGGCGAATACGTATGATAGGCGGCCCAAAAAATTTGAATATTGCTAATGGTTCTAACACTTATGAATCGCCAGAAGCTTTTGGTTATTCTGAGCCGCCGTAGTCTAGTAGGCAGTGTGTTGGCTTATTAGACTGAAGGCCCGAGTTCGAATCCCAGGTCAGACATCAAAACGAAATTATGAAAATATTTCTTCGGCGACTTCCTCTCAGTAGATTTCTGGCAAAAACTCTGAGAGTAAATAAAATTGCCATGAAAAGCTTCTCAAAAAACTGTCTTTCGGAGTCGACTTTAAACTGTAGGTCCCGCCACTCATGTATAAAATTAACGCACACAACATAAGTGGTGTTAGAAGCTAGGTCGTAATCCTGACTGAAGGGTTGTAAATTATTAAAAAGAAGAAGAAGATTAAAAAGAAGAGTTACTACAGACCTGATATAAAGTCATCCGCAAAACCGGAAACCCAATCAAAATCAGCAATATAACAATTTCACGTCCAGCATTGGCGGGACTGATTAACGGTTTTTAGCTTTAAAATTTGATACACAAATCGTTATTTCACAAAGGTGAAGATTCGATTTTTAAAATAAATAAAAAAAAAAAAAAAAAAAAAAAAAATTTAGTTCATTACTATTTAAGAATAACTAAATTCAATTGTATTTGGAGGGTGGGCGGTGGTGGTAACTGAAGCCTTCTTAGCAGTGGCCGGAGAAATATTCTTTCATATTTCGTTTTGTTGGAGATGTCTGATCTGGGCTTTGAACCGTTCTCTCATGTCTAATAAGCCAACACACTACATACTAGACTGCTGCGAGAGCATTTAACAATATTTTGAATTTATTTATCGTTGGGTTTATTTATCGTATGGTTAGAAGGAGAAAAATTAATTTATAAAGGAAATTGAATTTTATATTTGGGCAATTCACGCGACTTTGTATCGTGTATGTTGTATTGATTACTCTTGGTTGTTTGTGATCGCTCAATGCTATGCTGTATTGTGTATTTCGTATTCCAAATATATTTTTTTGGCATTCAAACAATTTGATAGCACGAAACCAAAACAACTTTTGAAAAACATCTGAAAACATATATTCATTTTTTTCATTCACACAATTTGATAGCATGAAACCAATACAACTTTTAAAAACGTATTAAAAAAATGTGTATAAGTGTATCGGATTTTTACATGAAAATTATCAACAACAAGCATACACTGTTGTATAATCGTCCAACAATACACTCAATACAACGATACAACGGCTTGTGTGAATTGACCAATTGTTTTAGAAAATTGTTGATTATCCTGCTTGTAACATTAACCAGCCTTTAGTCCTAAATTTCCTTATGAAGTTAATATTTTATTAAAATAATTTTGTATTAAAATATACACAACTTCCCTTAAAGAAATAAACAAACAAAAAAACAAACAAAAGAGAAAAAAAATACATTAGCGGTGTGCTTGCCATTTTCAAAGTGAACTATAAATTTTACCTTAAAATCTGTTTCACTAAAAACAAAGGCCATTAAAACATTTGTATTTCATTTAAATTTATTTCTTGGTTTCTTCTGTTTAACAACAAAAAAAAAAAAAAAAAAACTCATGAGAATTTTAAAACCATTTCTTAAAAATGCGCAAACAAACATCTTTAAGAAGAAATTAAAAATAAAAAAAAATTGAGCAAAAGAAAAAGACAAACCCTTAAATAACAAATGTAATGAAATAAAATAAAATAAAATATATATGTATGTATGTATTGTATTAAACGAATTGTGCTGTATAAGAAGTCTAAATCTGTATATATGTATGTATGCACAGATATTATTCTTTCATATTGTATCTAAAACTGATTTGTGTTGATGTTTTTCAAAAAAGTGTAGACTATAATTATCGAAGAAAATGAATTTTTTTTTAGCCAAAGGGTTAATGAAAACTGATTTATCGTATATTTTTTTATTTTATTTTTTATTTTTTTGGAGTACAACTGCCATATTTATGTGAAAATGTATATGAGTTCTGTTGCGAGCAGAAGTGTAGGTAGAAAAAGTATTTCAAAAATTAAGAAAAAAAAAAATAAAAAAAATATTCATGCCAACATTTAACAAATGCATTCCATATCAAGTATTAATTCATAGTTTTTTTTCTCTTATTTTTATGTAGAAACATATACAATATTTTATTTCTTGTATGCATTTCTCTTACTTTTGCATCACATTTGATGTGTAGCCGAAGTCAAGTTATCATAGTTTTTTCCTTCCTTCAGTTTTTAATTTTTTTTAGTTTGTCTTGACCATATGAATTAAATAAATATGCAGTCATATTTTTACAACTGACCACACTATAATAAATAATAATATGTTGAGGTGGTATCAACATATGGCACAATCAAAACGATATCATAAATAATTGTAGAATTTAGAACTCTTGAAATGTGACTGTGACTTATAATAATAATAATAATAATAATAATTGAAAGCCATTAATAATAATCTCGGCCGACATACTACGTACATATTTCTTCTAATGGGTGTATTTCTATTAAAAGTAATATTTGAATTTTTGACCAGATCTAGACACATCTTACATTTTTGAGTGGTGAAATATGAAATATTTGGCTTACTAGACGACAGAATACAGTGACAGTGAATAAAAACTGTTAATGAAAACAAGTTCATGAAATAACAATTCCTAAATGACTGGCATTAATGTGTGTTATAAATATGATCGAAAAATCGGTTTAAAATATAAGTCTAAATATTGTGCCTCTGCTGCTATCTTGCTGAAAATATACGTCAATACGTATTTAATTGATTTTAAAGCTTAACAAAAAAAAAAAAAAAATACACCAGAAACCACTCTAGTCTTATAGGTAGTGTGTTGGCTTATCAGACACGTAAGGCCTCAGTTCAAACCCCAGGTCAGACGAACGAAATATGAAAGAAACATTTTTTCGGTGACTTCCTCTCAGCCAGAAAACTGCTGAGAATAAATAAAATTGCCATGAATAGGTTTCTCAAAAATCTGTCGTTCGGAATCGACTTTAAACTGCAGGTCCCACCACTCATTTTTAAAATTAATAGGCAGAACATAAGTAGAGTCAGAAGCTAGGTCATAATCCTGATTGAAGGGTTGTAGTAACTTATCAAGATAGGGTATTCCAATAAGGACTTCCCAACCTTGAACTTAGACTACGAAAGAAATCTTCAACGATGAGATTCATTTCCGGATGAATGGGTACGTGAACAAAAGAAAAGATTGTCGAATATGAGAAGATATCAACCCACACAAGATAGAAGAGTTTCCAGTGCATCCTGAAAAAGTAACTTTTTTGGCGTGACTTGGGACCGCCATCGACATCAGTTCGTATTGCTTAGAGAACAACGTTGATTTGGCCGTCACTGTTAAGGGCGAGCACTATAGATCGATGATCGCTTTTTTCTTCTTAGGTTGAATTGAATAATCTGGACATCAACGAAATATGGTTTCGACAGGACATCTCTGTGTACCGCACAGCACATGCCACATTGGATATTCTATACGAGCGATTTGAGGGCATGGTAATCTCACATGGAGATGATGTAAACTGGCTACCTAGATCGTGCGATTTGATACCGTTCGATCTTTTCTGGAGTCGAAGGAGAATGTAGAGGCTAATAATCCACAAAGAACAGTGATCACCAAAGCCAATATAGCCCATGCCATACTCTAAATTAAGTGTAACTTATGTGCCAGAGTCAGGAACAGTTCGACATTTCGAATTGTCTTCACCCAATGTAGTTATATACATACATACATGGTCATTACAACCCTTTAGTCAGGATAACGACCTATCTTCTGGCAGCACTGATGTTGTGTGTGTGAAACTTTAAATGGCAATTTTATTCACTCTCAAAGTTTTTTGCTAGAAATCTGCTGAGAGAAAGCACCGAAGAAATATTTTTTCATATTTCAATTTGATCGAGATGATCGAGATGTCTGACCTGGGCTTTAAACCGTGGCCTCACGTCTAAATATTCAAAAACCACATATTTTTTATTAAATTAATTAAATAATTTAAACACTAATTTAATTTAAATACTGTAACTAAGAGATTTTTGTATATGTAGGCACAAATTCCTATATTGAACACAGAACTGAACTCAAATTGTTTTTAATTTTTTATGAAATTGACGAATGATAACAGTGAAGAATAAATCACAATAGACACAATAAGTGACAGCTTTGACAGTTCAAGATTTATATTATGATTGATGAAATGGTTCTGTTAAAGCAGCCCAATTTTAAATACCCACTCAACAACACAGTCGATTATTTAGTGCTTGCTATTGGCGGTTTTTCTTAAACACTTCACAGGGGGTGCCAAGTGGCGCCACCAGACGCAATTCTCTTTCTCTTTCTGCCGCAAACAAAATAAAGCTATAAAACTCACACTGATAAACGAGAGGAAAGAAAAAGGTGAATAGAATCATAAAAAAGAAATACAAATAAACAAAAAAAAAAACTGAAAACGTAACGAATAATTCGTAGCGAACCGAAAACCACAAACAAATCATACTCTTAAACACCCTCGATAGCCACCAGACCTGAGAATACGAGTAAACTCTTGAAAACAAGGCCCTCCATTACAGTGCACCATACCATACCTTTACCACCATGCGGTGGTGCATAGTGTGTTAAACAATCGTTTATAAATGGCCCACTTGAGTAATAAAAGAATCGTAATAAATAAAGGAATACAATAAACAACAACAATAACAACAACTTGGCGAAACAAATCGATTTAATCAATTCGTTGCGCTATTTTGCTGGTCAAAATGTTTCATTATTTGTATACTACAATCGAACGTGAATATCAAATCAAATGAAAATGTTTGTCCTCCTGATCATGACAACTGGACGGGATAGGACAGGACATTCATATGAGAAATTTGGTTTTCTGTACATTCATTGTTGAAAATTTAATGAAAAGGAAACTGAAATTATTCACATGAAAATAAATCGTTATAGCGATTACGTCAGAGTTGTAAAGTAATGTAATGTATGAATGCATGAAGCATGAAGGTCCATGGAAAAAATATGGTATCAGTGCTTAACTAATACTTTTCCAAGAGAGTGATCAGATGATGTGAAGATGGAATTCATTGCAAATTAAATTCCTGTAAGAAATATATTGCCAAGTAAGTTTGAAGGGCTTTTTTCAGTGTATTTAGGAAGATAGGAGATTGATAAGTCATTTATAGGGCGGGAAATTTCAAGGCTTAAATATAAAATTGCAATAAAACAAAAACGGTTTGAAATTTTGCCGAATTAACTTTTTCGTTGTGAAGTACAATTGTTTCATTCAAATGGCTGCCGCGGCTGGCCTTACTACCTCCTTCGATCGGAAGGATTTTTGTGTACTTTTTCAAGTAATTTGGCAATGGCACCGCGAACGTAAGCCTTCAAATGCTCAATTGTCTCTGGTTTGTCATCATAACACTTTTATTTAACGGCGCTCCACAGAAAATAGTCAATAGTACGGTGTCAAACCGCAGCTTCTTGGCGGCCAATTGACATCACCTTTTCGGCTAATTAAATGGCCATCAAACGTTTGACGCAATAAATCGATTGTGGCGTAAGATGTGTTCCAAGTTTCACTATCCTGTTAAAACCAAACATCGTTCACGTCAATACCATGAAAAGCGCGTACAAAAAAATCGGTTATCATGGTGCGATAGCTATCTCCATTGACTGTAATGGTTGCGCGGTCCTTATTTTCAAAGAAATATGGGCCGCATCAAATGGGTTCACTCTTAATGGGGGCATCGGCTGCTATAAGATCACGTGTGGGTTTTTTGAGCCAGAAATACAGCACTTTTGCTTATTAACGTACTCACCAAGATTAAAACGAGCTTCATCCGATTTTTTTTACAAAATCGACATCATTTTGCAGTTTCTCGTTGGCCCAATAAATCCCAACGTTGCTTAAACATAAATCGATTCATTACGTCCAGTGGAGATAGTAAATTTTGTGACAGAACAGGATGACATAAGTATTGCCAGATTTGAAATAACCGATGGTTCAAATTTAAAACGGATGGCCCAGCCTATAGAACATAACTCAATCAATTTCCCACTGTAATAATTTGATCATCAAGATTGGCTTATTTACGGACTGTGGGATTATCTTAAATTAGGATTTAGGAAGACGGAAGATTCCTTACCATTTGTTTTCAGACATTTTCACAGAGGGTGTGACCACCAATGGATTATCTTGGGAGCTGCTATAATAGCTTTTAAGCCTTAAAGAAACTGTTTTCCTTAAAAAGACTAAAGAGAATATAACAAAAATATGTACGTTTCGGATACAGATAGAAACGCCATTACCATCTATAACGTTACCCAATCAAACGTACGTCATTTAATTCTAATTTCAATAATACATTCCTTTACACTTCTGTTTGAAGGACATTCATAACAATTTGAAGTAAATCGGCTGTAAATAAGTGGCCATTAGAAGTGCAATGGTCTTATACGAGGGTGTTAAACTGTATACCATTGAGCGAACAATTGTTCAACATTTTATTTGTATTTTTCTTTAATTTTTATTATTTCCATGAAGAAACACAACAAATGAATGAATAGCTGACGGTCACCAACTGAATGGAAGAATGGTGGTTAACGAAATAAAAAAATGACAAACAAATGAAAACCACAAAAATGAAGGATACAATTTATAAAAACAATACCATGAACAACGACAACAACAATGAAGGACCCATGAATAATAAAAATACTTGTAAAACATTTTGAATACAATAGCGAAATATGTACTCGTAAACAGCACAATACAACACAATACAATACAAAACAATTCAATTCAAATATAAGCAATACAACTGAATGGAATGGAAAAAAAGTGTCTGGTCATTTAGTATGAATCCATGAATCTATAAATCCATTAACACCAGCGGCAGCAGCCGTAACAGCCATTCATGGCACTCTAGTATTTGTTTCTGTTCTTAAATTTTCCTTTTATTTTTCGCGGCCAACAGCACGCGTTTCTAACAGTCATTGACGACAGAAAATATTCAAAGTCATAGGCCACAAGAAAAAAAAAACAAACGAAAAGAAAAGTTGAATGAAATGAACATTTGGTACCATGAAATATAGAAATTTCAAGCCTTCCTCCATATGCTGTTATTGCTTACGATTGTACGCATACCATTCCTTTCTAATCTACTCATTAATTTGTTTCTTTTTTGTTTTTGTTTTTGTTTCTGTTTTCTCTTTCTGGAGGTTGTCCTTGTTAAGGTTTATATCTTATTTTTGTAAGGATATCGTAAGAAAATATTCACAGTGTGTCCACCATAATGATTGTTTTATTAATTGGTTGGAAAACAACTTGATAAGCCTGTCAATGGTAATGTCACGTGGTACATTATGTTGTGATTTTATTTCGTTGATAAGCAATGGGAAAAAATTCTGTTTTTTTGATAAAGGGGAACAGTGGCTTTTTCTAGAGTAATGATTTATTTAGATATGTCTGTTGTTCTGTAGACATAAAGATTCGTATTTTTGAAAAAATCTATTGGAATTATTCTTAAATAAAGGCAACTTCTCATGAGTGGTTTAGACGATTTAAAAGTAGAAGATTAAGAATTCCTTCCATTACTGCTGGAGACAACGAAAAAGTAGTTCAAATCTCCGCCATCTCTTCTCTGGCTAGAGTGAATCCGAAAGTTCTAATTTTCCATGAGTCATGACGAAAAAATCAGACTAAATTTGGCGGATGGCTTAGATTATAATGGCTTTGGGAAGCTCTGTGGCTTATTCGCAAACATATGTGATAAGAAAGCAACACAAGAATAAGTCAAACAGGATCAAATCGCATAATTTCAAATGTCAGTTTACATCATCTATCTCCACGTGAGATGATCGTGTCCTCAGATCTCTTGTGCAGAAGATCGAATGTCACATAAGCTATGCGGCACATAGCGCCGTCCTGTGAAAACAATATTTAGTTGGTGTCCAGATTGTTAAATTCAGGCCAAAAAAAGTTGACCCCGTAACTCAGTAACATTTTTGGGATGCATTGAAAGCTCTTGGACGTCATGCGGCTTGATATCGTCCCAACTTTGACAATTTTGTTTGTTCACATACATACTTATTCATCTAAGAATCGGTCTGTTCTATCGTTGTAGATAATTTTTCGATAAAAATTAGTGTCAGTTCTTATTTGCTCCAAAGCCAATACAGCGAACATGCGTAGTTGTCTATGATTATCTATGGTGAAGATATGAAGTCGCCGTAGTCTAGTAGGTAGTGTGTTGGCTTATTAGACGTAAAGCCCGGGTTCATATCCCAGGTCAGGCATCAAAACGAAACATGAAAAAAAAAATATTTCTTCGGCGACTTCCTTTCAGCAGATTTCTAACAAAAACTCTGAGAGTAAATAAACCTGCCATGAAAAAGTTTCTCAAAAGTCTGTCGTTCGGAGTCGACGTTAAACTGTAGGTCTCGCCAATCACGTATAAAATTAACGCACACAACATGAGTGGTGTGAGAAGTTAGGCCGTAATCCTGACTGAAGGGTTGTAATGGCCAATTATGTATGTATGGATGTATGTATGTATCTATGGTGATACGACGAACATATCTGAATAAATGACAATTAATTTGACAGATGTAGCTTCAATGAGATGGTCGTTATCAATTGTCAAACTACGGAAGTACCTGTTGGAAGACCCTATATATGACATTTTTCTATATTATAAGTTCGAAATAGTTCGATCTCAAATTTGACTAAAAGAACTTGAAGCGAACTTTACCTTTTTTTCTTACTAATTTTCATTAATAACATTCCGTCCTTTCCGGGATAAAGCCGTTATTCCCCCAGCGTGAGGTTCTAGGTTTTCAATGCGCAAAACGGATCCAATTGTGTTTTACTGAACTCTACGAAATTCCAATTTATACAAGATTTTCCAAAATAAAAATTTTCCAAATAAAAAATAAATAATCTGCACCTTCAGATTAGTACTAACAATATTGTAGATGAATCAAAACTTCTCAACAAAGCTTTATCAAAGATGTGTGGAGTTAGGCGTACTTATGATGGAACATCACATCTTCTCTGTTGATCAGTCCTGCCAACTTCCAACCTCACTCCACGCACAGCTTTATTTTTCTTAACGTCAATCCTGGCTTTGCTACCGCCTGCTTCAACTTGCTTTGTCTTCAGTCTTTTTCGCACATTATTGTGGTACGAAATTCACATCGTCCGTAATGATTTGCTTTAGAAATGGTTCCATTTCGCTTACTTCTAACAGTGAATCGCAAGTGTCTACTTAATTTCTTTAATTTTTCAATGTAAATTTATGTTGCTGTTCATAAACGCTGAACTACTTTGTGTATTCAGCTGTATGCAAATACATAGTTCAAAATTGTTTGATGATGAACATCTAGACATCGACACAGTTTATGTGCTGGCTTTTTAGAAGTTTCTCCACGATTTCAATGACTTTTTAGTGACCAGTCGACCAGAGTGAGACTCTTCTACAACATCAGAATATCTGATCGAAAACAAGCAAATCATTTCGCTGATATTTTCTTAGTCACAGTATCGTCTGTGTAGATAGGCAGTAATTTTCTTTATTTCCAAATGTCTTACAAGCCTCTTAACATTGTCCCCTTACTTACTTAATTGATCATTATAATCCTTTAGTCAGGATTACAACCTAGCTCTTCAAACCACTTTTTTTTCGCAATTTTATTTCCTCACAAAGTTTTTGCCAGAAATATGCTGAGAGGAAGTCGTTGAAACAAGTATTTTTTTTCGTTTTGTTGGAAATGTCAGTCACGGCTTCACGTCTAATAAGCAAACATACTACTTTCTAGACTGAGGCGACTTCCCGGTATCTATCTTATAATTTTAGAGACGCACTCAAATAGTTCTGCATTAATTTGTTTAAATATTAGAGTAGGCCTATCGCACTTGTAGAATGCCCGAGCCAGCAGCTATTGGAATAAATAGTCTTCTCTTTACTACACCTTATATTTTTATAGAACATATGTATGTCGTAAGTACAATGAAATTTTTTCTCTCAAAGAATTTTAAATAAATTTTAGGAATTCGTTCTTATATGCATAACTATTCCACACATTAAGGATTCATAGTCCTGTTTTTGTATGGAAGTGCTGCACTCTTGTGTCCTGAATCATGTTTTCAAATAATTTTAAATTTATTAAAATCGTATCGAAATTCATTTTTACATCTGCAAATTTAAACAAATGCTTGCCGTTTATCATATTTCTTAAATAATAATTCAACATACAATAGTGTAGAGTTCACAATTAAAATAATTTGAAAATAAGACAAAAATTTCACTTCATCTGCTTTATAGTATCATCAACAACACCCACGTTATACGATACGTAATTTCCTTATAAAATTCTTCATCATACATATTCCTTCCTCCCGAATAATGTGGTAAATATATTGGAGGTTTTTCTTAGAGGCGTTAGTTTTTTGAGACAATTTTTTCTATTGCAGAAAAAGCAAAAAAGTATCAAATTGTAACGAGCAGTGTCTATTGAGATGACAACATATGCAGCTAATTTCCTATCAAATCAGGATAATCGATGATTTCATATACGTGTATAATAAATATATCCTTTAAAAAGAAAGTTTTTCTTTTCATTTTCTAATATTTTCCTCTTCACTGATATGAAGAGTTTCTGTAGTCTATGGATGTTAACAATTACACTTGAAATCCATACAATTGAGTTGAGTGCATTAACAACAAAAAAACAGAAAAAAAACATTGAAAAAGAAACTGTTGACAGGAAATGTCAAGGATATCCTTAACACTCGTTATTCATAAACAAACAATACAAATGACAAAAAAAAAAAATAGAGAAAATATTGTCTTTTGTTACTGTGTTGCTGATTTTTATTTGATTGTCAACATGATTACGAACTGTTGATAAATACTCGTAATGTAACGTGTATGTATGTGAGTGTGTGTGCAAAAAATGATAAAAAAAACAGCGAATGCATCAGAATATTTATACATAAATTCATGACATATTAACGTTTATTTACTGAGTAAAGCCATTGGCAGCATCCTTATACAGGAAATACCAGCCAGTATGACATACGAGCCACTCTTAAACACATCCCCACACACATACTCTTATCGTACTCACATAAACTCTCAGTTATTGTACAATGAAATCATGTTTTTTTTCTCTTTCTCACTTTCTCACTTGGCTGTGTGTTCATGTTGTTATTGTTTATATTAAATCGAGTAATATGAGCATGTGTGCGTATGTACAAGGACTCATGGTTAGTAGTTTTATAAAAAAAAATTTTTTCATACTTTTTTCTGTTTTTTTTTATCAAACAATAAACATCGACCATATCCTTCTTCTCGAACCGAATCCATAAAATGTTTCCTAACGTGTGGAATGAGTTCCATAAAAACGGAAAGAGTCTTCCTTGTTTATCAATAAATTTTCTGTTTTGTCATGCTTTTTTATCCGTAATGTTTTTCTCGTTGTTGTGCATCTCTTTTTTAACGTATTTTCTTTTTTTTTTCTGTTATCCTTGCTGAACATGTTCATAAAAATTCAGGAGTTTTTTTGCTTATTTTTTGTAGTTTTTATTTATTTGTTTTTGTTTTTTGTTTCTGTTTCTTTTCTATAGTGTTTTTGTTTTTTTTTGTGTAGATTTATGGTCATAGACAGAGAGCTTATAGCACGACGGTGTTTTTTTTTATTTATTTAGCTTAAGTGCGAGTAATGGACTTCCTTTTCCTTTGAATCTTCAAAGGAAAATTTATTTGTAATTTAAAAAGTGTACACAAAAAAATGTTAAATCGTTAGGAAATGTGTGAAAAATTTAAGAGATTTCAATATTTTATGAATTTTATTGAAGAAAATTTTCTTTTTCGCTTAGTTTCCTTAATGCCACACTGCTCCAGGGTTTCTCTGCGTACTGCTATTGGGATTCGAAACCGAGCTCAAGTCTATTGAAGTCAGTAACAAGCTGCAGATCTCTCTTCCTGCTTAGTATTCTCTACATATGGTGGCCATATTTCTGGATATCAAATGTAGAGTTAAGTCATAGCAGCAATATTTATTCGCGAAAGGACATAGAAGCCTTTGATTGGAAACCTCCAAAGGAAGGCGGAGACGAGCCAGAAGGTGAGATAGAAACTTAGCTATGAAAAGGAAATTGATCATAGAATAGACTAAAAATTCTTAACTTCAAATACAAATCAAAGGAATAATTTTCTATTGCCACTACGAGCATGGTTAGAGGACTTGTACTTGTCCGTTAAGACAAGTACAATACCCGGAGGTCGAAATTGACCCATTGTACTGCCACTACGAGCATAATGAAAATAAATTTTATTTTGGAGTTATTCATATGACTTTAGGAGAGGAAAGGTTGTTCTATCGAATGAGACTCTTTGGTGCTTTATATTTAGTAATCACTGTAGTGTAGTAGCTAGTGTGTGGGCTTATTAGACGTGAGACCACATTTCAAACCCCAGGTTAGACATCTCGAAGAAAACGAAATATAAAAAAATGTTTCTTCCGCGACGTACTCTCAGCAGATTTCTGACAAAATTGCCATGAAAAGTTTCACAAAAATCTGTTGTTCGGAGTAGACTTTCAACTGTAGGTCCCGCCATTCATGTATAAAATTCATACACACAACATAAGTGGTGTGAGAAGCTAGCTTGTAATGCAATCTGAAGGGTTGTAAGCATGTAAAAAAACCATAGGAATAATTGCCACCACGCACATAATGTAATAGTATTTGTTGGAGCTATTCGCAGAGCTCTTGCAGAGAAAGCGTTCTATCGAATGAGTCTCGCTATGAAGTTGGTGCTTTATATTGTACTGGTTCTAGTTCTTTAGTTTTTTTAATTTTTTAGCGTTGATCTCTTCTTGAGTGGCAACATCATAACCAATAATAGCAAGCGCCTCACATCAAGTTTTGAGTGATTGTCTTCAAACTAATCTTTCCATAGGAGTTTCGGTCGACCCCTTCTGCGACTTTCCTCGAAAATGTTTGCACTGGAGCATGTTTCCTCATATGCAAGACAAGTCCACCACAACTTAGACGTACTTTGAAACTAATGAACCTGTCCCAGCCTTGGAATAAGATATTGAAATTGCTCTTTCTCGGTTGCACATATGACTCAAGCCAATCATGATAGATATGACTTTCTAAGTAGGCACATAGTACTGCGTGCATTGTTCAGAATTAAGAAACTTGGATTTCTTGAATTTTGATAAAAGTTAAGTCAGAATTTGTATGGACGACTAAAAATAGTATTTTAGTTGCGATTTTCCGATTTTTTATTAATCCAACAATTATATTTTCGTAGACGACAATCAAGGCAAGAAATGTTTTTATCACAAAGACAAGATAAGGCAGTTGCTGTAATTATTGAAGTAGTTTGTATATGGGGTCTATTAGGACTTTATTTGTTTAAATAAGTTGATGAACGGTGAGCTAATAAACTTGTGATTTCTATGGGGTAGCAAAAAACTACATTTTGGTTGAGAATTGATAAACGAGATCCACGTCAAATGGCTTTTGTACTGGTTACCTATATACAAGAGAAGAGGAGAACAGAGAATAGCATCGCAATCGGAATGATGCGGAAAATTCTGCCAATATATTAGAAGATCTTGATTATTATTGTAGAAAAGAAAATACTGTATTAAATAGTCGCCTAGTAAACGGTGTGTAGACATGAGGCCTCGGTTCAAGCCGCAGGCCAGACATCTCCAACAAGATGAAATACAAAAAAATATTTCTTCGCCGACTGCTAAGAAAGCTTCAAGTTGCCACCACCGCCCACCCTCCAAATACAATTGAATTTAGTTATTTTTAAATAGTAATGAACTGAATGAGAATTACATTTGCATTTCACTTATGATTGTACGATCTCGTTGGATCGTAACACTTTTATAGAATTCTATGTGTATGTGTATGAAGATAAATTCAACAACACCTCTAATGTTAATATTAACAGAGCAATGTTATGTGTTTAACAGAGAATACATAATAAACATATGATCATCGTACTTCCATTACCCAAATATTAGAAATCGGTCGATGGAATCTGTGTGAGTCCCAATACAAAAAAAAAAATTGTGCTCTAAACATGGCAGTGTTAGATAGATTCTGTAAAACTATTATGGTGGATTATAATGATTGGGATTATGGTGGATTGTAATGACCAATTATGTATGTATGTATTAGCCAATACTACATTGAGATATTTACTCAATGGAATATATCGTTATATGTCTATGAAGACTATAAATAAGATTCAGGGTAAGTAGTGTGGAGGATGAGATAATTATTTGATTACTCCTGTGAAGTGTAATTGTTACAATCATAAGTTTAAACAACTATTTGTTGGTTGCAAGTAGGTTATAGGCCGAGATCAATGGGTACAGTAAAGCTAACGTCTGTACTCGACGACTGTTTTTACAAGGGTATCGTAATAAGCCACAGAGTAAACTTGACTTCTAACCTAACTTAATTTTGGATATAGTATACATATAAGAGCATATGTGTAGACAAAGTTTAGAGTGGGTTAGTTTATTTGCAATCAAATTAATTTTTTTACTCGAACTTAATTTTTTTTATTAGAGCTCCACGTCAAATTTGATTACAAAAAATGTACCGAATAAAATCATAAAGAAAACATGTTATAAACATATATTTGGTGTTTAAATTATCTGTTACAAATCAATGTCTAAATACTTAATAATTTATATTTGATGAAAAATTAGTTGCGGTTTAGATAACAATCTCTAGTTTTTTTTTTCATACATGAGCTCATGAAAATTTAATATGATTTGTTTTATGACTACACAGAGACACTTTTAAATATTTTCGCATTACATGCACAACACCCACTTTCAAATTTAAATTATAATTTACAAATAGACGGTTTTTCTGAATTTTGCATTTTTCAATACACCTTCTCTCTCTCTCTTTTGGTTCGAGAATTTGATTGTATTTGAATAAAATCGAAAAAAGTGTGTATTTCTGTGGAAAATTTTTTTTTAATAAATTTTTTCAATTTCCATTGAATTTCAATTTAAAAGTATGTACGACTGAATGAGTATCTGTGTGAAAAGCATATTGAATATGTATACATATATGTGTGTGTGCTTAAACGTTGTATGTGGGTAAAAGCCAAATGTAAGGAATGCTACAAAACAACCATAACATACAATAATAAAAAAAAAACAAAAATTAAAAAAGAAAGAAAATAAACTTAAAAAAAAAAAAAATAAAGTGCATAACAAAGCCAATGATCTTTTGGGTTAAAATACAACAATAAAAAGAACAACAACAAAAAAAAAATGAAAGATAAAAATCTAATATTTATATGTGCAGCACTGGCAACATTTGTAAAGTGAAAATATCCACCAGCCAGCCAACGTTATCCAGCGATTTGACGATAGTAAGTGAGTGAGTACAGCACCACGGAGACTCTCATATACCACCATTACATTGCAGCACATAAACATGTGCAACTAAAGCGTGTAAAGCGTGTAATATTAAACGTTCATTTAATTTAAACATTTTCATATTAAAAGTTAAAATTTCAAAACACATACTCATGCACATATGTATGTGTGTATGCATATGCATACTTGCATATTTATGTATGTATATACAAATCTTTATCAATATCTCTGTATTAGTGAATATGTTTATGTGTCGCTAGAGAAAACACAAACAAAAAAAAAACGGGAGAAAAACCATTGAAAGCATTTGTAGGCTTTTCATACTGTTGGTATCGCTGGCATAAAGGTGTGCGGCACACTTTGCAATATCAATGCAGATCTTTTCTCTGTTGTTCACGTTCATACCACAACACATTACAAACGGACGGATAAATTTTGTACTTATTTTTTTTTTTGTATTTGTGGCATCAACGCACTCTTGAAACTCTTGCAAGCTTATATTCTATGTACCGTATGTAATACATACATAAAAACAACACAACATGAAAATAAAAAAAGAATTCATAAAAGAATTTTTAATTAACTTGGAAAAAATTAAAGAAAAACAAAAATTTTTTTTTTGTAATTAAATTTAAGCAAAAAAGTTCAACTAACCGAGTTATAAGAGGAGAGACATTAAACTGGGATTATGAACATAAAATGCTAAAAAGTTCATACCCGTATTGCGAATTGGTAAAATCTTTCTCAGCTAACTATTCAATATTAAAAGAATTTCTTATACGTCGCAATGTAACAAAAAGAAACCCCCATTATTTTTCCCTATAAATAGCTTTAATAAGTCGTATCTTGTATTGTCTTTGCCTTTGGTAGTTTTGTGACTGATTAGCACCTTATTGTTCGAATAGGAGTTAAAAATGTTCAACAGATAATGAAAAATTTCGTTATGTTTTCCAGTAACTAGAAATCTAAAGACGATTTTTAATGTTTCAATGTCAACGTTTATCACATTCCGGAAGGTCAATTGACGAAAGTATCGATAAAATAGTGAAAAACGTCGAATCGACTTGCGTATAATACATTTCAAAGCACAATATACCACAGAAAACTTCCCATATACAATAGATTACAGACTTATTTGGAGACGAATAAATCCACCTGAAATCTGAAAACATGCCTGTAGAGCATCCCAATAAAGATAACCAGGCTGATGCGAAAGATTGGACGGGCATTACCTAATTGAATGTTGTGAACATAAGCAATCGCTCAAATCACAAGTAAAAGACGAAGTACAACAATGTTATAGACCTTAATACTTGAACCAATTTTTTCCCCGCAAAATTCTGCGGATAACCAGTGTGAGATCCGTCACCCTTTGGCGGCATTGTAAAATTAATTCAATTACTCAAGGCTTTAAATAGAAGAACCACATGTCTTGTCTTGCATGCAAAGCAGTTGAGCAACAGTACTGCAGTCTGAAAAGAGTTAAGACAATGCGCCTACAACTGTGTCCTTGATGTAACTTTCTTCAAAGTCTTTATGCATGGGAGAAAAACTAAGTGTAGATTATATTTATGATTGAAGGTTTTAATATGCGCAGATGCCTGTAAATTCATGTCCTATTCAGTATGCGGGGGTAAAACTCCCAACTGTAGAGGAAGTTGCACAATTTGCTGGATGGATTGAAAACAAATTTATAGAACACAGAAACACAAGGCCGGAAAGAAAAGGAAGTAACTTACGCATTTTCATCAATAAATGTTGTGGAACATTAATTGAAATATCCCATCGGAACTAAGACACAAGACAGGTTTACGCAATTAAAAAGCATGAAACATGGTTCTACGTGACACAAACAAGTTGCAGTGTTTCGCCAACATATAGTTCCGGATTTCCAACGTATCTTCTGGCCAGCTGGAAATGCCGTACTAAAGAAAAGATCCAATGAAAAGTCAATTGAAGTTGAAGAAAAATCGAAGATGGAACTGAATTGTAAACAGACTAAGGAAGGCAGACAATGATATCGACAGAAAGGTTATACAGCTCGCCGTGTAGCGGGCGAATAAGGAGACGTGAACATATTTGGATATGCCAAGTATGACGAAGAATCCGATTGGAAAGTAGTTAAGCACCGCACAGGTAATTATAAGTATAGGAAAATTCAACACACAGCTCCCTGACCCCGGCCACAGAACATTTTAGCAAGGCAAGAAAGCTAATTTTTTATAAAGGAGAAGCTCTCAAGTCAGCAAAGTTCCTCACCATTAAACCCGGTACAGATTAACAGATTGTTTCTAATGACAGATTGTTTCTAATTACAGCAAATCCAATCAATACTCTTTAATAGCAAGACTAGATTAATGAAACTGAAATAAAGCCAAGAAAGATAAGAAGATAGGGAAAATGTTTTGTAATAACTCTATGTTCTTTGAGGAAACGAAAAGTAGTATAAGAAGAAAGTACTTCCAGCAATTAGAGCGGTTAAAGGAAGTACCCATTCACAAGCAGCAGAATTGGATACTAAGAAAGGTATTGTGTGAGAGTCTTGGAGCTTAGTTTCAAAGTTTTCGTGCATTTCTTTCATAATTTTCTTTGAGAACAATTTACTTTAGTAATTGTCAATTGTTCACCAGTAGCACGAGGAATTTTGGAGTGGGACAATGCTGGGTAGCATGAAACTGTGAAGTAATCATGTGTTCTTCGGTAGACTAAAAATTTTGTTGCTTTAAAGTGGTGTTAGCGAATCGCACTATTATTCCATTTTAAAGTTAAATTCTCACAATTCAATTAACATTTCAATCATTTCGAACAAAACATTGTCCATTCTATTAAGATGGCTAACAAAAGGTAACGTTTTTCTATGCCACATTCTATAGTCAAAAGCAAAAAAGAAACAAATCAGTAAATCAGCTATCAGCTGCTAACTTTTTCAACAAACAATTTTTGGGGCGGACTAGTAAAGAGAGGGTGGCAACTGTTAACGCACCTGTATAAAACGAAAGATAATAGACAAACCAGCCATGAGAACCGATCAATTGATCAAAAACAAAATTGAAAAAAAAAAAATCCTAAATTGAATCAACTTTAACATTAAAAGTCATCTCTTTTTTCTTCTAAATTTTTTTAAACATATTTAAATGTTAAATATTAAAAAATATTTGTTGTTTGTTTGTTTGTTAACAGAGAAAAAAGCAACATCTTTTAAGCATAATTTGCTTATTCATTGACAAGCCAAAGCGGCTTCTTTTGATTTAACAGTGGCTTAAAGCGTTGCGGTGTATGGTATCCATACAATACATATGTATGATGTGTGTGTGTGCTCGATTTTTAGCATTTTTAGTAATTCGAATAACATTTCTTTGTTGTTGGTGTTGTTGTTGTTATTTTAATATTTTTATAATGTTGCGATCACTAAAAATTGAAAATATTGTCTGGTCATCTTTACATCAGCACAAAAATACCCGAACACAACAAAGTCACAAAAAAAAAAGTACTTTGTAAAGAAGATGTTGTAGATTTGATGGCATAAATATTGTACCTTTTAGCTGCTGTTCGAGCCGAGTGCTGAATACAAGTAAAACTGTTAAGTTTTAACGTCATGTTGTCTAGATTAAAGATGAAATCAAAAGATAAGCATCGCCAGCCTGCAAAACAATAATAATGCTTGTGTTTTTTCCTTTTTTCTTTTCTTTTTTGCACGCTTCCCTTTTATATTCAGTTGTTGCTTTTTTGTCTTTTCCATCACCATCACCATCACCATCACCATCATCGTCATCATCTTTGAAAGACTCTATCAAAGAAGCCTATAAAGGAATACGACAAAAGAGCAACAAAAAAAGCCTTTTCATTGTCGTTACTTTAATAGCAATTACAGAAGCTGTAAGTGAAGAAATTGAAAGTCAAATTTGATTGATGTCGGCGTTATGAAGCGTTTTTGTTTTGTTTTTTTTTTGTTTTTTTTTTGTATTTCTTGTCAGCTCCACTTGATTTTGTTAGTGTCATGTTTCCAATATTGTCTATAATGAAGGAAATATTGTTTAATAAACTATTAAATATTGAAATTGGGCAATACGAGGCTTTAAACGAATAGCTGGTAAATGGTTTGATGGCTTAAAATATGTTTAATATGTGGGAATCTAAAAATATGTATGGGGACTAGAGTAATATGAGATGTTTCTGGACTTGAATAAAAATCTTAAAAGTTAAGAGAAAATTTTATTAATCTGACCTTTAAACTCGCAAATATCTCAAAATGATAACAAAAATAAGTACGATTTCAAAGACTACTACAGTACAGTAGCAGTCTGCTGGAAAAACTAAACCAAAAACTAACAAGTTTCCTTATGTTGTTAGATCATGCATAATTGGCCGTTACAACCATAGCTGCCAGATAAATATAGTATCAAATCGTCAAATATTAGAAAAAAATCGTAAAAATCGTCAAAGACGTTCATGGAAATCGTAAAAATAATCGTCACAAAATCGGCATGAAAATTCAATGTGATGTTCGCTAGAACCGACACATACATATCAGAGAACTGCATGAGTTGATTCACTTTCATTGTCCACTCACATGTAAGTTGCTTTTGTTATGTTGTTTAACATCAATATGTTTTAATGATATTGCTTGCAGTGTTGATTCTCTAACAACTGAATGTAATATACTCACTTTTGTTTTTTAAGTACTGTTAGTATAAATAAATAAAAAATTCTTACTGTTGTTTGATTGTTTTGTATAGAAATCAAATAACTCACAACTCATATGAAATTTTGAGTTGACTTTAAAAAATAATTTGAAAATCTTTTTAGAAAATTCAATACAATGAATTCAGAATTATTAAGAAATGTTGAAAATGGAGTTTGTCATGTAAAAAGAAAGAAATGAAAAATAAGTACGTTGCTAATTTAAGTATTATTCACTTCACGGCTTGTTTCCTGTCTCCACCAACCAATTCTTGCCTAGATGAAATTAATTTGAAAGAAGTAAAAGCGTTTTGTATTTCCGAAGGAAATACTGTATCTGTATCGTCTTCTTCAAGTCCAATTTATTATTCAACATTTGATGAACCACCACTAGATTTCCAACTATTTTCTCTAATTTTATTCAAACAAATCTATCCACTACGGAAAGTATATCCGGTGAAGTAAATCGTTACAGTCATTTAGAAATGAATATTGATATTGAAATGGTCGCAAAACCACACTCCGGAATACCCTCGTTTACACAAACTTGCCAAAAAATTTTGAGTATTCCCGCAAGCAATGCAGCTTCCGAACGCGTATTTTCCGCCGCATGTAACATAATCACCGCAAAGCGTAACCGCATTGTTCTACAAACTGTAAATAACTTACTGACATATGTAACTTCTTCTTTTTTCCGAAATGTAAATAAGAAAATAAAAATTGAAATATATTTTGCATTAATTAATAATATTAATATTGCAGTAAATTATAAAATAAAACTCCTCGGCTCACTTGAAAATTTTACATAAAACAATATTTGTTAAAAGAGTTTTTTAAAAAGTATTCAAAACACTCATACTGATTCGTTGCTTCTGTGAATCATATAAATAAACAGAAGTAGCAAGCAGTGACAAGCAATTGTTGACAACAGGCTCGATAATATGAATCATGTATTAGAATATTTAATTTTTTACTGTCAATTTCTATTTCAGTATTAATTTTAGAAAATACAAAATTATGCCATTTGATTCACAATCATGCAGTTCTCTGAGACATATTTCAGTGCCTTAGCTTCTTAAGAGAGCAAGAAAGACTTCACTTCATCTGATCTTTTTACTATTTACTCCACTTATATCCGAAAGAAAATGCAATACAATTCTCATGTATAGGCCGATGCCTCAACGTCTTTTTTGAGACTTCTCGACCGCGTAAAGGTAAGGGCAAAATTGCCCGTTAATGACGGTAGGGTATCGAACTCCATTGATTCATTGGAGCATCGTTGCAATATGGTTTCTGTTTTACTGTTCTATCGCTATTGCAACGGATTTTTCTCGAGCGAAATAATAGAACTTGTTCGCGAGAATCATGTATTCCTACATAACACTCGTCTTTCTCGGCGAGCACATACGTATGTGGTCGTTTGGCCAGTGGATCACAACATAAGTGGTGTGAGAAGCTAGGTCGTAATCCTGAATGAAGGGTTGTAATGACCAATTATGTATGTATGTATGTAATAACTGCAAGGTAAATACAAAGTTTAAAGTGGCTTTTAATGTACTAACGTAAAGAATATGATGTAAATTTTTAATGTCTAAAAATCGTCAAAATAAGGGTATAAATCGTCACATCGTCAATATGATATTTTTGGAGCACAAAATCGTCAAAATGACGATAAATCGTCAAATCTGGCAGCTATGATTACAACCCTTCACTCAGGATTGCGACCTAGCTTCTCATACCACTTGTGTTGTGTGTGTGTTAATTTTAAATAAAATTGTTTTTGAAATAACAAAATTTTTTGGCTCTATCCTAGACATCCCCAGGAGACAATTTTGATTACTTTTTTATGTCTTTTTATGGTCTTCAAAAAAAGACGAATGTTTGTTCATACATAATTGATCATTACAACTCTTTAGTCAGGATTACGACCTAGCTTCTCACACCACTTATGTTGTGTGTGTGAATGTTATACATGAATGGGGGGAGATCTACTATATAGTTTAAAGTCGTTTCCGAACGACAGATTTTTGAGAAACTTTTCATGGCAATTATATTTACTCTCTCAGAGATTTTGCCAGAAATCTGCTGAGAATAAGGCGACGAAGAAATATTTTTTCATATTTCGTTTTATTGGAGTTGTCTGACCTGGGGTTTGAACCGTGGCCTCACGTCTAATAAGCCAACACACTATCAACTAAATTACGACGACTACTGTTTGTTCTGCGAGGTTTAAAAAAGAGTGGCTTTATTTTAGCGAACGCCGCTGTACATAGTGTTTCTGATTTAAATATTTTCTTTAAATACTTATCCATTTTGGCTTATTTAGTCATTTGGAATTTTGAAAAGAAATAAAAAAATGAAATACAAACGACAAATAAAAACAATTGCTAAACAAAAGTGTTTATACTGATAAACCCTTTTGTGAGAATTTCAATAAAATTAAATGAAAGCAATTCATGGCTTCAATACGCCTATTTTCACTTCATTTCGTTAACGTTTCTCCATCTTTTATGGCTTATATAACCGGCATTATTTAAGCAATCTTATGGATTTCTAATAAAAATAGAATTTTCAAAAAAAAAAAAAGATCATAAACAAACAAATAAACTTCTTTAATAATGACACACAAGCTATTGACTTTGATGAAATCACACACAGAAAAAAAGTTATTTGAAAGGGTTCATGCGAATTGAAATTCATGCCTGAGATAACAATTTTTTTTCACCAACTCTTTGGGGGTGTTGACGTATAAAATCTCGTACAAAAATACTTTCACACTCAACAAAATTAAAATATCGCTTTTACGAATGAATAAGAGGTTGTGTGGGGGAAAGAAAACAAAAAAATGACATCAAAGGCATTTTTTAAAACTCTTTTACTTACTGGAAAGGGTTTGAAATTTTTATTTTACTTTAAAATCAACATTTGCCAGGAATCTTCTAAATAAACTTAATAAAATGGGGGTAATGACGCATGTTCTTTCTTTTCAGTTCGCATTCAAAAATCCTTTCTATTCAAAATTATTTTCTATTCAAATCGCGTAAATATTCCCTAAATTGGCATTTTGTTGCTGCTGTGCTGTGGTAACTGAATGAATGATGGTTGGTTGGTTGACTGCTCTCTTCACAATAGTTTTCTAATGCTAATGTGGCTAATACGCATGTAAATGTGTTGATGGATTTTGAAAATTTATTCAATTGTGCGTTGCTTTCTGTGTATGCTACGATTCTCTCTTGCTCTCTTATTATTTGCTTATGGTATACGAGTATGTATGTATGTGGTTTGAATGTCTTCTAATTATGCCACAATTGCCTCAATTGGCCTATTTTCAAAGGGGGATTAATTCAACTCTTTATTATTTGGCTAATTTCATGGCATACTTCATTTGTGTGCGAGTTTTAATGTAATTGGCTTCGATATAATGAATCATAATTGCATCCATAAGCTAGAAATTAAATATAGTTTACGGCGTTAGATAAGACCCATGAGAGTTTTTATTAAGCGGTAAAGAATATGAAACTTATAGTTCAGGGAACAGATAAGAGAAAATCGAATCATGAATATATTTAACAAATTGGAGAAAAAAATCTATTTTATCTGTTTGACAATAGTCCCCCTTGAGTGCGAATGCGTGCCTTAAATAAATAAATCTTAACAATTTTAATCGGATGGGTTAACTATTGGCTTAAATTTGGTTATTTCGAATCTGGCAATACTTATGTATGTCATTTTATTCTGTCACAAAATTCAGTATACTATCTCCACTGAACGTAATGAATCGATTTAAACTTGAGCAACATTGGTGTTTATTGGGCCAACGAAAATTTGCAAAAAAAAAACATATTTTCGGATTAAGCTCATTTTTATCTTGATGGGTACGTTAGTAAGCAAAATTGCCGTATTTGGAGCTCAGAAAACCCACACGTAGTCTTACAGAAGCCAATGCACCTATTATGAGTGACTACTTGCTGCGGCTTGTGAAGCGGAGGCCCATATTTCTTTGAAAATGAGGACGGCACAACCATTACGGTCAATGGGGACACCTATCGTACCATGATAACCGATTTTTTTGTACCCGCTGTTCATGGTATTGATAAGAAAGATGTTTGATTGCAACAGGATGGTGCAACTAGTCACACATCTCATGCCTCAAACGATTTATTGAGTCAAACCTTTGATGGCCATTTAATTCATGGTATTGATGAGAACGATGTTTGACTGCAACAGGATGGTGCAACTAGTCACACATCTCATGCCTCAAACGATTTATTGAGTCAAACCTTTGATGGCCATTTAATTAGCCGAAATGGTGATGTTATTGGCCGCCACGAAACTGCGATTTGACACCGTTGGACTATTTTCTGTGGGGCCCCGTTAAAGAAAAGTGTTATGGCAACAAACCAGAGACAATTAGGCATTTGAAGATCAATATTCATGATGCCATTGCTGAGATACGACCACGTAAACTCGAAAAGGAATTAATTCCGTACTCTAATACCTGACTACATTTTCGGTATGAAAAACTATAAAATAAGGACAATTGGGAAGCAAAAATCGCTGAATCAATGATGCAGAAATGTAATAGTTCAACCTTTTTTAGTTTAAAGCAGAGATCAGCAATGAATCGTATTTTCGCTACTCATATGTACACTGAAAAAAAGAATCAAGCCATCCGGGCTTGAATCAATCCATATCGGTCACAATAGTACGGTAAGTACGGTTTGGCTTAAATCAAGTACAAAAGAGTTGAATCAAGCCCGAATCAGCCAAGTACAAAAGTGTTGATTTTAGCGCGATTTAAGCCTTTTTGGGATCAAAGTGATCTCCATTGTTGCCAATTTGACGTTTTTCCCGTCAAATCTGACGTTTTTGCAATGCCAATTACGGGAAAAAATGCTTTTTAGCGGTTAGCGTGAAATCTGTAGTTTTTTACAGCGATTTAGCGTTTTTTAGCTTTTTTTTTACTTTTAACGCAAACATTTAAATTTATATAGATTTTTTTATTAAAATATTTTAAAAAGTCTCAAAAAGCCAAATTCTAAATTAAAAATTTTCAAATTTAAAAAATCGATTATTGGCCGTAAAATATATGAAAATTCTCTAGATGTTCAGTGGCCATTCTCGAACATATAAGAAATAGTAAACCATACAGACTATATGCAATTGTTAGTCCAGAGGATGCTCTTTCCAACCGTGGTATTGGAATAGCTGAACTAATTTTGTGAGTCGAGATTTTCAAATTTAAAAAAATAGATTTTTGGCCGAAAAATATATGAAATTTCCCTAGATGTTTAGTGGCCATTCTCGAACATATAAGAAATAGTACACTATACAGACTATAAGCAATTGTTAATTGTTTAACGTTAATTTAAAATTTTCAAACTATTTATTTGACGGGTTTCTGACGGTTTTGTAAAAATTTAATTTAGCGATTTCTGGCGATTTTTAAAGCCCAATTTGACGAGAAAATTTGAAAAAAATTTGGCAACACTGGTGATCTCATCATGTATTTGGTTTAAGCATATTTTTTCTTGATTTAAGATCGAATTCGTACTTGATTCAAGAGAATCAGAAGTTGAAGTAATCCTTAAGCGCACTTGTTTCAAGAATTATAAAGTTGATTTAGGCTAGATTAACTTATAAATGGGATCGAATTGAGGCAAATCGTACTTTATTCGAGCACAATGAACTTGATTTAAGCCCTAAATTATACTTGATTTAAACCTAAATTTATCCAAAAACGAGCTTGTTTCAAGAATTTTGAGCTTGATTTAAGCTCGAACTCGTACTTGATTTAATCCTAAAATCGATTGATTTGAAAAAAATGCAAGTCATCTACACAAAAAAATGCAAGTCATCGACCGGAATAATCCAAGTCATCTACCAAAGAAATGCAACTTGCGAAAAATACGACATTTTGTTGGATATATACACTAGAGCCCCGACATGCGTCGTTAATGGGGACCGGAGAATTGCGACGCAAATCAAAACGACGCAAATCGAATCAACTTTTTCTATACAAATGCATCGAAATTTAATTTATTGGGACCGAGAATTCAAAGGAAAGCAAAATGAATGAATAATGAAAACATTTTTCATTATTTTATTTAGTTCAACAAATGTTTTTTATTATTATAAAGAAATAACAAAACAATAAACAGAAGTTGCAAGAATTTTAAAATACAAAGAAAAATTCTAAAAATACAAAGAAAAATTCTTCAATGCTGCAAGAAAAAAATTAAACGTATGTAGCGTCACAAATCGAAATTTAAACGACGCAAGTTGGGATTCAAACGACGCAAATCGAATCGACGCCAATCGGGGTCGAAATTTAATCGACGCGAGTTGAAATTGCAACAACGCAAGCTGAGTTTTGTCAATTTTTAAAAAGCGACGCAAATCGGATCGACTCAAGTCGGGGCTCTAGTGTATTGTATAAAACACATGAACTAAATGAGAATTATTAAAATTTTTACTTTTGAACTTAAAACCCACAATTCCATAACTCAAATAATAAATAAGTCAAAATTACACTTTTTAGATAGATTTGAGCTTTTTAGTGCTGATTTTAGTAATATGTATAAGGTTTAGTTTTTCACATCAATCCCGTTTTTTGCTTGTTTTAAGCAAACAATAGCCAAAACGGGCTTAATTTTTCAAGCACGTTTTTTGGCTTAAATTGAGAATAGAAAAGTTGATTTTAGCACGCCGTTTTTCTTTCTGTGAAATTTTGAGTATGAGTGAGTCAAGAGTATTAAAATTCAACTACTCTGATTAATTCGTACTCGCTACAACATTGATTTATAAGTATAGGTTGCAATGAGTATGAGTACAACGTTGACATCAAACTCACAACATTCGATTCATTGTTTGATTCATACGCCTACTTATTCAGATTCATAAATTTAAAAAAATACTTATAATACTTACGAATGATTCGAGTCATTCGTACTCGAATCATACTTATTTTGTGCTTCGTGTATATGTTGAATCATGGAGAGTCGAAATCAACAACATCGTGCGTATTGTTAAGTATGAGTACGATGAGTATTTCTAACTTTGAATATGAGTAGTATGAGTATGATATTAAAATAAGTATGAATGCGTATAAGTAGCTGAAATTCTAAGTATGACTCGAATCTACTCATCGTTTTGAATACTCGTTGCTGATCTCAGGTTCAAAGTAATAACACAACTGTTCTAATAGATGCAACTAGCCCGATGCTCATAATTAGCTCAAAAGAAAAAAGTTTTTCTTTGAAATTTAAATCTTTTTCGTAACATCCATGCAACCCTAAAACTTTCTACCTAAACTCGGAATTGTTGTTAGTTGTTTAGGTAAAGATTTGTAATTTGCTTTTTAAAATTATTTTCAATTCAAACCTACACAATGTAATGCTTTTTGTGTAAAGCAACATTCGTTAACAAACTGACACGTGACCTTTGACACATTAGTGTCAATTGTTGTCAGGCAAGAGCAGGAGAGAAAGAGAGAAAGAGTAACGCAATAAAAAATCATAAAAGAAACAATTTTAAAACTGACACAAGTCAAAGGCAATCAGCCAGCCAGTCAGGCAGCTAGTCTGTATGATATTGATGTAACTATTATCAATTCTCTGTGTAATTTAAGATTATCATCGTTAAACAAATTTTCTACACAATTCTGCTACTAATGACAACAAAATTAAAGTGCATCCGCTTGGCTGGCCACTTAAAATTATTTCTTTTTTCACAGTGGAAAATTGAAACGGAGACTTTAAATAAATAATCCTGCATGGTTATCAAAAACAAATACTCCAAACAGAAGATAGAAAATAAAATGAAAGAAGATGGTACATAAAAACCCCCTCTTTTAGAATTTAATTTCAAATCGTAAGTCTTAAAACTCGTTTTAGAATGTGGGTGCTGAAGCGTATTTGAATTTGTGTAACCCATAATGACATGTGCCTTATGCTTATGCCCTTACCCCCTGTATTATTTTACTCAAACTCGGTATGTGGATTTTTAATTTGTGGCCTTAAGGGCGTCTGTTTGTTGACGTTAATAAATTATAACATTTTTTCTAATGACAACAACATCACCAATGACTTAATAACACACACGTACGCACATATAAATACAATTTTTTTTAATGGAAAATTTTGAGAAAAATTTTAAAATTTCTTACTCATAAGGGATGTTTGTTAACACCACGGCTGTAAGACGCATAAAGCTTCTACAACCGTCTAATGAGCGTAAATTATCTTGCACGTTTAATAAAACGTATCTAAACATTGATGGTCCTGACTTAACATAACGGCCATGGTATTGAAACGGAAGGATATAATTTGGTTTGATTGATATAAATTTGAAATGAAACTTAATTTTTAAAGTCAACTCAACTAGATTCTCAGCACGAATGCAAGTATTTACATTTTATAGACACGTGCTATTAACGAATTTTAATTTATTTACAACAAATTGTTATGGTTATTGATTTCCGACTATTTCTTCTTGTTTCTACGATTTAAAGTTACAAGTAATGGCAACTGATGATGCCAAATTGTTAGCGGATTTCAAATTTTCCTTGATGGCATGAATTTTTTAGTTGATGTGATTAAATCGAAATTAAATTTAGAATCTTGTTTTCGTACACACATATCATATCAATCATCGAAATGCTCAGACTCTGTTTAAAAAATTACCTGAACATTGAAACTACGTATCCCCACGCCACACTTTGGTATTCGATCCATTGACCTAATGCGATCGTGTATATACATACATGTAAACTTTTCATAAATTTTATTCATCAACGCATCAATCCATTGCTTTCACGGAAAAATAGTTAAGCAGACAGGTTTTTTAATTGTGATAGATATGTTCTCCTTCAAAAGAAAGCATAATTTATAGCATTCGGCGTGGCGCAGTAACATCGAATTCTTCCTAGAAAATATCTTTCTGGAACCGTACGTAAGACATTCTTTCCCTGACGATGAAAAATGCGCTTCAGGTTACTCAAGTACTGAACTGAACACTGTAAAGATTTTTATAGACATTAATCGTAGACATTTAACCCCTCTCACACCGAGAGCTATACCACCGAAGCCCATCAATATGATCCAAGGAAAACTTTATATATTTTGGTAAAGAAAACAATGACAATCGATTGGCGCTGTGTGCTGAGCCTGAGTGTACTATACATGTACAAGTCAAGACTTCATTTATGGTGCGATATCATAATGGCCGAGAACTACGACTGTAAGAGAGCTATGAATATCACAGTACTTGAGACAATTCAGAGTTTGGGTAGTATTGGAATCAGTATGTTAGGTCGAACTGCGCAGGCAGTTATTCTTGCTCTTCGGTTGCACAGTAGCACGTTTTGATTGGTAATAGAGTGTAGGAATAAATTTGTTAAATTCTGCTATTTTTCCATGATGAAGCTTATGGCGATCATGGTTTCTGAGGAAATGAACAGACAAATAAGTAGATCCGTACAAAATCTGACTCGAGCGAACTCTATACGGTATCGGTAGCTAGTCAAAGAGGTATTTAAGACTTTTCCATCAAAGGTAGTCGCCGTAGTCTAGTAGGTAGTGTGTTGGCTTATTAGACGTGAGGACATGGTTCCAACCCTAGGTCAGACATCTCCAACAAAACGAAATCTGAAAAAATATTTCTTCGGCGACTTCCTCTCACCAAATTTCACATAAAAACTCAAAGAGTAAATAAAATCGTCATGAAATCACTTATGTATGAAATTAACACACACAACATAAGTGGTGTCAGAAGCTAGGTCTTAATTCTATCTAAAGGGTTGTAATGACCAATTATGTATGTATGCCCGTACATCTTATGGTGTCCTATCCCGAACACTATACTGTTTGCTCAAAGGTTGCAGTTATGAGACGTGGAGTCGTAATCCTGACTGAAGGGTTGTAATGACCAATTATGTATGTATGCCCGTACATCAAAGATTCAAATTGCAGATGGAGAGATCGTGGATCCTATGGTGTCCTATCCCGAATACTATACTGTTTGCTCATAGGTTACAGTTCGTGAACGCGTTCAGAGTAGTGTCTTTACTTACATAACACCGTATGGATTTCATGTCCGACTGTTTGCAGTAAAGTTAAATGACATCTGTCGTAGCTGTGCCGATGTGGGAGCGGAAGACAAAATTGATCACTTCTTTTGCTGCTGATCAGCCTTAAATAACTACTGCATAGCAGTAGTTGTCTGCGGGATATCATGTATTGATCAACAGGATCCACAAAATAGATTTAGGTTGCTTGCATACAGGCTTTTGCGGTAACAGTGATGTGGTAAACATCAAAATAGTATCACGTGTTGTTCGTTAAAAAAAAACAATGAATTCCTTTAACAACAAAGGATTACAGTATTTAGTTATAAAAAAAAATTTGCAAAAAATATCGCCTACAATAACTTGTCAGTTTGTGAAAGATTTGCGAAATTTTATGTTTAAAACTAACGATTCTTTTCTTTTTATAAAATTTCTCCTTTTAATAATATGAATAACATGATAAAAGATTATAATTTAAAATAATAATTTCATATTAAATACAGCATAAATTGCAAAACTGTTTCCTCCCTATATAATGAATGAATATTTTATGACGTCTCACTGGTATTGTTTATTACTTTTAAACATTCGATATTTTGCATACGTACGTACGTATGCAAACTCTCCATATATGGGTATGAATACTAAAATAAGTTAAAATGCTTAAAAAATAAAGAAAAAAATCGAAAAAGGAAAAAAAAAAACATTGAAACAACTTAATTAAATTAGTGTGTGATTAATATTGTTGTTATTAAAAATAAATTAAGTAATATTATACGGTTATATTTTACACCATGATTAACTCGTTTTCATAGATTAATTAACCACATCTGTCAACGATCATTAATCAATAACCAATAATATTAGTAATGAAAACGAATAAAATAAAAACCCTTTTGAAAAAACTGTCACTCTAAGACAACCGGAGCAAGCATACCATATGTATGTATGGAAAACGATAAAATAATTATTAAAACTAAAGCAGACAAACAAAAAATCGAAATATACATTAAAATTAATCAAACTAATGACAAAATGAAAACAAACAAATGAAATAAAATCAAATATCATTAATAATTAAAATTTGTTTGCATGTATGCAGTCGTATGATGTACAGTGGACAGCAAAAGTCTTAGTACGGCAAATTATTTTTAGCAATTTCATGTTTTTTCGCCAAAAATTTGTATAAAACTTTATAGTTTATATATTTATTTTATTAATTTATTTCTGTTCTTATAAAACAAACAAAATTTTAATGTTTTTCATAAAACAAGAGAAAAATAAGGAAAATTTTCAGATGACACCATAGGTACCCCCAAGGTGAACCCTGAGTAAATTTAAAGGCCTAATATATGAAAATGTTATCAATTGTATTTAGGAGAATATCCCTTAAGGGAATTGAATGTATAAGCTTTGTTTAGTGTTTTCTGGTGTCACCATGAGCAAGTTTTTCGGTTGACTTTTGTTTGAGGTTTAGCGATTACGTAAACGATCTTTCAAATGATTTCCTAAATACTCTCTTAAAGTCATATCGGGACTTTGTGCAAGAGTATTAAGCCTGTGGGCACTTTTTTTTGTCAAAATATATTGGAGTACTAAGACTTTTGCCGTCCACTGTATATTTGTTTAATATATAAATTAATTTACTTATAAATATTTCTATACAGTGAGGGTCAAAAGAAATTTTATACAAAATATAAAATTCTAACAATCACCAAACTCAACTTTTACCACTTAAAGAGAGTGCCCGAAAAAATTTGACAATATTTCGAAATTTTTTGTAATTTTTGTTTGTTTCAATTTTAAAAACTGGCTATGAAATAATTTTAAAATAAAAATAACGGTAATTTATTAATGTACATTTTTCAATGTAGAGTTCCTTTTGATGCTCACTGTAGTTGTATTAAAGCTTATGTATGGTATGGTATGTATGTATAGGACACATTATAAAAGCGTATATCAAAAAACATTACCCACAGCTATTCCATTCATTAAGTGCCACAAAAAAAAAAAAAAATCAACGCGTTCGCTTAAAAGAAATAAACAAACGGTCTGTAGGCACGAATTATTTTTTTCTGTTTTTTTGTTTTTGTAGTGCCTACAAACAAATTTTATTGACTTTTGCCATGGCGTTTGCTATTCAGTCGCTTTTTACCATTATTATTGACAAATTAATTGTCACCTTTTAACAAAATGTTATTGATGTTGTTGTTTTCTTTAAATGTAAGTGTTACCATTGCATACATACATAGTACATACATGCATGTAGTTGTAACAACTATCAGCTTGTCAATGTATAGTAAAGGAAAAAAAAACAAGGAAAACATGGTTGTTGTGAATAAATAATAAAACAAACATACATTCTACAAATATTGTAAACAGCCTAAAGCACTTTTTAATATAATAAATTTATACACACACACAGACACACATACTTACAAGCTAGCAAATGTATGTGCAATATCATTAAGGAAATATATAGCTTTACTGTTACACTTACCGAAATTATGGTTTAAAAAAGCATTGAAGTTGTGCGCATGATATTCTTTGTCAGCACAGATCGAACATTGATTGTTTATGCTAGAAAAGAAGAACAAGATAAATTACAAATAAACTACCCGAAAAGAGATGAACAAAAATCAAATCAGTTACAACAGAAAACTACATAAAAAGTCCACGAAGAATTGAAAAGTGTAACAATATCCTTTATGACCTATTGCAATGGGTCATTTTGACCTCCGAGTGTTGTACTTGTCCCAATGACAAGTACATGTCTTCTAACCTAACCTAACATATCCAAGTCATCGTAGTATAGAAGATAGCATATTGGCATATTCGGTACGAGCCAGTGATGTAAGCTCCAGCTCGGTTATATCGAATAAAACAAAATATGAAACAAATCTACGGCGACAATCCTTCAGCAGTCTTCAAAGAATAAATAAAATTGTACAAGTGGGCTCAGTTAATAAAACAAAAAATGGACTGGTAGGGCATGGATATGATGGACTGGGATACATGAACGAAACGAGAACTGCGAACTGCCCCCTACAGCTTGAGCTAACAAAATAACAACGGGTTTCCCTCAAACACTGTACAAAAATCATAAATAGAACACATACATATGACATAGGTAAGTACTGAAAGCATGAAGTAGATGTGATGGAGATAAAGCCTCAATTTATTTACTTGTAGGTTTACTACATTCGGACAAATCTTGGAGAGAAGCCATGTGAATGAAGTTACTTCAATAAGGACCTCAAAAGCCTGTCTCTGTAACAGAGTGCAATGCCCGACAAATAAGCTTGACTATTAAATATGCCCTTTGGAGTGCAGGCTGTTGTTGATATCGACAGGAACAGTGAATTGTATCGCATTGAAAAGCAGATATCAGGAAATGCCCAGATAAACCCATACCCCCTAACAGATTTTTACAAAAACCTGGCTCTGAATTTGTTCTTTTAACAGTCTATCACAAGGGGACAATCAGTTTAATGATAGTCTCTGTTATATCTGGTCTGTATTAATTTCTGCATCAAACAGTTGTAAGTGGCGATTGGAGTTTCGGATTCACGTTGGGCTCAAATCGATAAAAATAATTAAAGTCAAGATGTAAACTTCTAAATTTGTAATATTTAGTGGAATTCCTCCTGGGCTGATAGTTGGGAAACTGTATCAACCATCTGCTTACGAGTAGATATATACCTCCAAACATAATTGGTCATTTCAACCCTTAAGTCAAGATTACTACTTAGCTTCTCACACCTCTTTTGTTTGTGTGTGTTAATTTTATACATGAGTGGTGGGACCTACAGTTTAAAGTCGACTCCGAGCTACAAATTTTTGAGAAACAGAGTTTTTACCAGAAATCTGCTGCAGTTTATTTATCAGCATTAGCAGGCGTAAGCGAATAAGCCAGAAAACACAGCGGTTGTAAAGGCCAACATAACATCTGTCAAATTGAGCCTGGTTTAGAAAATTGGATACTCCGTATGCTCTCAATGCAGAGAAGTCATGGGGAACATTTGAATGATGTTATAGTCCACACATAATGGCTTCAATAGGTCCTTCGTACGAATAAAAAATTTGGAATATATTTACACACACCTTAATTGAATTTAAAGACAGGAAGCGCTTAGAGAAAGACCCTATTTATAAAATAAAAAATAAATAAAGTTTGAAACGGTCCATAATGTTAATTGGACCTTGGCAAAATGTATACATCGAATAGGACATACTAAACTACCCTCGTTGGCGTAATGAAGACGGCTCTATAAAATAAACTGAGCTATTATTAGGAAACCCTTGGACTAAAATTCTCATATAGCTTGATGCTTCCCTCCACCAGATCCTAATATTCTACAATTATCCTTCTAACATTCTCCCTGGAGACAAAGTAATTATTTTCAAGATAATTGTAATAGTTTTACCGAACCTATCTATCTGACACGAAGTCGCCGTAGTCTAGTAGGTAGTGTGTTGACTTGTTAGACGTAAAGCCAGGGTTCGAGCCCCAGGCCAGACATCAAAACAAAATACAAAAAGTATTTCTTTGGCGATTTCCTCTCAGCAGATTTCTGGCAAAAACTCTGAGAGTAAATAAAATTGCCATGAAAAGTTTCTCAAAAAATATGTCGTTCGGTGTCGACTTTAAACTGTAGGTCCCGCCACTTATGTATAAAAATTAACACACACAACATAAGTGGTGTGAGAAACTAGGTCAATAATCCTGACTGAAGGGTTGTAATGACCAATTATGTATATGTATGTATATATCTGACACTGCAACGTATGGAGAATAACTTTTTTGTAGTGGGACACAGACTGCACACATTCCATCGACCGATTTCTAATATTTGGGTAATGGAAGTACGATGATCATATGTTTATTATGTATTTTCTGTTAAACACCTAACATTGCTCTGTTAATATTTATTAACACTGGAGGTTTTGTTGATTTTATCTTCACACACACATTGAATTCTGTTTCAGTGTTACGATTCAACAATAGTATGAAAAGTTTGTCAGCTACAATCGTAAATGAAATGCATAAGTAATTCTCATTTAGTTCATTACTATTTAAGAATAAGTAAATTATATTGTCTTTGGAGGGTGGGCGGTGGTGGCAACCTGAAGCTCCTTTAGCAGTCGGCAAAGAAATGAACCGCCTAGGATTTGAAACGTGCCCCACGTCTAATAAGACAACACACTACCTACTGGACCACGACGACTACGTCTCTCCTATACATGACCACAATTCAGCTTATCATAAGGATGATAAGAGATAAGGGACTTCCACTATGTGATAAAAGACAATGATTCAAACCATCTGTACAGAGTGACCGATAGTAATATTTATATATAATGAAATAGAAGAGGAATGCGCCAATTTTATGGGATCGGATTGTAACGTAAACAGCAAAGGCAATTCAAGAATAATGATACATTTGCTTGATGGGTGCGTGGACGTAAAACGGAGGTAAAAAATATTACTTTTGGTGCATTGATTTTAAACTAGTATTTATATTCTTCTATAACTACTGCAATTTGTCACCATATATTAATACAGATCTAATATATAGGTAAGATATAGACAAAAACCCCAGGCCAGACATTAAAATAAAATATCAAACAAAATATTTCTTCGGTGACTTGCTCTCACCAGACCTTCTGGTAAAAACTCTGAGAGTAAATATAATTGCAATTAAAAGTTTCTCAAGAAATCTGTCGTTTGGAGTTGACTTTAAACTGTGGGTCCGGCCACTCAAGTGTAAAATTATTACACACAACATAAGTGTTGTGGGAAGCAAGGTCGTAATCCTGACTGAAGGGTTGTAATGACCAATTATGTATGTTTGAACAGATACATATCGGGTTATATACATAAATGATTGATGTTCTAAAGCATGAGATAAAAAGTAGTTTATGTTCGCTAGTAATGTGCGAAGATTATCATGGCCGGAACAAAGAGAAGCTTCGTAGACTGTAGCACTAAGATGGACATCAAAAAATGAAATGCTGTGTGTCTGTTGGATTGAAGGAAAATTGTTTATTACATGTCTCTATAATTTGGTCAAAGTTGTCGTGGTCTAGTAGGGAGAGTAGTGGCTTATTAGACTGTGATTCAATCTCTGGCTCAGGCATTTCGAACATAATGCAAAATGAAAAATCCTCTGGCAAAAACTCTGAGAGTAAATAAAATTGCCATGAAAACTTTCCTAAAATCATCCATTAAAAAAAACTGCAGTGCGTCTAATAATTTGGCCAAGAACTTTATATGTAGCTTGATAAGGTTGTTGTTTGCTTCCTTTGCATTTTAAATATGCTAAAATTTCACTTAATAACGCATTTTCTTAAGCTAATTAGATTTATTGTTATTTTAATAGGGCTTTTTAAGCATTTGAAAGCCTGTTTATGAAATTTAATTTTGAACTCATGCACCCCTCGTTACTTAACTACGTACTTACAAATTCAATACGATTGTGTTAACAAAAGCCTGAAAATCACACAATTTAATTATAATTGGAATCGTGAGCCAACCCTAAAGGAATTGTTGTAACACAACAATCAAATAAACGAGGCGCTCAAAAGCAATAACCGATGTTAGCAAATGACACACTAAAGGAAAATAAAAAAAATAATGAATGAACAAGTAAAATATGGCTGGAAGTAAATAAAAAGTGGCAACAAAAAAAGTTGAAAAAAAAAATTGAGAAAGAATGAAAGAACAAAAACCCCAAGTGTAAACACGTCAAATATAGATTAGCACCACAAAAAAAAACGCATTTAATACTCGTACACACTTCCCTGTAAACTGACAGCACATGCCATAGATTAAGCTAAGCACACATTGGATAGGGGCATAGAGTTCCATGAAATTTTAACAAGATTCGATTAGTATCGATTTAATGTTACAATAAAAGTAGATAATAATGCTTTAGTAAAGCCCTTGTTTATTATTTTAATAATTTAATAATTTTCTTTTCTCTTTGGACATTCTTTTAAAATGGTTTTCATAAACTTTTCTAGGACCTTGAATAATACGGGCCATATGTTAAAAAACCCTAAGAAAATTCCTCAATAAAGTTGTCGTTGTTTTATTAACAAAATTTTTTAAATAGGAAAACTAATCATTAGGTTTTTAGTTGAAGGAGAAGGACGAGAAGCAAACGTTCTTGTCCATACAATGAATGAAATTATAATAACGTTGAAGTAATTTTCTATCCACACCTTGTTAATATGAAATTAATGACTGCATTAGACAAATTACAAACAAAAAAAAAAGAACATAAACATCTACATATACGCCATATAAACATAGATACGCATAGCTATGCAGTTAGTCAAATAGGTGGTTAGATAGATATTTAGATTGTTAGACCATACGATACGTTATAATGTTTGTATGTTTGTGCATTATTGTCTGGAAAAATACACAAGTGTAAAACGACACATTGTTCAAAAGATACAACACAATCTAACACATTCTTCTCTCTATCATATATGTATATATCCCCTCCCTTTAACCCCATAACCATACTAACTAACCATCTAAAGTAAATTATTAGTTGAATTCAGTTCTATCGGTATACCAGCGTTGATTACCAGCGTTGATAAACAAAATGTGACAAAAGCTAAATACTGAAAGCGCTGTCCGTCCATACTCGTTAATAAATATTACATGAAACAATATTTAAAATGATAAAAATAGAGAAAGAGTAGTGGTGTGGTGTTTGTTTTTTCTGGTCTCGTTATGTAATTTGTCTAGTTTATGAACTATGACATGATTAATGGAATTTCTTTAGAATGCGATTACATTGTGGAGGAGACAAGACAGAGTAGTCTATCCCATTCCCATAAACAGATATTTAAGTTATCATGTTGGTTAGTTTTTATAGTTGGTTCGCCAGGCATAAGCTTTTTCTGGTAGGACATAGTGACTGGTGGGGCAAATTTTCTACATTACTTACAGTCATAGTAATACTCTCTTTCATGTGGAATAGGAATGTTGCTTTGTCCTTACTCGGCATGCCTTATGCAAACCACGGTGTCTCAACTTTTTTTCTCCATACACTATGCTAAGCTGGCCTTCAACAAAACTTTCATGGTTTCAAAAAAGCTTCAGATTTTCCAAATTATCAATGTCCATTTGCATGATCCTATTGCAGGACTGTTGGGACATATAAGTATTATTATCGTTTAAACGAACAAATGGCGAGCAATACTCTCTTGAGTTTTTTTTTCAGCATCAAAGCAATTACAGTAATCCCTTTGATTATTGAGCCTATAGAATTCATTGGATCAAAACCCGACTAGATATCGCCGAAACAGTTGTTAGCAGAATCCTTATTCAAGTGATCAGTTGCTATTACTAATCATCAGTAAACTCTGGCAGGCCCAAAACTCTTCTTAAAAAAAAACGTAAAGGAATGATAGGCAACACTTGCAGGACATACATACATACATACATACATAATTGGTCATTACAACCCTTCAGTCAGGATTTTGACCTAGCTTCTCACACCACTTATGTTGTGTGTAATAATTTTATACAAGAGTGGCGGGACCTACAGTTTAAAGTCGACTCCGAACGACAGATTTTTGAGAAGCGTTTCATAGCAATTTTATTTACTCTCAGAGTTTTTGCCAGAAATCTGCTGAGAGGCAGATTGATGCCTGACCTGGGATACGAACCCGGGCTTTACGTCTAATAAGCCAACACACTACCTCCTAGACTACGGCGACTACACTTGCAGGACAATCTAATTAAAAACAATATAATTAAAATTTCGTGTAGCTTAAATAGAAATAATCACAATCCTTTGCTTCACCCAGGACTAAAAGGAAGAATTATATTTGAAGTGAATAAGTACAGAGACTAACATTCGTCTATATAATCACTATAATGTCCTACACTATCGTTGTATGTGGTAGTAAAGTTTAAAGCCCACGAAACAATGCTTAGGACAATCAGAGACGAGTTCAGTACGATTTTTATCAGGGGGCGTATTAATTTGAGTTAATTCTGTTTTACCATCTGAAAGTTCCATATTCTTTTATACCATTCTGCAGTATGTGTATGAACCGAAAAAAACTGATAGTTATTTAGAAATGATGATTGTGGAGTCCAGAGAAACTCGAGGGCATTTTAATAAATATGAATAAAAGGCACGGTGGACGAATTATGTCCAGGCTGCCACTCGAGCACTTAACTTCTACGAGTTTGGTTTGAAATTAGTATGGGACTGTCCTGGATAAGCTGAATTCATTAAAGCAAGGTAAATAGAGTCACATTTTGCCTTATCATAGGTCGCGTGGAAATTGAATGTAATTAGTAGGCAGATAAAATTGAAAGATAGATAATCGGAGAGCAGAAACATCTCAGGCTAGATGAAGCAGAGACTATCTAAAATTTTGGTAGAAAATTATGTATACAGAAGGAAACTACACTGACAATAGTAACCAGCCTTCTCACAAGCAATTACAGACTTAAAGAATATTTGTACAGAATGGAAATCGTTTCAAGCCCAATCTGTCTGTGAGTCTGTGATGAAGGGAACGAATTACCAGAACATGTGAACTTGTGCAGCGATAATGTGTTTTTGTAGGGAACACTTACTTGCTTTGCTTTCATTACAGCCTTTCAGTAGGGACTACGACCTAGCTTCTCTACTCACCCAGGTTGTGAGTGAGTTGTGATTCCATACATGAGTGGCGGGACCTACAGTTTAAAGGCGACAGCTTTTTTTGAGAAACTTTTCGTGCCAAATTAATTTATTCGAGCTTTTGCCTGAAGACTGTTGAGAGGAAGTCGTCGAGGAAATAATTTTTTTTTGTTCATATATCGTTTTGTTCGAAATGTTTTAACGGAAATTCGAACCTTGGCCTTACGTCTAATAACCCAAAACCTTTCCTACTAGGCTACGGCGACGAAAGATATTATTTGGGAGTTCGCCAAGGCAGGGAGAGAAATTATACCGAAACGCTATTTATGTTGATGTCAGTACAATAGATGGTATGATCTCAGTACGTTTTGTACTTCCATGCGGTAACAATAAAAATAACAAGGTTTACCCTTGGTAGACATAACACAGCAGTGCTGGTTGAATTTTTCATTGAACAATGATTGATTGACAGTATAGCCCAGTGAATAACATATTTGAGGAATGGAGCTATCTGAAAGAGAAATAAAGAAGACGCAGGATACCTTTAAAACAAAAATTTTTTTTGCAATTAACACTCTGTTTAGTTTCATATTAAATAAGGTTTACGAATGTAAGGGATAGTTACACTATTCTTCAGGTGATGTGCTATTGCAATGGAGATTACTTAGATGGAAGATATTTTGTGCATAAAATTTCGTAGGAATATCTTAAGAAATTTGAAATTCCCACACTTTTCCTTTGATAACATTTCACAACTTTTTTTTCTCTTCAAATAATAATTTGTCTTATTTGGGGGGCGAAAAAGACGTTGGATACAGTGATGATTTAAATGATTATTTAAAAAAAAAAGGAATTGACCTTGAAAAAGAAATCATTTTCTCATTTCTAAGTTACAGATTCATTTCAAAAATACCTCCAATGATTGGTGCTTCTTCAGCTGAAGCTTTTTTGTTTTTGATGTGCAAACCTATTAATGAATTTTTGGTTTCTGAAGGGAATATGCAAGAAATTAAGAAGATGAAGAAAACCAACCAACTTAATGTATATCACCACCAACTAACACTGCAGCTACTTTGTTTGTTGCCTTTCGTTTATTTTCATGAATTTGAAATATTAAATATTGCTTCACTTGTAGGTGGTTCTAAAAACATCATACATATAGGCAGGCAAACAGACAGATAGACTGAGGGACAGACTGTAAGTCTTTCATATGGTTGCATCAATATTGCGAACATCCAAAGAACTATCTCTCTCCCGACTTTAGTACCAACAATGCGATTGATGTTGATGATGAAATTTCTTTTGTATTGCCTGTGTGTCTGTCCTTTTTGGGCTGTCTGGCCTGGCTTTCGTTACAATTTATACGCTTCACATCTGAAACAAGTTCATTTCGTTTGAAACTAAAACAAAAAGCAAAGAAAAGAACGAAAGAAATGAAAAAAAAAATTAATATTAAAATAAAATAAAAATTCTTTTGTTCTTTACCGACCATTTGGTTGATTTCTTCTTGCGTTTATTGTTTTTGCTTTTTTTTTTTTTTTGTGGCCGTGTGAGAAAGACTATCTCTGTGTGTGTATTTTTAATGATCTTTTTTGGTTTTCTTTACTCGACTTTGTCGAACTAATTTTCGAATTTTGATTTTTATTGTATATTTTTTTTCTGTTGTTGTTTTTGTTAATTATGCGAAACCTTTCGCTGGCTGGCGCCAATGATTTCTTTCTTACGCTTAATTTTTTAATCGATTTTTTTCGGTTAATTTTCTATTGACTGAAAATCAATTATTTTCTATAAATTCATTAATATTTTCCAGGTTTTTTTGTTGTTTTCGTTTTCCAAAAATATCATATAAATGCAGATAAATTTAACGCTCCTATAATTAGGAACATAAATATTTAAAGTAAAATATTAATTTTGTTTTTGGATATTAGAATGCGTCCATTTAAATTTCCTTTCAAATGAGAATTAAAAATTCTCACGGAGTAGAAAATTCTTCTTTATGGAAGTTTTTTACAGAAATTGTTTTTTAAAATATGATCTTAAGGTTGTAGCGAGAAACCTGCGGAAATTCATTGATTTCGTGCGAAATAAATTATGATTAATTATCCTATCCTAAGCACCTGATAGAGAAGATGCACTCATACATGGGTCATCATTATATAACGACTTAAGCAATTACCAAAAATTATCAAACATTTCTAATTAGTTTTTGAAACAATAGTTTTGAGTTCAATTCCATAAACCTTTCAACTGCATTCAACACATGTTGCCACCATACGACTTAAGCATACATACATACATAATTGGTCATTACAACCATTCCGTTACGATTACGACCTAGTTTCTCACATCACTTTTGTTGTGTGTGTTAATTTTATACATGAGTACTCGAACCTACAGTTTAAAGTCGACTCTGAACGACAGATTTTTGAGGAACTTTTTCATGACAATTTTATTTACTCAGAGTTTTTGCTAGAAATATGCTGAGAGGCATTCGCTGAAGAAATATTTTTTCATATTTCGTTTTGTTGTAGATGTCTGGCCTGCGGTTTGAACCGTGACCTCACGTCTAATAAGCCACCACGCTACCTACTAGACTACGGCCATAATTATCTTATCCTAGGCCCCTAATAGAGAAAATGTATGAGAGCATTGGGGGGTCATCACTATATAACGACTTAAGTAATTATCAAAAATTATAAAACGTTTCTAAATAGTTTTTGAAATCATAGTATTGAGTTCAATTCCATAAACCTTTCAACTGCATTCAACACATCTTGGCACCATATAATTAACTACCAACTACCAAAAGCAGGCCAAAACAAAAGCTTTTAATTAACCCATATAAAAACAATCCATCTTGAAGGATCAGTTAAACGAATTAAAAAAAAAAAACTCACATTTTTATGATTAAAATACAGTAAAAGGAGAACGAAAGTGAGAGTGAGAAAGAAATAGAATTAAATTGACCATTGCTAGCCACTAAAAGCTAAAAAACAAAAAAAAAAAACAACGACTAACTTCTTCAAAAAATTATTTTCAAATATTTTTTGCTTTCTTGTAGGCTGCATAAGCGAATATCAAGAAATCCTTAACAGAGCCACCAACGCCAACATCATCACCACTGCGATGCGAGCGAAATAGCTCAAGAAACAGACAGCAACAGACACCGATACATGTTGCTAAGCTTTACTTCTTCTTTTTTTCTTTGTTCACAAGCGCTTCAGAGTCGTGCTTTGTATTATTGTTGGTGCTGGTGTCCTTATGGTGTGTTTTTTTAAAGCAGAGAAAACGGTTTTATTTTCTTTAGTTTCGTTTAATTTTTTTCGATTTTTTTGGGTTGAAAATCTTAAATTTTTTTTGTAGGCGCAACTTGTAAGAGTCTAGACGTGATTGTATCACGATTTCTATCGCCATTTTTTATTTTATTTCGCATTTATTTTATTTTCTTTTTTTATATTATTTTTGTTTTTTGTTAAGCTGCCTGCAACCAGTGTGGTTGGCTACATTTTCTTAAAACTTTTTTTTTTTGATTTTATTTTATGAAATGAAGTTGCCTTTAATATTTTTGTTTTAAAAGGTTGAAGGTTCTCCTCCAGCCTTTTTGCTGTTTTTCGCCTGAATTCTTAATAAATGCAACTAATTTTTGTATTTCAGTTCATTATGGGAATTTCTCACAATATTGTCTTCTTTTATTTTTTAATTTTGAAATGTACGACTAAGAGGACATGGTGAACTATGCTTATAAACTTAAAGGACCACATTTGTTTACTAATCAAAATATGGAGAACGAATTTACCCACAATGCTTATAAGTTAGTAAATGGTTATGCATATGCACAAAATACTGGCCATTACATTTCTTTGGATAGGTTTAGTATCCTAGTTTCTCACAATAAAAAAAAAAATAATACATAGTCACTGCATTAAAAAATTCTTAGAAATAATTTGCCTTTCACAACTCAATTCATAATTTCTTTCGTTGATTGAAACAAAATCTTTATTTTAATCCAAGCACAGTTCTTTAAAAATGCAGAAATATATCGTATATATCTCTCTTGGAACTCAATCCGTCTCTTTTCGATAAAACACCGAAAAATGTAGAAGCCGAACTTACAGATATGTACCCTGCATTTAGGGAAATACTCACTTATGACATTTAATTGTTTGCTAGATTTCGGCTTCCTTAACAGTTCCCTGTTGGTCATACCAATCGGTGATAGATTTTCTACAATTTGATCATTCCGCTAATCTTCTCATAAAATACCAGTTTCGCCGAACGACATGACCGAACCATGGATGTTAACGCGCTGCAGGACACCCATATCGTTGAAGAGCCCATTCAACTCGTTGTTAATTCGAATGCGGTAACCATTCGTACTAAGCCAAAGATCTTGCGTAGACCTATGCTTCGACGCCTGAGAGAGGTATTTACTCATTTGCCCATTGAAACTATAATAACACCTGTTGGCAAGAGTAATCCAACGTTTGATCTCCAGTCTGACCTAATTTTCGCTGCTGGTGCTGCTGCTGACTCAGATGATGAAGTTGATGCTTCTGTTGCAATTCGAACGTAAGAGGACGACTTTCAAAAGGATACAGAAAAATAAAAGCGAAATATGAGCTGAGATAAGAAGGCAACATAACAAAGAACTCAAATATATAATGATGATAAGTAAATTCAATCCAGTATAAGTAAATTCATTACCAACGTCGAAGCCATAGTTATCGGCTGTTATCTGAAATCTTTTGAAGAAAATAGTGTTAATGCGATAAAATCTCGCCATCCACAGAACACTCTTTATGATGAAATTGAAGAAGTCACATTCCCGGGGCTATGACAACGTTCGGAGAGTTACTTTCCTACCTTCATGAAGCTGCAGGAGTTGCTCAATGTCGTACTGCACAACTTTATTAGCGTAGAGTGGACATCAAGTCGATCTAGCAAGCGGTTTTATCGTTCTCGCAATATGCTTGTAAGAACTCTGTATGTGATAGGAAGGAGGCCTATATCCCTTAGTAATATTTATCGAATATCATGGGAACTCCCCTTTTGAGTGCAGGAACCTATCACTCCTAAGACTGAGGTTTCACTTGTTGGGTATTCCTTGTTCTACCGATTTTCCGAAGATAAAAAACTTAGCGGGCAGCGCATCAAGTTCAGCAGTCTTGTTGTCCTTAAGGCAATGAATCGTAACTTTGATTTACGTCATGTTAGATATACAAGACAAAACAGATCTTGTGAAGCTTTCTAAGGGACTTGGCTTGAAAATAAGTAGAAAAAAGGGACGTGCCATGCGCTTACGTAACAGAAGTAACGAGCATATTCCAAACGTAGCATCACCGAATACAATATGTTGAGTAATTTTGTTGCTTACGTAGTTCAAAGTTGCTCAAATAGAGAATATCTTCAGAGAAACGATAACATATCGTCTGTGTAATTGCATACATAATTGATCATTACAATTCTTCAGTCAGGATTTTGACCTAGCTTCTCATACCACAAATGTTGTGTGTTAACTTTATACATGAGTGGCGGGACCTACAGTTTCGATTCGATTTCGAAAGACAGATTTTTGAGAAACTATTCATGGCAATTTTATTTACTCTTAGAGTTTTTGCCAGAATTCTGCTGAGAGAAAGCCGCTGAAATAATATTTCCTCACGTCTGATAAGCGAACATATCTCCATACTGTAGTCATTCACTGTTCCTAGCCTGTTCCAGTGCTATTCATCTCTGTCACTATCTTGCAGATAGGCTTCGTAAATAGGCCTCTAATCAAATAATAATTCACAAAAATGTCAATAAAAACATTTTTATTAAAAATTATATTTGTTTTGTTCAACAAAAACACTTTCTCTGCAGGACTTTGTTTTATGCCCCATCATATTCTTTCAAAAATATTCTTAACAATGCCACAGGGTTTAATAAAAATTCTAAAGAACCACGATAAGTATTTAATAAAAATAAATTCACACACTTTGACAAACAGAAAAAAGAAAATACGGCAGAAAACTGAACTAAAAAATATTCTTCAAAAACAGTATGAAATAGTTTCTTAAACAGTCAGGCTGTCAGGTATATTTTTGATCTTCATATTCGTATATATGTATGTATATGCTGAGGCCATTTTAAAGCCAGAGAAGTAAAAAAAAAAAAGAAAATAAAATAAAATAAAAAAGGACTGTATAGAAAGAAAACAAAGTGTAGGTCAAAATTCAAAGACATATAATTACAGGTTAGAGATTTACTCGTAGTTGGGTATGAGCCCTTCGGCCAAGTTAAAACAGTAACGAAAAATATAAGGAAAATAAAAAGACATGCTTGGCTATGATGTTACTTACTACTGCTGGTGCTGCTGCTGACTCAGATGATGAAGTTGATGCTTCTGTTGCAATTCGAACGTAAGAGGACGACTTTCAAAAGGATACAGAAAAATAAAAGCGAAATATGAGCTGAGATGAGATGAGAAGGCAACATAACAAACAACTCAAATATATGTATAATGATGATGATCATTTGTTACAAGTCTTGAGAATACATACATATATTCCTTTTGCCTCATATTTTTTTTCATTTCAATGTTTGTAATGATGAATGTTGCATAGCCAAAGTAAAATAAACTCAAATGGTAGAACATGAGACTGATGCCTACAATTGTACAGAGACAAACAGGTGTCAAAAGCATGTTTTCTTTAAAAAGATTCATGTACACTAGAAAATAAAGAAACACCAGAAAGGGAAATATTTTCTATGTTTTTGTAAATGCATTATTTTGTTAGAAACAAAGTATATGCTTCGGTTTCCTTTATTCTTTTTCTACAACACAATAGAAAGGGCGTTGTAACTGGAGCATTTTAAAGGTTGTATGCACAACAGGAGGTGCAACATTCAACCGGCATTCATACTCTTCTTGAATGTACATATTTTAATTTAGGTCTTCTTTTTTAAACATTAAACGCCCTTTTGTTTGTTGTTCAATTAATTGTCTCTGAAAATCATCAAATAATTTTAAAGACATTCATCCAACTACTGCACTTTACTTTATTTCTTACTGGCTTCTCTCTCTACTCTACTGCCAGTGCAACTCATCTTTTCTATGCCAATTTTTTTTTTATTTTTAATGTGTCTTCTTAGTTAAAGACAGGTTAACAGTTGCAATTGGCAAATTACTGTCTGTTTGTAAAAATAATTTGTCAAAAATAAATTCTTTACATGTAAAAAAAAACAACAACAAAAATAAACGAGAAAAAGAGAAAAACATTGTTTCCCTTGAAATAAATGTTGTTCAAATAAAAATGCAAAATTTTCTACAGAAATACGTACCTTTTTTATCTCAACTGGCACTATTTGTTGTGATAAATGATTCATTTATTATCCGCTTCGTTTTTCTTTTTTTTTTCTCTTCTTTTGGATTCAGTTTGAGTTTTGACTTTGTAGACGTTAATTATAGGTGCTGGGTTCTTTGGTCAATTCGAAAAGCTGTTCAACTCACTCATTTCTTTTCATTTTGGAACGTTTTTTTTGTTGTTGTGTATGATATGAAAAGAATAAAACAGCAGGCTTTTTTTGTTAACGCTGAAACTAAAAGAAAATTAAATTGTGTTAATGAATGGAATACATATTCTTTTGAGTAATGAACTCTCTAAGAAGTATTAAATAAATAAACAAATTATTAACAAACATGAATTATTGAAGTAATTAAAGTAAAAGCTGTTCTTTCACCAAAGAAAGGTGGAAAGGTGCTTTCTTTCTTTATGAATAGGTCATTTTCAAATTAAAAAACATGTAAATAAATGCGTTCAATAGTACATACCAGAGATCAGCAACGAGTATTCAAAACGATGAGTAGATTCGAGTCATACTTATAATTTCAGCTACTTATACGCATTCATACTTATTTTAATATCATACTCATACTACTCATATTCAAAGTTAGAAATACTCATCGTACTCATACTTAACAATACGCACGATGTTGTTGATTTCGACTCTCCATGATTCAACATATACACGAAGCACAAAATAAGTATGATTCGAGAACGAACACCACAATACTCGCTAGAAGGTTGTGTGTGTGTGCTTTGCTTGCTGTCTTTGTCTTTTCTTTTCTCTTCTTTTGTAAATGCAACAATAACTACTACTGTAAATTTTGATGAATGATTCGAGTGACTCGAAACATTCGTAAGTATTATAAATATTTTTCTAAATTTATGAATCTGAATGAGTAGGCGTATGAATCAAACAATGAATCGAATGTTGTGAGTTTGATGTCAACGTTGTAAATCAATGTTGTAACGAGTACGAATGAATCAGAGTAGTTGAATTTTAATACTCTTGACTCACTCATACTCAAAATTTCATAAGTATCTATGAGTAGCGAAAATACAATTCATTGCTGATCTCTGATACATACATACATAACACAGCCCTGCATGGGTTTTGCAAATAAGATGGCTCCATGTGTTTCCAAAAGCATTTTGCGCGCTGAACACTTTCCATCACGTCAGGTTTTCGAGAAAAAGGGGGTTGAAACCCCCTAAAAATAGCGTTTTTAGCCATTTCTGAAAAATTGTAGAGCTAAACACTGACGTGCTAGAACCATCGCTATTGTCATAAATTGACAATTGATCGTTGCTCTTTAAAATGAACCTAGAGCCAAATTGATTGCATGCACCCTTAAAGTAGGGGGTGGGTTTATGTCAAGGGGTGCAAGAGAAAAAGAAACACATTACGGAGGTCCTTAAAAATAATCAGATTTACTTGACAATTATTACTGAGCGGTTTTTGGGGTCGCTGATTACAGATCTTCATTCAGATTTAAAAAATTCAAAATGGCGGATCCAATATGGCGGTCGCGGTTTATAAAAATTAATCAGATTTACCTCAATTTCAGATTTCAATTTATCACAATAGCGATGGTTCTAGCACCCAGATTCGTGTTCAGCGCGCAAAATGCTTTCGGAAACACCTGGAGCCATCTTATTTGCACAAAAAAGTCCAAATTTGCAGGGCTGTGTAATTGGTCATTACTACTTTTCAGTCATGCTTACGACCTAGCTGCTCACACAACTTATGTTGTGTGTGTTAATTTCATCCATACGTGGCGGAACCTACAATTTCAAAGAATGACAAATTTTTCAAGAACTTTTCATGCAAATTTCATTTACTCTCAGAGCTTTTCCCGGAAATCTGCTGAGAGGAAGTCCCTGAAGAAATATTTTTTCATATTTTGTTTTGTTGACCTGAAGTTAGGACTATGGAATCGTGTCTATTAAGCCAAAACACTACCTAATAGACTACGGCGTCTTCAACATTCGAAAATAAATGAATGATTTCTAACCATGCTCGTTCTCTTCACTGCAAGGATGAGAAACAGGGGTGATTAGAAAATTTATTTCGAATTTGTTTTCATAACCAATAATAAAAATTAAAGTTGTTTGAGAGTCTCTAATAGGACTCCGGGAGATTTTGAAAAATTTTTATACAATTATTGGAGCATTTAAATCACTTAAGGGAGGTACATACATACATATATAATCAGTCATTACACCCCTTCAGTCAGGATTACGACCAAGCTTCCCACACCACTTATGTTGTGTGTTTTAATTTTATCAATAAGTGATGGGGCCTACAGTTTAAAGTCGACTCGGAACAACAGATACTGGATCTCACAGTCTAGTAGGTAGTGTGTGGGCTTATTAGACGTAAGGCTTCGTTTCAAATCAAATCGTTTCAAAATAAAAATATGAAAAAAAAATATTTCTTCGGTGACTTTCTCTCAGCAGATTTCTGGCAAACCTCAAAAAATCTGCGAAGAAGCCCCTGACCAGGATCCTCAACCTACTAAGGGCTGGACAGTTGCAGAGGAGGTGTTCGAAAATGAAATGTGTCTCAAAAATCTGTTGTTCGGAGTCTACTTTAAACTGGATAAAATTAATACACACAACTTGGGTGGTGTGAGAAGATGGGTTGTAATCCTGAATAAAGGGTTATAATGACCAATTATGTGTGTATTAGGCTGTTGCACTAAGTACATTTAAATTCAAAAACATTTGATTTTTTAAACATTCTCATATTAATTCTAAGTACAAAAGAGAAGCAAAGCAAATAAATACCAAACAAAAAAAAAATACAAAACAAAATTTTATTCTCTTTATACTCTCAAAGTTTTTGTATTTACTCATTCCTGCTCACTATAAGTAAATCAAAGTAAAAATTGTTTTTGCTAATATACTGTAAGTATTTGGCAAGGTTCTTATTTTACATTATAGGTATTTTAAGAACTAAATGCAAGCAAGGGTTATGGTTTTTTAATTTCTCTTGCAGATGATTACTAATTATTAAAATAAAAACTGCATTTTACTTTGTTTAACCGTTATTTATGTATATTTGGTCTATTTTGGAAACTTTTGTAGTTTTAATGCAGTAATGTTGAAACAGTAATATTATGATCAAAGAAGTGTTTAGAGGTTGAAATACCTAAATTTAAGAAACTTTGATTAAAATAAAAAGTAATAATGAGAAATTGTCAATTGAGTTATATTATTAATAATAAATACATACATATGTATTTACAAAAAGTTTATTTTATATTTTAATGTTAGATAAATATTTGTGATATTAAAGAAAAATTGAAAAATGATATTTTCAAAATTGCTTTGAAAAGGGGGCATAGTAAGATATGGAATGTTATAGGAAAGATAGAAAACGAAAATGGGTGATTTTTTGCAGCCTAACCATGCTGAACATGTCCACGAGTCATTTTCGCAGGAAATCGCAAGGTACGAAAACTCAAATGTTTGTATGGTTGATGATTTCAATATACTACAATGGTGGGAGTCGCGAAAAATGCAGTTCCCGAATATATATAACCTTAGCTGTAAAATATTGTGCATTCCAGCAAGTAGCGCACCATCAGAAAGAATATTTTCCAATAGCATACAAGCTCTTACTGAAACCAGAAGTGTACTTGGAAAATCTCCAGAAAAAGTACACCAACTCATATTTGCCCATGAAATAAATGAACTAGGAGATAAGTAGATATATAACGGTTAAAAACGTGCTTAAGATGAATTACCAGTTGCCAAAATAATTTCATAATTTTGATTGTTTTTTAGGCATCTAAAATCTTCTGATTGTTGACTGACAACTTTATGGATTTGTTACTTTTTTCCTAACCACATTAGCATGAATTTGAACTTTGAAGTTATTTTTATTTTGTTTTCATAAAATTGAATTTTTCATTTTTATAATTCTTTTTTATTTTTAACAAGCATATCGTTTTTATTATTTCCGATAAAAATACAAACATATTGTTACGTTTTTACCTTTTAAAAACGTTAAAAATATGAGCTCGTAGATTGCAAATAAAATAAAAATAAATCTGTGTTTAATTTTTAAGTCAATTCTTTATTTTCTGCACAACCTTCGTGCCACTGTTCGAACTTATTCTACGCATACAATGATAATTTCCGCAATACGTGCTTGTTCTTGATATTTCTCTGCTTATAACCTTTTTTATAAGCAACAACAACACTTGTTAGTTATTCTTCTTTGCTCACAACCTTTTTTGTAAGCACCACACTAACAACTGTTTTCTTCACGCAACTTGTCTGCACACAAGTCTGACTGGATTATAACTCGATCTCGTATCTTCACACCACTGGTTGAATTCTCACTCAATTCAACGCGACGTCGTCACACGACTAACTTAACTCGATCTCCGATAATCACGTGTCTTCATACACGACTGACTGAATTCTAACTGAATCATCGTTGCTCGCTTTATCTTGCCTTTTATATCACTCGATCAACAGTGTGATGAATGCCCTTGAAGGATGATGACGACCTTCGGGAACAATCCAAAAATGTAAACAACTTCTTTCCATTTTTGTTGTTCGTGTATCTTATTTACTTTCGTCCAGGCAGAGTTGTTGTTGTTTTGTTTCTTTGTCTTTCTGCTATATTTCTTTTATACGCAGTCGTTGTTGCTATATTTGTTTATTCATCGATTTTGTAAACAAACCCTTTTGTTTTTGTTGCTATATGCTTACTCATTCGTTGATCACGTGAACAACTGCATTGTTTTGTTTTTGGAGCTTTTGTTTTTTATGCGTGATCAACTCCATTGTGTTGTTTTTGGAGCTTTTGCTTATTATTTTAACAACACCATTTCCATTTTCGTAACACTGCCGCCCACTTAAGCCTGTTCGTCCCGAATAGGCTCATTATCTCCTCTCCCGTAAATAACCTTGGCGGTTGGTCTAGCTGTGGAATCCTGCATCGCAGATGGATACGCCAGTAGATACCTCGGAATGTGTTCATCCCAATCTCTTTGTTGCTCGCCTACTACTTTTCTCGAGTATTCCTCCAGGCTTCGACCAAGTTGTTCTACCGTTCCATACACCTCACACATTCCCTCGGAAACGGCTGGCTCGAAACTTCTGCCTCGGAATGGAGCTCTATTGGCATACACTTCCGGCCATTAGCTGAAGTAATCCGTCTCGACGAGAATATACCGGTTTCTGGCAATACAAAGGACCTGCTGTTGTTATTCGCTCCAAAAATGCGTCCGACTTATATTGTGCAGCTGACCTCGACTTAGCTTTACTGGGCATTGGGGGAATCTCGCTTCTAGGAAACCAGCACTTGCCCCTCTGTAGATGATGATGGCTGGTCTCCCGCCCATTTGATGGTGAGTCGGATCTTGACCTTCCTCGTGGCGCGTTCCAGTTTCTTCGGGACGTGACCGCTCTTTCCACAGTTGAGGAGCTTTCGTCCGGCTTCTGCCACAACTTGCCTTAACAACTTCTTGATGTCACTTAACAGGCGTCCTTTTTCCTCCACGATTTCCACTCTTCGCGCCTTTCTTGCTTCTGCTGTAGAAATCGTGCAGGCGGTCTCCTGGGCTAATACGAAGGTCTCTTCAAAGATGGTCTCTCGTGCAGTCCACACCGCCAATCTGACATCATCGGCGCGTATACCATTTACACACGCCTCGGTCTTACAATTGTCTACGAGTGGACGGTTTTCTCCCGGGCATGTGGGCTGCACTAATCTGTCGTCCTCCACTACAAGGGCTTGCAGTGACTCATTACCGTTTTGCGCACGGCACCCCAACTCCATAGGGTACAGTTCTCTTTCGTGCTCGTCGCCAAATTCACGCTGTAACGCCAACATTAAATCACTATAGTTGTTTCTGCGGCTGGCTGGCATGGTTACTAGAGTCTCAGCGGCGGCACCTTTCAACGCCAAAACCAGTTCCAATGCCCTCTCCTCATCGTCCCATCCGTTTCTGTTTGCTTCCGTCTCGAATTGGACTTTAAATACGGATAGGGGTGAACTACCATCAAAGCAAGGTGCTGCTATCCTGCCGGTACCTCCTGATTCAGCTTGTACTGCTTCCGGTCGCTGGCTCTTCTCTTCCTTCATGGCGAGTTTTCCCTCTACGGACTTTTCCACATTACTTACTTCCGTGTCAACGGCCTCTTCTAAACTTGACACCTCTTCGGCGACACTTGTAACTCTTTCGCCGAACGACTCAATTATTTCATCTAGCGTTTCTGTATACGCATCTAGTTTGTTCTTAAGTTTTGAAAATAGCTTTTGATTTTCTACTTGCATTTGCTGTTGGATGGCTTCCATTCTTTGTTCACTATTTTTCCGAGACTCTGCCAGAAGTTTTTGATTTACTACTTGCATTTTCTCCACCATAGCGGCTAGCAACGAATTCATGTCAAGACCGCCGGGGGTTGCAGGAGCCTGTAACTCACGTTCCTCTTCGTCTTCGAAGTCGTAAGTGTCTACATCAATGCCCTGATGCTGCAGCTCTTCCCTTAACCGCCTTTGGAGTTCATTCTTCGTGCCCGCTGTTGGTGACGCTAATTTAGCCAATTCTTGTTTGAGCCTTTCCACTCTTAGTTCTGAGAGCTTCATCTTGATTTATTTTTATTTTTAAATTTTGCAATCCCACTTCTGACACCAATTGTTACGTTTTTACCTTTTAAAAACGTTAAAAATATGAGCTCGTAGATTGCAAATAAAATAAAAATAAATCTGTGTTTAATTTTTAAGTCAATTCTTTATTTTCTGCACAACCTTCGTGCCACTGTTCGAACTTATTCTACGCATACAATGATAATTTCCGCAATACGTGCTTGTTCTTGATATTTCTCTGCTTATAACCTTTTTTATAAGCAACAACAACACTTGTTAGTTATTCTTCTTTGCTCACAACCTTTTTTGTAAGCACCACACTAACAACTGTTTTCTTCACGCAACTTGTCTGCACACAAGTCTGACTGGATTATAACTCGATCTCGTATCTTCACACCACTGGTTGAATTCTCACTCAATTCAACGCGACGTCGTCACACGACTAACTTAACTCGATCTCCGATAATCACGTGTCTTCATACACGACTGACTGAATTCTAACTGAATCATCGTTGCTCGCTTTATCTTGCCTTTTATATCACTCGATCAACAGTGTGATGAATGCCCTTGAAGGATGATGACGACCTTCGGGAACAATCCAAAAATGTAAACAACTTCTTTCCATTTTTGTTGTTCGTGTATCTTATTTACTTTCGTCCAGGCAGAGTTGTTGTTGTTTTGTTTCTTTGTCTTTCTGCTATATTTCTTTTATACGCAGTCGTTGTTGCTATATTTGTTTATTCATCGATTTTGTAAACAAACCCTTTTGTTTTTGTTGCTATATGCTTACTCATTCGTTGATCACGTGAACAACTGCATTGTTTTGTTTTTGGAGCTTTTGTTTTTTATGCGTGATCAACTCCATTGTGTTGTTTTTGGAGCTTTTGCTTATTATTTTAACAACACCATTTCCATTTTCGTAACAATATTTTAATTAATAAAAATATTGCGATTTAATGCGATAGTTTTTTCTATTTTGATATGCAACATTATATAAAACCTGCAAAATACTTGAGTATTTCAATAAGTAGTTTAAGAACTGTCTTTCCCAACACTTGCATTTTCTTTATTCTTTAACACTTATTGTATTTACTTCGTACAAAAACAATATTTATTGTATTTGTATTTTATAAGAGAAAGTTGGTTTTTAAATCTTGAAGTGATCGGACGTCTTTTCTCTTGCGACTGAGTGATATTTGTTAAAAGTGATAATTTTGATAGGTGATTGTGGTGTTATTTGTAATAGGTGATATTTTTGATAAGTAAAAAAAAAAAAAAAAGTGAATGAGTGGCGGCTCTGAAAGGGCGCTTAGCTCCACTAATAAGAATTTATGGATGTCTGAAGAGGAATCCGTAAAAAAATCTCTGGAAAATCTTTTGTCAATGAGGGATAATTCCCGTCCCCGCTCCTGCTCCCCAAATATCTTGGTGTCTTCGGATTGTAAATTACCTCCCGTTTCTGGACTTTTGTCAATTAGGGATAATACCCGTCCCCGCTCCTGCTCCCCAAATATCTTGTTGTCTTCGGATGGTAAATTACCTCCTGCTACTGGAATTGATAATAGACCGAAAACGCAGATCGGCATGGACAGGTATGTGACCGTTGTTAAGCGCAGGAGGAGCCCAAAATCTGCACAAATCTCATCAATAGCAAAACTTACAAAGGATGACAACAATGCGACGCCTAAGAACCAGAACAGATTTGCGGCGCTTCAAACTGATAACCCCACCCCATCCGAAAAGTCATTCAAACCACCTCCAATATATCTGAGAGAGCCCACCACCACGACTTTAGTGAAAACAATTATAGCAGTAATAGGTGAAAATAATTTTAGTGTAACCTCAGTTAAACATGGTAGTATAAACGAGACAAAAATTCAAGTAAACTCTGAGGATGCCTATCGTAAATTAGTTAATGATTTGGAAAGAAGTAAACGCCAATTTTATACCTATCAGCTTAAAAGCGCCAAAGGCCTTCAAGTAGTTATTAAAGGCATAGAACAAAGCGTAAATCCTGTGGAAATCAAGGATGCTTTAAAGGAAAAAGGTTTCAAAATTAAAAACATGATAAACATCAAAAACCGAGACAAACTTCCTCAGCCTATGTTTAAAGTGGAATTGGAACCCGGGGATATAGCCTTGAAAAAAAACGAGACTCATCCCATTTATGGCTTAAAATACCTATTACACCGTAGAATTATAGTAGAGGAACCGCATAAGCGTGTAGGCCCCGTACAATGCATAAACTGTCAGGAATTCGGTCACACCAAAGCCTACTGTAAGTTGCCTACAGTATGCGTAGCATGTGGCGAGCTTCACGGAGTAGCTCAGTGCAACAAGTCAAAGACTGACTTCAACGCAAGAAAATGCAGTAACTGCGGTGCCAATCATACGGCTAATTTCAGAGGTTGTCCTGTGTTCACGCACTTTAAGCGTTCTATGGTAAATAGGTCATCAGATTTACATAACCAACGCCAAGTGCCACCTGCTATTTCTAATATTAATTTCCCTCAGATTGCTCAGCCCACAAGTCACATAAGTCCTATTAATTCTAACAGAATCTCATACGCAAATATGGTTAAGTCGAACCTATCAGTCATGAATCAGGAGCCCCAAACTCAATACTCTGCTCCAAATTTTAACAACCTTGAGGCCACATTACAGTCTCTTGTGCAAACTATAAACGCATTTACTACAACTATGACAACCATGATGCAGGAAATGCTGAAAATGCAATCCACTATCTTACAGGCTATTTCAAATAAATGATTAGATTAAAAATTTGTTACTGGAATGCAAACGGCATCCGCCAACATAAAAATGAAGTAGATTACTTTTTAAAAAACCAACAAATAGATATAATGCTGATTTCTGAGACACATCTAACAGAAAGAAGCCTTTTTAAAATAAATGGTTACTCTTTGTATAATACGAAAGACCCTAGAGGTAGATCATGCGGAGGTTCAGGCATACTGATTAAGTCCCGGCTAAAACACTATTTACTGGACGAGGTTAGCGATGATTTTCTTCAAGCTACTGCGGTGTGCATAGAGGACTTTCAATATAAATTTACGGTCGCATCGGTGTATTTTCCTCCCAGATATGCACTTACTGAAGAGCAATACTCCCGATTTTTTAAATCACTAGGATCCCGCTTTATAGCAGCCGGTGATTATAATGCCAAGCACACTTTCTGGGGATCCCGTCTGACAAACCCAAAAGGCCGTACTCTTTTCAATGCTATATCCAGATTGGGATTGAGTGTGATTTCAACCGGAGAGCCCACATATTGGCCTGCTGATAGAAGCAAGATCCCAGACTTAATAGATTTTGGCGTAGTCAAAGGTATACCTGCAGTAAACCTAAAGGTTAAATCGTTATATGAATTGTCTTCAGACCACTCTCCAAGTATTGTTGAAGTTTTGTTGCCTAGCCGGGTTTCTCATCCATGCGAGATTCAGACGGGCAGAATAAACTGGTTGAAATACAAAAAATATTTGAGCACACATTGTACAGAGAACGTACCACTTAGAAGCCTGCATGATATTGACCAATCAATAGATAAGCTAGAGGAAAACATTAAGAAGGCTGCTCAGCATGCAAATCTGCCTCGCCGAGAAATTAAAGAGAAAAGAATATATTTCGCAGACGTTGAAGAGCTTCTAGTTGAAAAAAGAAGACTACGACGAGCATGGCAACGGCATAGATCTCCTAGCATCAAGACTGAGTTAAGAAACTGCACAATTAGGCTTCAAAGTCTTTTGGAGTCACGTAGGACTGCTTCTCTGAAGAGATATCTTGAAAATCTTGATTCAACCGCAGACTCTTATCATTCTCTTTGGAGAGCAGCAAGGAATATAAAAAGACCAATAATAAATAGGCCACCGTTAAAAAAACCAAATGGCGAATGGGCAAGAGACGAGAAGGAAAAAGCCATGCTGTTTGCAAATCATCTTAGCCATGTATTCTCCCCTAACATAGCCGAAGTTACACAAGAACTGCCGCCCTTTGTTCCACTATTCAGCTCCGCTGCAAATTTAAGATTCTGCTTACGAGATATAGAAGAGGCCATTGACGACTTAAATCCTAAAAAGGCGCCCGGAATCGATAAAATTAGCAACAAAATGATTAAAGAGCTACCACGATCAGTTCGAAAATTAATTCTTTTTATATTTAACGCTATTTTCCGCTTAGAATATTATCCTCGAGCATGGAAGTTATCACTGATTATTATGATCCCTAAACCTGGTAAGGATCACACAAATGTTGAGTCGTACAGGCCCATAAGTCTGTTATCGCATGTATCTAAACTTTTTGAAAAAGCATTCACTAAAAAGTTGATCCCTATGCTTAATGAAGGGGAATGCATTCCAGACCATCAGTTTGGTTTTAGACGACAGCATAGCACAATCGAACAAACTCATCGTTTAGTTAACGTTATAAGGAAGGCTTTTGAAGAGAAAAAGTACTGCTCAGCACTCTTTATCGATGTCTCTCAGGCATTTGATAAAGTATGGCATGAGGGGCTGGCTCATAAACTGAAACAAAAATTGCCACCAAACGTCAGCCGTTTACTACAGAGCTATTTAACCGGACGAAAATTTCGTGTTAAAGAACGTGAATATGTGAGTGAGACCCATGACATTAACGCCGGAGTGCCACAGGGCAGTGTTTTGGGGCCAATATTATACCTAATTTATACTTCCGATATGCCAACAAGTAGAAATGTTCATATCTCCACTTTTGCAGATGATACAGCTTTTTTAAGCATTAATGAAAACCCTCAACAAGCAACTCGGCATCTGCAAAACCATGTAGTAGAGTTGGAGTCATGGCTGAAGTTGTGGAGAATGAAGGTTAACGAAAACAAGTGTACCCACGTTACGTTCACACTACGCAAAAAATCTTGTCCAGAAGTGTTCATTAATAATAAAAAAATTCCCCAAAGAGCAGACGTAAAGTACTTAGGTATTCATCTTGACCGCCGTCTTACCTGGAAGCCCCATATAGAAGCCAAAATGACGCAACTTAAACTAAAAATGATCCAGTTAAATTGGCTTATTGGAAGAAATTCAGTGCTAAACTTGGATTGCAAGCTCCTTATCTACAACTCTATCTTGAAGCCAATCTGGAGCTATGGTGCTCAGCTATGGGGTACTGCCTCAAAGACAAATGTTGAACGCATTCAACGGCAGCAAAACAAAATTTTGAGAACTATAACAAATGCCCCTTGGTACCTAAAAAATTCAAACATCCATAAAGATCTAAATGTACCCTTGGTTAAGGACGAAATCGCAAAGTATGCTGTGAATTACTTGAGTAAGCTTGAAATTCACCCAAATCCCCTGGGTCGTGCAATCTTAGGTAGTGGAAGACATATCCGATTAAAAAGAAGAGTTACTACAGACCTGATATAAAGTCATCCGCAAAACCGGAAACCCAATCAAAATCAGCAATATAACAATTTCACGTCCAGCATTGGCGGGACTGATTAACGGTTTTTAGCTTTAAGATTTGATACACAAATCGTTATTTCACAAAGGTGAAGATTCGATTTTTAAAATAAATAAAAAAAAAAAAAAAAAAAAAAAAAAAATAAGAGAAAGAGCATTTTACTTTATAAAGAGAAGATCCAATAAAGCAAGTAAGCAAAAAAAAGTAAATGTATTTATGTATTTGTTTTTTGTACTTTTGCAACAGCCTAGTGTGTATGTAAGTTAAGCCCGTTATGATAAAAATTTCCCTTAAAAATCCTAAGAAACATCTTCGAGTTAGAATTCTTGAAAGTGGTCTCCACAACAATGAAATCTGTTGATCGGAGTGATGGCACTTGCCTTTCCACTCAACAGAGATATAAAAGTACTTGAGGCAAGCAAAATAAATTATCTACAGCAAAGGAGTCACCATTCCCGATGTCTTTCCTCTTTTTAAAAGATAAGATAACATTACTGCACATGATATTGAAAGCAGAGATCAGCAATGAATCGTATTTTCGCTACTCATAGGTACTTATGAAATTTTAAATTAAGTCAAGAGTATTAAAATTCAACTACTCTGATTCATTCGTACTCGCTACAACATTGATTTATAAGTATAGGTTGCAATGATTATGAGTACAACGTTGATATCAAACGCACAACATTCGATTCATTGTTTGATTCATACGCCTGCTCATTCAGATTCATAAATTTAGAAAAATACTTATAATACTTACGAATGATTCGAGTCACTCGAATCATTCATCAAAATTTACAGTAGTAGTTATTGTTGCATTTACAAAAGAAGAGAAAAGAAAAGACAAAGACAGCAAGCAAAGCACACACACAACCTTCTAGCGAGTATTGTGGTGTTCGTACTCGAATCATACTTATTTTGTGCTTCGTGTATATGTTGAATCATGGAGAGTCGAAATCAACAACATCGTGCGTATTGTTAAGTATGAGTACGATGAGTATTTCTAACTTTGAATATGAGTAGTATGAGTATGATATTAAAATAAGTATGAATGAGTATAAGTAGCTGAAATTCTAAGTATGACTCGAATCTACTCATCGTTTTGAATACTCGTTGCTGATCTCTGATTGGAAGCCATGAAAATATTGATTGTTATCGAGGCCTACAAAATCATCGAATTAGTGAAAAAGGAAGGTTATCCTGTTTGTTTTGATATACAAATACTCCTATATTCTTAAGATATCCTTATTGTTCCAACGTTCCAATAATTTTCGGTTAAATTTTGTTTGTAATCTCAATGCGAAGAAATAAAAAAAAAATAAAAATTTTTAAGAGAATCATTTAATTTTCCATAAAATGTGTTTAATACACAAGCATATTAAAACTCAAAGCATTAATATACAGACAATTATATCAGTATGTATGTATGTACATATGTATGTATGTACAAATATACAAAAAAAAAAAAAAGTTTTAAGTTTAAAAACCATGAGAATTATTAAAAATTTTATTCGCATAATTTGTGAATTATTTTCGCTTGTGCGCTTCAAAGCCGCTTTTATTGGTTGGGTCGACGTTTGTTGGTTTGTTTGCTGTTTGGACGGTCGTCTTAGTTGATCTCTGCTTAAGACATTCATTTTCTTTTTAAACCCATTCATCCATCCTTATCATCTCCAAGTATGGCTTTTTGTTATTTGTATACGTTTAAAAAACTTATTTTTTTTCGGATTTTTTTTTTGTTTTGTTGCAGGCATATTTTGTGAGTGTCGTTTTTGTTTAGACAGATTTTTTTTTTAAAATTTTCGTTTCAAATATTTATTGTTGTTGGTATTTTAGTTAGTGTTTAAAAGCCAATCGGTGGAAAAAAATGGAAAAAGAAAGAAATACTTTTAGGCTTATACATACGTCGTGCATTATAACCACTTCAAGTTAACATGACAACTCCATAATAAAAACAACTACAACAACTACAACAATAACATGAAATTTATTTTTTTTATCTACCCGCTTACAAATATGGCTGAAATACAAAATTTTATGGTATTTTCATTATCTTGGCTTTAATTTTCCATTTTGTTATTTCATTTGTTGTTGTTGTTGTAGTTAGATTATTAATTTTTTTTTCTTGTTTAAAGCCAACCATTAACATTATTTTTTACTTGTCTCAACCATGCAATAGTACAGGGGATGTTTGTTATTTTATACTTAAATTGAAGTTACAAAAAAAAAAAAAAAAACAACAATTTTGCATTGAATAATTAAAAATGTTTTTGTTTTGCGTTCAGCTTAAAAGATTTATTTTTAATATGATAATAAAAAATTATCATATAAATTAAACTTTATTGTTAGCGGATAATTTAATTAAAAGATTAAAATAATCTCGTTTAAGATTTTCCCTCTAAATTTCCAGAGATATTCATTAAAAAGTAATAAAAAGGCATTTTTTTCTTTTATTATTACAACCTTTGCTGTAGACTTACTTTACGTTACTCAGGTGAATTCCTTTAATTTTCGTAAGTAAGACCAAAATAACGAAATATTCTTTTGTTAACTTTCCTATACCCGCGCCAAAAAGTGAAACACCAATACCCGCGCGTTGGAATGGAAAATCCTATATCCTTGGTACTATTTCAAAAAATTTTTTTTTGATGCAAAAACGAAGCTTATTACGAATAATGAAGCTACCAGTGATATCAACTTACTGGCACCATTTTTTTTACAAAAAAAAAAATCGCAATAATAAAAAAATCGGTCTCACAGACCAACGCGCGGGTATAGGAAGGTTAATCGAACCCACAAATCCTACACTCGCAGAATAGCATGTTACTCATAACACTATCGGAACAGCCCGAAATTAGATCTGTATTTAATAGTTTTGAGTGAGAAATACGATTTTCTATATGGATAGTATCGTAATCGGTATTCCTCAACGCATAGTGCGATTAAGACAGCTTCAAGTGAAAACGATAATCTTCAAAACCTATCAGTTATCATAAATGTTTGCCAAGTTAGGAATTCCTCAACGCATAGTGCGATTAAAAGTTGATACGTGGCCTTGTTCCTATCAAAAGGTCGAGTTATGATATTCTTACAGCTAATTAGGTGACATTTAATGAAAAAATGGGTCACTTAAGACAGCTTCAAGTGAAAACGATAATCCTCAAAACCTATCAGTTATCGTAAATGTTTTCCAAGTTAGGAATTCCTCAACGCATAGTGCGATTAAAAGTTGATACGTGGCCTTGCTCCCTATCTAAAAATCGAGTTATGATATTCTTACAGCTAATTAGGTGACATTTAATGAAAAAATGGGTCACTTAAGACAGCTTCAAGTGAAAACGATAATCCTCAAAAACTATCAGTTATCGTAAATGTTTGCGAAGTTAGGAATTATTGGCATTAAGTTCTCTTTGAGTGCTTGGTGTGAATGGAATTGAGTTGCATGTGGGTAATGACTGACATCGATATCAACTCACGGACCATTCGGACATCTGTCAAGATAAAAGCAGATTTTAGAAAATCAAAAGAGAGTTACATATTTGGTTTTCTTTAAGAGAAACTACAGTAGTATCCTTGTCACTATTATTAATGTTCAGAACCACATATTTACACATGAAAAAAAGTGGAAAAAATTATTGCAAGCTTGCAGAAGAACACAACACGTTATTGCTTCGTTTTTGTGTGGAAAATTTTAATCAGCTATTGTTACCGTTGTTCTGTATTATACAATGACGTTAGAGGAGTACCTTCTAATGCAGTAAGGTAATATTTTTGAAATATTTTGAAGGAGAAAGCCATAACTAGTTGAATTACTAAAAACATATGATATACTTGCGTACCCTCCTATCAGATATCAATGAACTTATAAAGAAAATATGTTTTATATTTCCGTCAAATGCCAATCAACGATTTAATTTGCATTAAAATAACATCTCCGTTATTGCTTCATGCTCACAGAGTATTATGTTATTGCTCTTACCCCTTTTTTGTAGCTTTACGAAACTATAGTTACTTGATTTCGATTTTTTAAACTTTCAAACTAGTCTTCAATGCAAAGTAGCGACTGTCGAGATTATATCTGAACTTGTTAGCTAGTTTTGGAGCATAGTTTTAATTTCGACGAAGTTAACGTTTCTACTATCCCTATACAATTGAAATACAACTACACGTTTTAACATTTAACAGATGGGAAGATCGAATTGATAAAGCAAATGCTATTAAATTCAATTTAATGTAACGAAAGCAATCCCGCATTAAACAAAGCGTAAAGGTAATCAAAAGAAATTTATCTTTAAGAAACAAGATCTATACCAACATTTCTTGACTGCATACATACATAATTAGTTATTATAACCCTTCAGTCAGGATTTCGACCTAGTTTCGCACACCACTTATGTTGTGTGCGTTAATTTTATACATGAGTGGCGGGACCTACAGTTTAAAGTCGACTCCGAACGACAAATTTTTGAGAAGCTCTTCATGGCAATTTTACTTTCAGAGTTTTTTGCCAGAAATCTGCTGAGAGGCAGTCACCGAAGAAATATTTTTTTTTCATATTTCGTTTTGATGCCTGACCTGGGATACGAACCCGGGCTTTACCTCTAATAAGCCAACACACTACCTACTAGACTACGGCGACTACTACGGGTAGTAAAATCCTTAGACTTCATTCTAGATGCCAAGCTTAGGTTAGGTTAGCTTAAAGAGTAAGTTGCCGTACACAGGAAAGTACACATGGTAGCCTATATGACTCATTGTGTTACCCAGTATGAGGTAAGCCTCCTTGTCATGACCCGTGATACATCGATGTTCAATCGACAATGGAATAAACGGTTTAATATATTGTTAATGTCAATTCAATATAAAGATTTTTATTTGCTTTGCTTTGTAAACAAAATGTTGCGAAAATTTTTTGAATAGAATCCACCAGTCAAATGCCTATTATAACCTGGAATCAGTGTCTCTAAATGAATGTGCAATAATTTTTAACAAATACAAGTTAAAGCACAAGACTTTGGTAGTAAATTAAACAAATCTATTAAGTTGTCTGACTGATCATACATACATACGTATGTACTTGCATATGTGCATACGTTTCCCTATTACAGTCAACCCTCCTATAACACGGTACTCTTAGAACGTGGTTTCCATATAACGCGGAGCTAAAATTACGACAGCCCTCCTTTAACGCAGTACTCTTACAGTGCGGTTTCCGTTCAACAACATCTTATAAGTTCCTTCCGCTAGAATTATCAATGAAGGAGATTATTCATCTGATCAGATTTTTAACGCTGATGAGATGGCATTATATAGGAAAAAACTTAAAAATTAAAGGCGTGCTCAGGGGTTTAAACTTTCAAAAAAACGTATCACCCTTTATGTGTGCAGCAATCTATAAGGGAGCCTAATGATAAAACCAATGATAATAAATCGTTCTTCAACTCCCCGTGTAATGAAAAGCTTTAATAAGACCCAATTGCCTGCATTCTGGCTGATCTAATAAGAAAGCTTAGATGACTCAAGGTTTCCATACAACGCGGTAGACGGTTTCCATAGAACACGCTACGAATTAGCCTGGTTTGTACGGTTAAATCCGAGTTTCTTATAGTGTGGTTTCCATACAACGCGGTACTCACTCACCGCGTTATAGGAGGGTTGACTTGGTTTGAATTGTATCGCTTATAGAAACTTTGCTTTTAAAAACACATCAAATTTTGTATTCTTTTTTTGTTGTTGTTAAATTTTTATTCTTTTTCCAAACAAATACAGTAGACTGTTTGAATGCAAAATTCATTAACGAAAATAGTACAATAAACACCTCCCCTTTGAATACCAGCACTTGACATCTTTATAACCCAGTCAATATTTTTATATTTATTTTATTCTGACATTTACGAGCATTATACAAAACGTATTCGTGTATATTGTATTGAGTGCGTGTATATATTTTTTTTTGTTTTCACACTCGTCATTTGTTTTTATGTGTGTTTAGTTGGAAATTGAAAAACTCAAAGATAAAGTATAAAAAAGGCTGACATCTGTCAGTGAGCTGTCATAACAAATCAAATAGGTTCACACCCGCATGCCGTATATTGGCGCATCTTCACACATCAAGTGACGTTGTTTTTTCTTCTGTCGACCGTCTACTGTTTATCACATTAAATAATCGTTCATTTATTCATTCATTCATTCATATGTGAGGCTAAATATTTCACCAGAAGATACTAATAAACTTAAACAGTCAAGAGGAATTGATAAATACACCTCTTGAAAGGATTTCGAAGTTATTTACACTGAAATCAATACTAATGATGATGAAAAAGTTTAGTAGCAGCAGAGTACTTCCGCACAGAGAAGTTTTTCTACAGAATTAAAACAAAAAAAAAGGAGTCTTTAGTCCTGTTAACGAAATTGGTTTCAATATTCATTTTATTCACGGCACGTAGATTATTTTCTACAAACGTTCGCATTGCTATTAACGCAGCACTTTCAATTACAATTGGAATTTCGTAGTTAAAATGATTGCAGATGAGTTCATACTTTTATTTTATTAGGGAAGGAATTAAATATATTCGTAATAGAAATTCTATCAACTTTTAATTGCTTGGTCGGAGGCTTTGACAAAGAGAAAGCTAAGCTTCTTTTGCTTTAGTGTTTATATATTGTAAAAATAATTACATCGGCTAAGCCCCAACGTTTAACGTTGTCCAGTAGATAGTGTGTTGGCTTATTAGACGTGAGGCGACAGTTCAGGTCCCAGGCAACAGCTAAGAGGATTTCAGGTTGCCACCACCGCCCGCCCTCCAAATACAATATGATTTAGTTATTCTTAAATAGTAATGAACTAAATGAGAATTATTTTTGCATTTCATTTGCGATTCTACGATCTCGTTGAATCGTAACACTTAAATAGAATTCTATGTGTCTGTGTGTGAAGATAAATTCTACAAAACCTGCAATGTTAATATTAACAGAGCAATGTCATGTGTTTAACAGAAAATACATAATAAACATATGATCATCGTACTATCATTAACCAAATATTAGAAATGGGTTGATGGAATGTGTGTCTTCCACTACAAAAAAGTTATTCTACAAACATTACAGTGTTTAGATAGATTCGGTAAAACTATTACAATGCTTTTGAAAATAATTATGGGATGTAGTGGGAGGAAGCATCAAGCTATATGAGAATTTAGTCCAATGGTTCCCTAATAATAGCTCAGTTTATTTTATAGAGTCGTCTTCATTACGCCAACGAGGGTAGCTTAGTATGCCCTATTCGATGTATACTTTTATCAACATTTGAGTCTTTTGCAAAGGTCCAACTAATACTATGAGCATTTCAAACTTTTTTTTGGCATTGTTACATATAAGGGGTGATTTTTTAAGAGCTATAGGAAAATTTCTCAAAAAAAAAAACACATAAAATTCAGAAAAATGCATGAAATCTTTATTTGAATCGATAGTACGATTCATATAATTTAATGTTTGAAGATTATTTCATGCAAATTTTGACCGCGACTGCGCCTCAAATGGTCCATCCGCTTAGTCCAATTTTGGCATACTCTTTCCAACATTTCGGCCGGTATCTCACGAATAAATGCTTCAATGTTGTCTTCCAATGCGTCAATTGAAGCGGGCTTGTCTGTATAGACATAAGCTTTAACATAGCCCCACAAAAAATAGTCTAAAGACGTTAAATCACACGATCTAGGCGGCCAATTGACGGATCCCGAACGTGAAATAAAATGTTCACCGAACTCGCCTCTCAATAAGTCCATTGATACGCGTGCTGTGTGGCATGTGGCACCGTATTGTTGAAACCACATGTCATGCAAGCCAAGCTCTTGCATTTTGGGCAAAAAAAAGTTGGATATCATATCACGGTAGCGCTCACCATTCACAGTTACGTTACGATTCGCAGCATCTTTGAAGAAGTACGGTCCAATGATGTCACCAGCCCATAAACCGCACCAAACTGTGACTTTTTCTGGATGCATTGGTAGCTTTTGCAATGCTTCTGGCTGATCTTCACTCCAAAATCGACAATTCTGCTATTTACGTATCCATTGAGCCAAAAATGAGCTTCTTCGCTGAACACAATTTTTCGATAAAGAAGTGGATATTCGGCCAACTTTCCAAGAGCTATTCACCAAAAATTCTGCGTTGCGGTAGGTCGTTCGGCTTCAATTCTTGCACCAGCTGTATTTTGAAAGGCTTCACACCTAAATCCTTCCACGTTGTTAAGTAACAGAGGCCCACTTGCTGCGAACGGCGATGAATCGATAATTGATGGTCATCATTAACACTGGCCGATACAGCTTCGATATTTTCTTCAGTTCGCACTCTACGTAAGCGTGTTGGTGGTTTAATGTCCAACAATGTAAATTTGATGCGAAATTTAGTCACAATAGCCCGAATAGCCGCTTCAGTGGGTCGATTAAACTGACCATAAAATGAAAGAAGCGCGCGATGAACTTTCTTAACAGATCACGCATTTTGATAATAAAATTCAATGATTTGCAAGCGTTGTTCGTTTGTAAGACGATTCATGGTTAAATTATAGACCAAACTGAAGATGTTTGGCAGTGAAACAAAACACGAAACGTGCGTGAACTGTTTAAACCAGTGCTGCCAAAAAGATAATAGCTAAAAAATCACCCGATATATACATAGGATCTTTCTCTGAGCGCTTCCTATCTTGTGTGTGTAAAATATATTCGAAATTCTTTATTCCTTTGAAAGGCATATTGAAGCCAATATGTATGGAGTATAACATCGTTGAAATGTCCATCACGACATCTCTACATTGAGAGCTGAAGAAATGTCGAATTTTCTAAATCAGGCTCAATTTGACTGATGGCATGTTGGCCTTTACCGAACGCTGTGTTTTCTGACTTATTCGCATGCACCTGCTACTGCTGATGAATAAACTAAGCATGTTTTCTGGCCAAAAAACTCTGAGTGTAAATAAAATTGCCATGGAAAGTTTTTCAAAAATATGACGTTCGGACTCGACTTTAAACTGTTAGGACCGCCACTTATGGATAATATTAACACACACAACAAAAGTGGTCTGAGAAGCTAAGTCGTAATGAGAAGTTATGTTAAGCCCCAATGTAAACCATACAAATTTATGCAAGTAACTTCGGTAGTATCATCCCGGTTAATTCCTTCACATCCCATTGAAGCGTAGAACCTTCATGTTATCTTAAAATGATTCAATCAATCCAGTGCTAGTTGACAAAACTGCGTACAAGCTTCTCGCTGTCTGTCTTAATTTTAATTGAGTTTGATAATTATACGAAATGATTTTTTTCCCCGCCCCAATGATATATTTTTTGAAATCCTTAAAATTGAACATTTCACTGTAGTGGTGTATTCGTTTTGTTGCTGTCATTGCTGTTGTACGTTTACGCACGATTTTCCCAAGATGTGTTGACAATTTCTCTCAAGTTTCTTCGTTTATTATTCCTTTTTTTTTCCTGTGTTTCTTTTTTCTTTTTTTTTGGTTTGCATAGCGACATCATAAAATCAAATATATCTTGTTGTCGTTGTCGATGTCGTTGCCGCTGTTGTTATATAAATTTGTATTGTCACAGCAATATCATCGTATGTATGCCTTGTTGCCGTTGTCGTCATTTTCGTCATCAACATTTCTTTCAGTCACGCCCTTTTTAAGTTTTAAACCAAATGAAAATGCTGAGTATTGCATCAGAGTTTATTTCTTCTTTCTTTTTTCTGTTGTCTAGTGTTGTATCTTTAGGTGGTTGTTGTTGTATTGCCTATTTTATATTTGCTAGTCATGTCTATGCATAAACACGCTCAGCATACATACACCAGCTACAATTTATCCCGTAAATATGCGTGAATTGCATGCTGTATGTGCCATGCCAGGCATACGTTTTATGATTTCAAAGTTACTATAAAAGGGGGGAGAGCGGAAAGAAAAAAGAATGGTTAAGATTTGCTTGAAAATTATCATAAATTATGAGTGATTGCCAGCTAAGCAGTGCTTGAAAAAGTTAAGTTAAAATTGTATCGCTTTACAAATACAATTTCTGGTTAAAAACAAAACGAAAACTAAACGAATGAAACCGCACAATGGCAAATGAAATAATTTGATTAGACAGACTCTAGTCTATTAAGTGGATTTCTGTTTATGATTTACCATCAATTGGATAACACTTGTACGAGAAATGAATGAGGAAGTTTTGAATTACACACAGAATATTGGATTTAGTGCTTGAGGAAGAAGAATGAGTACCAGGTGGGTGTGTTCATAAAGTTAAAAATTGAGGTTATATTTTAAGTAGATTTTTAGCTTTTAATAGATTAGATAAGGTATAAGGGACATAAGGTAAAGGGCTATAGATAAATTCCCAATTCCAATCCACTTCGATCCAAAGACATGATATCACCATGTAGGTCATATGACGTAATAAGGAAGTAAGCGTCAAAAACTGAATTTTACGGCAACGTAGTCTAAAACCAAAAAAGTGGCACATGGTCTCATATCAGTGATTGCAGTCTAGTGCCTGCTTTAGCTAACGTACCAGTGAACAGATTTTCTTTATTACCCGTCTAACCAGTAATCCAGGAAACAGCGAGTCCAGTCTAGTGCCTGCCTTAGCTAATGTACCAGCGAAAAGATTTTCCTCATTACCCGCGTAACCAGCAGTCCAGAAATATCTGCCACCTTCAGATCGGCATAAATGTTGCCCATATCTGATGCTGCATAAGTGGAATTGGATTGCGCTAAGCAAAGTTAGTTTGAAATAATTTTATGCTAGACAGCCTACTGATTGCTTAATTTAGTATTGTTTGACTTACTACTCGTTAAAAATAGATACCAATAAAGGAGGAATACGTAAAATTCGATCATGCTTAGTGCTGATTTCGTCAAGTACGTGCCAGTAATATGGAAAAGATTCATTTAGAAGATCTTAAACCGTACCACGAACAACACAAATGATATTGATTTAATGTAGCCAGGATCACAACCCAGGTTCTCACACAACGTTTGGTAATTTTATCCATGAGTGGATCTGACCTCTACTGTTAATGATTAAAGAAATTGAAGGAAATAATTCAATTATAACGACTAAAATAAATCAATAGAAAAGCACTTGTGTTCTACCATGACAATGTTATACCAAACACATCTTTGATGAACACAGAGAGCTTGGTTAGAAAGTTTTGATGCATATACCATATGGTCTGGACTTTGTACCTTCAGATTATCTATTGTTTTAATCTCTGCAAAACTCAATTAATGATGTAAATTTAAATTACATAAACGCCTGTATGAAGTGGCCGTAGCCTAGTATGTAGTGTATTAGCTTATTAAACGTGAGGTTATTGTTCAAACCCCAAGTAAGACATCTCCACCAAAACGAAATATGAGAAAATATTTCTTCGACGACTGCCTGTCAACAGATTTCTGGTAAAAACTCGGAGAGTAAATAAAAATTGCCATGAAAAAGTTTTTCAAAAATCTGTCGTTTTAAACTGTAGGTCACGCCACTTATGGATAAATTTAACACACACAACATAAGTTGTGTGAGAAGCTAGGACGTAGTGTATGTATGTAAATACCTGCAGCAAGCTGTTGCATCAGTTTTTGGCTCAGAAAACACAGAACTTCAATACTTATGGCATAAGGGCTTTACGCCAAGATTTATATCTTCATTATCTATCTAACGACACAAATTCTAGTATTTTTGTTAACCAATTGAACTAATCATCTACTATAATTATTGTATTCGAAAAATCCTATTGCGTATGATTAATATTAATTTATGTAACACTATGGCGTATGAGTAATATTTAATTATAAAAATAATAAATTTATGCAGTGAACATACATAAAATAAGAGAAAAAGTAGAATATGAAAACAAGAAAAATGTAATAAGAAATGAAGAATCATACAATTAATAGTAATTTAATATGTGTAATGAACACTTCATTGCTATAAATATATGGCTACTGGTTAATATCATACTCTTTTACAATTTTAGTTCGTCTTTCTGGCCACTTAATGTTTTCTAGGCCAAAACCAACCCCAAACATATAATCTTGACAATAATATCATTATAAAAAATTGCGCCAAAAACTAAAACAGAATAAAATCATATAAAATGAATGCCATTAAAACACAACACGTACTGACACTGACAACGATACACTGGGAGAAAAATACATGGAAAAATTATAAATAAATTTTTGGAAAGACATAGAAATCCTAGAGATGAGCAAATCAATTCATTTTGCATGAAAATGTTAAAAAAAACAGAAAGAGTTACTAGTTAATTTGGCCTAAAATTATTTTCACAGTGTACTAATGTTAATAATGATCAACTTGAGTACTTAAAGCACGTATAAAGAGAACTTTATTAAGATTCTCATGTACATGACGACTGTTTATTATTGTTTTGTGTTGTGCATAGAACGGGTATAAATGCTTGGAAGACCATTCATTCCAGAATTGGCTTAAATGAGGTGCAGTATTAACACTAACATGTATAAACAACAACAAAAACAAGTTCTTTTTCCAAGATGTCCAACCAAAAACAAAAAAAAGAAAAATACTAAAATGGTATCAAGTAGAAAGACTTGTTAAATAAAAGAAAAAGCAACAAGAAAAAGAATAAAAATAAATAAATAATAACCAAGAGATGATATCTAGAAGTTTAGTTTTTACAAAGAAATTTAATAACAAATATGAAGTTTATCAAAAAGGAATTCCTATGAAATTATAAAATATACACACATACTCGACTATATATGTATGTAAGTGGTCTGTAGTAAATGTGGTCAAGACCAAAGAACCAAAAAGAAAACAAAAAAAAAACAGAAAAAGTTGAGAAGACTTAAGTGCAGCATGCAATACATAATTCATAAAGAAGCACATTTAGGATTGTGTTTCTTTTTTTCTTAAGAACATAAGTAAGATTCCAACTCAGAATATTAAAAGTATGAAATGCAATGATCCTCCCCGAAAGTTGAGGTATCATTTAGACCAAAGGTCAGGGCCAACAGTCTTAAAATTAAATGTTTTTCAATGCACAATAACTGTCCGTTCTTCTCAGATGTACATCAGAGAAGTCATGAGCATCAATACGGTAATGAGAACGTCTGTAGTGGAATGGAAAGCCATGATCTGCTAGAAAAGAAGAAGAACAATTAAGGTATGTCGTTACACTAACCGAAGGATACACCGTTTAACGGAGACAAAAATTGTAAAACTCTGTACTAATTTTGGTTTATTCATCACCAACCTTCGAATGAAATTATCCGGAATCCCTCGATATTCATGGACAGACGATAAAGTACCCTTAATAAGTGTTTTAATCGCAGCATAGCTGTCTGTGTAAATCAGAAGATTTTCGGAAAAATCTTGACACCAATCATCCAACATTGCATAGATTTCAGTACGAAAATGACCTCGCTTTAGAACATGCTGCAGTAGTTAGGAATTTATCCAAAATCCCTCGATATTCATAGACAAGCGATAAAGTCACGTTTATAAGGGTCTTAATCGCAACCTAGCTGTCTGTGGAAATCGGAAAAGTCTTGCCAACATTGCATAGATTTCAGATTTCTCTCGATATTTATAGACAGGCGATAAAGTCACGTTTATAAGGGTCTTAATCGCAGCCTAGCTTTCTGAGTAAATCTGAAGATTTTCGTGAAAATCTTGCCACCAACTAACCAACATTGCATAGATTTCAGAACGAGAATGGCTTTGTTTTGAAATATGTTGCAGTGATCAGGCCGCCTTGATGAAAGTGTAATGTTAGGATACATTACGTATTCCACCACAGCCTACGCTGTTCAGCATTTTGAAGTTGTCAGTATAGATCTAAAGGGCATTACCTAGAAGATTTCAATTGTTAGACCATACCTGTCCATATTCCGAATTGGGGCAGGAGTAAATTGTATAAGGTCGGAGGAGAACCAAGTAGTTCTAGCAAATATGTATATCCTTAGTTGAAGTAGAATAGAGTGCACTGGTGATCAGGACGATTGACTCTTTAAAAAATAAGAACAGTAACGCAAAGTAGATTCTACCATGGGTTAGATTTATGATCAAAATGATATTTCTCTGCGCACATCACCTAAACTCTTGTTACAAAGAGAAAATTCATTTATTCTGCATTAAATAGAATGAAAATATGTTTCACTAGGACAACACTAACACTACGCTACAAACAGATGGTCAGCTTTGAACATTTGATCTGTTTAGGTAATTTGCAAAATAAGTTCCTCAATTTCAAGCAATTATTGAAATTTTTCTGTACCTTTCCAACAATGGCCTCTACCATCTTAGATCACCTTCTCAGAGGACTACAAAAAGTCATGGCATGAGGAAAGTCGAATTAGTATTTTCAGCCAGGCTTTATTTATAATAGTATCTGATATAGCTCCAACGTTTCCCCATCAAATAAGCGCTTTCTAACCCAATATTACTAATTTAAATTGTTTCTGCATGTTTTTGAATAAAAGTCTTAAGCGCACTTAAAGGCTCACCAATTTTAACCCCTGGTGTCAGGCTGTAATTACGCATTTTTTCCCTGACTTAATCTCTTAGTATTATAGTCCATCTTCTTCCCCAAAGTCTAAAAATTTATTGTCCATAAACCTTATGGGATATCATATTGACTGTGTTTCTTTCAGTGAAGTCTTAACTATTGAAATCTCAAGCAATTATTTCATTCTTTTACATTCTGGCAAACAAGTAGTTCATGTTGTGGCTTCAAAAAAACCAAGAAAAAGACTGAAAAAGAACAAAACTAAAGATAAATGTTACTTTAGCATTCACTCTACTATTACTTACTCACCGTTTGAATGAATTAATGAATGACTGACTGTCTGTATGACGGCTGTTTTCTTTTATTTTTCATTGTTACTTTGCTGCAGTTGCTGCGTTTCTAACTTGAATTTTTGCGAACTGTCTGGCAACCGGACTGCCTGCCTGCACATTTGCAAATGTTTTCAAACTGACATTTTGTTTCTCCTTTTGCTTGGTCGAACTCGTACGAAGCAAATTAAAAGCAGTAGAAGAAGAGAAACCAAATAAAATGAAATAAAATTTATTAATTCGCAATAATAAATTTTTGTGTCTTTCATTTCGATTGGTATCGAACGATAATTACAGGTTTCATGCAAGAAACTCTACATTTTAGCCCCCTTCTGCCATGTTACATTTTGTAGTCGCTACATACGAGTAACTGCAGCCGTATTTGAGATTCCAGCGTTTTTTTCTGTCTTTCTTTCATTCGTTTCATTGACCAGCATTAATAATTAATTGTGGCATTTGGTTTTGGCTGCGTTTATTATTTTTTACTCTTTTTTATTTTGGCTCGATTGAGTCCAATTGAAGTTTATAATAATCACATACGTATCATAGGCGCGTTCTTTGTGTTTGAGGAAAGTAAAATCAAGGAAAAGGAATTTTAAGAAAAACTAAAAAAACAGGAGCATAAATAATGATTTCACTAATATGTGCTGCAAGTAAATTAATTTAAGTGGCACAATGACTAGAATGTAGATTTATAATCGATTGTTCATAGAAACATTAGATGTTTATCCTGTTAGTTTGATTATGCGGTTCTATGAATACAGATTCGAAGTTTTGAAATTTAAAAATATGTTTTCTTACATTCGATTGCTCACAGTTTTAGTTATAAATACACTTTAAAGTTTTCCAAGCAGTTACGGTTAAATAGGATGAAGTGAGAATGACTTTTCATCTGAATCGATTTACTTAAGACACCAGGTCCATTGTGATACCCGTACAGCGTGTTTGGTAATTCAAATAAATACGCGAAAGTAAACCGAAGAAGTTACTTTTTATGTCCTTGTTTCTTGGGCTATACATATGAACATAATTGGTCATTATAACCCTTTAGTCAGGATTACGATGTAGTTTCTCACACCACTCACTTAATGTCGGCTCCGAACGACCGATTTTTGACAAACTTTTCATATCAATTTTTTTCTATTTACTCTCAGAGTTTTTGTCAGAAATCTGCAGAGAAAAAGTAGCCGATGAAACACTTTTTCATATTTCATTTTACAGGAGATGTCTTGCCTGTGGTTTGAACTGTGACTCCTCGTCTAATAAGCCAACTAGACTACGGTGACGACTTGGGCTTGAAGAGTTGAAAAAGTAGTAAACCAGTACTCATCGAAACAATAAATTTCATATCGGAGCCAGGCGATAGAATTTTGAAAGCATTTATCTATGTGTGTTTCTCTCTGGCGAAAATAGGAACTGTTTTATACTCTCCTCCCGTTATTTGATCTCCACAGCTGCGGAAGTACATTTTGCGCCTAAAGACGGTGTCTTTTTATATTACCTGTGTGTTTATTGCAAAAATGGGGTCACATTTGTCTGACAATCAGGAAGTTATTCTTAGCTGTCAAACAATAAATTGCAAATTCCTCACGTTTTACAAATACAACGGAATTAATATTGTAGTGCCAACACTGGTAAGCCTATCTGCTCTCACATTCCAGTTTATGTTCCTATAACCCGAAACCAATGTAAGCAATTAGAAATGAACGACAGTCAAGTCATTTTCCCATGCTAAGCAACTGAAATTTTAAGCTTTAAAATGGCGGAATGGCTATGCGTTCATAAAAATTAGAGCTTATCTCTCAATCTCCTTGACTGAAAGTATTTTTGTGTAGTAAATGCTACAATGATCTGAAAACATCCTTGGTATATACAGATGACATTTCTATTAAAACATTTCCAAACATATACTCCAAAGCGTCCTGGATTTATCCAGATATTCTCTACTCTAATGAGAATTATTTCTTCTTTAGGTGAATTCATGTCTTCTCCGCAATTACTGTTGTCTTCGGAGCAAAACAATATATCAATTCCCGTAGTTTAAGGTTGAATCCAAGAGTAAAATTCTTCAATCTGCATCTATTTGGTTTTTTTGTAGGCAAAGTGCTTCCGATTATGCAAAATGTGTCAAAGAGTTTTTCCTGATCTTTTACTACCATGAGAGTTACGAAGAACAAAACTCTTCAATCTGCATCTATTTGGTCTTTTTGTAGGCAAAGTGCTTCCGATTATGCAAAATGTGTCAAAGAGTTTTTCCTGATCTTCTACTACCATGAGAGTTACGCTTAACTGTCACATACGATATGTCATTCAATCTTCATTTTTTCTTCACAGTTTTGTTGAATAGTTTTCGATTTAAACACTTATAGTTATTGATTCCTTTCAGAGATCAGAGAACATAGGCAGTAGCATTTATGCCCAAATGTATTCCAATTTCCAATTGATTGGGAGAGGAAAGCCATGGCGGACATATGAATACACAATTTGTTTTATTCAAATTTAGAGTTCATAATTCCTCATTACAACCCTTCACGACCTAGCTTCTCATACAACTTATGTTGCGTGTGTTAATTTCACACATGAGTGGCCGGACCTACCTAAGGGCGACAGATTTTTTTTGAGAAACTTTTTCATTGCAATTTTAATAACTCTCAGAGTTTTTGAAATCCGTTTCCTGGTTTTGTTCGAGATGTATGACCTGGGGTTTGAATCGAACCTCATGTCTACTAGATTACGGACTATCTCCTAGGGCATATATCTTTATATGATTTATATAGATTTGCAGAGGCATTTCAGGAATATTAATATGTATATTGATATTTGTAATTTATCTTTCAGCGTAGCGTTTCCAAATTGTTCAAAAACCGAGGTTGTAAAGGTTTGTTTTCCTTAATAATTGCTATACACAACGAATCACGTGCGTTTCGCAGAACATGCAGATTACAGGCTTGAGGATACGAGTGATCTGTAAAGATCGTCAAATGTCTCCAAAAAAGAATTGGACTTTAATACTGCCATAAGGACAGACATAATTGGTCATTAAAACCATTTAGTTAGGATTACGACCTATCTTCTCATACTTATGTTGTGTGTGTTAATTTTATAAATGAGTGGCAGGATCTACAGTTTAAAGTCGACTTGGAACGACAGATTTTTTTAAGAAAATTTTCCTGGCAATTTTATTAATTCTTAGATATTTTGCCAGAAATCTATTGAAAGGAAGTCGCCAAAGAAATATTTTCTCATATTTCGTTTAGTTTGAGATGCCTGACCTGGGATTTGAAAGGTCAGACTGCTGGCATAAACATTTTGTGACAATGAAAAGACAAAACCGAAAACATTTGAACTTAGAAATGCTTGTGTTTATATGTAAGTCGTAAGTGTTTTTGCAGTTGCCATAAAAGAAAAATGAATAAATTTACTCCAATAAATAACACAACAAGCCATTTATGAGTTTATCTCCATAAAAGGTACAAACGAATCAATAAATAATGATTTTAAGATTTAAATAAAAAAAAAATGTTAAGTTAAGATAATTATAAGTATTATAACATAAACTTGTAATTAAAAGTAATTAAGCAATTACTGATGAAAAACTCAAGTAAATTATTACCAGATCAGTGGCATGATGTATGAACACTATGGAAGAAATGAAATGAAAAAAAAAAATCGTAAACGGCATAAGAGAATAAAATTTATGTGTCACATAACAACACCTTATTACACCATAAATAAAAAGAGTCTAAGCCAGTCTTTATTGCCTTTTGTTTTTTCCATTTATGTTTTGATATTTAATTGATCGTTGTAAAACGAAATGTTTTCTTTCTTTTTATTATTTTTGTTGCCTTTGTTTTGTTTTTGCATTAAACCACACTAAACAGTAGCATTTACTATAAAATAACATGCGATTAATTACAATAATTTTTACTTAATTTAATATCACACTTGTACTATACGTACGTAACGTACATACATCTGCATACATATAGTATATACCATACGTAACACTCACTCACTTACTCACTAAGCCAGTATTTGCGAGTGAAAATTATAACAACATACTCTCGTGATAGCCTCCGGTTATAATCCATCAATTGAGAACCCATTCATAACAATTCATTCATTTTGCGTCCCTTTATGCTTTTGCTGATACTGATTCAATCAGTTTGTACATCGTCACAGCCATAACATGGATGTGGTACTTTAAGCAGAGTACCTTTTGGCATAGGTTTGGTACTCTTAAACCGGCCGATTGCTGCTCTCTTTACACCAATCAATTGTTGAATTGATTGTCCCTTTAAAGTACATACAAATTCGTATAATTTAAGGAGAGTTTTAAAATATTCTGTGGCACAATTTAGAAGACTCAGTGTGTGACAGCACTGTCTGCATTAACTGATAAAGGTAACTTAAAATATTAATACTTTATTTAGTTCGTTTTAAGGTAATACGCGTAAGGATATATTTGTTATATTTTCTCGAACTACTCACAAATGAGGACCTCAGCAAACTTAACACGTGAACAAAGTGTTTAAATTTATAATTGATAATGGAGACAATAGCCTCGATGTACATATCTAATTGGAAGATAATAGTTATAGCAGTTAGGTAGTGTGTTTACTTATTAAAGGTGAGGCCGCAGTTCAAAACTGAGTTAAGACGTCTCCAGCAAAACGAAATATTTTGTCGGATTTCTGGTAAAAACTCTGAGAAAGTAAATAAAATTGCCATGAAAAGTTTCTTAAAATTATGTCGTTCGGAATCTACTGTAAACTGCAGGTCCCGCCACTCATGTATGGATTTTAAACAGAAGTGGTGTGAGAAGCTTGGTAGTAAGCCTGACGGAGAGTTTGTAATGACCAGTTATGTATGCTTGTAATATAAGATATGTAATCACCTTTCACGTCTCGATTTAATGTAATTTAGTCAGGTCGACGGGCTGTCTTTTGATTCAACGAACCAGTCATTCAGAATCTTGAGAAAACCGACGATCCTATGGAAACTTACACAAGTCATCCCTTCAAGGTCAGAAAGAAAACGGTCTCTCAATAATATATACAAAACCGAAATTTAAATTCCAATCGGAAGCATATTGCTTTCAAAATATCTATGTATAGTTAAACCAACAATCACAGTCTTTTCGACCACTTTTAGGGGTCGCCGTGGTCTAGTAGGTCAAAAAATAAAAAAATACAAAAAAGTATTTTTTCGGCGATTTCTTCTCAGTTTCTCAAAAAATCTGTCGTTCAGAGTCGACTTTAAACTGTAGGTCCCGCCACTTATGTATAAAATTAACACACACAACATAAGTGGTATGAGAAACTGTGGGCTTCTTGGGGACGATTGCCTGTAGACTGTCTAATGGTGAAGGTATAGCAGTGGCCATTTTATAGTCACCTAGCAGCAACTCGTTTCCTTGCCGTTCGCATCTTCCCCCTTTCCTAAAAAACCTGCATAATGCACTGCATGAGAAGGGGCCATCCCCTGAGTGCTGGTTTCATAAAAAAAAAAAAAAAAACTTACGCCAAAGTTCTGCGGTACTTATAAATACAACGGGCCGCTATGCGTGCATCAAATCTACCACTCCAACCTATTCCGATACTCCTACTAATATGACGTTATATCCTGCTAAGGCATCAATTAAGGGGCACTGAAGTAGAGTAGATAAGAAGAAGACATGCGAACTTAAATATTAATATTCACTGAGTTCTTGAACAGTTCGCTACCGGATATGGGTCTACAAGTAGTAAAGACTCAGGCAAAAAACGTTGTTACTTTCAAATCTAATCTTTTCACAGATCCGAAGGTCATCAATGGTTATCTTAATGTTAACTCTTAAATCTTCTATGGCAGTCATAAAAAACACTTTAACGTTAGATCAAGTGGCGATGGTTAGGACCACAATTAATGATTAACTCAAATGAAGAAAACGAAGAAAATTGGATTAATGCTACGCTGAGCTGTATAAAGGAAGCAGATGGGAATCCAAAATTGCCCAGTGCGTGAAGGAACTCCAAAAAATCTAAATTTTCTGACTGTTAGACCTTAACATTCGCAGTACATATGAATAAGTGGCACTCTCTTTTTTCTTTTTTTTCTAAAAGGGACCCTTGGATCTACAAATAGTGAAAAACTCAGACAGAATTAGAATCTATCTTTCAAGAAGATAGATCGAAAGGTCATCAAGTATTATTATTTACATACTTCCACATTCTACTCTATTCTAGTTATAGGAAAAGGTTACATCAAGTTAGTTGGCTATTTAAAGCAAAACATGATTAACTACAAACGACATTAAACACTGGCTGCTAGACCTATGACTCATATAAGCTCTTAGAGTTTCTGAAGTGATATTTAATAATTTTTTCCGCGCAGCTATTGTACCTATTATACAATGGCTCGTGCACAGCGCTATGAGGTTAGAAACAAATTACATATGTGTAGAGTACTCTGTTCAGTGCTTTACCACAGAAAACTCTGCAAATTTTCCTTTCACAACAGACACAGAATAGTAAATGTCCGAATAGAATGTCATGTTCATCACTTCTTAGATTGTGACCGATGGCTTGCTATGTGGAGGAAATAATGCAAATATTAGCGAGGAGCTGTAGCTCGTTCTTACATCTGAAAACTAAACTCGAGTTAGGTGACATCAGAGTCTCGATACTAGCTTTTCAAAATCTCGAGAAATTCTCAATTTTTCTAGCAAAACCATGATTCCAGGACATTTAAAAATCGTTAAAATTTCGTTGTGTAAAATGCCATGGTTCTGTGTAAAGTCGGCAGATTCGAAGAAAATACTAGCCGCAACCCGATCCTGGATACGTCTGGGCACATTACTGTATCCAGAATCCGCAGGCTTTCCTTTCCTGGGTGACACCAATGGTGCTGGTAAAGTAGAGAGGTTGTTATGTTTAATATCACCATGGTCGTCAACTTTTGAGAGGATCTTGTTATAGGCTTGTGATATTGCTTTCATTGCATACTGGTTTGACGTGGTGGGTTCCAAGTCCTACGCACCAGTCAAATTTAAAATCCAAGGGATTTGACTGCGCTGAACACATTAGTTAACATATAGCGGGTGCTAGAATGACATCCTAGAGGGTCTACAAGGAGGATACATGCCAACTTGATTAAAGCAAGAGAAGGATCGTTTTGGCGGTCGCCTTGTTGACCACAATCAGAAACTTGAACTTGTTTAAATGCCTCCCATCCCATACCACATAACTTTAACTAAACTATCTAAATAAAGGAGTTTAGAAGAGATAATAGGGATATATAAGATGAATGCTTGTAACTGTTAATGTCTCTTGCAATAAGAGCTTTGACACAAGCTATCTATCTATCTGTCAGGAGAAAGGCTTTGAAGGCGACCTAAAATTAGGTTTTATTTCAAGTTTGCAACTTTTCTTCTGTCCCTAATCAAACATTGCGTATGTATAAGAATTTTTCACATAAAATTGAAGTCGAAAAAAACCCCATCATTAAAATGTGCAAACGAACATTGTTTAAAACATTAACATTAAGAAGAACACTTATGAGATGTCGTTTTTATAGCCAAACGATATTGTCGGTGCTGAAGTATTTTCATCATCAACATCATCGTCATCGTTTGTCGAAACAACAGAAAAATTTCATTTTTGTTTGTTGTTGTTTTAGCGTTTTTCTGTTTTTAAATAATAAATTACAATAATTAAGAGCAATGAAGAGCAAAAGGTTGTAATTCACACACAAAAGCGCCCCATGTTGGCACCCTCTTAAATTTAACTACAGGCTTTAGCCACTTTTTTAAGCTCGAGTAATATTGTGTTACTGTTACTGTTAGTGTTCGTGTTCGTGTTGTTGTTGTTGTACATTTTAGCCTTAATAAAAAGCTCTTAACAATAGTCAGCAATTTTAAGTGAAAATTTGTGATCCTCAAATCACAAAGATGTGGAGAGAGAGAGAGAGTGTGAGAAGACAACATCATTTTAAACATGTACTTAAAAAGGAACAGCAACAACAACAACTAACACTAACAACAAACAAGAAATAATACCTTGAAAATGTATATTATTTTGGTTTGACTTGAAGTATGTACATTTAAGACAACAAACCTCAAACGAAACAACACAATCAAACTCAGCACGTCACTCCCTCAAACGTCAACACAGCAACGCAATACCCCAAACGAAATAAAACTCCAATACCAAGATCAAAAGCTTCAAAGAAAAAGGAAACGATCAAGACTAAGACTACCATGACAACAAAAAAAACGACGAGTAGGTTAACATTGGTTTTTTTTTTTTTAACAGTGTATAGCGCCATCATTGTACTGATATTGCATGGCATGATCAATTTTTCTGCTGTAATGGACTGGCGTGGACTGGTCTGTACTGAAGTACGACGACGACGAGTTGACTGAGTGAGTGAGTGGTTTAGTGTAGCAGAGCCTGTCGATTTTGATGGGTTGTGATTTTAGCTTTTTGTTTTGTTTCTGCCACTTTGTCTTTAGAAAATGTTGCTGATGGTGGTGGTGGCCTGTACAGTTTAAATGCGTAACCAGGTAAAACAGCTAAATGAGTAGTTTTCGTTCACAAAACCCATAGCTTTGAGTCACAAGTTGTCATGAAGTTACTCAAGTTTGAAATAAAGCTACTTAATGGTTATGAATTTATTAATACAATAAGAGTTGCCAAAGTTCATTTTTAGCAAAGTACTTTAGAATTATCAAGTGCATCAAATTACCATAAAATATCTTTTCAAATCAATCGGTTGTTGGGAGTCGGTATTAAGTTTTAGGTCCACTGATGAATAAATTGTAATTCTGCCTAAAGAATTGTTATGGTCAGTAATGTACAAGTATGTCTGTATGGAAGACCACTATCTCATAAATTACAGCTCTTTTGTTGTCTTCCGGGACTGGAAGTGGAACTGAAATATACACGAGAGACTTCACGTTAGGTGAGGTTAGTTTAGGTGGCGTACCCTTTCCAAGGAAGAGGTTCCACTTAGGCCCATTATGATACCATAATAAATTCTACCCCGAGGTCAGCCATTCCCAAGAGAAAAAACCATTCCAAGTCCAAAAGAAATCTTGCTATTGCAACAATCTTTATATTAAAGAGCTCGGTGAACGATGTCAGAAACTGACACATGAGGTGAAAGACAGTCTCTTCCTCCTCCTCCGACCAACAGAATTCCGAGTCTTTCGGCATGCCTAACAAATGGACAGTGGCCCGCAAGAATCGCTATTGTGCGATTGATGTTCATATGGTTTAAAAACAGAAGTGGGTCAGTCCTCTTGTTGTCCATACGTGTCCAACAGAGTCCTTCGTGCTGCCAACGAGATTAAGCATCCATCAAATTAATCGAAGCAATGCCATGTAAAATGTCGGAGAAACTATGAAGGCTATATTGCCTGGTGGGGTTAGGCGCAATGCCACCTCCGTGTTTTTGCCGTTTGCAGTCTACTCTTCTTTTTAATACAGTATTCCCTCGATTTACGTCGTAGAATGTTCCGGAAAAAGGCGACGTAAATCGAATTTCATATTGCTCATACTACAAAGTAGTATGTTTTTAACAAGGAACTTAAAAAAGTTACAGTAATCTTTCGATTTACGTCACAGTTGGTTCAAAAAAAAGCGACGTAAATCGAATGACAACGCAAATCGAAGTTGAAGGGAACAAAAGTTTTTGACGACGTTAATCGAAACAACGTAAATCGAGGGAATACTGTATCTTACTCTCTACTGTTTTACATACCCATCTTTGGAATTACAAAACAGTCTTTTTGGCAGAAAATCTTAGCCAAGTAGTTTGTTGACTACCCAGGCAACCAACAAACATACATAATTAGTCGTTACAATCCTTCAATTAGGATTACGACCTAACTTCTCACACCACACTATATGAGTGGCGGGACCTACAGTTTAAATCCAATTCCGAACGACCAATTTTTTTGAGAAACCTTTCATGGCAATTATATTTAATCGCAGAGTTTTTTGGCCAGAAATCTGCTGAGAGGAAGCCGCCAGAAAATATATTTGTTTCATGTTTCGCTTTGTTAGAGATGTTTGACCTGGGGCCTTAAGTTTAATAAGCCAACACATTACCTACTAGATTTCGGTGAGTTCATAGATAAAGACAATTTATTGTATAACTACCAATAACTACAGGCAAGGAAAAAAGATAGGCAGGTTAATGTGGTCCATTTTGATACTCCTATGAATTATACCTCTTAAGCGTGGAACTATTCGGAGCTCACAAGCTTTTTCATTGTTTCACGACAGTTAATGGATTTCAATAGCAAGACAGAGCCCCTGGTTATTCTTCCTTCTGTCATATAATGTCGGGCATGTAACCATGTAACCTTGTTTATCTCTACAATTTCTGCAAAAGAAATTGTCCAGACGAACTTCTTTACAAATATGAAGTGGAAAATGAATCGCATTTAAAAGTTTGTATATTTCCGACGCATGTTCCATTAACAAGTTTTACGCTCCCCTTTATACTTTCAATTAGTGTACATACATAACCATGCATACAGTATGTATGCATTAAATTTAACACGAATTATAACAATCATTTATTAATTATCTCATCACTACACATTGTGTATGTTGTATTAACATGTATGTATGTATATACATATGTAATGTATGTATTGTAATTAACAATATTTGTATGCCATTTCGCTTAACTGCAAGTGATTTCAATCTAAAATTAAAACCAAAAAGGAAAAAGGAAATACAGCTGCTTTAAATTCAGTCAAAAATATTTATCAAAAATTTTGCTATCGATTTGCCCTAAGAATGAATATAAAAGCTCATGCTGAACAACTGAAAAAACAAAAAAAGAGAAACTCCTGCTAAAATAAAACAAAAAAGTGATGATGTTTGACATAAACAAGCGTTGCATTTCATCAACTTAATTTGCTTAATAACAATTATTAACTGGGTTGCGCCTGTGCAACCGCACTTGAGCATTAAGAGAACATCATACGGACTGAGTGACTGATCCTACTCGCAGCCATAAAATATAAAATAAAACTGCTTGTTTTGCAATAATAATAAACAAAAAAACGGCATATGTTTCGGCTGATTGACTGGATAGATGGCTGACTGGCTGGCTGGCCGAAAATGGATAATCAACAAAAATGATTTGTCAAGTTTAAATATACACTTGCATCGGCGATGATGATGATCTATAGTTTACAAAATACTCCAATTAAAGATATTTGTTGCCCAGAAATAAAGAGCAGAATAACAGCAGTTTCATATTTTTGCTTCAAAAAGTAATAAAATTAATATTTATTGACTCTCTCTTATAGTCTTAGAGCAGATAAAAAAATTTTATTTTAGGACTGTAAAGGCGACTGCAAAATTTGCTACTAAGTATAACCATACAAATTGAAAAGATTACATTGCCTTTGTGTTGATTTTAACATTTAATTCATTGATGCATACATGTATTCATGGACACCACATCCAGTTATTCCATTATCAATGATGCATGCGAGTTTGCTTTATTTGGGTGGCATCTGCATTGAACGTCGACTCCAAACTTCAGATATGAGAAGATTTTTTTAATACCTTAATCTCACACCGAAAAGATTGACAGACAGAAAGTCGTCCAAGCATATATTTTTTAAAGATATCAGAGTTGAGATTTGAACTCAGAAGTCTTATTTAGCGAGCCACCTCAGTACCCTCTAGAATGCATATCCATACTAGCGTCACCGCTTGATAGGGGTTATCTTGCACTTTATTTTGTGTTTACATCTGGCTAAGCCTTGAAAAATTCTTGTCTCTCTGTACAAAAATTAAATTATCGTGGTCTTACTGTAGTTACGGGCAGTTTTGTGGTTCTTATTGAGGATTGAATACAACCTGATTTGGGAACACCAAGACTCTGAGGAGTAAATCTCGGTAAAAGGAAGTTGGTTTATTCCTCAAGAAAACGAGCCTTCGACTCTGCGAAGAGGCGCATTTCCTTGCGCCTACATACAAATACAATTGGTCATTAAAACCCTTCAGATAGGATTACGACCTAGCATCGCACACCACTCATGTTGTGTGTTTTAATTTTACACATGAGTGGCTGGACCTACAGTTTAAAGTCGACTCCGAATGACAGATTTTTTGAGAAACTTCCATGGCAATTTTATTTACTCTCAGAGTTTTTGTTTGCTAGAAATCTACGGAGAGGAAGTCGCCGAAGAAATGTTTTTTCATTTTTCGTTCTAGAAATGATTGTCTTGGGGTTTGAACCGTGGCCTCACGTCTAATAAGCCAACACACTACCTACTAGACTCCTTGTGTCTATTTTAGATAAAAGGCTGTCTTAGACGTCGAATATGGTTACCAGAATGAAAAAGGCAGATGTTTCTCTCCAAGCATGCAATAATATGTTAAGAAGGGTATGGGTTCTGGTCAAAGACGACGCAGTGGACCTACGCAATAGTCAATCTTATCTTGAACTACGAATGCTTGGTATGGTGGTAATCCTTTTTGGTTAATCTCATCCTTATACGGGGAATACAGAGAGCCCCATAACTAATAAATTGTCTACGTGGGCGTTAGAAACATTTCTTTTCACTGGACGTTTACCTTAGAGGCTCAGCGGCTGATACTAATCAACTCCTCTGGGCAACTGTCCACTGGCGAATATTGGTAATTCCAGGGAACATTGATTACACGCCACCACATAATAATTTGTCAAATAAGTTCGGAATGACCGTTTTGGTGGGGAATGGTAATATAACCAATGATTTATACAGAAATTGCAGGGAGAGGAAAGTGGTTGTTTACCTTGTATTGGTTTCATGCCCAGCTTAATTTTCGTGGCTGAAAGAAGTGCTTGAGCTAGACGTTCGATACAACTAATCTACATCGGGAATGGACATTGATAAACTAGGTGGCTATATCAGGTGAACCGGATAGAAGAATGTGGAAAAGATAATCATTGTAATAACAAATGTGGGTCTTACTAGCCATTATATGGCAGATTGCTAACACTTTGATTGTGTTAAAAGTGCTTCTGGGCTTGTTACAGAATAGATCATAGTATTTGAACAAAACATTGGACATTTTAAATAAGATTTCATGTGAAAAAGCGATTCGAGAATTGTTTTTAATAAAATAAAAATAAAAGATCTTTAAGAATGTCAATATGCGAAATCATAAATTAAGCTGGTCACCTTTCAGAAGCTGAATTCGACTTTGGTGCATATTTTAGAGTGCCAGCTTACCGGCTGGATTTCAGACCAAAAGTGCCAATCATGTTACCATCACAACCCTTAACGTAAAATAACTGTTTCATTGAGGTAGTATTTCTTCGCAACTGTGATTTATTATCGAATAATATTTATTGATGTAAGTGTGCATGTATGTATGAATATTCGTATGTGTGTCATAAAAGCCAAATCATTTTCAATACTCGAATAGTGAGTGGAACATGTCGCGCCATCTGCTATGTTTTGGTCAATTTTCTTTAAATTGTTTGATTTGTTGTTGTTGAAACTATTTTTGTGGTGGGGGTAGTAGCAGAGCGACCGCCACTCGACCGACCACTGCTCATACCAAGTATCACATGTTAAAAGTTGAATCTTCGATTTCTGTTTCGCTTGTTTCTCTTGGATTTTTACTTGAGTTTTGTTTTTCGTATGCAATTCTATTCATTTGTTAGACGTCCGTCTACGACCCACTTCAAAGTGATTTACGATTTTCTGATACGCCCTCTTTTTTGGCCTAGCTATGATATATTTTTTCTTGTGGGGGTTTTGTTAAGAGAAACAACAGCAGCAACAACAACAACAGTGATACTTAATAAACATTCTAAACATTTTCAAAATAAACTCGTATACGAATGGAATGATGATGGTTTGTTTCTTCTCTCTTCATTCCGTCTATAAATGAAATTAAAGCTAAAAAAGCAAGCAAGTATGCAACCAACAACAACAATCACAGCGGCAGCAACAGCAGCAGAAGTTTTTCTTTTTTTGGAATTTCCAAATAATTTTTATCTGCAATGGAAAAAAAGCAAAAACTTTTTCTATTTGTGATGGTTTTTAGTTCGTATAACTGCAAAACCTCAACTTGAGAGAGAGGAGAGAAGTAACGGCAAATCAAGTGGCAGTTTATCTAATACAAATTGTACGAATGATTGTTATTGTATTGGCAGCAATTGTTTGTTGAAAAACAAGAAGACACGGAGAGATGTATCCTTTAGGTGGACCGTTCAAAGAATACTGCAAGTTACTTTCTTCTCTGTTGATGGGCTATTGTAGGCCTTAGCAAATATCATAATGATGAGTATGTGATGGTTATTACTACTAGCAGAGCTTTAAAGGTATGAAATATTTTAAGTCAACCCGACAAATTGTATCACAACTACTAGGCATCAAATATTTATGTTTTTCAGTTATTTATTCCTTTATTAATTAGGCTACAATTACAAATTTTATTATAATTATTACTAGCTAGATATGGCTCCTATTCGTTAAATGCATCGTTTTGGAAATAAGTAGCCGATTTGAGTATGAAAAGACTATGTAAAGTTCATGGACATTAGATTTGAATCTGTTCATATTGTGATTGAAAAGCCTTCTGAACGAACAGAGTTCCCAATAGTGCGTTTAAAGAACGAATTGTTTTTGCAACGCGTTCTGCTATCCATTAGCCAATCGATCACGAACGGATGTGCTCTAGGAGTTACATGAATACTACGTTAATTTTCGTTGTGATTTTTAGCAACATTACTACGATGCTTCAATGGATCAATAGAGTTTGATATCTTACTGTCATCAGTGGCTCCTACTCAATTTTCTGTAAGAGATCGGGAGACCTTAAATATAAATTTCGAGTCACATGTTCCGTTAGATATATGTATATATACAAGTGGAGTAAATTGTAGAGACATCAGATGGAGTGAAGTATTCAATACTTCTTTGCATACTAGAAAGATATGATGGCTTGGTCTAGTAAGGTATTGCAATTTAAAGCTCAGAATATCAGAAGGTTTTGACACAGCAATACTTTCACCACCTATATTTGAGGTTGACATACACTAGAGCCCCGACATGCGTCGTTAATGGGGACCGGTGAATTGAGACGCAAATCGAAACGACGCAAACCGAAACAACTTTTTCTATACAAATGCATCGAAATTTAATTCATTGGGACCAAGAATTCAAACGAAAGCAAAATGAATGAATAATGAAAACATTTTTCATTATTTTATTTAGTTCAACAAATGTTTTTTAATTATTATAAAGAAATAACAAAACAATAAACAGAAGTTGAAGGAATTTTAAAATACAAAAAAAAAATTCTAAATATGTACCACAATACAAATACTAAAATGGTAGTACTCAATGCTGCAAGAAAAAAATTAAACATATGTAGCGTCACAAGTCGAAATTTAAACGACGCAAGTTGGGATTCAAACGACGCAAATCGAATCGACTCCAATCGGGGACGAAACGACGGAAATTTAATCGACGCGAATTGAAATTGCAACAACGCAAGCTGAGTTTTGTCAATTTTTAAAAAGCGACGCAAATCGAAACGACGCAAATCGGGTCGACGCAAGTCGGGGCTCCAGTGTATTCCTAACGTCTTGCTTATGAGTTAATAAACAACATTGTATTCTTCATATATACATACATATATACATATTTCGTCATTACGACCTAGCTTCTCATACCACTTATGTTGTGTGTGTTAATTTTATACATGAGTGGACGGACCTACATTTTAAAATCGACTCTGAACAACAAATTTTTGAGAAACTTTTTTCATGGTAATGTTATTTACGCTTCAGAGTTTTTGCCAGAAATCTGCTGAGAGAATGGTGACCGAAGAAATATTTTTTCGTATTTCGTTGTATTGGTGATGTCTGACCTGGTGTTTGAACCAGGGCCTCACATGTCTAATAACCCAACATTAAGCTCTATTAGGAGATTGCCTGTAGGTCGGATCCAAAAAGCTCCGTCAAAGGAATATGAATGACCAATATTACTGCCATCTGCAAAAGAGTACATAGTCTTAGAAGTTAAAGGTAGAAAAATATGAAAAGTCTTGGAGATAGAACCGAACTTTGGAATACCTCCGAAACAAAACTGAATTAATCCGATGGCCTATAGTCCTATGGCTAAGAAGGTTCGATATTAAGCGTGCTGCACTCTGTCATTATTCTCACGAAATTGTTAGATATACTGGTGCCTTCTTTTGGAGAGTAATGCCAACATATTACTAGTAAAACGGGTCTTATGGAAACCGTTTTACATGTCGCTGAAAAGGTTTTTGACTCTAAACATTTTTACTTTCCATGACTTTGGAAACTGCGAACAAATTGCTATGGTGGTTTTGAGAGTTCTTTTTGTGGATTGGCATCATATTAGAGTAACCATTCAGCAAAATTCATTACAGCAGCACAAAAATTTTGCCTGATCGACGAGCAAGCGTAGGCGTAGTTTGGATGACGTATTTATATTAAAATACGTAGGGGCCTTTGAATTGCTCGAACTCAAAAGTTTTCGTAAGTTAATCAGTGGTAATTGTTTTTCAAAAAGTATGAATAACTCGTAAATAATTCAACTGAAATGTCTTTGTAAACAGATTTTGTCTTAATACTGCGTTATATAAAGGTCTCGCGGGCTTGTGCAGAAATTCACTTCACGTATAGTGTTGTTGGGTGGGTAATTTCTGAATCAGTTATCATTTCATTCTTTTAAAGATAATTCCACAACAAAAATTATATTTATTTATACCGTATTTACAGTAAGTAAGTAAATGTAGATTCATAAACTTCTTAGACTCAAGCATTTGATAGCCATAAAAATGACCTCAAGTCGTTTCATGCAGTATTTGTATTGAATACTCTACACAGTCTCTCTTGTATGGTAGTATAAGTATTGTACGTGAGTATATTTCTTATTCTATCTGGTTGCGGTTGTAAGTCGTTTTTATTCATTGGCATGGACGCCCTCTTTTTATTATTTCTTTATACAAGTATTACGACAAATGTCCTCTGGTATTCATTGTTTCTTTGTTATTTTCCCTTTTCTATGGCTATGGCTGTTAAGATTTCTTCTTTTCTATAACTGAAAACAATAAAACAAGCCCCCTTCAGCACTCCATTCATTTCTCTGGCCAAAACACTTTCGCTTTTGGTTGGTTTCGATTGTCTGGTCCCAACAATGCTTAGTTGTTTTATGGTTTTTTGATTTTCATTTTGCACAGTCACAATTTCATTTCATTTCGTTTCGTTTCGAATATTTTGGTGAAATAAAATTCGAATATTTTTTCTAATAAAAATTGAAACGTAAAAATGTTATGTTTTATTGTTTTTCTTCATTATCATTAAAATTTGCGTTAATGGAGTCATTTTTATTGTTTTCGTTTAAGTTTTTTGTCCAAATAATTTTTGTTTACAAACTTTTACGTTTGCAAAGTGGAGGTTAAAGTTTTTGTTTTTTTGTTTTTTAACTACAAATTTAATACTTTTATTTTAGTTTGAAATGTTTTAAGTCCAATGTATTCGGCAAAAATCAAAGTAGTTTTCAATAACTATAATTTGTAAATGACCCGAGTTTAGTTACTTTATTTAGAGCATGGGAATATAATTGCTCCGAAAACAAATGATTTGTAATCAATATTCGCTGTTGTAAGTGTTTCTAAATTGACTTTTTCCACCTCAAAGTATTTAATTTGAACCAAATTTTTTACTACACAATACCTGTTTAATTTGTGATGCCTAAAGGTGTACCTTCTGCTTTAATCAAATAAGATCTAAGCTTCATACGCAACTTGTGATCTTCTATTGGCCCAAAGTTCTAGCTTTAGTGATCCCGAAAATCACTACGAAAAAAGCTTCTGGCATAGAAAAGACAGCAACAAGATGCTTGTGGAACTGCGTCGTATAGCAAGTAGGATTACTACTTTGATTTTCAATGTTATTTTGATATTTTCAAATTACCCGTAGGAGTAAAAAGGATAACACGAAAATAGGGTTATGTAGAATATAAGACAGCTCTTAAAACAATTGTAAAATCTCTTTGAAAAACTGCTGATTTCTAAACTAATGTCATTACATCCCTTCAGTCAGGATTACGACGTAGCTTCTCACACCACTAATGTTGTATGTGTTAATTTTATGCATGAGTGGCGGGACCAACAGGTGAAAATCGAATCCAGAAAATAGATTTTTGAGAAAATGTTCATGGCAATTCTATTTACTCTCAGAGTTTTTGCCAAAAGTCTGCTGAGAACAAGAAGCCGAAGAAATATTTCTTTAATATATCGTTTTGTTCGAGAAGTCTGACCTTGGGTTTGAATCGCGGCCTAACGCCAATAAGCCAAGTCACTACCTACCAGACCACGGTGTCTTCATCTAAACTAAGCTCAATTTTAAATCCGAGTAGGTAGGCCTTGGATCATTTCTTTCTCTCTTTCTCACTCTTCTGCTCTCTAACCAATCTCTAACTCTCTCTTTTCGGCAAATTACGTTCGAGAATTTTTTGTAGATTCTCTTCAAGATTTTTGGAAGTTTCGGCCGGAGATAGTTCGTGAGATTCTATGTGATTCTGTGTAGATTCCAATAGAATCTTCCATACAATTAATATAATTCCATTGAGAGCTTCAATGGTTCTTTGTATTTCTTTGTTTTGGAGCTCGAATCTTAACTCCGCAAGATAGTGGAGATACGTCGTCTATAAACAGGTAGATAGGTAGGCCTTGGATCATTTCTTTCTCTCTTTCTCACTCTTCTGCTCTCTAACCAATCTCTAACTCTCTCTTTTCGGCAAATTACGTTCGAGAATTTTTTGTAGATTCTCTTCAAGATTTTTGGAAGTTTCGGCCGGAGATAGTTCGTGAGATTCTATGAGATTCTGTGTAGATTCCAATAGAATCTTCCATACAATTAATATAATTCCATTGAGAGCTTCAATGGTTCTTTGTATTTCTTTGTTTTGGAGCTCGAATCTTAACTCCGCAGGATAGTGGAGATACGTCGTCTATAAACAACAAATCGGTGGATCATTGCACAAATTTGAATTTTGCTGGAGATTTTGAGAGAGATTTTTATTTTGTAGGTTCTTTAAGGGATCCTATGTGGTATTCGGCAACATAGGATCGAATTGTGGATACTTGAGAATAGTTAATGTGTTGACTTATTAGAAGTAAGGCCATGGTTCAAGCCCCATTTCAGATATCTTCAACAAAAAGGAATGTGAAATATATTTCTAAAGCGCCTTCCTCTCAGCAAATTTCTGGAAAAAATCTCTGAGAAAAAGTTTCTCAAAATTCTGTCGTTCGGAGTTGACTTTAAACCGTAGATCCTGACATTTATGTATAAAATTAACACATACAGCAAAAGTGGTGTGAGAAGCTAGGTCGTAATATTGACTGAAGGGTTGTAATGACCAATTACGTATTTATGTATGTATGTATATATCTTCTGGAATTGAGTACGAAAAATTGGTACTTGAACTTCCTGATATTGTCAGTATAACAGACAAGTTAACAGAAACAAAGGTTTTTCAGATGCTCATTCGGATTATCTACGATTAAGCGATGCTAATTCTAAGACCTACTTTAATGTGTGCTTCTCGAACTGAATAAAGCTTGGCCTGTATGTTATCTTGCCTATGCGACAGATAGCATATGAGTCGTCTAGATGTTCTAGATGTCTGTTGAGTTCTCACGTAATTTCTCTTTTCGTGCCGGTAGCACCATTTATTACGTGTTCTAGCGTAGAACTGATTTGATATTAATTGGTCTGCTGATATATTTATGCTTTAATAATTTAAGTTGAAGTAATCGATTGACTGACTATTTCCCTGGAATACGAAACTTATTAAATAGGAAACCTTAATCCCAAATTAACTGACTTGCTAACGAAAATAAAAACACTTTTAACGCGATTAACGCCCATTATTTAATTTCATTTTTTTGGTTGCAATTCTGTGGAAATAAAAATTTGTTTTAAAACACACAAAAAACCCCTTTTATTTCTAATTAGAAAACATTTATAGCTCAATTAAATTGATACAAAAACAAATAAAATGAACTGAACTGAACACAGTAACTGAATGAATGAATGAAAAAAGAGTGTCGTCGACATTATAGCACGACAACAATTAAATGGAAAAAATGCAAAAATGAAATGAATTAAACGATGAAAACAAAAACAAAAAAAAAACACACACACACACAATGGCAGAAATGGTGCAAATTAAACCATTTAATTTTTATCAGAAGGATGATAATGGTGGGTGATTATGGTTCAATTGAGTAATGGCAGACAGACAGAGAGACAGCCATACAGACAGCCATGATGTTAATGTTGATGGCTGACAATGAGGTGTCATTTAAAAAGCCAGCCAGCTAGCAAGCCAGACTAAAGTAGAATAGAAAAAAAAACTTCAACTCCAATGACAGTAGAAACAATTATTATTTTGAACTCCGATACAGTGCAGTGGAGGGTGGAGAGTATGGAGATACATATGGCAACAAATATTTTTGCTCGCTTTTTAATTAAAAAGTGCAATAATAACAAGAGCTCAACAACAACAATAAATACAAGAACAAATTGAATTTAATTAAATAAATTTATACAAGTTTGAAGAGGACAAATGGAAAACGAAAAAAAAAAAATTGCAAAAAAAAAAAAAGTAAACGAATTAATGTAAAAAGCACAGTGTAAAGACATTTTGTTAACGCCCTTACAAAGACAGAAAAAAAGCAGATAAAAAGGAACAAGTGGCCTATTGAAAATTGAATTTGACAAGTTGTATAATTAAATGTTAAATGGTATGCAAATCAACTTCATTTTTGACTGTCAAGTATCATTTGCCGCGTAAGACCATTAAAATCAAGTGATGAATGATGAAAATTTCATTTCTACACTAGTACATATAGTATAAAAGTTACGAGCATCTTAAATAAGCTGTTATTGTATTATAATTTACTTAATTAAAGACCGACATTTTGTGCAAAAATTATAGTAATTTTGTTAAAATTTTTGTGCAAGAATTCTTAATTCCCACGAAAGCCATTGAATTTTTTTTTTTAACTCAGAAAAACAAAAATTCAAATTGTTTGAGGTAATCATTAGGCGGTGGTGCGTTAATTATAATATTAATTAATAAGTCTTTATTTTGGAAGTGACTATGAGTTAGATTTTGATATCTACTTCACTCTGAGCAAAAAAAAAAGTTCTACAAAAAATAAAATAAAAAATTTGAAAACACGTGACACACAACCAATTTTGTTTTAAATTACAGAGAAAGTTAATTTAAAAAGATCCATAAAATTATATTAATTAAGATCTCGAGATCTTAATCTTACGAACTTCAACTTCACAGGGGTCAAGGCACGAAGAGTTAGCAATTAAAAAGTAATGACATCACTCAAATTTATTGAAATTTAAAGAAAAAGCCCCACTATTGTTCGATTTACCCAAGTGGCCCCATACTTGACGAAAAGCAATTTCTTGCATCTATGCATCACACTATTGCAGTTTTCTTAAGTTACTGTCCTAATGGAAGGCATGCTTATAGATTAGGCATTTTCTCCAATGAATTCTGAAGGAGCTGAGGATCAGAGGAGATTCTCAACTTCAAATTTTCTGTGATTTTTTACCGAACTTTTCAAAATAAAGACTGTTCAAGTAATAAGATTCGTTTTGGAATCAGATTGGCTGCTTATAGAGAATGTTTGATCTCCGATTTGAATATTAATTGTGGTGTTTTAGTTCCCTTTCGTAAGAATATTTTACCGGGTCTTTTAAAGACAGGCATTTACAGTAATCAGTCGTTAGCGATTTCATTGCTGCAGCTGCTACTTTTTAGTGAACGTTTATAACGCGAAACTCTGTGCTATTGTCGTGACTCTATAGAGAGTACTTATGGCATTTTGATACCAAATTTCTATTCTATTCATAATAAATTTCAGATAAATTTACTACAGGCTGGTCAAACAACATACTCAATTTAAATATTGTGTTTAATTAGAAGACAAGCTGCAAAATCGAAAAAAAAAAAACATTTGCCCCATCCACTGCGAGAATCCCTTTGGCCTTAATTATCACCACAATTAAAAAGGAAAAATTGTTTTAAATTTAAAAAAATGGTTTTCAGAAAATAAAGTAAAATTTTCTTAAACATTTGGTTACGTAAGCGAGTAAACTTAATAAAAATTAAAACAAATTATAATAATTAATCTACACAAACGCCAACAAAAATAATGTTGATCTCAGAGTACATACTTAAAATCCAATTCAGAAAAAATTGTGTCATTTTTTAATGACTCTATAGCCCCCCATATAAGTGTGTACAGAAAAAAAAAAGAAATTATGAAATCCTCCAAAATAAAAAAAAGAAAAGAACGAATAAATTTCAAACAAAAAACGACACACCCAAAAGCAAACACCCCCTGGAAATGGAAAAATGAACTTTGGCTGAATGTTAAACAAATTTCTGCTCATGATGAACATCAGGGTGTGCGGCAGTGGTGTATGGATTCTTTTATTAGAAGCAACTCCAATGCAAACTACAAAGAAAAAGTCACTCTTACTCACAAAAAAAAAGAAAAGAAAACCACTCGAAAGTGCGTGTAAGAGGACCATAAAAAGAAAAATTTACTGAAAAAATATTCAAAAGAAAATTTCAGGGATAGGGAATGGCACGGGAAAGAGAAGATGAAAATGGAGAAAAAGATTAATGCTTGGAAAGACATGCGTTAACAGCGGCTACAAACAAGTGGCTTTAAATGGACTGGGAGGAGAGAGAGAGAGAGAGAGAGAGTGAGCGTATGTACTTGTTATACAGAGTCTTTAGAATTTGAGTTTATTTTCATTTTGAAATTGCAGACGAATAAGAGGCCCTCCAATTGATCAAAGAATGAAACCAATAAGACCTGCTAAAACAAAATCTAAATTAAAAATCTCTCTAAATATGTAAAACACTATCAAAAAACGCAACTCAAACTAGCAGGAACCTTTCGAATATTTTCCAAATATAATGTTTTTTGTTTGTTTCCAAGACGAGAAAAATGGGAAATATTTTTTTTACGTTGGTTTCCACCCATTTTTTTCCGAATTCCAACGTTATTGTTGTTGTTATTTAACTTTATATCGTATATGGTGGTTCAAGTAAAAAAAATTTTTTTGGTGGAATTTTTCGTTTCTCCTCACCGTTGTAAGAAATATTTACGAAAAAAGGCATCAACTTTTTGACGCACTTCAAGCGTAACCATGACGCATGCGATATTTAATAGGATTTTATTCTGTATGTACTTCATTTTTATTCTTATATTTTGTCTTCTTGCCACACATTTGAATTTTGGTCTTATTTTGGTAAAGTTTTCATAAATGTATAGATTTCAAGCTGTTTTTCTGATTATTGATTAGTTAGGTGTAAAAGTAATTTCTTAAAAACTTAATAAAAAAAAAATAAAAATTATTTATAGAATTTTTAAACAGAATACTGGACTCTATTGAATTACTGAGACTGAATAGATTGTTTAAACTTGCTCAGTTCTATACCAAAAACCCATAGCTCCGTCAAGGTTACATTTAACCACCCTATTTCTACCGCCTGTTCGCTATCGTATGAAGTCTATAGTCAATCTGGTTTGATAACGTTGATAGTGCCAAACATAGATCTCTACAGATCTTTACATAGACCAAACTTCTGAAACAGATAGGAAACCACTAGGAGTTGTAGTCTTTGCCGTTTGATTGATTGTTAACCAACACTTTCAGTGGTAAATTTCTTTCGACCTCAGGATTAGTTCAACTCCCTACATTTTTTTTTTTTTTTTTTAGAAATTGTGATCATCTACCACCAACAGTAAAACATATGAGATTTTTGGAATTTAAGGGCCCAGAAAAAATAGTATCATAGTGATGTACACACATAATTGGTCATTACAATCCTTCAGTCAGGATTACGACCTAGCTTCCCACACCACTTATGTTGTGTGTGTTCAGTGTTAATATTTTATCCTTAAGTGCCAGGACCTACAGTTTAAAGTCGACTCTGAATCATAAATTTTTGAGAAACTTTTCATTGCAATTTCATTTACGCCCAGAAATCTGCTGAGAGGTAGTCGCAGAAAAAATATTTTTTTTAATATTTCGTTTTGATCAAGTTGTCTGACCGGGAGTTTGAACCGAGGCCTCACCTCCAATAAACTAACACACTACGATTCCTTCTTAGTGATATAGTCTGTTTAAATCACGTTGTCAGCTCTTCACAGTTGGAGTAGTGTTTCATTGCTTTATTGATTCAGACATGAAGTGTTCTCTGATGTAAATAGTATCTGATGTAAATAGGAGCAACAATAACCGATAATTACATATTTGCAGTGGAATTGAATTCTAATTATTATTATTGTCTAGGAGAAGTCGTGACATACTATGACCTTTCGATCCTCTGTACAGTTTGAAATGTATAGTGCTTCCCATAAATGCATGTCGCCTCCTGACAACTTCGAGATGCTAGTTATTGTAATGATAACTTCCTGTTTATAATTTTTAAGTACCTATATGTCTCCTTCTTTAAATAAATCTGTCAGGTCAAATGGCAAAATACTTTTCCTCTACTATTCTTGATTAGCCTGATACAGACTGAAATTTCTTCTAGTCACTTTACAAAAGTTTGAATTGTCTGACACATTCGCCTTTCCTTATACTCCTTATATTCTTTCTTCATACTTTAAACTTCTCTTTTCTACTCTGTAAAAAATATCTGGCTCCTGCCTCTGGTAGTATGATACATTTGTTCTGACAAATTGATTTGACTGTTCATTTTCCAGAATTCCTTCCAAACTCCTTTTCCTACTCTACATTGAAATTCTCTATTTTTTTGGCAATTTTATTCGTCTTTTCATTCCCCTGAATTTTTTCACTACTGACCTCTGCTAATTTTGAGACAACCTCATAAAACTATGTGCTTGGATGGCTTTTTAATTCTACTTGGATTGCTCTTCCGATTTACCCGTTATGTTAGTTTGAACTTTTTATTCTAGGCTTTCTGTATCACTATAGGTGTTAAGCCTATCCGCGTACTTCAAAAAGTTTTTATTCGACTTAAGGGGTATGTAGCCTCCAAACTGTTTAATACGGTCTTGTTACTTAGTTCCGTTCTCAGAAACGTAGTTTTCTGGTTTTGCACACTGGACAAAAGACGTTACCCTATGACTACTGTTCATTTTATAATCGTAATGACGAAATAATCGGTAAATCTTTAGCAAGGTTCTACTATCACTTATTTTCTTACTTGCCATGCAGTACAGACAGACAATGCGTATGTAAAACCTAAAGTGATAAGCAATGTACGAAATAGGTTTTGCCCCCACCCAAGACATGCAAATGGCAACAAATTGTGCTGCCCTTTTTTTCAAGAAATTAATCTTTGATTTCGTTGGTAATTTCCTACAGGCTATTTAAGTGCTTCCACATCTTTTGCTTATTTTGCTTCAAACGTCAATTGAAGTAGCCTTATAATCATAAACAGCATGAAAACACATGGGTATGTATGTATTATAATAATCCAAGAATAAGAACAACAAATAGAAACAACAATACGCGCCATAAGTACATACATAGAGGAAAAATGATTTATTTAATACAGGTTTTCACTTTTTCCATTTTCCCATTTTCAATTGAGTTTCGATTTTGATTTGTTTTCATCTCTTACAAGGAGACTTTTTTCCTTCTTTTTGCCACCACTTGGAATATGAATTTTCATTTGGTTGTTTTTGTTTTGTTTTTCTTTCTTTCCACCCAGGAGCAATTGTATCTTCTACACATGCGGAGTTAAACTACGCCTCTTGGGGCCAACCTCAATCACCCAGTTGGAAAATATTTTTTTCCAGGTTTTTCTTCTTCTTTTTGTTTTTGTTTTAGATTTCGTTTTGTTGTTATTTATGCCGTATTGTTGTTATTGCTTTTGCCTTTTGGTGGCAAAAAGATTTGTGGCTCATGATCTCTTTTACCAATTGTTTACATGAGAAGGCAACAAAAGCAAAAACAATTACAAGATTTTCGTTTTTTATTTTTGTTATTAGTTTGGACTTCAAGTAGTGAGTGAGCGAATGTATGAAAGAGAGTGTGTTTTGAATCAATTTTCATACGTGGCCATAGAAAACTGGCGCTTTGATTTGTTCCATGTTTTCTATTTCTAGATTTGCCACGAAGAGATAACCAAGTAAACAGAGAACGAACAATAAATGAACAAACTTACCAATCTCATCCTTCTCCTTTTGGCCATATTCATGGTGATGTCTATGATTTTACAGTTTAAAAGATATTTTTTTTCTGGAGCATTTTGCTTGCTGGCAACAGCATCATACTTAACTTGGCTTGCAATGAAATAATGGCCAGTTTTGATTGCCTTCTTCTAACGAATGTGTAGTGATGGTGTTTGTAAGTAATGTGAGTGGATTTCTTGAGATTCTTTCCTGCGATATATTCTTTGTTGAGAGGGCATTAAACACGTGCTGCACTTATGTGTATTGAATTTACCAAATATTCATTGTTCCAGTTGACCTCTATGAGGAGGAAAAGAAAAAGGGAAAAGTGGAAATTAAAAGTTACGAAAAGGGAGAATTGCATGCAACACTTTCTAACTAAAAAAAAGTAAAATTTTAAAGTGTTTGAAGGTTTTTGAATATGTTTGAGGCGTAATTCGAAATTGATTTACAACACAGAATATCAGTTTTTTCCATTAGCTACTAAGTTATCCGAAAAAAACCCAGGGTACAATGCCTGATTAGTTGGTAACACAATGGGAAGATGATTCAAATCTCTCTGAAATAAAATAAAATTAAGAAAATTCAATTACAGTATTTAACACAGATCGGGAAGATCTAGGTAGAAAAAGCAATCTTTACAGTTACTTCTTTGATGTCATTCGAAATCATCTTTAAAAGCAACTTTAAAAATATCTATCGACACTGTGTATCGGAATTGTTACATTAAAGACAGGAAGGGAAAAAATTTTGTATCAAATTGTTCGGGCGATAGATACTGGCAGCTCTAGAATTATGGACAATAAAATATGAACAACAAATATGCAACATACGCATATTTGCATACATACATACATTCATACGTAATTGAATTACAACCTAGCTTCTCAAACCAATTATGCTGAGTGTGTTAATTTTATGCATGAGTGGTGGGGCCTACAGCTTTAAGTCGAATCCAAACGAAAGATTCTTGAGAAACTATTCATGGCAATTTTATTTACTCTCAGAGTTTTTGCCAGAATCTGCTGAGATTCTTGAGATTTTTTGGAGACTATCTGACCTAGAGTTTAAACTATGCCTCACGTCTTATAAGCCAACACACTACTTACTGGACTATGGCGACTATAAGCTTATTAACTAACTTATTAAAGTGGCCCTTAAGTCCCTAGAGAGTGTGTACATCATATCAAAGATTGTCTCAGAATGCCAAACGCCTCTTTAGCATATAGAGAGACATTCGACGGTTAATTTCATATCGATTCTTGGAAACGAGAACATTACAGATAACAACCACCACTTGCAAAAGCTTGTAAAACAAAATGAGTTAATACATTAGTTTGACATTCCTCTGCAAAGAACTTAACAAATGATCATACGGAAACTTTTGTTTGAGACCAACAATCAGGAGATGGCCTCTATTCAGGCAGTGCTTTGTGTTGGAATACAGATAAGATAGTTTATACTGATTTGCAAAGGAAAAATGGGATAATAAACTAAAAACAAATCTGGCCCACTATTTTTATGTGCACAATAAAATTTTACTTCAAACCCAATCAAGTCCATCTTAGGAATCTCATATCAGTTTAAAGTTACACAGGATTTTGAGTGCACCCACCCGGAGGCTGAGAATACTGCAAAACGACTTTTGCACAAGCTATAATATTAAAGAACACCAGAAGAGATCCCACAGAATTTATTTTTTGTCACTGCCCGGCACTTGGAAACCTGAAGGAAGAATTCTTGAACAGCCAGAAGTTTTTGACAGAACGTAGCTAACCAAAGATGATTTGCCTTAATTCTTTGACGGTGATTTTCACGATAACTGCCACTTTAAACTAGCCTATCCTAACCTAACTTAGAAGAGTATCGTCTATTGTGATAAAATCCGTTAAAAAAGTTCTTAGGTCTACTGGATATTGCAAAACATAATTGGTTATTACAACCCTTTTGTCAGTAGTACGACCTAGCTTCTCACACCACCAATGTTGTGTATTTTAAATTTATCAATGAATGACGGAACCTAGAGTTTAAAGACGAACCACTAAGGTTTGAGAAACTTTTCATGACAATTTTATTTACTTTTCAGTGTTTTACTAGAAACCTGCTGAGAGGAAGTCACCAAAGAAATATTTTTTCATACTTCGTTTTGTTGGTCATGTCTAATCAGGTTGCACCCTTTTTTCAATACAATTGGTTCTACAGGCTTTAACAAATTTTCCTCCTAGGTCTACTTTTAGATAGAACCGTAAACGTAAAACAATTAAAATCTATTTCATAGATACTTCATCAGAGAAACCTCGCTCTAGTCTATGTCCGTTTCACTGGTCCAACTGTGAGGGAAGATCAATTAATTGGATCGCAATTCAACCACAGCATGACAAGTCGTGCATGATGATGATTTTTCTCTTAAGACTTCCAAATTATACGAGAATTAAAGTCAAATTACCTCCAATGAAGTTGGTAAACGTTTAATTTCATTGAAGAAATACTAGAAAATATTGTTGAAAAATACTTGTATTTTGGAAAATTGGAAAATCTAATCCAAAATTATCTTCAATTAATATCAAAATTATATTCAGTTATTCAGTAGTTGTTTTATTTAAAAACCATCATGTACGAGTATTTATGTGTTTCCTACGGCCATGATAACAACAGTGACCATCTTTATAACGGTAATGTGGCCATTGTAGTACAGTGTGTAAAAATGGCGTAGTATACGTTACGAGTGTTTGTATTCAACCAGTGACCATCTTTATAACGGTAATGTACCCATAATAATACAGTATGTAACAATGGCGTAGTATACGTTACAATTGTTTGTATTTAACCAGTGACCATCTTTATAACGGTAATATGTTATAAATATGTTACAAGTGTTTATATTTGAGTATTTGTGAGTTCTTTATATACCACAGTGCAACTGCAATAATACGCACCATTTTGTTTTAGAGACTGAGTTTTTTCTATATGAGAAGCAACGGCAAATAGCTGTATTGCATAACACCATAATGGGATTATAACAGAACATATAACATAACAGATAACATTATAACATAACAGATGAATTCGCAAAGGAAGGAAATGATGTACTGGAATCACACACACATTCATTGCGTCCTTCAAAGCATTATGGTTTAATAAGATCACCTTTGTCTAAAAGAGAGGTACACTGCAGCTCTCATCTGTACACAGAATAAAGAGCCATGAAAGCTAAATTTCATTCTAGTGATGACCGGTAGTAAATAATTTCCAGTTCAGAGGTAAGATTTGATAATTGGTTGTCAGTTAAAGCTGATATTGGAGATTCAGTAATAAACGACAGAAAAATGAACACAAATTATTCCATTTGAAGCAATTTTTTGAAATGAGTTCCCATCAATAAGAAATTCGTACACAAATCTAATGACAAATTAGGAAAAATGAAAGTGTTCCTATTATATCTTCAAACACGGTATTTCAGATCAAAGAAACTAAGGGCCATTATTACAACTTGCCGTTAACTAAAGGGAGGATTTTAAAGGTCAGTTAAATTGTTTTCCATTATTATAAGTGGACAATAAGGTAGAAGTGAGCGTTAAGCTAAAGGGAAAATCATCATACCTTTATTATTTTCAATATGTATAAACAAAATGAGCAAATAAATGGCTATCCATTTCGTGGTTTCAAAAGTATGGGACTGGAATTCGACATCTGTCAAACTAAGTTGTGAAACCAATTTTTTTCTTTTCAGTTGAAAGTCTGACATTGACGAAAATGGATCGCTTAACTATCACACAACGCATAAAAATTATCAAAACCTACTACAAAAATGGTATCGTATCGGCAATTTTTCGAACAAAATTTTCTTCAACGATGAAGCACATTTCACACTCGGTGGGTATGTTAATAAACAAAATTGTCGTATTTGGGGTTCTGAGAATCCTCAAGTAATTGAAGAGAGGCCATTACATCCAGAAAAAGTCACTGTTTGGTGCGCTCTTTGGTCCGAAGGTGTGATTGGACCTTACTTCTTCGATATCGGCGATGGAACGACTGTCACCGTCAATTCGGAGCGTTATGGTCATATGATAACCGACTTTTTTTGCCTGCAATTGAAGAATACGACTTGGAGAATATGTGGTTTCAACAAGACGGTGCCACATGCCACACAACTCGAGCAAATATGGTTTTATTGCAAGAGACATTTCCTGCCCGCGTAATTTCTCGTCGTGGCGATATCATCTGGCCACCAAGATCATGCGATTTGACACCATTAGACTTTTTTTTGTGGGGCTACGCCAAAGACCGTGTTTATGCAGATAACTCAGATTCAACTCTTGAGCACTTAAAGACCAACATTCTTCAAGTTATGGCTAAGATACCGCCCAATGTGTTTCAAAAAGTGGTCAAAAATTACCTCAAAAGAATCAATGCTTGCAACACTTCGCGTGGAGGTCATTGAAATGATGTAGTGTTTCACACATAATGTCAACGTTCAAACTTTACAATAAAAAAGAAATATCATGAAAAAAATATTTTATATGTGTTTTATTTACGTTTACTTTTGAAACCACGAAATGGATAACCCGGTACAACAAAGAAAAAAAAAACAAAAAAAGAAGCCCGTCGTCGCCATTGCGTTTAAAAAGTGCTTGTTTAATTGAACAATGTTATCGACATTGCTCCTGCACTGCCATAGTTTTGAAAAAGTTAACTTTATTCAGTGTTGTAATAACAAAAAGAAGTTAAAGATGACTTTAAAGTTGACTTTAGCTAAAGTTACCTTTAACTAAACCCAACTTTAACGGCAAGTTGTAATAATGGCCCTAAGAGTCCTTTATTCATATCAAAAAATTGAAATAAACTTGATAGAAGGGCTTTTGTTTCGAATGTTTTGAGGTGATTAAACATGAATGTTGTCCAAATATAAATTCGACGTGTAACAATTAAGAAGATTTTAAAAATTGTTCTTAAATTTTATTAACAGCAGCCAATTATCAATCAGATTTATTCACGTGTGTGCATCATCGAATTGTATGCGCTGCCAAAATATCGCTTCTGTTGGTGAAAGTAAGACTGATAATTTTATTTTGTCGATTATACTGTACTTGCATTTCCAATCAACTCAATCTACCAGTTTCAATGAACGACTTCTCATTCACAGCGCGGTAGGTATGCAGAATGGCTACTAGAGGATGCTAAAGTGTGCTGATTTTTTGCAGAAAAATTGTTCAGCATTGAAGATTATTTATCCCATCTTTGGTTATGTTAGAAATGATTTTGGAAAAGTCCATTTGAAAGGATCATGGTTTTAAAGTGTCATTTGTTAGTATTTCGTCCTTTCAAGAACTGTTGGCGTACATTCACTGTGCAATTTAAGACTATGAACTAGAGATGTGATTGCAACATAAGGGTACCACGAGCCACAGAATACACTCAAACCTCGTTTTATGCGAATTTTTTTATGCGATTTTGAATTTATGCGGTTTTTAAATTCTCAATTTTATTTCTATTTTAGTCATTACAATTTCTATGTGAAATGGTAACACTGAAAAAATTACGCGCCGGCGCTAGAAAAACTATTTTGAACTTCGAATTTTTCAAGTTCTTAACAAAGTGGCTATTCTAGCAAACGAAATTCTTAATATTGACCCCAATACGGAGAGAGCATTAAAGCTCCAACGCAGACTTGGCAATCTTTTTTCAGGATACCAAGAGTTGTATAAACAACTATTAAAAAAGAAATCACAAACATTAGTGACAAAATATTTCCAAATTAAAGAAAAAAATAGAGCTCCTGAAAATTCTTCGCCTGTTGATCCTATTGAACATATTTCTAGCGATGGAGATGATGATATTCCAGATGATAATAATATATCATTTACATCTAGTGATGCAAGCGTTTTGGAATTTTTTAGCAATTCTGATTCTGATTTATAAATCCCAGTTCAATTGCTTTGTACTTGAAGTAATATAATTTTTATTTTTTAGAAATGTATATATTTTAATCATTATTTGAAATTCGTATTATTTATTATTGTTTTCTTTCTTTTGCTATTTTCTATTTTTTTTATTACTTTAATGAATTAATAGAATTTTTGTTGATTTTTTATATGCGTTTTTGTATGAGTTTTATTTCTTTAATTTGAATTTATGTGATTTTTTTTTTAAATGAAAAACCAATTAGTGGTTTTTTTATGGAGCTAGTGTATCGTTTTATGCGAATTTGAATTATGCGACTTTTTGCGAAACGAATTAATCGCATAAAACGAGGTTTGAGTGTACGTCCAATTATTGCTTCTTTGCTTGAGAAGTTTCCAGAAAGCGTATTTTCACGTTCTGGTGTCGTCAGTTAAAATACACATATGGCCATTAAAATAGGGACGACCTTTTACTGACGCGAATTTCATGTCTTTTTTTGCCAATCGCAAAATTTCAAAAACTGGTATAATATTTTCTGGAGCAATGAAACCAAGATAAATTTGGTTTTCTGACATTACGCCCTGCATTATTTACAAATAAATTTATCTTGGTTTCAGATATTTTCCAGAAAATATTATGCCAGTTTTTGATACCTTCTGATCCACACCATATCTTGAGATTTTGTGCAAACTGTTGCCTCTTCTGCAAATATTTTTTCTAAGCAATGGAACTTTGAGAGCTATTCTTCCTGGAAGTTTAATATCACAGAGAATACACCGAACAGTTCTTGTCGATATTTGATTATCTATTTCAGCGGCGATAGCTTTCGAAGATTTAAAAGGATCTCGCTTAGCTAGCATCGCGATGTAACCGTCCGTAATAGTGCTAGTTTTTCTCACTGCACCACGTTTTTCTACGACTTTTTGAGGCTAGAGAGCATTAAAAACGAAATTTTTAGATCGCCCAAGCCCATCAGCTATAAATTTATACGATTTTTTCTGTTCTCGAAGCTTTTGAATGAGCCTTCTTTCCTCCAGTGTACAATGTTCCGCTCAACCCATCTATTGATAATATTAGTATAAAACGGAAGTCTAATTACCTCAATATTAAATTTATTTTTGATAACAAACCTTAAAATGTTAATTTTATGACAAAATTTGCAAAAATCTCCACGCGTCCCTATTTCAAGGCCAGAAATTTTTCTTAGTATTTTAAAAAACCTTTCATAAAAAATAGCAAACACATTGAGAGTTAACAGAATTTATTATGTCAAAAGAAAACAATATTGAGAATTAAAAAAACATAACTTTATTACAAAATTTTGCGATTGGCAAAAAAAAAAAAGACATGAAATTCGCGACAGTTAAAGGTCGTCCCTATTTTAATGGCCATATGTGTACATACATACATGCATACATAATTGGTCATTAGGTACAACCCTTCCGTGAGTATTATGAACTAACTTCTCGCACCACTTACGTTGTGTGTGTTAATTTTTATACATGAGTGACGGGACACCTACAATTTAAAGTCGACTGCGAATGACAGATTTTTGGGGAACTTTTCTTGGAAATTTTATTTGCTTTCAGAGTTTTTGTCAGAAATCGTTTGTTGGAGAAATCTGACCTGGGGTTTGAACCGTGGCCTCACGTCTTATAAACCAACACACTACCTATTAGACTACGGCGACTACGGTGTCGTCAATTGTCCACAAAAATCATGCGATTTGGCACTGTTAGACGTATATTTGTGGGGCTACATCGAAGATCTGGTCTACGAGGCTAATAACTTAACGTTTGTCTTTATTTAACTTAACTTTTGAAAGCGAATATTAATCGTATATCTCTTCCCTTAATTATCGCACTAATAAATGTTGTTGTTGTTTTAAATATTTAAATACTTATGTACAAAGAGTACGAGCATGTGCTATTTTACAATTGATACGGAAAGGTTAAAGAGAGAACGACATACAAAAAAAAAAAAATGGATTATTTCTTAAAAATCCAAAAATATCACAGTAAATTTCCAATAAAGTTAATAATGACCCTTTAAATATACTGTTGTACTGTAAAAACCCCATTTAAATTTCAATAAAACTCTAAAAACCAACGTTTACACTCACAACAATGACAATGGTCATTTAGAATTGAAAATCAAAATTAAAAACAAAAGCAACAAGAAAAAAATTCTAAAAATTAGGACACAAAGGCATGATATTCAATAAAATAATGAAAAATGTAACACAGAATTAGACCACAAAGTCATCCAAAAAGTAAAACCCGTGCAAAATTATTAGCGAAAGTGAAGCGAAAATAAAAATACTTTTTTAAACAATCAAACAAACAACAAACGTACGTACGATGCCATTACATAATGCCATGAAAAGTATCCCTTTTCTAATGAAGCATAGCAAGGATAGGTGAAAAGAAGAGACAGAGAAAATTCAATAGAATTTAACAATGAAAATAAAGAAAAATTTAAATGAAAATATTAAAATAAACTCGTAAACAAAGGATAAATAAATGCAGAGAAAAATAAGCAAGAACAACAGTCACTGCAAAATCAAAGAGAAATGAAATTGAAATACAGGCACAGAAATCCGAACACAGCAATGGAGTGAGTGTGAGTGAGAGTTTTATTTATTTCGTCTTAGCAGCTAAGACTTAGCTACAAAGCAAGAGAGTAACCGGAAATAGGGGTTATTATGATGATAGCATGTGTCAGAAAGAGCAGGCCTTATATAAGCATCTCTTTTACGTAGCGGCCATCGTTATAATTATAGGTTTGTATTGTTTAGTCTTTTTAAGCAAAGCAAACGCAATTGGTTGCTCTTACAAAAACACAATGGGGCGTCTATTTAAACAATAGCCAAAAGCTGAAAAAAGCAAAACATTCATGCTGGGTTTTTGTAGTCGTCTCCGGCAATAAGAAAAACAAGGATGGCTACAGTTTGAAGAAACTCATGAATGAATAACTACAGTTAATACACACAGCGCTGTATATATTGTATGTATTTGGGGTGATAAATTATTATTTTGGGTGCGACTTGTTTTGTTTTTGTTTTAATAAAAATCATCAGAGAGCAAAAACGTACGTAAACGAGTTCTGTGGAAATAATAAGCAACAAAGAGAGAGAGAGAGCGAGTGAGAGAGACAGAGAGAAAGAGAGAGAGAGTGTGTGAGTTCATGTTGAGTTTTTATTTACATTTTTAATATTGATTGTGTTTTTATAAGTTTAGTTGTTTGCTATACTTTGTAACCGGTATAAGTAAAACTCTTGTATTGTACAAAATAAACAACAGCAACAACAACAATAAAGAAAAACTAACGAAAATTCGAATTTCAAGTTTAACAAGTTTGTTCAAAAAACACTTACACACACACACTTATTGGAATTTATAATTGTTTTTGGAATACGTACGTTACACTCGCATCGCACACCATAAAAGAGCGAGAGAAAGAGAAACAGAGAGTTAAAAAAGTCGCTATGATAAATGGCTGATTATTTTGCATGATTGTTTTGTTTTTGTGTTTCTCTTTTTTTTTGCTATTTTTTTGTAAATAAGAATACACTATACGCGAGTTTGGATGTGTATGTGTATGTGTGTGCGTGTGATTTGCTTTTATTTTGTAGTGTATGGTAGTGCTGCTGCAAACGTTTTGCTGCTTTTGTATTGATTCTGTTTGTCATTATTTTTTTTCTTCTGTTGTTATTGTTGTTGTTGGTGTTGTTTCATGTATCGTGTTGAAAAGCTTTTTGTTTGGCAACGTCTCATGCGAAACAGTTGCAATAACAGAAACGATCAGCGACGACGATTTTTGAAATTTGCGCGGATAAAGGAAAAACAAAAAAACACACACACCAGTTGGTATTAACACCGAATGCCAGGAACATACAGGGACTATTTAACAACAACAATAGTAAAGAAAAACATTCTAAAAAAAAAGTACGTTACGAAACGAAAAGGGTTGATAACGCGTGTTGACGAAATGCCTTTTATGGACGGACAGCCAGAAAGGACGGACATTTGAATGTGTCAGTAGTGCGTAAATTTGTCAGCGTACAAAATTCTAGTGTCCCTTAAAGATTCTCTAAATAAACAACGGATTTATCAAAAACGGTGCTTGAGAAAAAAAAAAAAAACCAAACAAAACAGTGTTGCAAAATGAATTTTCAAATGGAGAATGAAATTTTTTAATAATTTTATGCAAAAACCGAAAGAAAAAAAATTTTCTACACAAAAAAATAAAATTAAATATTTTTAAAAGTGAAGAATACAAAAGAAAAGCAAAAAATATATACGTAAAGAGAGAGTACCAAAAAATCGTAAAAAAATCATTTTCTGACTACCTGTGTGTCTGTCATCAATGCACGGCAGTAACACAATTGACGGATTAATGCCTAACAAACGAAACGTAACATTCTCACCCAGCACGACTACTGGCTAATAAAAAGAACAAGAAAAGGTTCTAAAAAGAAACACACTAGAAAAGAAAGGAAAATCTTGTCAAAAGTCTTTAAACCCAAAAAACGATTTCTATACACAATCAAACACTGTTTCAAAGCCATGGGGCCTATTGTTCTTAGTTACAAAATCATTAAAACAGCAAGAGGCCAATAAAGCAAACAAAACACAAACAAAAAAAGAAAAAATAACAAAATAAAAAAAAAAAAAAAAAATTAAAACCGAAAACAAAAAGTGTCCTGCATTAAATTAAATTAAAAAAAAAAAAAATTATTTACAATTACAAAAAAGAAAAAATAATTAAATTTTTTAAGAAAATAGAGAGAGAGAGAGTGTGTTAAAAATTCATTTGCATTCAAAAATTCTTGTTAAAAATAAAAAAAATTTCACATAAAAAATTTTCAAATATTTTGTTTAACAAAGCGCGTGTTTTTCTGTGTTTAATGCAAGTGTTATGACAATAATTTCTATTTAATTTCATAAAAAAATAAATCAATTAATAATTTACAAAACTAAGAAAGAATATAAAAAAAAAATTGATAACAAACCGGCAATCATGTTAACCGATATGACACCGACGGCTGGTCAATTGTATGGATCACAAATACCCACAATGGGAATGAATATCACAAATATTGCAACGCATTTACAAAAACCAACAGTTAATCCGGTAAGTGAAAAACGATTTCAAAACATAATAATTTCAGTAACAATTTCTTTTGAAAACAAATCAGCAGTTACATACACAGAGGGAAAAAACCGGTATAAAAGTACCGAAATTGATACAATCCGTTGTCAAAAGCGAGCTTACCACGTTTGTTAAGATTTCGACAACGGATGTGTATACAATTTTAATAACACCCTGCTATCATTTTGACAACCACCGTGGTAATTTTGACAACGCATCGTTGTCATTTCGACAACGCATCTTGTTCATTTCGACAACGCATCGTTGTTATTTCGACAACGCATCGTGTTCATTTCGACAACGCATATATTCACTTCATAAAGATACCCCATTCTGAACCCGACGAGTATAAAAACAATTGCGATATATATTTTATGATTTTCTTTATTATAACATTAATAATTTTATACATATTTTAATCTAAAATAAGTTTTAGAGTTATTTATGGAATACAAATGAAATGGTAGACTTATAAAGTCTGTAATTGCTTTAATATAAATGTTTTTATTTAATGATCCAGTTTCAAATGATTGAAAATGGTAATTAAAGTTTCTTATATTTATAGAATGACATAAAACATAAACTAAAGAATTTGAAATTAAAAAGCTTTTAATCTTGTACAATTCAATACATTTTAAATTGGCAGCTAAATAATATTTTTCTTTTATTTTACCTTTTTATCGCTGATGAAGGAACTGCTTGGGGACATGGCATCATTTTGGTTAAACCATAACTGAACTTCTGATGGCTCGGAAAGGGTATCATCGTTAACTCCTAGCTGATTGAAATACATATATTTGAAATTATGTGTATTTGTATAAGTAAACACTTTTACTCACCTCAGTCTTTGTCTTTGTCCACTTTAGTAGTTTACTTCGGAATTCTGCACGTAGCCCCAAATGTGCAATAGCTTCTGCAAGGTCGCCATTTGTAATGTCTGGCAAGCTTAAAAAGTTAACTATTTTTATATTATTTAAGTTTTAACAACTTACCTTTTAATGTGTCGAATGGAGACTCCATAGCTACGCTTTCTAAGAATATTTGTAATTCAATATCATCGCAAATAGTTTCTTCATTTTCCATTATAATTTCACAAAATTATTATATTTTTTTATAATTTATAAAATGATTTGATTGATGATTTGAACGTCGACAAACAGCCAACGCCGTCACAAATTAGCTTCATAAAAATTTAAATTTATTGAATTTTTTTTTTTGTTGATTTGATAACGTCGTGTATCAAATCAACAACAGATGTTGTTGAAAAATTATAAACACTTTTGTGTCAATTTGATACCAAACGTGTATAATTTTAAAACGTCTTTTTTCCCTCTGTGTAGAGTCTCGATTAACTTCTTTATTTTTTTTAGAAAAATTTAACACCCAAACCAATAAGGCTGATACTCATATTACACTATGCGACAAAATAAAAAAAATTAAATAAACCCGGCTAATGACATAGTGCAGGTTGTGAGTTTTGTTGAGTAGATTTCAAAAATATTTTTTTTATATTTCTCGAACCCTCGAAACTTTTTTTATTTGACAAAAACTGTTTTTTTTTACCTTACGCACAAATTACACTAGATTACTCAAACATTTCCGACCCGATTTCTAAAATTTAAATACTTGTTGGAAAGGGGAGAGATGGACCTTTAAAACGGTATACACATATCTATTATTCGACTTAATATGCTATGAGATTTGATAAGATAAACTTGGAAAATTCAAATTTTTTTCATATTTTTTAAAGTTTGTCCGTTCATAGTAGCAAACTTTACTTAAAAAATATGAAATAAGAGATGACATTCTGAAAGTGCATCGTGGATCTTGATTGTTTATCACAAAATGCGTTAATTTCTCGTTTGAGCGACCACCAGAAGTTGGCCAATGTTTGCAAAAAACACAAACATTAGCCGACTTCTGATAGTCGTGCAAACGTGAAATTGACACATTTTGTGATAAACAATCAAGACCCATCAAAAAATCTGAAAATTTTTGAACTAAAAGTTCATTTGATGAGATGACATATATAAAAAATATCATTCGGCTGTTAGACTCTTTAATTAATAACTACGGTAATTTTTGTCCAATTTGATCAAATGAAGACTCAATCTCTTCACAAGAGAACAGAGTTTAAGAATATTATCACTTATCCTATACGTTTTTATTAAAGTTTGCTACTATGAATGGACAAAGTTGAAAAAATATGAAAAAAATTTGAATTTTCCAAGTTTACCTTATCAAATCTCATAGCATATTAAGTCGAATAACAGATATGTGTATACCGTTTAAAAGGTCCATCTCTCCCCTTTCTAACAAGATTTAAATTTTAGAAATCGGGTAGGAAATGTTTGAGTAATCCAGAAATTTGTACGTAAAGTCCAAAAAAACAGTTTTTGTCAAATAAAACAAGTTTGGAGGGTTCGAGAAATATAAAAAAGGTATTTTTGAGTTCTACTCAACTAACTGGACAACGTAGACTATGTAGTTACTCGGGTGTATTTTCACTGTCGCACCGTGTTATTAATAAACAAGTTTAATTAATTTTATAAATTCTAACCAATTTTGTAAGGAATTGTTCCTATCCTGATGCGTATACATATGTTCTTCAAACTTAAGTAATCCTCAGACCAAATTATGGATTTAGTTGGATGAGCTGATAACCAGCTTCCCGGGACATAAATTTTTTTGATTTTGCATGCCTTTTTATACAGTAAAACTAATTAAAGAATTATCCACGGACTAACAAGCCATTTCAACGCATTTGACTCAAACTTTATCTGACATAGTAAGACGGCGGTCCAAGTGGATTATCAAGTACTTGAGTACTTTCTCTTTGTAGAACAGCCAGAGTGAAAAATTTATATAGCGGGACATAAGTCCTCTCTGTGAGTGAATGTAATTTTTGTAATAATTTTCCTATCCTTCTGATATTTGTCTACACTTGACATGACATAGTAACGGCATAAAGATGGAGGCTGACAAAAGCTGTATCATCCTACAAAAGTTGATCGGTACATCTTAGTTGACATATCAGTATGAGCGAGGGATCTAAGGTATTTCATTGATGAACGTCAGCAGATTGAACGTCGTCAGATTGAATTTTTTGATTGACTTGAAGTCGCCGTAGTCTAGTAGTTCAGATATCAAAACGAAATATGAAAAAATATTTCTTCGGCGACTTCCTTCCTCTAACCAGATTTCTGGCAAAAACTCAATAAAATTGTAATGAAAAGTTTCTCAAAAAATCTGTCGTTCGGAGTTGATTTTAAACTGTAGGTCCAGCCACTTAGTATGTATAAAATTAACGCACACAAGTGGTGTGAGAAGCTAGTTCGTAATCCTGACTGAAGGGTTGTAGTGACCAATTATGTATGTATGTTATGTATGATAGACTAGAAATACCTCTCAAGCCTCCTACATTTTAAACGGATTTAAATATGGTATCGGGATATTGTTGAAACAACAAAGGATAAAATTTACTAAAGGATTGCATTAAAAAATGTTTTGATATTTTTCCACAATTCGTTATCATTATAAAAATTCGAATACACGGGTCAAATTTTTAAAGGAAATCACATATTGCGTCGTAGATAAAATAGATTAAATTTGTTTGCTAGAAGACAGTGAGAAATGGGTATGTAAGCAGACTTAATTAAATTCCCTTTACTTGCCTCTGGTAATATAAACTATGTAGTCAGGTCCCTGATAACAGCTGTGAATGATTTTTAACCATTTGAGTTGTGAAAATTAAAAAAAGAAAAGATTTAAAGATCATTTCGCCGTAGGTGAACCTTCCGCGAGCTCTAATTTCTTGATTCTTTTCTCTAGATTTCGGCCAGTATCATACAAATGACAGCTGTAGTATTGTAATCCAGGGCTGAATTTGTGACGGAGTTGTGTTTCACTAAAAATAGTGTAGTGGGATTAAATCAAATGAATGATGAAACTAATAATGACTCTTCTGTTGAAACTATATGTCAACCAAGACTAAATCTTTTAAATTAAATTTTCAAATAATTTGTTCACATTTCACGAATATGTAGTTTTCTGTGGCTAAAGGTGGAGGAATATCAAATAGGATGTGACATTCGAAGCGGTAGAATAAAGTTCTATAGATTAAAGTTTTTAATTTGACCATTTGACGGATATCGGTCTATCTTAACACTTCCTTCCAGAAAGCTTGGTTTCGCGTGCAAATTCCCTATGACCGACATATTCGAGCCAGCATAGCCGCTGGACTTTAAGGTCCATATCGCTGAGGAGCTCTTTATTGGAAACATTGTCAACTTGCCCTGAATCAAAGATCTTGCAAACAACATAACTACTGGAAGATAACTACAGACATTTTTAATACCATGAAATCCTTTTATTATTTCATTATTTTGGCACCTCATTTTTAAATACCTCTTGGCGTTGCCAGTTCATTTAATTTACAAAAATGTAAATTACATAGTATTACTCTCGCCAAACGTTGTCATCAAGGTCTGATTGTGTAATTGAGAAGCAGACAGACTTCTCTCGTGTTCTACATGTCCATCATTCTATTATAACTTCTCTATGGCGTGAAAACAATGTTACGCATTGATTCAACTGCCTTGGAAATATTCAGTTGAGCATAATTTAAAAATCGAAATCTTTTTTAAAAAATTTTTAAAATTTTTCTTAAATACAGGACTAAAAATTTAGAGAAACTTTCCGATTAAATTTTTTCCTTTTTTGAATTTCTTTGTGACAACAAAAGCATAAATTGTATCTAATATTGTGTAACTGTAAATGAGAAAAGCAAATTCGCATCTACTATCACGCCAGGTACTCAAGTCCGCTTCATTCCACTTCAGTATAATACAGTACGAAACAGAATAAATTTACAAAAACAAAAAAAGTTAAAAATTAAATCGATTTGATGCGCTTATTAAAGCAATCAATAGGAAAACATTTCATGTTTAATGGAGAACAAAAACTACAAATTAAAATTAAAAACCCTTAAAAATTAATAAAAAAAAATACAACGTAATTTCACCAAATTCTTCTTTTGCTGATTCTCCTTTTGACTTTAGAAAAGATTTCAAGATTTTTAGATTGAAAAAAAACCTCAAACCTTATAGAGAATGGATACAGACAAGGCAAAGGATCAGTTACGCTTGTTAACAGGATATAAAAATTATCAAAATATAGGTGTGAAGTAGTTTCCTTTTCCCTTTTCTTTAGTAATCTCTTCTCTACTCTATTTCGTATCTTATCTTTTAACACACTGTTCAACAACAATAGAGAAAAGAAAAAATCGTGCCCTAAAACTGTGTAGTTTTGGCCATCATAAATTGATTTTTCTTTTGATATTAATTTGGCTTGTAAACGATAAGATTATGACTTGTTTTGTGTGTTCTTTGTTCTCCGGGTTTAAATAGTTATAAAAAGCAAATGATGAAGTCTGATAAAGATCATTAGAAAGGCTGGCCGGCTGTAGGGAGGAGAATTCAGAATGAGTACGAGTTGCTGCATTAGAAAATATTTTTTAAAGAGATTTTCTAAAGAAGTAGAAAGAAGTTGTGGAATTAGGATTTTGTTTTAATTTTTTTTTTCAAATTAAAATATAGGGTGGACCATCTAACTTTGAACCATTGGCTATTTCGAATCTGACAATACTTATGTGATTCTATTCTGTAACAAATTTCAGTATATTACCTCCACTGAATGTAATCAATCCATTTACGCTTTAGCAACGTTGGCATTTATTGGAAATTTAGGCCATCGTGAAACTGTACGACGATGTTAATTTTGTCCAAAAAAAAAATTATCTTTTCGAATGAAGCTCATTTTCATCTTGATAGGTACGTTAATAAGGAAAATTGCCGTATTTTAGGATTCAGAAAACCCATATGTGGTGTTACAGAAGTCAATGCACCCATTATGAAGGGATTCCTTATTGTGGCTTGTGAAGCGGAGGCTCATATTTCTTTGAAAATAAGGACGGCGCAACCATTACAGCTAACGGAGATACCTTTCACACCATGATAACCGATTTTTCATGATATTGATGTGAACGATGTTTGGTTTAAAAAGAATACAGCAACTGGCCACACATCTAATGCCACAATCGATTTATTGCGTCAAACGTTTGATGGCCATTTAATTAGCCAAAATGGTGATGTCAATTGGCCGCCAAGAAATTGCGATTTAACACCGTTGGATTATTTTCTGTGGAGCGCCGTAAAAGAAAAGTGTTATGCCAAAAGAGTGTCGCCGTAGTCTAGTGGGTAGTGTGTTGGCTTATTAGACGTAAAAGCCCGGGTTCGTATCCCAGGTCAGGCATCAAAACGAAATATGAAAAAAAAATATTTCTTCGGCGATTTCCTCTCAGCAGATTTCTTTCAAAAACTCTGAGAGTAAATAAACCTGCCATGAAAAAGTTTCTCAAAAATCTGTCGTTCGGAGACGACGTTAAACTGTAGGTCTCGCCAATCACGTATAAAATTAACGCACACAACATGAGTGGTGTGAGAAGCTAGGCCGTAATCCTGACTGAAGAGTTGTAATGGCCAATTATGTATGTATGTATGTTATGCCGACAAATCAGAGACAATTGAGCATTTGACGGCCAATATTCGTGATGGCATTGCCAAGATACGACTCCATACAAATGAAAAAGTGCACGAAAATTGGTCCGATCGAATGAGGTACTGTGAGGCCAGCCGCGGCAGCCATATTAATAAAATAATATTCCATTTCTAACCGGAACAATTGTACATCACAACAAAGAAAAGTTTGTGACAAAATTACAAACCCTTTTTGTTTTATTGCATTTTTAAATTTAAACATTTAGAAGGCCCACACTTTACGATTATAAAATAACGTAATGAATGCTGATTTCCAAGATTTTTTATAATTTCAAAAATTCTTTTTTGAACGCACTTTCAAGCACTATTCTGTATGTCCCTCTTACGTAAGCAGGCGAAAAATTTCTCAAATTTTTTTCTTTGGAATTCTAATCAATGAAGGATGTCTTTATGTTTATATGGCAAAATTAAAAGCTCTTTAACTAATGTTGCTTGAAAAATAATATGAAAAGACATTTCTATGATTTTATTTTTATTACAAAAAACACAACAAAGTTAGCGACAACCATAACAACAACAACAACAACGGGTTATGCAAATGAATTAAATGACTTAAAAAGCCAGCTGATGCATACGAAATGAATATAAAAAAATATATATTCATTGAACACTGTGATTTTAAAAAATAAACAACTTTTTAGAAAAAAAACAGAGAAAAAAACTAAATTTTAATCACCTCTAACTAAACGAAAAAGTTGAGCTGAGTTGAGTTAAGCGTGTGTAAAAAGCCTTCAAGATATTTACGCTTAAGCAAAAAGTATAAAAGAAAAGATACAAAAACATGTAAAAGCTTAAAGCGTAAATTTATAAAAAAAAAAAAAAAAATAAGGAGAAAAAAAGTCTAAAGAAAATATATGTAGGTATGTGCAGTATAAACACATACAATCTACAATATTTAATGGAAAAAAGTGATCTAAACTAGTTGGCAAAGGGGTATCCACAATATCTGCTGCTTAAAGATCTCATACACAAAATACAGCGGCTCATTTAAATTATGAAAACAAAAACAACATAAAAATAACACCATTCAATAGACAAAGTCACTAAGTAGTATACATATATAGAGTCTGAAGAACTGGGGGGAAAGAGAAAAAAGAAAAATTAATAACACATCAATCATTTGAACAACAATCGAAGCGGCCAAGTTCAAAGTTGTACTGGGGTTTGTTTAAAACATGGCTTAAACGCTATTACAACATTTAACCATAGACATTAAATAGGTACATACATATGTATGTCTGGCTTACCTAGCCTGCTTTGCTGTGCTTCGCATTTAAAGCTCAATGAGTTTGAAATTCACTTCATTTAGATGTCTATTCATTTAACGATTTAAACATAAATTTTCATAACATTTACTAGAAACATTTACTTATTTAAACAATATAAATATGCTGTAAACGAGAAGATGCATATGTTAATCTGTAAAGATTAATTTTTTAAAGTCGGAAACTGATTGCATTTGTTCGATTTTATATTCAGCTGATATCGATTAAGGCTTCTAGGCTAGATTTAGTATTTTTATACGATATTTCAAGGAAAATTAAGAAAATATTCTCCTAAGAAACGCTTCATATTTTTATTATTGTAATAAAAACACAATAAACGACTAAAGAGGTTAAAGTTAATAGTTTGGAATTTGAAATGCAGTAGGTTAATATTTACATGTAAGTCCGTAATTTTAAAAAATTTTCTGCCACTTAATTGAAATGGATGCTCTGCTCCTATCAACTGGCAGATGTTTCTTCACAACTCTTAAAGTTTGAACAAACGACATCAATTAGTTTGTGTGTGACAATAATTTATAAAAGACTGACCAAAAACTGTCAAAAATTCAATTTCGTGCAAAAATTACAAAAGTCCAGGAGTTAGGCTACGGATTACATACTTCCTCTGCCACCTTCTATTTTCTTTGTTCAACCTCTTATGAATAAACTAGTCGCAAAGTCACGGCGGAATAAGGTATAACTCAAATGATTACTCAAACAAATATCTACTTTAACACCCTCGACAATTTAAATTCATTTTTTAAGAATAGTTGGTCTCTGTGTATGTTAAAGGAGAGAAATAAAATTATTTTTTTTATTTATAAACTTGTGATTTATGCAAAAAATCGAGGGCTTTTTAACTTTCTTAGTTCAAAAACCATAACAATAAAATGATAAATTCTATTCAATTCCAAGTTTAAAGCGATTTCAAATCTACTGATATATGATACTTTTCTGAAATTGTTTTAAAAATATATTTACACGAAATTAATAATTAAAATTAAATTTAAGTATGTATATATACAATATGGCATGGCTTATGTTAGCTTTGAGGACCACAGTGGTTTGTAACTTACGGGCACATACATGTGACTTAATGAAACCCCCCACAAGAGAAAGTCTAATCTGGTTCACATCAGTTCACAACATCTCCACGCGTGATGATCATGTCTTCAAATCGTTTGTGCAGAATGCCTAATGTGGCATGAAGTAGTGCCGTCCTGTTGAAACCACATGTCCTTGGTGTTCACAACATTCAATTCAGGCAAAAAGTATTTGATATCCATCATCCCACCTAACACACGTCGTTGTATGTCATTGCCCACGGTGTTTTGGTAAAACAGACTGAATAAATGGCAACTAATTTGACAGATGTAGCTTCAACTAGATGACTGTTATCAACTGTCAAAGTTCGAAAGTCACTATTGGAAGATCCTTTATACATATGGGCAATTTCGTGTCAAGTGACCCAATTTTTAAAATCGATGTCTTTCGATTTGGATGAAATTTGCACCAAAGTTAGTAGTTAGTTTTTTAAAATGTGTGTAACTTTTCACCTATTGGTCCTAGCAAAAATTTTCCAAAGGATATTAGATAGCTATTTCTTCAATCTTTCCAAAAATAATTTTTTTAATTTTTAAAAATTTTTTTTTTTATTTTTTTTTTTTAAATTAATTTTTTTTTTTAATTTTTTTTCAATTTGGGCCTTTTTTTTTGCTTAAAAGAAATCTTTTAAAATTTCCTTTAAGGCCTTCATAATCGCTTAATGGGATGCGAGTGGGATATCTATCAAAAAAATTATTTTTTAACTCAAGAATAAGATTTTTCAATATTTGGCACATGTACCATTTTCATTTTCCCCCTTTTTTTTTCGAAATAGAGTTTTTTTTATTTTTCCTCAAAAGAAAACTTAGACCATTTCCTTTAAGATCTTTGTGGGCACTTAGTAGCAAGAGGCATATCTATAAAAAAAAATATTTTAACTCAAAACCAAAGTTTTTAAATTTTACCATATGCATAATATTTTTTTTTTAATGGATGTTTTCTTTTGCTCAAAGAAAGCTTAGTTCTTTTCCTTTAAGAGCTTTGTGGTCACTTAATGGGAAATTTTATAAGCTTTCTTTTAAGCAAAAAAAAAAAAAAAAACAAAAGGGGCCAAATTGAAAAAAAATTAAAAAAATTATTAATTTTTAAAAATTAATTATTAAATTAATTAAAAAAAATATTTTTGGAAAGATTGAAGAAATAGCTATCTAATATCCTTTGGAAAATTTTTGCTAGGACCAATAGGTGAAAAGTTACACACATTTTAAAAAAACCCTGTATGACCCAAATGTCCAACTTTGACCCCCTCTAACTCCGGCAGTCCTTGACTGATAGAGCTGAAAATTTGTGTCTGGCCTACTATCCAATAGTACTAACTTTGGTGCAAATTTCATCCAAATCGAAAGACATCGATTTTAAAAATTGGGTCACTTGACACGAAATTGCCCATATATATAATTAGGTCATCGTAATCTAGTAGGTAGTGTGTTGACTTATTAGACGTGAGGCCACGGAGAGGCGCCATGTCAGACATCTCCAACAAAACGAAATATGAAAAAATATGTCTTCGGCGACTTCCCCTCAACAGATATCTGGCAAAAACTCTAAGCATTAATAAAATTGCAATGAAAAATTTCTAAAAAAATCTGTCGTTCGAAGTCGGCTTTAAAATTAACTTACACAGCGTAAGTGGTGTGAGAAGCTAGGACGTAATCCTAACTGAAGGGTTGTAGTGACCAATTATATATGTAAGTATGTATATATATAATAATTTCATATATAATAGGTATGTATGTATTCTTACAGCTGAGTGTAACTAATTGCTGTCAAAAAGCTTTTCAAATCTTTTATTTGGAGTCAGTCATGGATAGTTTTTTCCTACACTTCATGAGTGGTATGAAGAGTTAAGTCGTAGTTCCAATTATGTATTGTAACGACAAATAATATACGGGAACAAATGAAAATGTGCAAAATTCATATTTGAAGCAGTGTAAACAGTTGTGCAAAATCTATTACGAAAATAATTTGATATCAAATGGCCTCGATTGTTTTCAAAACTTTTTTAACATTAAAACCTCCAAATATCTGTTATTAAAAAAAACCATTCATTAGAAATACAAACCTGTACTGTGAACGTACGTATTTTTTTTAATTTGTTTCAATCCATTTCTCTTGGATACTCAGAAGTGTCCTTACGTTTCGTTGTCCCTGTCGTGATCTCACAATGCAAAACTTGTGACTGCAGCATATATACTAGTTTTTTAGCTTTAAATTCTTCGTACGTACGCTTGTGCCTTTTAGTCCCATCGTATGTATTGTCATCGACAATAATTTTTGAGAAACTATAGCTTTAAAGGATTTTTTGATTGGTTGTTACACTCTGGCATCACTAACTCTGGTAATGATAAGAAATTATAAAAATTTTAAATTTTAGAACACCCAAAAGTACAACAACATTAACATCAACAACAAATATTTTTATAATGAATTATAAAAATTTTATTCAAACATCGAATAATTTTTTCCCATGATCATCTTTCATTTTCTATAAAAATTGTTTTCTTCATTCTTTTAAACATTGTTTTTTTTTTTTGTATTTAATTTGTTTCAACATCTTTTCATTTCTCTTTTACTGACTGTCTGACTTTTTAGCCATTTATTAAAGACGGAATGACTGGTTGGTAGGTTGTCTGAGCAGCGGCGGTGGTGCTAGTGGTGGCAGTGGCGGCAGTGGGTATTTAATCAGCATAAAAAAATAAAGAATTAAGAAATAAAATAATGAAGATAATAATCACCATCAATATCACCGATGCTGATGATTATGATCATCCTTTACTCTCTACTTTACCCAGAGTTTGAAGTTTGAAACCACTGGTTGGTTTTTTTTTTTTGTTTTCGGAAAATAATTTAAAGAAAAGAAACCGCCGTGTCATTTACTAATTTTGTGATTAACACAATGGAATACATTTGTTAAAAGGAAAATTTTAAAAATCATTTTAAATGCATACGAACAACATTTTGAATACAAATTATTATTAAAAAAAAATATGAATAATAAAATTTTAAATAGAGAACAATACTACGCGTACAATACATATAATCAATAAGAGTGTAGCTGCTTCAGTTTGGAAGCCACTGACTCGCCCTAAAGTGTAGCAAAGTATAATAAAGAAAATAATATGAAAACCTGGCCTATAAGCGCCGCTCTCAGCTGGAAGTATTTGGAGTAGTTTTGAGTTCTGTTTGGTACCCCTTAAAAAAATAATAATATATTTTGATTGTTCTTTATTGTTATTAATATATTAAATATTTATAATTATCACTATGGTTTTAATGATTGTATTTCTTTGTTCTTTTTCCGTGCATATTAAATATCAAAAGAAGTAAATTTTTTTTAATTTTTCTCATTTTTTTTTGTTGAAATTTTCACTTCGTCACTTGGTGTAGTGTGCGATGGGCCTTTATTAACAATTTTTTGTTTTTCTTTATTGTTGGTATTAGTTTTTGGTTGGTTTTAGTTTTTTCAAATACCTCAAACGTCATATGACCATGGCCTTTTTGGCTTCCATACCTTTGATGTCGTTGGTAATTGCCGTGAATGATTTGACAGAAAATTTCTTTAAAAGTTAATTGAAAAAATATACGCATTATAATGGCCATTTTAAAATAAAATAAACTATAATGCAGAGTATTTAACATTTGCTTGGAAAATAATCCACTTCTTAGAAAATAGAAAATATTTTAAATTAATTCTGAGGCATGCTGGTACTTCCATACATACATCCTTCCTTCCTTTAACATATTATTAAATTTTTATAAAAGTTTTAAATGCTTTTATATCGAAAATATTGCTTATATACATACGTGAAATTCCTTCGTTTATCAAAACGTATTTAGTACAACTATTTGGATAAAATGTTGTGGTTACAGGCTTTATTAAAGAAAATTGTCCTGAGTACTTCTGTGGGGATCCCAATCAAAACAATTGATTGCTTTGCCCAGTCGTGAAGTGAGAACTTTAAAAGCAAAGTTTCACGCTTAGAAATGGTACTTTATATCCATAAATAAACAATGTGGTGTTAAAATTGTAAATTCTTTATTCATTATGAAAATAAACAGAAATGTTCGCCGACAGACTGATTTATGTTGTTTCCAATTACGTTCATACGTAACTTGTCATTACAACCGTTCAGCCAGGATTACGACCAATCTTCTCACACCACTTACGTTATATTTTAATTAATTTTTATTCATGAGTGGCGGAACCTACAGTTTAAAGCCGACTCTGAACGACAGATTTTTGTGAAAAACTTTTCGTGTTAGTTTTTTTATTTACTCGCAGAGTTTTTGTCAGAAATCTGCTGAGAGGAGGTTGCCGAAGATATACTTTTTTGGCATTTCGTTTTGTTCAAGATGTCTGACCTGGGATTTTAACTGTGGCCTCACGTTCAATAACCTAACACACTGCCTACTGGATCACAACATTTTCCATTACTCCTGCCAGAACTTCCGAATTAAGATTTCAAGAGACACCACACACTTTTGAACTTTTAGATCAGAGGCTTCACCAAAACGAGAAATAAGTCGAACCAGAAATACATCTCACAGTATACTGTTTGTAGGTCAGGCACTAATCGTATCCGCTTGAGACCACATGTTTTCTTGTCTCAATTCGTTCAGTTGGGGTATAAAAAAGTCATTAATCATGTTTTTATAACGTTTGCCATTACATCATTTGGCCCTCGGCATATCAAAAAATAAAAAAAAAAAAATAGAAACACCAGTCCTAACAACGCCTCTAGCATAAACACCAACCCATACAATACCCTTACAGAGATAAAGCCCAATAAGTAATAATTGGCTTATTTCACGTATTCACAGATATGTAAATAAGCCTTGTAGTTCATAATGATTTCCGATGAAATGTTGTCTTCGTTGTGGTCGAGATTCTTGATGACATGCGAGTAGTTTACATGCGCTTGGTATTGAACGACTAGCTTATTACGCACAGTCTGAAGTTAGTAAGAGAAAATCTTAAAATCACCGCTTGATGTCCAATTGCCTGGCATATTATTTGGTCGTTCTTACAATTTTCTCTAGCATATCTAAACATTATAAGCGATATGCTTAGCGCAATAACTGCATCGAGGTGCATCAAACTTGACAGCATTTTGTATTTCTCCATACATACTTTTCTAGGTGGACAATTAGTTAAATGCCGTAGTGTTTGTTCAGTTGGAGCACTTACATCTAAATTCACGCTGCGTAAAAAACACCAACGATTATTTTATTATTTAGGAGTACAGCAATCCATGACAATCTTATTGACGAATTCGCAAATATTAAACTAAAACTAACTACAGCATCTTTCTTCCGGAATCGTCTTCAATCAACTTGGGAATGCCACTTACCTCGTTCAAACTGGCCATCGCGCGGCCAGTTCTCCCGGGACGCCAACCTATCCTGGATCAATGAGGAGACCTGCTCCACCGCTAGGCTCACTTGGCCCTCAATGGATAGAAGGCGCACCAACCAGTTACTTGGACTTGGTCGTAACATCGTCTCGATCACAGTGGCCATGCTTACAGGTCACTGTGTTATGGGTAGACACGCGGAAAGAATGCGACTCCCATTTAACGATTTCTGCCGTGGATGCAGATCCGCTGAGGAAGAAGAGACTGTTATCCACTTTCTATGTCAATGCCCATCTCTTGAGAGATGCAGATATAGGTTATTTGGCTCTCCAACCCTTGTTAGCTTGACGGAGCTATCGTCCATTGACGTCAAGGACATAGCCTCGTTTATCAAACTTTCTGGCTGGTTTTCCAGCGTGGGGTAGTCGTGCTTTAAATGCGCAGCCCTTGCGCTGACCAACTTCTCCCTCATTGGCTCGGAGGAACTTTGTCAGTACAGGGACTGCGTTCACCTGTGGCGCCGCAACGGGCCGCTATGCGTGCTCAAGTGAGCTTTTTGTATAAAGCTACCACACTAACCTAACCTAACCCAACTACGCTAGGATGAACTTTTTCGTCAAGTAGGCTCATAAGTTTATTTGTAAATTTTATTGACTGATTTCAACTTAATAGCTATCGATCCAAATTTGATGTCTACTACCATACATTGTTTACTAAAATATACATTACATTAATGCATTCATACATATGAATTGGTCATTACAACTCTTCCATCAGGATTACGACGGAATAATTTTATACATGAGTGGAGGGACAGTTTAAAGTCGACTCAGAACGAAAGAAACTCTTCATGGTAAAAATATATTTAATCTCAGATAATTTGCCAGAGATCTGCTGAAAGGAAGCCGCCAAAGAAATATTTATTCATATTACTTTTGTTGGAGATATCTGACCTGGGGTTTGAACCTCACGTCTAATAAGCCAACATATAGAAATTATGGAAATATTCAGTGGAGAAATATGAATTGAGAATTTTTTTTTTATCAAGGCTTTGATAATCGGAATTGGTTTCATTTTTTAATTTTTAACCTTCAGCATACATTGCTAATAAAACGGCTGCTATTAATAGCATCTTAATTTTTAATATGACATATTACTACTGTGGTAGGGTAGGTAGGGTAGGTAGGGTATATCCAAAATATTTTCAATATTGTACGTATAAATTACAAACTCCTTTTGACTTGCTTTTTATAACAATTTTAATGAAATCATAAATTAATCTGTCTGTACACAATATTAACAGTAAATATATGAGTTAATAAAAAAATAAATAAAACAACAACAACAAAAAGATAAATTTTTTTTGTATTCATTAACATACAACAAGCCATAATTAAGCCCGCACAATCCACATGCCACAACCAACGCCACAGAGAGAAAATGGCAAAACAAATAAGAAAAAAAAGAGTGAAAATACAAAAAAAAAAAATATTCGCATTCACACAATATTTCCATAACAGAGACAAAGTTGGTGGTTTAAATTACTTAGTGATTATGACTGGAAATTTAAAACGAACACACAGCCAACAACCAGCAACCAACAACGGACTGAAATTTGAATTTGAACGTGGCAACGTTTGTTACAAACAAAGCTGACTTAATTTCAACACACAATATTTTTCAACAAATTGAATCGATTTGAACAAGGGGTGAACCCCTCCCCTCCCCCACCATTACCAAATACCTTGACTTGAATGTCGTTGTCAGTTGCCACCTTGTATTGTTTAATGTCAAACGAAATTAGTTTGAAACGACACACAGCCGCACAGTAACTGAGCGCAACTGGCTAAAAGTGTGTGGAGAAATGGTAGACAAAGATGTTAACAAAAGGGTCTTAATTTATAATGGCAATAACAACAACAAAAACTCTTTTTTTTTAAGGCACAGAGAATTTATTCGAGTACAAGTAATTAGGCTGATGAGCTCATTAATTTGGATTTTTTTTTTGTTGTTTTTCAAAATTCAAATTGAAATTTCAACTTTGCAGTACGTAAGTTCGACAGAGGGAAACAGGTAGAAAATAGACTGAAAAAGAAATGTTCATTTTAAAAGCTTAATGGATTAATTAAGGAATGGTGAAAAGGTTATTTCGTTAAATCAATTAAATCATTAGTTTAACATATCGAATTTATAGTCGTAAGCAAAATTGATTATTTACGAGCAGAGATTTTAATAGCATTTACAACAATTATATATAAAATAATTAATAACGATAACACTTTGTTTATTGCAAAATTTAATACTTTCGAGGAAGTATTTAAATTGTTCTGAACTTCTGTTCAAAGTAAGTAAGTGAACTTAGTTAAATGATGGCAAAAAAAAAATGACGCTGAAATGTAAAGAGAAATTTAAGCTTAAGCTAGAGGGGCATAGTAGGGATTTTTTTAAAGTTTTTATAATCATAATAAATTCTGAATTTGATTATATTGACTTTAAACTGAATTAGAAACCTGAGTATAATTTGGCACACTTCGTACCAGCTGGGTGTTTTTATGACACCTCTCGTTGTAATTCATTTCAGAGTCGTTTAGGTGACGTAAATGTGTTGATCATGGGTTAATTGCTTCTGATATTACGATTAAAGTTAAAAAAAATTCTCGGCAAGTTTTCTTTTAACGTAAACAACTACAAATTAAAACAGAATGAAGCGTGTTTTTTTTTAAAGAATTTTAGCGTAAGGCTTTTATCATGAAAAGCACGATTTTTATTACCTTATTCATCTTCTCTACTGACTGACTATATAAACAACATTGAGAAGAAAGAACGTACCTCAGTAAATAATTGCAAAACTTTATAGAACTTTCAGGTGTTCACTACAGGAGAATCTATTAAGGCTTGAGTAAAAGCATTGGGTCACCATGAAGTTAGATAATATCATGAGCGTAGTCTGTTCAGAGAAGAGAGTAATTATATGCGATTCCGTATTACAACTTAAAAATTTGGAATATTTGGCAAAACTGGAAAATCTGGATAGACTGGCAAGTAAGGTTTGATTTGAGATAAATATAGGGAAAACTAACGTCAATGCAAAAAACAACGTTAGCATAGTAACAGTAATGACAGTTAGGAGGCACAATAACAGTCGCAATAGGAGGCTCAACAAAGTGAGAGATGTATCCACGTAGAGAGGTAGTCACAAAAATATCCCAACGAAAAAACCTCAAAATTTTCTACATACATACAACATTGGTCATTATAACCCTTCAGTCAGGATTACTACCTAGTTTCTCATTCCACTTATGTTATGTGTGTTAATTTTATACTGGCTGGGCCTAGTACGATAGATTTTTGAGAAAGTTTTCATGACAATTTTATTTACGCTCAGAGTTTTTGCCAGAAATCTGCTGAGAGAAAGTCGCCGATGAAATATATTTTCATATTTCTTTTTGTTGGAGATGTCTGACCAGGGGTTTGAACCATGGCCTCACGTCTAATAAGCCAACATGCTACCTATTAGACTACGGTGACTAATATATTCAACACGCAAGTGAATTTAACACTATTACTTATCAGAACTACAAATCTCTGTAATACAACCTATGAATAACCAATACTGATACAAATTAAACGTAGAAAATGGAAGTGGAGCGACTATACTACCAGAAATAAGCCTGATAACATCACGAGCAAAGCATTAAAGTGGCATTCTTAGTGGACTACACGCTGAAGTCGACTTTATAATACCTGGAGACGTGTGATAATCTAGGAAAGACGTCATACATTTTAAAATGGATATGCTTTGAGAAGACGTATACTTTTGAAAGGGTCTATGGGTGCGCAAATGGTCTAGTTAGTAATGTGTAAAAACAATTTTTTTATATTTTGTGAGTAAAAGCACAGCAGTGTTGAAAAAGGTGATGAGGTATTCAAATTTGTTGATGATTCCTTTTTGGAATTACAGGGAAAAAAAAGTATAAATTCCCAAATAATGTTACCGACCGTTTCGGGAAGGTTACTTCATACATTCAGACTGGAGGATATACTTAAAATTACTTAAACGACTTAAACGTTATGGTCAGCAATGATACTAGACCTTGAGGATACCGATTCTGTTTTAGCAGATTTGGTTTATAGGTACACATGCTAGAATATTTCTGCTTTTATCGTATGAGAACATCTGTAGAAGAAGCTTGGGTAGAACGCGATATGCAGGTCCACTTTTAGAGGAAGTATGGTATGGCTTTCAATGATTTAAAATTAATGTCCTTTCCAATCTCATTACCGTACTGCTTGGCAGACTTGTACACTATGGAAAGGGGGGATTGACTTCTTATATATTAAGTCAACAGGCTGGTGACAACTGAAATTGATTTATTTGTGTGGTTTTATGTCCCCAACGTGAGGTAAACTTATTTCAGATTCGAATTTCGAGATTCAGCATTACGACTCAGCTTCTCACACCACTTATGTATATTGCGTATGATAACATTTTATATGAGTGGCGGAACCTATAGTTTAAAGTCGACTCCGAACGACAGATTCTTACTTACTCTCAGAGTTTTCGCCAGTAGGCTGCTAAGATAAAGGCGCCGAAGAAAAATTGTTTTATTTTTCGTTTTGTTGGAGATGTCTGACCTGGGGTTTGAAGCGTTTCCTCCTAAGCCAACACACTACCTACTAGACTACGTTTAATACAATTTTCTATTCGTCAGCTGTTATGTCAGTAATTCTTTTTAAAATTTCCTTTTATCACAAAGATTTTTTAACATATCTTTTATATTTTATTAATCACTGAAAATATTCTTTTGTCATGCACTGTACTTGATGTGTTGGATTGCTTAAATGTATCACTTTTACTTGTTTAAAGTATGACTTATTTACCAACAACCAAAAAAAAACAACAAAAACACAAAAAAAAACAGAGGAAAAAACCTTGGCAGTAAATTTACCACAGCACGCAATAAAATATTAAACGAAATATTTTACAAAAGAAACACCACAGTTTTAAATATCTTTACTTGTAAAAAAATAAAAGAAACAAAAAAAAGAAATAATAAAAGTATACTGAAAAGAGTATTTAATGAAGCCCAAAGTGCTTTGCATGCATTTGTCAATTTAGCATGCCATCAAACATCCTTTCAATTGGAACACCATACAAACCACTACTGTTTAAACGCATTTCATCACAACCGTCCTACAGCAAAAAGGAATTGTACCCCATAACCATTACAAAAAAAAAAAAAGTGGGAATTACCGACTGGCACTAGTCAGTCGTTAGGTTGTCAGTCAGACAGATCATGGTGTGAGTTCTGTTCGCTTTGTTTTATTTTATTACAATATTTTTCATAAAACAAATTAACAAGAGCATCATTAACATTTTCAAATTCATTTTTATTTTAATTTTCCACAAAAATAAAAACACAAAAAAATTTTAAATTTTTTAACGACTTCATTTATTGCTTAGCATAACAACTTGTTTTTCGTCGTGTATTTTGTTTCTTTTTGGTTTGAAGTTTTTCATTTCAGCGTTTTACAATCGCTAATAAAAAAAAAGAACAGAAAAAAATTTATTATTTTTGTTTGACAACAACCCAAGCCGTCTCGGCCATAGGAACTGCAACAAAAATTCTGATTTTAATTTTCGTTTCGAAACATTCAACATTTTCATGATGCGTTGACAAAAACGAGACGATGATGAGGAAAAACAAACGACGACGACAGTTTTAGCATGTGTGACTGCAGTGTATAACAAATAAACGCAAGAGTACTACATCATGAAATATGTTTAAAGAGAAAAAAGAAAGAAACAAAAAAAAATGATAATAATAGTGGAGTATAATAATAACCCAGCAAATAAAAGTCTTGAGAGCTACTGGACTACTGCGATATAACCAATTAGAACTTGAAACAGCTAAAGAAAAGCAACTGAAACTACGGCATAATCCACTCGTTATAAAGTCCAGCACTATTAAGAGCACTTTTTAAATCTAAGTCTTCACGCTTTCTACTTACTCCACTATTGCCTCAAGAACAAACTAAAGAGGGATCATTATTAATGTGCTGTGCTTAGAATAAAGAAACTAGTAGGGCGCAGTATTCCTCAAGTAAATGCTCACATTACTAAACAAAAGCGTTTCAGAAGTAATTCTAACAGCGCTAAGCGCGCAACAAAGCGAATTCTATTCCCATCATTGTAAAACTGTAAGGTGAATAAAGATCACCACTAAACTTAACATTTATCGATTTCGAGAAAAGGTACGACAACCTCGTAGTCTAGTCCTCTTATAAGACGCTACGCTACGTTTCAAACCCCAGGTCAGACATCTCCATCTAAACGACTTCTCTCAGCAGATGTCTGGCAAAAACTCAGAGTAAATAAAATGAAAAGTTTCTCCAAATATTTGTCGCTCTGACTCGACTTTAAACCGTAGGTTCCGCCCCTCATGGATAAAATTGACCCATACAACATAAGTGCTGCGAGAAGCCAGTTCTTAATCGTGGCTAAAGAGTAGTAATTACTAATTATGTATGTAGTCCTCAGGATAATAGTAATGAAAGATTATTTACTCTTGTCTGAGTGCTGATTGTTCAAAGATTTGTTTAAACGTATCAATAACGTTTGCCGCTTGAGAATTTAGCCGATTAGAATTTAGGATCTAGAGCTATAAGACTTTCTTAGAGTTCAAGCATGTGTATTCACATTTTAGTTAATTTTGTCTTTAGATTTCTTTAAACGTTTCAAACAGATTTTATTTTAATTTTGAACAATTAATCTTCCGCACCGTGATGCATATTTGCTATTCAAATTATATTCTTTTAAAAATTAATTTTAATTGTTTACTGGGTTATTATTCTTTAACAACCATACACTATCTTGGTTAATAAATATTTTTACAAACTACGCTGTCTTGTCTTGTTTAAATCGCTCCCCACTCACTCCGAGTATAAAAGTGTAACGCAGTGCATTTGCGGTTCGGTGCCAAACTATAATAAATCAAGGCAGTAAATGGCGTAAATGAGTTTTAGTGTAAATCATTTAATGTTACTTTTTATTGTTATTTTTTTTCATTGCTCCTGCCATTGCTATAAAATAAATGCAAAATTTTAAAACAATACGAGAAGCAAACAAAAAAAAAACAGAAATACTTGGCATATTTTTTTGTCACATGGTGTAAAATAATCGTAAAAGAGTGAAAAGTGAAGAGAGTTAGAGGGTGAGACATATTTTGCTTCTTTTTCAATTTTTATGATTTTTAATAAATAAACATTTTATGATTGGGTGTTGTAAAGTTTACTTCCGTTTTTATTTCTAAAATTGTATGGAAAGTGATACTCTATAATGGAATTTAAAATTTTATATTTTGTATCACTGGGAGTATCTCCAATTTTTTTTTATAAGTTTTTATTGCAAATTTACACAAAAAGTTTGTGTTTTTATTAAATTATGAAATAATGTTATAAATTCTGTTTGTTGTTATTGGTTAGCATTTGTTATCGTTGTTGTTGTTGTTATCATTATTATTTTATTTCAGGTATCAGGCATTTGTTTGGGTATGATTATCACAATTATCTGTAATTCAAACGATAAATCATTTTTGGTTTCCCTTTTTGTTGATATTGTTGTTGTTATTGTAGCAGTTGGTTCTGTTTTTTTATTTTTGTTTTCATATTTTTGGAGAAGCTATTAAAGTTAGTTGTTTTTTTAAGTTTATTTCTGTGTTGAAAATAAATTGCATCAAATTATGAAGACAGAAAATAACCAAAAAATTACACAAAAACTCATCGGGTGAGAGTGTTTAAGGTCTACAAATAAAAAAAAAAACAAAAAACAGACTAAAGTGAAACATTTTTCAGAAACGCAACCTAAAAATCTAAAACATAAATGAATTAAGAAAATATTTGAAATTTTAAGCAAGTAAGGAGGTATAGATGATCAAATCCGATTATTTGTTACTCTACAGCAATTCTCTTGACATCACACTGAAATTTTTAACTATGCAGCACGAGATTTAAAATTATTTTAAGGCCCATTGGGGCTAATATAGCATAAGGATTTATTTATTTCAAACTCTTGTCCAAGTACAAAGTAAAGCCACATGCTATTTAGTGACATGCACAATATGAGGATGTGAAGACAGATATGATGTATTAGCTTATCTGTTCCATATTACATTTCACAATTGGATTGGATTTTAAATTAAAGCATTGCATGGAGTTGTAAGTTCTACACCATATTCAAGGAAGCATAAGAATACTTCCGGATAATGGAGCAGGCACTATCTGTAACTACAACTTCGACGTCATTCTATAGGAGTTATGAATAGTAAGAGTTACTGCCTGATAGCCAAGCAATTATATCCTCATTTTGACAGCAAACGCACTGATTCATTAGATTAGAAGAAATAAAAACGATTGTTTTATAGGGGATATGTATAGTGCTCAGTTGTTGGACATTACGACTACTGCCGCAGTTGAGCAGACAAAAATATAGAGAAGAGTATCCTTTATTACTGTACTGCTCTCGTTTAAAAATGGCCCTGTCATATGGAAAATACTGCTTTGATGAATCTAGCTTATACCTCTCGATAGTATTCGTAATAAAGCATGCCTATTTAGGGTGTGGTGGTATCACAGAGGACTTGGTGTTTTGGTTTTTGGTTGGTTTACTTATCTACGTAATTTGCGTAACGCACAATAGTTATCCCATCACTCGAAGCTCGGTGCTACTTCAAATCAATTTGTTCAGCTCAAAAGACCTAAAGAGGTTCCCTGTCGAGTAAGAGCCATTCGCTCATTCATCCCAGCTGCGACAGTGGTTATTAAACTAGTTCAATACGTTTGACGTATTTCCAATCTGCTAGTACCCAGTAAGGACAGCCATTAGTCTTACTATGTCACCTCTTCTCTGACCTACGAGCGAACTAGAACGCTTCATATCGCATTCGCGCCAAGTAAGTCTCTAGATATTTCATAATCCAATACCAATTAATGTTCCAATAAATAGTTAAGAATAATCCTTTTATGGATACCTTAAGCGATGCAACTAAAGCTATGGTTGGAAAGAGTCAAGCTATGGGCAACAGGCGTAAACCTGTATAACACTAATGTTAACCAGAGAAGTAATATTTGTCTGTTTGATCGTTACGATTTATTATGAAAGTCTTCAGTTTTGAAAACACGTTATCTTTCTAACGGACAACGTTTCGATTGTTTAACTCAATCCCCGCATACGTTTCAGGCCAGATTCTAGATGAGGTCAGAGTTCTTTTGATACTCTTAGGATATAGTATGGTACCAGTAATCAGAAATCAACTATGCTTTGAAAGAACCATTAATTGTAAAATAATCGTTTTTGAAAGTAGGAGGTAAGAGGGATGATGTAGACTAATTCTTCATTAAGAAATTGGTGTGGGGTTTTTGGTTGTTTAAATAAGTAGAGAAACTGCGCTGCAGGACGTAGGAAGTTTACGTCCTTGTATATTTAAACCAATCTTAAGAGATTCAGAAACATTCTAACCGCATCGAATCCTTTAAATTCAAAGGGCGTCAATAGTATTTGATCATTTTGAAGACTTAATATACTAAAATTTTAAGTGTGACAGGTGTAATGTATTCATTCACTTATATGTAGAATAACCAAAATAAATATGTAGAATAACTAAAATAACAAAATGTAAACAAACGTAAAGTGACTTCACAAAATATAATCGTAATATGCAGAGTATGCAATATCAAGTGGCTTGTGTTGATTAATATGGGTCACTAGAAATGCAATACAAATGAATACGATATTAATATTATTGTAGGTCACTTAACTATTAACAATTTATAGTTTTAAGGGGAAAAGAAAATGAAAACATAGAATAAGTAGGAGAAATAGTTTAAGATTATTATAAGAAAACATAGACTAAGAAATAGTATATAAGCAGTGAAAATTTGTGAAATAAATTAGAAATAATTCTGACTTAAAACTGGTTTGTTTTATTTCTCATCAACTTCGGCAATTAACTTTGCCATGATATAGAGCCGTCTAACATTCTAAGGCTCTTCAAATAAATAAGAATGCTATAGGGAAACTTACATAAAACATACATACACTATAGATTCCAACACATCACTAAACTTATTACATGGCGATCCTGCCACCGACACCGCACCCGTTAAAGAAAATGCAAAAGGAACAAAACAGCCGTCCGATAGTAAAAAACTATTTTTCCCAGCCAAAAATGCAGAACCGAAGAAAGCCAAGAAAGAAAAAGACGCTGAAGTTGACTCCGATGGCCACGAAATTGTCGCTGAGGAAGATATTTGAAAGAAACGAGTATGATATACTATATGATGACAAAGAGGATAATAGATGGTTCGGGTTCTGATGATCAGGCGTAACGATAATGTAGTAGTCAAAAACTCTTAAATTAATAATTAAAACAAAAAATTAAAAAAAAAAGAAACACAAAATTAATAATACGCAAAAATCTAAATTTTTAATTATAAATTTTTATGTAAAGAAATATCTTTTATTTCTTTTTAATTGTATGATATGTAATTTATTTTTAAGAAAAGAAAGTTTTCATTTGACAAGATAAATTTTAACACAAAAATTAAAGAAAAATACAAAATGTAACAACACAAATAAGAATGCTAACGATAGCATTAACGGTTTAGATACAAATGCATTTATATACGTAGATGATATAATTGTTTTTGGATGTTCTTTACAACACCACAATGATAATTTAAGAAAAGTTTTTCAAAGACTAAAAACTTATAACCTTAAGTTAAATCCAAATAAATGCAATTTTTTGAAACCAGAAGTAGTTTATTTAGGCCATCTCATTACAGATAAAGGAATAATGACCGACCCAAATAAATGTAAAACGCTTGAAAATTATCCAATTCCGAAGAATGCAGATGATACAAGAAGATTTGTAGCTTTCTGTAATTACTACAGACGTTTCGTTAAAAATTTTGCTCAAATAGCTAAACCACTCAATGAATTATTAAAGAAAAATCAAAAATTTTTCTGGTCAGAAAAGTGCCAAAAATCTTTTGAAATATTAAAATCCAAAGTTTCAAACCCACCAATATTACAATATCCAGACTTTAAAAAAGAATTTATTCTCACTACTGACGCATCAGATTACGCCTTGGGAGCAGTACTTTCACAAGGTGAAATAAATAGTGATTTACCGATTTCATATGCAAGCCGTTCACTTAATAAACATGAAATTAACAAGCCCGTAATAGAAAAAGAGCTCCTAGCCATTCATTGGGGAATTAATCATTTTAGACCATACTTATACGGTAGGAAGTTCAAAGTAGTGACTGATCATAGACCACTAGTTTCATTATTTACCCACAAAAACCCTTCTTCAAGACTAACTAGAATTAGATTAGATCTCATGGATTACGATTTCGAGATCATATACAAACAAGGAAAAATAAATACTAATGCCGATGCATTATCAAGAATCAAAATAGATTCGAATGACTTAAAGGAAATGATTCCAAAATCAATAAACATAATGACTAGAAAAATGACTGAAAGATTAAATGAAAAGAAAATAAATGAGGACAATACAGTAATAAAAAAGGATGAAAATAATAAAGAAAGAATATTTATGTGGAATAGTATTTCATTTTCACAAATTAAAGGCTACCCAAGATTAAAATTTGTTATAAACCAAAATGGTAAAAGCATGCCAAAAATTGAGATTTTTGGAAATCGCGTAATAGTATCTGGTAATGAAAATGCATACTCGAATTTAGGTTCAGTCTTGCAGAAGTTAACTAAGATTTTACGGGATAACCAAATATTTACAATAACGCTAGCAAAGGATGATACGATTTTCAAACTCATACGTGAGGAAAAATTAATTAAAATATATAATAGCATGCAAAATAGTGATAAATGTAGGCCGAAACCTATAGAAATTATATTATTTAAACAACCAGAAAGGATAATGGAAAAGGGTAGACAAGAAGAAATTATAAAAGAATATCATGAAACTCCATATGGCGGTCACGCGGGAGTACGTAGAACAGTCATTAGATTAAAACAGAAATATATATGGAAAAATATGTATAAAATGATTAAAGATTTTATCAGTCATTGTGAAAGTTGTAAGAAGAATAAAATTATTAGACACACTAAGGCACCAATGCAAATTACTAACACACCTACAAGACCATTTCAATTTATACAGTTAGATACTGTAGGTCCTTTAAGAGTATCAAACGGATATAGATATATACTAACGGCACAATGCGAATTAACAAAATACATTGAGGCATTCCCAATAGAAACAAAAGAAGCATCTGAAATTGGAAGAATATTAGTAGAAAAATTTATATTAAAATATGGATGTTTTGACACGGTGAAAACAGATAGAGGAACTGAATTTGTAAATGAACTTTTTAACAGAATATGTACTCTTATGAAAATTAAACATGTAACTTCTACAGCATACCACCATGAAACTTTAGGTAGTATTGAAAGAAATCATAAAGTATTAAATGAATATATGCGTTCTTTCACGGAACAATACAATTGGGATGAATGGATTCCGTATTATACATTCGCGTATAACACAACACCACACACATCCACAGGTTTTTCTCCATTTGAACTTGTATATGGAAGATTAGCGTCAATGCCAACTGAAACCATGCCTAATGAAAAATTTTATAACTATGAAGATTATGTTACAGAATTAAAAATAAAATTAAAACATGCCCATGAAATAGCACACAAAAAATTACTGGAAAACAAAATAAAACAAAAACATAGTAAAGATAAGAATACTAATGATATTCAAATAAAATTAGGAGATAAAGTATTTATAAGAAAAGAAAACGCAAAGAAAAGCGAAAATCAATATATTGGTCCTTTTGATGTAATAAACACACAAGATGTAAATATCACAATCTTAAAAGATAATAAACCATTGACTATACATAAAAATAGATTGAAATTAGTTTAAGTATCACATATCTGTTAAATATTCCACTTTAAAATTTTGGTAATTTAATATTTTCATACAAAAAAAAATATATATTTATTAAATAATATTTTTTTTCTTTTAAACGGTAGGGGTGTAATGTATTCATTCACTTATATGTAGAATAACCAAAATAAATATGTAGAATAACTAAAATAACAAAATGTAAACAAACGTAAAGTGACTTCACAAAATATAATCGTAATATGCAGAGTATGCAATATCAAGTGGCTTGTGTTGATTAATATGGGTCACTAGAAATGCAATACAAATGAATACGATATTAATATTATTGTAGGTCACTTAACTATTAACAATTTATAGTTTTAAGGGGAAAAGAAAATGAAAACATAGAATAAGTAGGAGAAATAGTTTAAGATTATTATAAGAAAACATAGACTAAGAAATAGTATATAAGCAGTGAAAATTTGTGAAATAAATTAGAAATAATTCTGACTTAAAACTGGTTTGTTTTATTTCTCATCAACTTCGGCAATTAACTTTGCCATGATATAGAGCCGTCTAACATTCTAAGGCTCTTCAAATAAATAAGAATGCTATAGGGAAACTTACATAAAACATACATACACTATAGATTCCAACACATCACTAAACTTATTACACAGGTAGTCGCCGTAGTCTAGTAGTTAGTGTGTTGGCTTATTAGACGTGAGGCTACGGTTCTAAACACAGGTAAGACATCTCCACCTAAAACGAAATATGAAAAAAATATTTGTTTGGCGACTTGCTCTCATCAGGTTTCTGGCAGAAACTCTGCGAGTAAATAACATTACTATGAAATGTTTCTTAAAAAATCTATCGTTCGGAGTCGAGTTTAGACTGTAGCTGCTAGTTCTCATGTATAAAATCAACACACACGACGCAAGTGGTGTGACTGAAGGGTTTTAATGACCAATTATGTATGTATGTATGTGTGTGGCCCATTGCCAATTAAGGTCTTTATCCTGTTTGTAACAGCAATCTCCGACAAACCCTAGTATTATTAGTATCGTAATCCAATTTTCCATAACAACTTTCAATTTTTCTTCTAAATTTTCTTGATTATTGATAGGATGGAGATTATTAGTGCAGTTGACTGTTAAAGTTTTTTTGATCCAATTTTCTTGGACTACAGAAAATTTGTGATCGCATCAAATATGTTTTCATAAATACATCGAGTATTTAACAAAAGTTCATGCCATGATTGAACATGAATTTTTTCTCCAAATTTCATGCCTCCACAGACTATATTTTAACAGCCTAAAAAGCTTGGCAAAATTACAAAAATATAACAAAAAAAAAAAAAAAATAAAGAAATAAATGGAAAGAAATGGGCGTTTACAAATTAATTTTATTTTTGTTGCTGTAGATTTTTACATCAAAAAATATAATTTTCTTTCTGTACGAACATAGAAAAATAACCTCAAGTACAAAGAAGCAGAAAATTTCTATAGAAAACATGAATAAATTTAAATAAATTTTCGTTTTCTTTTTATTCGGTATTTGGAAACAAAAAATTTCCGCATTATCTCATCTCTGTTTTAAACTAAAAAAAACGTATGCAAAATAACCATTTTTTTTCTAAATTTAGAATAGAAAGGAAAACGTGAAAACATTTTCAATTTGTATGCAATGATACGAAATAAAATGAAAAAAGGAAAAGAAAAAGGAAAAATACCATCACAAAATGCTGTAACGCCCACTTTTCCAATACAAAAAAAAAAAAAAAAAAAAAAATAAAAAAACTGAAACGAAATACTGTTTTGCGACAAATTTTCACCACAGACACGTTAAAAGTACAAATACAGCCTGTAATAGAGTCGTATAAACGTAAATGTTGTGTGCAATACTTGTACTTCAAATGGAATTGCATTGCAATTGCGCCATGAAAAATTTCGTTAAACAAAATAAAATTTAAAAGGAAGGCAAAACAAAACAAAAAATAAAATTTTATTTCAAAATAAAAGCCAGAAATAGAAAAATTATAAACGATTTTCATTTTATACAGTGAAATAGTCATTTTTGCCTTTGCTTTCTGCTTCATTCATTCATTCTTTTAGTATTTCTACTCTAAACGATTCATTCATTGTCTCAAGTTTAAGTTTAAACACACGATGAAGCAAATATTTGAATAAACTTTGATCCCCATGGCTGTATATCAACTGTCAGGTTCGTTTGGTACCCATTGACAACATGTTGACATGACAAATTTGTTTGACACCACATTCTACATTCTGTTGTTGGTTTATTGCGTTTTGCTTCATTATTTTTTCTTTCTCTTCTACATTTCATTCATATTGTGGCCATTTCTTTGAAAAATTTTACTCTCCTTTACGTAAATGCAACATTGTGTGAAAATATTTTTTTACGTGTTTTTTATTTTTAATTTTTTATTTTTAAATCTGTTTATGAGTTATTTCCTTAAGAGTTTTGCTTTGGTTTTAAAACATAATGAAAAAGAATTCAACATCAAATAAAAAATTAAAAAAAAAGAAAAAAAAACAAATTAAGTGGCTTTTATTATCCTTGGTCCGTCCAGGGTATCGGTATCGGCATGGGCATAAGTATACTTAACAATAAACTTAAGAACTTTACAAGCTGGCGCTTAGTGTCATATTTGCAACATGCAACTTATTATCAACATGCATAAACATTTCGTTTCGTTTCTCTTTTTTGTTGCTATTAACTGGCTTTGGTTTCTCAATCGCGTAAGGATTGCCAACATTTGCTAAAATAACTGTGAATTGGCTGGCTTTTTGAGGTATTAACGGTTTGAAGTCCATCTTTAACACTATTTTGAAAAAGATCGGGTCTAAGAAACATAAATAAAATGCTTGGATAAACATTATAGGCTGACTGCTATTTGTTGATAGTATAGTGGATGTTTAGGTTAGACTGTTTTATGAAAGAAGTTGCATTTGATGTGCTCATATTGCACACATTACGAGAAAGCAAATTGAAAGTGAGAAAAATTATGTAAGCCATATTCAAACCAAGGCTTATTCCCTGTATCTGTAAGACATATGATTCAGATGAACGTCTCTTTGTATAGAAAACTCAAAAAAAAATTCAGTTCCCTCTGTAGTTTACAAGCTTATGGCCTGTTTCTGTAAGACAAACTATTTAACTATTTCAGACGAAACGTCTGTTTATGGCGTTTGTCTTACAGAAGCATGCAAACTTCTGTTTGTGTGGTTTGTTTTACAGAAACAGGCCCAGAAACAAAGGGAACTTTGGACCACCAATTTTGATAGTAAAACGGGATCTGCTGTATTTCGTTGCGGCTGTTCAAGCACGATAGTTGCAACACTCGTAACAATTGAAAAAATTAGCACTGTACTGTCAGACAGCCGCAATTAGTAGAGGTCATAAGCATTTCAGTGGTTTCACTTTTGAATAATCACTTGGATATAGGAAAGATTTCCGAAAGATGAGTGGCAAGTTTTACACAAACGCAATCATATGACAACATCACAATAATGTTCTGCATTGTTATACCGCCGCTGATAACAAAGTGTTATAAAACTGAGAGTTTCGGCGGACCAAGGTGATTTTATTGTCCAATTTTTTGGAATTCATGTGACAGAAAAACCGCATTACACAATAATTGCGAAAATTAAACTTTTATGAACCAAGACAAGATGTACAGATAGGTAATTTCCACGGCAAAAATCCACAAATTTGACTACGAACTGGTGCCACATCTACCCTATTCTACGGATTTTGCCTTGAGTAACCATTTTTAAAGAAGTAGTTCGGCGGAAAGACATTTGACTCCAACGTTGAAGACATTTAACAAATGAAATCCTGTTTTTGAAAACCATGCCAAATTTAATTGTTAGAATGAATGAAAAATTTCAGAATTGTTAGACAGAATGTATACTTTAGAGACTAAACTGCAAAAAAAAAATTATATAAAAACCTGGTTTTAATCAAAAAATTCTGGACATACGGATTCGCCCTTGCACCTCAGCTTGAATTTTCCCCGCCAGTTGAGTGTATTAAGTAATGCACTGAAGAATTTTTAATTAATTTTTCATAATTTTTGGCCACATACAGTCGAATTTCTAAAGCTGAAAACCATAGAAATCAATATAAATAAAATTGATAAAGTATACCTTACGAAAAGATATTAAATTCGTTGTTGAAATTAAATTTTTTAAATTTTTTTTGAAAGAATTTTGGCAATCCTTGTATTTCTTCCTGCGTTCTGGCTTTGTAACACCTCTAGCCATTAAGAGCTTTGCTTTGAAACCCAACCAACCAAACAAGTTATAAAAACGTCAAAATACATCAACAATGTTTATAAGATTTTAAATAAAGGAATCGTAAACAATTTTGCAACATTTTTAATGCTGATACTTTAACGCAAGTTTAACAAACAAATACAACAACATGATGAGATGTCCGTTGGTAGGTCCATCGTATTTCATAGAGTTTTATTATGAATTTGTATCGTAAATTCACAGTTTTTTCTTTGGTCTTCATTTTATATACTTTGGATTGCATTATTCGTTTGTTATTGTGTTTGTCTGTTATTGTTTACCCGATTAATTCATGCTAATCTGTATTGTTGTTATCATATGTATAGCTTCAGATTGTACGAGTATCCGGATATCAACAGTTTTGGCATACGGAATAATCTCAATGACACTATTTGTATTGGTCTGACCGAATGAACTCTAACCGCCATCTTATATCGGGCGGGCCATCTATCGTTTTAAGTTTGAACCATCGGTTAGTTCGAATCTGGGAATATGCCATTCTATTCTGCCTCAAAATTCACAATATTATATCCAGAGTACATAATAATATTGGGATTTATTGGAAATTTATTTATAAAACTAAGACAATTGGTCGGAAATTGTTCGAAAATGTCGTACAAAGAAAGATCCGGCATATGAAAGTTTATTGCCAAAGTTCATGAAGCTGGTTTCATTGTTGATGCGCCAAGACGTGAGCGAGCTCGTACAGTGCGTACACTCGAAAGTATCTAAGCTGTGGCCGGGAGTGTGCGTAAGAATCTATAATAAACAAAATTGCCGTATTTGGGGCTCAGAAAACACACACGTGGTCTTACAGAGGCCCATTAAGAGTAACTGTTTGGTGCAGCTTGTGCAGCGGAAGCATCATTGGCCCGTATGTCTTTGAAAATAAGGACGGCACAACCGTTACGATTAATGGAGACATGGTATTAATGTGAACCATGTTTGGTTTCAACAGGATGGTGCAACTTGCCACACATCTCATGCCACAATCGTTTGATGGCATCAAACTTTAATTAGTCAAAATGGTGATGCCAATTGGCCGCCAAGAAGCTGCCATTCGACACCGTTGGACTATTTTCTGTGGGGCGTCGTTAAAGAAAAGTGTTATGCCGACAAACTAGAGACAATTGACAATTTGAAGGCCAACATTTGTGATGCCATTGCGGATGCTCTAAAAAAGGCACGAAAATTGTTGCGATCGAATGAGGTACTATGAAGGCACCGCGTTAACCATATGAAAAAAATAATATTCCATTTCTAATCGGAACAATTGTACTTCACAACAAATAAATTAATTTGACGAAATTTCAAACCGTTTTTGTTTTATTGAATTCTTAAATTTAAACATCTAAATGGCCTACCCTTTACTTTTAAATGAAGAAATTGAATTTTCCAAATTGAAATTTTTTTACTGTAGTTTTTTTCCTTTTTGTTTTTACTTTATATTAAATCGCCGGTATTGAAAACAAAAAATAAAAAAAAAAGAAATAAAATAGAAATCATGTGATCATATTTTTCAAATTCCGTTCTTTAATCACAGTAAAAAAGACTCACGTTTAATTAAAAAGCAACATTTAACACAGATTTTCATTCTGTGAACGGCAACAAAATTAATGAATTGATTGAGTCGACCAGCCAGCCAACCATCCAACTAATCAAGCCGACACACACTTTGAGAATCAGAAACCAATGAGTTTTTAAGCTTCAAAAAAAAAAAAAAAAAAAAAAAAAAAAAAATTGGGTAAAAAACTTCAAACGAAAACATGAAATTCAACGTAAAACTTGTTTCACTAGAATGACGAAATGTTGTGGCACTGGGGTGTTGAATGAACGCGCTAAACATGAGCATAGAACGCGACGATACTATATAGTGGCAAAAGAGTAAATCAATCAATTTTTATATTCTGTAGCTGAATAGTCGTTGTTGTGTTTTGATTGCATTTTTCTTAGCAAATATGTATTTTGTACCGAGCATTTTGCATTGAGGAGATGATAATCGCCTATTTGTTATGCTTCATCAACGTCATCATCTCATACCAACGCCAACATCATCATCATCACCACTAGCTAACCATACCACACCATAACAGCACTCCAAACAAGCCAGCACCTCAATGCCACATAATGAAACTCAGATATCAGAAAAATTAAATCTTTTGGCAAAATGGCAAACTGGCATTATTATCATCATCGTATTATTCTTTAAATTTAATGCCAACACTCGAATCGTCTACACTGAACATATCTTAATGCCAACAAAAATCCTTCTGATCCATGACGACTGTGTTTACATGCCAAAAAAAATGAAAAAAAAATCGGAACGAAAATGAAAAAGAAATGAAACGAGAAAAGTAAAGGCGGCAAAGAAAGCGTTTCATTTTGTTCGTTCTTTTTTTTTCATACATACGAGAGATGTTGAGGAATTTGGTTTTATTACGGTTACTGAAATTTTTACTAACAAACCATTAAACAACAAAATTTCTGAAGGATTTTGAATGTAAATAATTAAATTAAATAAATAAATAAAATAAATAGTGTAAATAAAAAATTTCGCCATCTGTCTAGTTACACTATCATAGCTTTTGAACCAAATAACATTTTGTATAAAAGAGAATATTGTTACATATCGATGTTGAATTTTTAATATATTTTCAGGGTTAATTTTTCCTTATTCTCTTTGTAAATAAGGGAAATCTCGTCTGAATCCATTCGAATAGTCGACTGTGATAACCTTTGTAAGAGCGGCAACTGTGTTTCCGCTGTTTTCACGATTTCTCTTCCAGAGACGTGGAACAATCTTTTACAATCTTAGTTTGTAGTAGAGGATCTACTGTCAGGTAATACATAGAAACAATCGAACACCTCCTCTGCAACTGTCCAGTCCTTAGTAGGTTGAGGTTGAAGGGTATCTTCGAAGGTTTGCACTCTTTGCCAAAAGCCGACATAAGGGCTCTCCATAGAATCAGAAATAGGTTGTGCTGGTTGAGAAGTGCTAGGGCATCAAGCAGTCGCGCTCTCTTGTGTATTTGTGGTCCATTTTTTTCCTCCGTCTCCATCTCCATCTCTACCTCTTCTCCTTTTTCAATTTCCCTATCTCCTTCACTATCCTCTCTTTCCCTCTCTCTTCTCGGACGAATTTACAATGGATCATTTTGACCTCTGGGTATTGTACTTGTCCCAATGACAAGTACACATCCTCAAACCTAACCTAACCTAACCATGAAGACCGCTCTTCACTATACCCCGCTACAGAATTTCTAAAAAAGCTCTGCTTCAACCTGTATATACTAGTAATAATAATTGAGTGATTAGTCTAGTAGGTAGAGTGTTGGCTTATTAGACGTCAGTCTGTGGTCCACACCCCAAATATGAAAAAATAATTCTTTGGCGCTTCTTCTCATCTTCAGGCAAAAACTTTGAGAGTAAATAAAATTGCCATGAAAAGTTTCTCAAAAAATTTGTCGTTCAAAGTCGACAATAAACTGTAGGTCCCGGCACTCATGGATAAAATTAACACACACAACATGGGTGTGGTGAGAAGTTATGTAGTAATCCTGACTAAAGGGTTGTAATAACCAATTAAGTAAGTAAGTAGTTATGAGACAATCTGGAGATTAAACTAATCTAAAATTGTTTTACATCCGACCTTATTGTGTGATTTGAATGTGTCAGTAAATATATGGAGGATGTTTTCTGAAAGGTTAATATCAATTTTATGGTAATATCTTTCCTATATTTCCTTACTGGATCGAAAGGTATACATATATGATGTGGATAACTGGGGAATTCAAATAGAAGTGATCTTAGCTTTTAGGCTTTCATGTTCTATTAGCATTTCATGTTGTACGAGTATATTTCATTGCAGTATACGCAATTGCTTGTGTGGATAGCCACTTAAATATTGCTTCATGATTGCATTTACATAATATGTATCCTCAAACCGGGTAGGATGATATTTCTTCTGCATAGCCAGCCAACAAACCTTGAATTTATAGGAAAGTTATACAGCTAATAACGCTATTGAAATAAATTTGCTTCACTCAGTATGTAAAATAATAACAAATGTTGTTTTGAACATGAATTGAACAAAAAGTATAGGGTGATTTTTTAAGAGCTATAGGAAATTAAAAAAAAAAAAAACACATAAAATTCAGAAAAATGCATGAAATCTTTATTTGAATCGATAGCACGGTCCATATAATTTAATGTTTGAAGATTCTTTCATGCAAATGTTGACCGCGACTGCGCCTCAAATGGTCCATCCGCTTAGTCCAATTTTGGCATACTCTTTCCAACATTTAGGCCGGTATCTCACGAATAAATGCTTCAATGTTGTCTTCCGATGCGTCAATTGAAGCGGGCTTGTCTGTATAGACATGAGCTTTAACATAGCCCCACAAAAAATAGTCTAAAGGCGTTAAATCGCACGATCTAGGCGGCCAACTGACCGGTCCCGAACGTGAAATAAAATGTTCACCGAACTCGCCTCTCAATAAGTCCATTGTTACGCGTGCTGTGTGGCATGTGGCACCGTCTTGTTGAAACCACATGTCATGCAAGTCAAGCTCTTGTAATTTGGGCAAAAAAATAGCCGCTTCAGTGGGTCGATTAAACTGACCATAAAGTGGAAGAAGCGCGTGATGAAGTTTCTTAACAGAGCACGCATTTTGATAATAAAATTCAATGATTTGCAAACGTTGTTCGTTTGTAAGACGATTCATGGTTAAATTATAGACCAAACTGAAGATGTTTGACAGTGAAACAAAACACGAAACGTGCGTGAGCTGTTTAAACCAGTGTTGCCAAAAAGATAATAGCTAAAAAATCACCCGATATTATTTTACAGATGTGTAGGGTACCGAAACAATTTAAAAGGCTGCCTGTGCTCTAGCCTGTTAATATAGGTTAGCTTTGTTTTGGAAAATATAAAATTTGTCAATATAACTTCGCTTGCAGTATTATTCATTTCGTTACTGGTATTCGAATTAAGGTTTTAAAAAGCTTTTAACTATTTGCTTATATATGACACCTTTATTAAACGATATTCTTGCCACCTAACTAGAAAAACAAACTCAACTACCCATAAACCCACTCATGTTACCAACACCATAAATTTTTTTTAAACATTTTCTACAACCAATGTTAGCATCTACCTAAGCTTGAATGCATGAAAAATCGTTAACAACACATTCATTGTTTGGCAGAACCAGAACGAGCAAAAAATCAAATAAAAAAGAAATAAAATCTATAGAAAATAAAATAAAAATACCGGCTTATAAAAAATGCTTAACGCTTAAGCTTTTGTTTAAACATTTTGATTTTGGCGCCTTAAAGGCAATTTTCGATGATGACGAGTTTGTAGGTAAACCGCATTTCAGTACGTATATTGCTAAGCCTCGAATGACTGACGGACTGACTGAATGTTTGGCACTCACGTCTCTACCATTTGTTTTTTTTGTGTGTGTGTGTTGGAAGTTGGAAACAACCTTGCACTTTTGGCTTCATTGTCGTCGTTTATGAATAATGCAACAAATAAGATGGATATTGCAACAGTGTTACAACAGCAACTACAGAAATAAAATGCTTTAAGCAATAAAACTTGACTGGCTTCGTATGATGTGCTGGATCATGGCGTTGTAATTTGTTGAGTTTTTAGAGAAAAAATTTTTTTCATTCTGTATTCATTTTAGAATGACCTCCAAAAGCCTTTAGAAGACATCAAGATCGCTGCCTATATAAACACAATCTGCAAACATTTCTACAAATTCGTTTTAGGGTAACTTTTAGTCGGCCTTGATCAGTGCAATAAATGTTAAACAAATTTTTTTTTTAATTTAATTACTTCGCCCCGTTTATTTGCTTAAAATCGCATTAATTCACTTGTTTAGAATGGAAAGAAATTATTAATCGTTGTATTTATTCTCTTCAAACATGTTATGTTATGAGCATTGTAGCTTCATTGTGTTTTTCCAACTAAACGTTACTGTTTCTTTAACTCTACAAAGTGCTACAAATTCAAATCAGAATTTCTTTTCATAATTCTGACGTGCAATGAGAAAAGTTTGCTTAGAATAACAATGATTGCATGACTTCTTTGAAAATTAAAAAAATAGTTCTTAAGAAACTCTACTGGAAAAAGCAGGCCGTTTGCAGCTTTTCTGTTAAAATTTTTTTCATTAAATAGTTGAAGAAAAAGTTTTAAATAATCTTTAAATTATACAACACACATTAAGCACTAATTATGCCATTTTAATTGTATTAACAATTACAGAAAACAAATTTAATGTAAGCAATGCAATGCAATGCAATTCTTTGTTATCGTATACAATATTTGTTATTTTTTGCAGTTGTTTCAGTTCCTATTTAAAGCCTATTTTTTTCTGTTAAGAAATATATGCAAACTGCCTTAAAGCACCCCATTGTCTTCAGTTAATAGAACTCAAAAGAAATCATAAAAAACACAGGTTCAAATCTCACATAAGTTGAAAATATTTCATTACGAAATTTAAATTTTAAAAATTTAGAATTTAATTTTTCAATGACCCAGTGGGAGTGGGTGGGTCATTTCTCACCTTTTAACTGGAAAGGAAACACCGCTCCTGTCAAACGATATCCATCAGTTAACATACATACATAAATGGTCACTGCATCCCTTCAGTCAGGATTACGACCTAGCTTCTCACACCACTTCTGTTGAGTGTGTTTAATTTTATCATGAGTAGCGGGACCTACAATTTAAAGCCGAATCTTTACGACAGTCTTTTTAGAAACTTTTCATGATTAAAACTAAAATTATTTACTTTCAAAATTTTTGCCGAAGAAACATTTCTTTATTTCATTTTGTTGGAAATGTTGGACCTGGAGTTTGAACCGTGGCCTCATGTCTAATAATCCAACACACTATCTACTAGACTACGGCGACTTCCAGCAGTTAACTCCTGTCAAAATTACAAGAAGTTTGTTTGTTAACAATCCTTGATACCAGCAGACTAGAAAAAATTGAGAAGAAACTAAAAAAAACTGCAGGCAATCTTTAATAAAAAAGTCTTGAGTAATTGAGAAATTCTTTACCTATCTATACAATAATGTATGCGATCAAGCTTGATAAATGCTATGAGAACTTTCAATTCCAATGGCAAAAAAAAAAATTCCATATGGCTTAACGTTCTAGTCAATTTGAGGTCTGTATATATGAAAAAAAAACATAAAAGTGTGCTGGCCAATTGTTCATAGAAACTGCAAGACATTGTGGAGGCCAAAGTCATCTCATATTGCTTAGTGATTTAAATTTTAAATGCTCATTTGGGTATGAGTAAGGGTTAACTCTCAATCGACGACAAACGCTATGACCATAACAACTTCGCCGGACTTTTTGGCGTTGTTCAAATGTAAAATGTACGAATTTTGGAGATGTCACGAAGTCATTAACGAAACTTGGGTCCTCCATAATACCAAATCCATAATCCAAACAGCAGTCAAAATCGTGGCGAATTCATTCCGAAGCAGACCAAGGTAAGTTTTCTAAGAATGTAGACGATATACTGTGGCCTCATGTCTAATAAGCCAAAACAGTACCTACTAGACTACGGCGACTACCACAGGTCAAATAACTTGAACAAAATGAAATATAAAAAAATATTACTTTGCCGACATAATCTCGGCAGATTTCTGGCAAAAACTCTGAGAGTAAATAAAATTGCCATGAAAAAGTTTCTCAAAAATCTGTTGTTTGTAGTCGACTTTAAATTGCAGGTGCCGCCACTTATGTATCTATAAAATTAACACATACAAGAGAAGTGGTGTGAAAAGCTAAGTTTTAATCCTGACTGAAGGGTTTTAATGATCAATCGTGTATGTATGAGTACAAAAGGCCTTATGCTCGGTGTAGTATAACAAACCAGAGTCCCTGGAATCCGACCTCCACAGTAATAAATGGGGGTAATAAAAAAGGTTAACAGTTTACTAACCGTTGCGATCACTGTTTCATCTGCAAAGGTTTGTGAGACTAATTGTCATAAAAGTTCCATTTCGTATTTTTATTAGTAATCTTAGATTCTAGTTAATAAGTTTTTTATTTGGATATTTTAGATTAAATCACAAGAAGACCTCCCAATTAGCATTTTTCTATTTTAAAATTTGTTTTTCCTGGTAAATTCGATTACATACATGATCAAATATGGAACAACTTTGTCTTTCCTTTTTTTGTGTCGAGTTAAGCGGATTAATTCATTTGTAATGTTGAACATTTATTCTCTGGTTTTAGAAAATTTACAAACATTTGCAAAAGATAGAGAAAAACTAATCCTTAAAATCCTCAATGTTCATTATTACTATTATTTAGAAAAAATGCAACAAAAGCGCAAAAAATTTTTCATTTTTAATCTCATGTATTCCATTACGGATTGGCATTAGTTGACCAAAACTGTTATTATTGTTAAGATTCTATTGTTGCACAAAAAACTATATAAAATTGTTGTTGTCACATAAAAATCTTACCTTTCTTTACGGCTCTCTCTCCATATTTAAAAATTCTTCAACTGCATAACTGAGCTCTGTAAGTGAGTAACTATAGGTCACACAATTGTTTGTCAAGATCAGCGTGATATTCTTTATTGTGATACCATTGTTGCCATTGTTTGCAGCTACTTAGTGTCACAATGTATGCTGATTATCGTAACAGTTTCTTGTTGTTTGTTTTGGTTATGCTCAGGGGTAGGAAATTCACATTTTTTTTTCTTTAAATCTGATTTACAGGGTTTCTTTTGTTGTGAACGACTGGAAAATTTTTCTGAAAAAGAACATCGAAAGAGTGAAAGAAAAAAATCATAATAAAAATAAAAATCTTTAATAAATTCCAAATCTTTACACAAAAGTGGCTTGGTGTAGGGCTTGACTACAAATCTGAATAATTCAGATTCAAATGCGGGAGAATAGGAAGAAGATTTCGTTAGTGTTTTCTAATTTCAAAATTCCTCCACCAAATAATCAATGCTCTTGACAACGAATATCATTGGAAAACTAAATAGGAACACTTGTTGAGAAGGAGTAGTAACCAATGAACAAAGTTCCTCAATGCAACCTCAAATAAAACAAGCCAACAACTCTTCACAGAGGGCCATGTTTCCGATATATGATAGAGTAGAGATACATAATTGGTCATTACAACCCTTCAGTCAGGATTACGACCTAGCTTCTCACACCACTTATGTTGTGTGCGTTAATTTTATACATGAGTGGCGGGACCTACAGTTTAAAGTCGACTCCGAACGACAGTTTTTTGAGAAACTTTTCATGGCAATTTTATTTACTCTTCAGAGTTTTTGCCAGAAATCTGCTGAGAGGAAGTCGTCGAAGAAATATTTTCATATTTTCGTTTTGATATCTGACCTAGGATTCGAACTCGGGCCTTCAGTCTAATAAGCCAACACACTACCTACTAGACTACGGCGACTTCAGAGATAGAGTAGAGATAGTTATACACAAACTAGCAAACACAGAAAACCCTATGAACCCTGCCTCCCAGAGAGTGTAACATCAAAAGTAAAGATCAGGAAGCCAGGCAGCTCTAGCAACAAAATTTTGCACCGATGCATACAACAATTGTGCATATACATATGTCCTAGGATCTGCTACAATAGACCAACTTAGCTGCTTAGCTGGCGAAACTTAATTAATGAAACTGAAACAAAGCAGGCAAATAATAAAATGGAGAAGATGCTGTTCCCTCAAGAAAAGAAAAATGAATAAAAAAGGAACTTACGAATTGTCATGACACGAATAACTTCGTCTGTTTTGGATAATTTTGAAGTGTCTGTGCCACTTGGAGCTTGCTACGATCGTCACGTTTTCGAAGCAAGGGTGATTGTTTTGTCGCTATTCCCAGCAGTAAGAGGGGGGGCTATCCCTAGCTTACCACTTTAAATAATATGTTGAACTTGCTTTACAACTATCTGCGTTTGTAGTAGTTATGGCGTAAAAGAAATTTTTCGTCTCGACTGGTTCATGGACAGTAAGTTATGAATTTTCTGGAGAACAGCAAAATTTTTGAAGTTCTGAAAATTGAGTAAAACTATTTCTTAAGAGACTACAGATATTTTAGTATATAAAGCCAATCTTCGATGTTGTAATTTCCAATAACTATCTACCTTGTATTTTATTCGATATTCAGATAAATTATTACATAACGCAAGAAATTTGAAAAATTTGGCGATTTGATTTGTTTCCTTATTTATGGTCTAATTCACTCTGTTTATCTAATTTAAAATCAACTACCATTTAATACCGCATATTTATTACCATTTTAAAACTAAATTAAGTTTGTAAAAAATTTTAAAAATAAATTTTTTAGAATATCCTAAAAAAAAAATAATTGGACATATGAAATATGTCAGTAAATTTTTTATCTTCTATTAGACTTGATTTGAAAAGAAAAACGCAATTGCCAAAAGCTAAAAACATTTTTTAAAAAAATTATTTTCTAAATGAAACTGAAAAGCTATACAAACATACATATCCGTACTTGTGTGTGTAACACATGTAAATCCAAAAAAAAAATTATAGACCTTAACAGTTCTATTAAATGCTCCATAGCTTAAAGCGATCGACATAAACTAGATTTTAAAGCTACTGAAAATATTAATCTGTTGGTGCGGTTGTTGCTAATGCTCCTTCAATACGATGACCACTCTATTCAAAGCTTAGTTACTGGCATGTGGAATATTTATCTTGTATGTGGAATATTATTGGAAAAAATAGAAAAATTTTGCAAACAAAAAATGTTTCTGCTCAAATTATTTATTATGTTTGCTACCATTGTAACAGCCTTAAAATGCTAAACCATAAAGCTACTGGTATTCGTTTAAATATGAAAGGAAAACCAAATAAACCCCCTTCTTTTTTCGTACGTAAAATTATGTATTGTTTTTCCCCTATCAATGTGAGCATGTGTATGCATTCTATTACAAAATAAAATAAAGTCCACATTCACTTTACGAAAATACAAGTATTATGGTTATGGCTTGCAAATGAAAATAAAAAATTAAAAAAAAATTCAGAAAAAAGTAAAAAAGGAGCAAAATGGCATTTAAAGAAAAACCACATCAGTAGCAAACGACAGTAGCCACTTACGTTCTGAGGTTAACCCACTTGTGTTTGTTTCATTTAATTTTTAAATTCATTTAGATGGATGGCAATAACCACCGCTTACTTTCCAAGCGGCAACAGCGACCAAGTAATACGAATTTAAAATGGTTTTGAGTTTAATTTTCAACTGCCAACTGTTCAACAATAAAAAAAAGGCAGAAGTGCATGAATGAAAACGAGAAATCCACATTAAATTGGTAGACTTGATGTATGCAAAACAAAACAGAAAAAAAAAAAAAAAAATTTTTACAAAGACATACGGAGCCAAAAACAAAAATAAAGGAAAGAAGAAGGCTATGGCATATGAATTAAAAGTCATTTGGCGCATTTTTTTTCTCTACTTCTTTAAGGAGAGTGTATGACGCCTGGCCTTTCAGTGAACACTGCGGGATACAAAATGCCCACAACATAACGCCGTCATTCACACATGTTTAAACGACCGACCGATCAACTAACCAACCAACCAATAACGACCACAAGCCATTCTCACATACTAACATCGTAGAGTGAATATTAAATGTATCGTCCAATTGTCTAAATGAAGGAAACAAATCGTAAATGATTATAAATACGTTTTGGATTTTTCCAACTCATTTGGCTGGAGGAGAGGAAGCGCATTAAAAAGCGCTATAAGTCAATAAATGCCTACATCCAGGATGATTTGAACGGCTTAATTAATATCTCGTGTTCTTTGTCTAGATAGCTTCCGCAAAAAATCAACTTCGTCTGTGATCTGTGGTTTTCTAAGCATTTTGCTTTTTTTTTTAAATTTAATTTTAATCTCCGTGGCCCACAAAATAATTTAAATCACAGCTTTATAGCTCTGCCAATAGAAGAGTATTAGGAAAAGTCAGCATCGAACGGTAAAAAACTCTTGATACTGTATGCAGTGGCGGCGATCTGTAGGTTAAAGCATAATATTTCAAAGTCCAATCCTTATATACTTTTTTTTACAATGAATGTTAAGTTAACAGAGACTGTTAAGTGTTCTATATAAATCGGAGAGATAATAGAATTTTAGGGGAAACGAACCTAGTGGACTAGATAGCCTTGGTATCAAGGATTCCAAAACAGTTTTTTTTTTTCGGGTGGGAATTACTGAGGACCGGAGATACAGGTGACCAAGCTAATATAGGCACTGAACTTAATATCTCTTTTGCCGACCGAAAAAATGCAAGTTATCGATCAAAAAAAAAAAAAAAAAAAAAAAAAAAAAAAAAAAAATACATATTATCGATCAGAAAAATCGATCTCTCTATACATAACTTGAATGAATTGCTCATTCCGGCCTTCAATAGAGACCTAAGTGTATTTGCAAATAAAACATTTTAAAACAAGCAGAAAATTATTGAAAGGAAAAAAGACGATTTTATGGCGATTTGCATGTTTGTATGAAACGACGACTCTTTGAAAATCACAGCAATTTATCAACGCGTTCTAAAACGCCAAATGAGTAAATGAATGAGCGAATGAGTGAATAAATGAATGAATGAATAACCGAATAGCTGAAGAAGATTATAGACGGAGAGAAATCGAAGGCACGTACATACAAGCATATGTTTAATATCTGTTAATAAAAACAAATGTATGTCTGTGTGGCGATATAGTTTTCAGAATTGAATTTGCATTTCCAATTATAAAGCCATACCACACTAACTAACGATGAGCATATATAGAGGAACCATAACTCATACGGCAAATAAATGAAGAAACAAAACATATGCAACGCTGAGCACAACGTACATATGTATGAAAGAAAAAAGGAATACGATTTAATAAGATTTTATTTTTACGCTTAAGTTATACTACGCGTACACCGACGAAATACTCGAATGGTTTTGGTGATTTTGTGAAAAACAGTCGTCAATAATTCATGTGAACCGTTTGGTTTTGCATTAAAACGTTGGTGGGTTGTCTCGAGAGGTTGGCCAAGTTAACAACATTTGGTTATAAGAATGAACTGCTTAAGCTGCCGTTTTTGGCTACTGTTTTTTCCTTCGCTTCGCTTGGCTTGGCTTTATTTATGTGCTGTGCTATGGTATGGTAATGCTGATATGATATGGTCGGGTATGTTGAATTTAATTTCGATTTGGAAATCAACTGAATTATAATACTGCGTACGATATTAACCAGAAATGATCAAATGAATTGGCCATTAATTAATAATTTTATACGATATTTTGACAATTTTATTAAAATTTAAAAAAAAAAAAAAATGAACAAAATCTGGTCTTTGCATGATTTGGGTTTGGAATGAGAGAATGAGAAATTTTTTGTTTTGCATTCATAATTTATCATCATTGCTTATCTGCTTATTTAATCTATTGTTTTAAGGCAAATTTATGTCAACTCATGGCAAGCGTTGTAATCAATTGCTTTTCAAAATCAGAAATTTATGGTCAAACCCCGAGTGATTGAGTGAGTGAATGAATGATTTGTATGATTAATGGCCTAATTGACATGCTACCTAAGACTTTAATCTTTAATCAAACTACCTACCATTGGCAAGATAGATAGACTCATATGAAGCAGAAAAATTTGTGTTTAGGTATTCAATTGAATACATATCTGAAAAATCAACAAATTTTTTTTTTTTAACAATTTAAATGTGTGTGCGTTTATATGTTGCCAAAGGCTAAAAACAATTATGGATGGATTGATTAAAATAATCAACGAAATGAAAATTGCGTAAAGCTTGGGGTCTGATTAAAATTGATTTTATTAATTTGTTTAAACAAAATTTTAAAAAGATATAAAAAATATGTAAACAAATAAATATTAAAATTTGTTTATTTATTCATTGTTTTTTATGTATTATTATTATTATTATTTTTATTTTTTTATAAATTTTTGATTTATACGCCATTAAAGTATCATGAATAATCAAAAGTTTATATCCAATTTACATATTTAATAATAAATTTACATACCAAGTCGTCAATCGTTAAATTTTTAATAAATTCAACTTTTATTAATTTACAGAAGTAGTGAAAATAATAAATAAAAATTAATTTAAACTAATAAAAATATGACATTTAAATTAATTTAAATTTAAATTTTATTTTCATTTCAGGTAAGTTTCAAATCAAGCATAAATACTCGCATAAGTAAGTAAAAATACTATTATAGTCTCATTCAGATTCAGATTCATTTTTAAGTCCAGTTTGAGTGGGTTTTATTCAAAAGGGTTTTAGAAATTAAAATATCACGAACATATTAGTCCATCATCACTAGTATTACTCTAGCTTTTCTATGAATCAAATTTTTAATTGAAATTATTCTTAACAAATCATTCACGTATACTATAGGCATACTTTTAATTCTACCATCTCCCTTAAGGATGAAGTAGTTAAAGCGAGCAGGATTTTGTTGCGTTTGAAACCATTTCTCATGGAAATTAAATCTAAAAATGATATGTTCGTATAGTATTTATCCAGAGCTCATTTCCACAGGTCATTACTAACCTTCAGTCAGGATTACTACCTTGTTTCTCACACCACTTCTGATGTGCCTGGCGTGGCCACTCATGTGATAAACTTTTTATGGCAATACTATCTACACTCAGAGTTTTTGCCAGAAATCTCCTGAGAGGAAGTCGCCGTAGAAATATTGTTCATATTTCGTTTTGTTAGAGATGTCTGACCTGGGTTTTGAACTGCGGCCGCGTGCCTAATAAACTAACACACTGCCTACTAGACTTTTTTTTACCGTACTTATGATTATTATTGTCATGTAGATGTGCTAAACTACTGTGATCACACGATTTATTGCACTGCCTGGCCTCAACCTATATAAAAACGTTACTTCTTTCAAATCCTGTTGTGCTAACAACCTGCATAACCCATGCATACATACATACATAATTGGCCATTACAACCTTTCAGTCAGGATTACGGTCTAGCTTCTCACACCACTCATGTTGCGTGCGTTAATTTTATACGTGAGTAGCGGGACCTATAGTTTAATGTTGACTCCGAACGACAGATTTTTGAGAAACTTTTTCATGGCAGGTTTATTTACTCCCAGAATTTTTGTCATATTTCGTTTTGATGCCTGACTTGGGATACGAACCCCGGCTTTACGTCTAATAAGCCAACACACTACCTACTAGACTACGGCGACCCATGCATTCTAGTTAATACCCGTCCAGGTTTTTGCCTTGCAAACAATAACTTAACAAAAGTTTAGATTGCCTCCAACTCAATTGACTTGAACAGCGTCTCCTCTTCACAATATGATTCTCTTGCTGGGTGCTGTGAAGCAGCACGTGACCTGGGTTTTAGCAGCGGGCGATCGTTTTCTTCAGCCCATGTTATTCGCGAGTTAACATTGTATGATCCGAGTATTCGCAGAACAACTTGACTTGTGTTTCCTTTCCAAATTAAACTGAGCAGATATTTCGTTGACGTAGACTTTCGTTTCAAAGATAGCCCTTTTCTATTAATTTATACGTGCATATGTATATCTTAGAAAGATCCTCTATGTGGATTACTGGTGCTATCAAGGAGAGTGTTAGAGATGGGAGCTGTCAGTCTGTCGGTTTAACAGGTTACTATGTTCCCTTATGAATCCCAACCTTGTCGCCTATTATCCTAACCAAAGTATTTATTTATCTCTGGGCCTTACTAACGAACATATGTAAGGCTCATGAATCCAACAAAAGTCGCCGAGTGTGCTGGCTTGTTAGACGTGAGACCACGTTTCAAATAATAGATGAGAAATCACGTTCAAAACGAAATATGAGAAATATTTCTTGGGCGACTTCGTCTCGGCAGTCGACTTTAGACTGTAGATCCTGCCAATCATAAATAAAATTAGCACAAACAACACAAGTGGTGTGAGAAGCTAGGTCGTAATGACCAATTCTTCTACTTCATATTATTGCTTAAGCAATAAGAGTTATACGCAGTAATGATCTTTAGATTAATTATTCACCATTGGCAACTTTTTGCTGCCAAAAGTCTCGTTGGTAAGAGGCAAAGTTAAGGACGTTTCAGCACGAGATTTCTTTGACAAGTATCACCGATTTTTTCAGATATTCTGCTTTAACCGCATATAGGGGCGTCGTAATTGGTTTTGAATTTCGTATTTTTTCAAGAGTGAAATCTTATATGATTTTGTAATAAAAGAGGTACAGAGTGAAAAGCACTTTAAGTTTACACAGCTTAAATTTAGAGAAAATGTTTCTATAATTTTTATACAAGTGGTGGGCGTGGATGTTTAATCGTTTAAGATTTTTAACTTTATCGATTTGCCATTTTACAACGACTAAGCATTTGAATTGACTGATGAAATCAATAAATTTCAATCAACAATCAACAACAAATTTATGCGCATTTAGATAATTACAATTTATGAATGTCGTGATATCTTTTATTCAATAATAATTAAACAAGAAACAACAACTACAATTAAATTAATAAAAAAAATTTAATTCACTGTTTAATAATTATTAAATCTATCAAATCAGCAACGACTTAAGGAACTAAAAATGCCAATAATAGTCAAGGAAAAAAAAAAAAAAAAATAATAATAATAATAAAAAAGAAAATTAGGAAAAACAAAAAAAAAAAACGAAATATTTAATTTAAAACAATTTATGATCATTTAACAAGTTCCGTCATTATAAACTATAAACAGAGAAAAAAGTTACTTAGAGCCCAAACGAAAAATGAATCAGTTGATACCTCTCCGTTAGCCAAAGTATTATTTAAACCCATTAGCCGGTTAGCTAACCATAGCTAACACACACACATTCATTCATTCAGTCATTTAGTCACTCAGTGAGGTTAGACAGTCGGTTATCTATTGCCAACTAATGTTACCAACGAACGGTTAACAACATAAACACTTTGATCACTTTGTTTTAACTGCTATCTGAGATATCTTTTACTATTTAATTTCTTGTTGTTATTATTGTTGTTGTAAAAACAGATTTAATGATCAACCGAAAAAACAATAAAAAAAATAGAAAAAAATTTGAACCATGTAAACAACAATTCATATGATTTTTAAAGAAACACGAAGAAAAAAAAAAACAAAAAACAAAAAAACAAGGCGCAAAGGAGAAAATTACAACCTGATGATACTTGAAGCTGATGATGATGGTGATGATAAACGTTCAGAAAATAGTTTTCATAGTTCAAATCATGTGAAGACTTAAAGGAATGAGTGGGTTAATATCACAGGTTAAAAATTGTGACTTCAATGTACGTGTTCCCGTTTGTGGTTTTTTGCTTTACTTGGCTTTGTCTTGCTGTTTAAGTATTTAATGAAAAATAACAGTCAAAAAAGCAACACTAACAGTGTTGGTGGCTTGTAAACAATAACAACAATAAGAAATTATCTATTTAATTTGGTTATATTTCATCAAACACTTATGAGTGCTATACACTATAGCAGTACATCCTTTTCTGGCTTCACAACGCTAACCAGGCATACATATATCCAACAATCTATCATTGCTATTGGCCATTTAATGGGTGTTTGAAAACAAGTAACAAAAAACAACACAAAAGAAAAATCCCTTTATTGCCACCATCATCATCACCACCACACAGCTTCAGAGTAGAAAAAAAAGATAAGATTTCGTGACGAATGTGGGAATTTACAAAATGACGCCACTTTTGTTTAACCGTAAGTACATGACTTTTACTGCAGCTTAGCCTAGCTTCTTAGCTCTCTTTCTCTCTCTGTCTCTGTTCAATGGATGATTACAATCATCATCAGCATCATCATCACCATCATCATCCTCGTTTTTATCATCAGCTATCATCATTATTGGGTTTATGGTGTATTGCCACAGCTAATAAAGCATCAGACACTTGGAACAGAAAAAAAAAGAAAACAAAACAAAACACTTCATAGCCTACAGATTAATCTCACTTTGAAAAAAATCTTAAAAAAAAAAATCCAAATGTTAACTAAACGTGTTGGGGAATTGCAGTGATTATCATTTCATCAATAGACTTGAAATTAAATTAAGGCACAATCTTGAAGTCTTTCCATATTGGAAAATAATTTTTGACAAAAGCGCAGATGATTCTTTCCTTAAGTAATGAGGTCCCATTAACTATAATTCCTTATCGGAACACTTTTGATTTCACCTACAAACATACATAATTTATGACTAATTACAACCCTTTAGTCAAAATTAAGATAAATCGTCAATGTTGCGCTGATACTCAATATCATATAAATAAATAAATTTTTAAACCAAATACATATTTAATAAGATTTTTCAAGTCTTGTCAAATCACCATGGATGACCACAGACAACTACGTATGTTTGCTAAATGGACCCTGGAGCAGTTCGCAAGTGGCCCTTACTTTTATCGATAAATCAACTTCAGCGATGAGGTCCATTTCTTAATGAATGTGTACGTGAACAAGTAAAAAATTGTCGAATTTAGAATGATAACAAACCACATTTGAAGTCGCCGCAGTCTAGTAGGTAGTGTGTTGGCTTATTATACGTGAGGCCACGGTTCAAAACCCCAGGTCAGACATCTCCAACAAATCGAAATATGAAAAATATCTCTTCGGCGACTTTCTCTCAGCAGATTTCTGGCAATAACTCTGAGAGTAAAAAAAATTGCCATGAAAAGTTTCTCAAAAAAATCTGTCGTTTAGAGTTGGCTTTAAAATGTAGATTCCCCCACTTAGGGATAAAATTAACACACGCAACATAAATGATGTGAGAAACTAGGCCGTAATCCTGACTACAGGGTTGTAATGACCAATTATATATGTTATGTGTGTAACAAACCACATGGAAACCATGAGCATCTAATGCAACGCAAAAAAATCACTGTTTGATGTAGACACTGAGTTGTCTGGATCATCAGCCGATATTCCTTAGAGAATGAAGTTGGCCAGGACAACACTGTCAACGGCGAGTACTATAGATCGATGATTTCCAACTTCTTTGTATCTGAATTGAATGATCAAAATGTGGTTTCAACAGGACGGCGCTATGTGCCAACCGGTCATGCTACATATGATTTTGTGCATGAATGATTTGAGAGCACAGGCAGCAGGTGATGTGTACTGGCCACAGAGACTATGCGATTTGACCCCGTTAAAGTTTTTCTTATGTTGCTTTCTTATATTATTTGAATAAGCCACAGCTACCCTCAAAGCCAATATAATAGATGTCATCGTCCGAATTTAGCCTGATTTATGCGCCAGAGAAATTGGACCTTTCGGATATGCTTCAGAGTAGTCGTGGCAGATATTTGAACGATGTTATATTCCACACATAATGGCATCAGTGAGAAACTAGGTCCATAATTCTGACTGAAGGGTTGTAATGACTAATTATGTATGTAACGGCATCAGTAGGTCTTTCAATCGAATAAAAAATTGCATCTCACACACATGTATCTGTGTGATAGATTATTCGGCATAACAACCCTTCAATCAGGATTACGACCTAGTTTCTCTGACGACATGAAAGTTGAAGTTTATACAACAAATTGTAGAAGATTACTACATTGTATTGGACATTTATTATTAATTACAATACAATATTAAATTATATTTAATTATACAAGTGAAATAACGAAGACTCTATGGTCGGTGCAGTGTACCGGAAATCAAACCCATGGCACTCACACTAGAACGCTACCCATTAGAGTTGACCAGGGCACTCTGCATATTTAACATGTCACTCTGCATATGTCAGTTGCTGCTTACAGTTTTAAAATTTCGCTGTATGGGCCTTGGTTGTCACATTTCCGTCTGTGAAGGGTTATAAAAACTGATGATCATGTATCGATCAAAAATATTTATTTGTGGAGACGTGTAATGTGAAATCATTTACGTTGTCTTCTTTCTTTTCTGCTTGTTTTTCCCCTGAAACCTTAAGCGATTAGTTTAACTTGGCGTAACCAAATAAAACGAAAAAAAAAAAAAAATGCAATCATGTCTACAGAGAGAAATTCTGAAAGAACAATCAAAAGATTGTAAAGATAATAAAAAACGTCTTTAAATCAATGATGATGACGATAAGGAGAATGAAAAAAAAAACGAATAAATTGTGTTGGAAAATTTGATGGAATGCGTTTAAGTTACAAACGAAAACTGGGCGCCTCTTTTACTGTCTGCCCAAAGACAAGCGGTTTCAAATCATATTTCTGTGGTAAAACGTGGACTTGTGGTTTTATAGAAAAAAAAAAAAAAAAATACCTGCTAGTAACTTACATACACACACAACTATAATGAAGACAAAAAAAAAATCCACAATGATGACGTTGATGAAAAACCTGAACTCTGTGACGTTGATGGTTACTTATGTGGTTAAGATTAATGAATAGTTTAAATAGTTTTTAATGTCGACCTATTTGTCTGTCTGCACGTATGGCTGTCTATCTGATATCTTCTTAAATGTGGGGCGTTATTTTCTACCAATAAAGGAAAGCTTTTCTGTGCTCCCTTTAATGCTTTACGCTATTGATTTAAATTGTTACCCGGTTCCCTCGTTTTGCGGTTGTTAATTGAATTGAAAACATTTTTTTTTTAAGTGTTACTCTTACAAACTCTATAATTTTAAGTTTAATTTCTTTCTTTCAGTATTTCACTCTCTCTCTATCTCTCTCGCTTTTGCTTTGATAGCGTAGTATCTATGAAATTAAAAGTGTTGGTGATTTATTTTTAATGTTCTTTCGGGGTTTTAAAGTTAAAAAAAAAAACGAACATAATTTTCTTACACTTGTTAGTTGCTTGGTTCGCAGTTGTCAGTTACCAATTGCTCGAGATATACGATCGTAACTTGATTTGAACAAGTCTTACGGTTGTAGTTAATTTTAAATGAAATCTAATCGCTTAACATTCATCACATGGCAATTGCCCTGCTGTGTTGTAGTTATTAAATTAAATTTAAACAAAAACAAACAGAAAAAGAATAAAAAGAATGAACAAAAAAAAAATTAAATTAAATAAATTGCATGTTTGTTTATTTAGTTTATTTTATTTTATTTTTTGCTGCTGTTATTGTTTTGTTGTAAAATAACGAAAAACGTGTCATTTTTAAATTATTGATAATCATTTTACATGTAAAATTAACGTAAAAGCAAACAAAAATTATCATTGATTTTGGTTGTCTATATGGTCAGACTATATTTGTTTTAACAAAATATTTTAAATGTTTAAAGTGGCTAATTGTTTAAAAGTAATTAACATTTTAATAAAAGAAAAAAGAAAAAAAACAAACCTTGTTGTTGTTTTCAAATAACATGTACAATTTAATGTAAATATTTGTGTAAATTTAATATGACAATATCGAAGCAATCACAAAAAAAAAAAAATCAATTTAAATAGTTCAACTCTTTATCCTATTCGCCACTTTAGTAGCGCTTCAAATGTTCAATAAGTGATTGGCATATCAACTGATATTGTCTAGCACTTTGTTAAATGCTGAATTTGTTTAAATTTAAATGAGTTTCTGAAAAATTTTAGGCGTTTAGGCAAGTTCGATCCATTAATCTATTCATTTAGTAAAGGTTTTATTACAACACTGTCAGAAATTGGCAGTTATACCAACACATTTTCTTTATAACCACAACAGTTGAGTATGTAGACCAACTTTTAGTTGTTTCTGGCCTTCCATTCTTTACCTTTATGTCTTACGTTTCTACTAAATTTGAAATAACTTCATGTGGTATCTTTGTACAGGATTATGTTTTTCTCAAAGTTAATTATGAAATGTTAACTACATTCAGTAGGCCAAGTAAATATGAAATTAAAAGGCTATTAACTCTATGTACAAGTTTTGGAGAAGTGTTTAATCATACATACATTAAGTATCCCTTCAGTCAGGATTACGACCTAGTATCTCATACCAGTCATGTTTTGTGTGCTAATTGTATTCATAAGTGGCGGGACCTACAAGCTTTAAGTCGACTCCGAGGGACAAATTTTTGAGAAACTTTTTCATGACAATTCTATTTACTCTCTCTGCTTAGTTTATCCATCAACAGTAGCAGGTGCATGCAAATAAACCAGAAAACACAGCGATTGTAAAGGCCAACATGCCATCAGTCAAATTGAGATTGATTTAGAAAATTGAACATTCCGTGTGCTCTCAATGCAGAGAAGTCGTGGTGAACATTTGATCGATGCTGTAGTCCACACATAATAGCTTCAACAGGTCTTTCATACGAATAAAAAATTTGGAATATATTTCACACACACCTTAATTGAATTTAAAAATAGTAAGCGCTTAGGGAAAGGCCCTATGGATATACATATATGCAACAATGCCAAACAAAGTTTAAACGATCAAATAAAGAAAAGACTGGAATGTTGATAAATGTATACAACGAATAGGACACACTAAACTACTCTCGTCTTTAAAATAATTTCAACTATTATTTGGGAACCCTTGGACTACAATTCTCATATAGCTTGATGCTTCCCTAAACCACATCCCAAGCTTCTACAATGATCCTTCTATCATTCTCTCTAAAGACCTAGTAATTATTTTCAAATGCATTGTAATACTTTTACAGAAATCCATGTAATACTGCAACGTTTAGAGAATAACTTATTTGTAGTGGGACACACAGATTCCATCGACCGATTTCTTATATATGGGTAATGGAAGTACGATGATCATATGTTAATTATGAATTCTATGTTAAACACATAACATTGCTCTGTTAATATTAACAATGAAGGTTTTGTTGAATTTATCTTCACACACGCACACATAGAATTTTATTTAAGTGTTACGATCCAACTAGAGTGTTAGAAGTTTGTTAGCTACAATCGTAAATGAAATGCAAAAGTAATTCTCATTTAGTTCATTACTATTTATGAATAACTAAATTAAATTGTAATTGGAGGGTGGGCGGTGGTGGCAACTTGAAACTTTCTTAGCAGTGGCCGAAGAAATATTCTTTCATATTTCGTTTTGTTGCAGACGTCTGACATGGGGTTTGAACCATGGCCTCACGTCTATAAACTAACATACTACCTGCTAGACTAACTCATAATTTCGAGGAATCCTGGTTCAAGTCCAGGGGGAATATTAAAAATATATACAAATAAACACGAAATATAAAAAAGATTTGCCCTCAAATAGCTCATCCAGGAAGATCCCTGACAGAACAATATCAACTCGAATATCTCATATCTAAACCTCCAACGAGAAGGAGTAAGTCTTAACGTCTGAACGATTCTTCTGTAATGGATACTATGAACCTAGAGCACTAACTTGGAATATAATAAAATCATATACATATGTATGTGACCTGAATTTGATTCAAAACTTTATGTAAAGCTTATGAATAACCTACTGCAGTTAGGCTATCCAATTGAAAAGTTTTTCATTCAGTTCACAATTGTTTTTCAATTTTACATACAGTTTTTGAATCGTGAAAGCACTTACCTTTGCACCGCATAAATTTCAAACCATTTCAAACGTATTTCAAATGTAATCAAAATGATATGCTTGTGTTTGTTTAAATGAATTTGCGTTTTAACCAAACACACTCCAATGTTCAGAATTTTGAATTTCTCCATGTAAAACAATCATAATTAAATTGTTGTTGGCTGCGGAAAGGTAAAGTAAATTGCAGTTAAACTTTAAATTAATAGTCAAGTAATTAAAACAAATGCGGTCTATTATAGCAACGAAATGAAAATATATACGAATGAATGAAAAAAAAAAAATGCAGACAGACAGGTTGTACAACAAACACTAGATACAAGTTAAATTGAGAGAAACAAAAATCAACAATCAACAGCAGCAACATTTAATATTTCAGAACGTGAACAACATATTCGAACGAACAATTAAACTCGTAACGTTCGTTTGTTATTCGCAATTCGCTATTTCAGCAGTGCATTTGAACAATTAAATGCTCGCCAGTTTCAATTAAAAATATACACACAAATACACTCACATAGGTATGCATAAATGTATGCATGTGGAAGGAAAGGAAAAACCACAAAACTTTTGTGGTGGTTTTCCCAATAGACACTGAAAGTGGATAAATGAATGATTAGTGGGGTTTTAGTCTGTCCGTTCGTTCGTCCGTCCCTCCATGTTTGTGTATTCTAGATATTATGGCGGTATTTAAAGTTCCTATGGTTCTCTAAATAACCGCCTGTGCGTGTTAAGTTTTGTTAGTTTTTTTTCTCTTTTCGAGTTTAAATTTGTTTTAAGGAATCGACTTTTTAGCACACGTTATTAAATAGAACGCCATACTAATACTACAACCTTAAATTGATGGTGATTTTAATGGTTGTACTGGTGCTGGTGGTGTTGGTATTGGTGGCGATAATAAAATGTTGGCATTTAAGTTGCTTAAGTTGAGTAATCGTTTAAATTGCTTGTTTTAACAGTAACTTGCAAAAGAATGGTTTTCAACTGAATACTATGTTACCTTGCAGGCAAGTTAGAAAGTGTTGATAGACGTAAAAGTGTTTGCAAATGAGTTTTCTTGAGTACACTCGTATGATTATGATGATGATAGAAAACTTAGAATGAAACACTTAATAAAGTACTTAAAAATTACATTTAACAAAAAAATACAAAAACTTAAACTTGTTATATTGTACAGAAGAAAAAAGAAAAACAAACAAAAATTCTTTAAAATTAAAATTCGTTGTCGATTGTAAATAAACAATTCAATACCGGTAAATGAAATAAATTGTTGAATGAAATACAAAAAATTTAATGTTTTCTCTTGTTGTCAATACTTTGCTTAGGAAGGGTCACCATCAGGTTTGAAGCGGTTTCCGAGAAATTGTACCACATATGAATTGAAATATATTGCAGAAGAGAGTTAAAGTCCATAAAATCTAAGAAAACTGATTGATGGTCTTAGTATTCTGTTTAAGCACATTTATATAACGCTAGATGACGTTAGGGAGAGAGAAAGATACGCTTAAATCTATAATCTATAATTTGCAGTCTCCTACGGACAAAAACTCTGTTTTCACCCATGCAGTGAACAATTGAATCTACGAAATGAAGGAAGTTGTTCATATAAGGCATCATTGATAACTATTTAAAGTTCAATAAATTAAGTCTTTCAACAAGTTCTTCTTGTTGAAGATACATACATACATACGTAATTGGTCATTACAATCTTTTAGTCAGAATTACGACCTAGCTTCTCACACCGCTTAATTTTATATATGAGAGGATAAACCTACAGTATAGAGTGAATTCTGAACGACAGATTTTTTTGAGAGGAAGTCGCCGAAGAAATATTTTTTTATTTCGTTTTGTTGGAGATGTCTGACCTGGTGTTTGAACCATGCCCTCACGTCAAATAAGCCAACACACAACCTACTAGACTACGGCGACTACGAGATACATCAGTCAAATTAGTTGATATATATTCATTCTAGTCTAACAAATCACCATGAACAACCACATACAACGGCGTGTGTTCGCTGGAAGTAGGTGAAGTCTTCAGCGATGATGCTCATATTGGAGGAAGAGGTACGCAAATAAACAAAATTGTTGAATTTAATACGGTAGCAATCAACAGAGACCTAAGACCGTTATATGCGTCCGAAAATTATCACTGTTTGGTGTAGATTTTGAATGTCATCCAACCATATTTCTTTAAGTACGACATTGGCCAGATCATTACAGACAACGTCTCGATGATTGCCAACTTCTTTTGGCATGTATTAGAGGAGTTGGACATTAACTTCATGTGGTTTCAACAGGACGGCTCCACGCTCATGCTACATTGGATATTCTGCACCAGAGATTTGAACGTATGATCATCCCATGTGAAGGTGTTGTGAAATGGGCACCGAGATCCTCCGATTTCACTACGTTTTATCATCTTGTGGAGTGTTTTTAAGTCGCAAATGACTGCGGAAAGGCCCCAAACCACACGGGTACTCAAAGTTAACATTAACCATTTGTCATTCGTCAAGTTCAGCTTGATTTATGCTCCAGAGTCTTGAAAAAGTGGACATTTCGGATCCGCTCCACTCAGAGAAGATGTGGTAGACGTTTGAACGATTTTACATTCTACACATAATGGCATCAATTGGTCTTTCAAATGAATAAAAAATTTCGATGAGTAACACACACTTTGTTTTATCAAAATTTAGAGATAGGAAGCGTTGAATGAAAGGCCCTATAGAAGCCGCCAAGAAAGGGGATTATTTTGGTAAACCATACCCTTTGGTGGTCTATAGATTCTTACGTAGAAATCCCTTACAGAGTTTCTCCGTCAATACTACTAGAGGTGTGAAAAAACCGCGATTTAAGTTAATGTGTCGTTTAGTTTGCAATGGCCAGCCATTGGGAAGAGACTACCCCGTGACTTGATTTGAGGAGAACTGGAAAGAAGCGATTTCTTCAAGCTCATACATACACATCCATAATTGATCATTACAACCCTTTAGTCAGAATTACGACCTAGCTTCTCAAACCGCTTATGTTGCGTGTGTTAATTTTATACATGAGTGGCGCGACCTACAATTTAAAGTTGATTCGGAACGAAAGATTTTTTTTGAGAAACTTTTCATGGCAATTTTATTTTACTCTCAGAGTTATTGCCAGAAATCGGCTGAGAGGCAGTAGCCGAAGAAATATTTTTCATATTTTGGGTTTTAACCGTGGCTTCACGTCTAATAAGCCAAGTCACTACCTACTAGACTACTACGGCTGGCTAAGCTCATTAATTAAAATTTTTTAAGGAAACAAATTATCACACAAACCATGGATATGCATCATAAATGCTATGGGAATACTGGACAACCAATGACTAAATAACAACGGAAGATACCGTTCTAGACACCCAGTTTAGGTCGCTACATCCAAAATAACTGAAAAAATTCGGGGTTTGGTATTGGGTGGCCGAAAATTGAAAATGTTGGAGATTCTGATTCCTGTGTATGAGAAAACTCTTTTGAAGGATGCAAAAATATTTTCTTATTGTTAAAAGTAAACTTCCGAAATACTTAAAAAGGATTTATTGAATCGAAAGTTTTTTTTTCCTTTTTAATGCACTAAACATTAGGGACGCCTGCTGTGATAATATTTATTTTCCATAATAAAAACCTTCAAATAGAGCGTAATAGTTGGTTTCTTTGTTACATTTTTCAAATTTTTCATTTTTAATAGTTTTCAGTAATAAAACCCAAACAGGGGAATCATCACTGGCACAGGGTCAAAGGTATGAAAAGCCGCAGCACGGCATGAAGAAAGTATAGAAAGAAAAAGAAATTTGTGAATGAATCGTTTTATATGTAAACGGGATGCTCATTTCTAGGTCCTTTTTGGTACAAATTAATGATGCTGTTTAAAACGGCGGCTAAATGGCACCATCACAACAACAATAACAATAATAACAATAATTATAACGGGCACAGCGATAATAATAAAATAAATGAGAGCACAAAATCAAGGTTGCCTTGTTTTTTTGCTTTTGGTCAAGGGGTGTTATTTATCATCAGGGGTAGGAAACGCTGAAAACGCAGGCAGTTCATTAGCATCATCTTCATCATGTTCATCAGGATGGTCTTTTCATTATTGTTTTGAAACGCTATACAGCAGCAGCTTATACATATATGATGCACATTTTAAAACTTGTGCTGAATTCAGTGATAAATGAATAACTGTTGAGGTGCTTTGCTTGCTTGCTGGCTGGTTGGCTGCCTAGCTGGCTGACTGAGTGGTTGTATCGATTGGATACATTGTGTATACAAAGTGCTGTTATGGGTAATTATCACCACAGGCTACAAATGTTTGAGTCCCTTAGTGAGCCTAGCCTGTGCGACTCAAATCTGCTTAAGTAGTTCTTGTTTTTTTTTTGCGTTTTTATTGTTGTTAATTTTATTGTTGCTGTTATAAATGGTTGTAAAACTATAGTAATCTGTATAAAAGATTAAAAGATGTGTTTTTGCACTTTCTGCCATTCAATGTATTTGTTTTTTTTTTCATTTCTTTGTAGCACAGTGTTATTTACTTAAGCTTAAAAAAACAATCGCCTGCTAATACATGAAAGAGGATTTAATGAAAAAACACTTGAAAATCTTTTAAACATACACACACAGATTATGAGAAAGTGACAAAAGAAAATGTAGAAATTTTTATATCTCAAGTATATGGCCTAGACACTCGACTTTATTACAAAAGCAGGCCTGGTACTTGAATCTTTTGTAAAATTTTTTCTTCAGAAACTATTCGTAATGTTTTCATGTTTATGCTATAAAATCCATGCTAATCTTGAGATTGTCTCTTAGAATTGTGACAAGGATTTATAGAAGATTTGTAACATTTGGATTTCAGTATTTCAGGTTAGTTAGAGAGGCTTGAGTTTTCTTTGAAAATCTTTGGTGATCATGATGATGATCTTTTCGAATCCAAAGTAGGTTCAAAATAAATAAACTTTACTTTGTGTATATTGTTCAGAGTTCAAGTAGTTTTCATTGTTCTAAAAGAATATTTTGTTTTATTTCTTTAAAATTTCATTGTTTTTTCTGCGGAGATTTGATGTTATTTTTGCAAAAAAAAAATTTGGTTCACAACATCATGACTGGCAAAAAATTTATATTTTTGTTGAAAACAATTGCGATAACAGAAATTTGCTTTAGAAATAATTAAGTAAAGATAGAAGTGATTAAAAATATTGAAGATTAATTTTTTGCCTTTTTTATTTAAACTTAAAATTTATCTAACTTGGATAGGAAGTACAGAGGACGGGATATAGCAATACTATTTGATTGCCAGGCAGCCATTCGACCACTCGGCTCCTGTGGGATTGTATCGAGATTAGAATAGAAAGATGAATGAGTTAAGCACGTTTAAAACACAGGTCATGTCCTACCCGGAGGTCAACCGTTCCCTAGATTCCAAAATAAATCTTGCTATTCCAGCAATCTTTATACATATTAGAGAGCTCAGTAAACGATAGCAGAAAATGAGAGGTCGGAAACCTCCGTCTCTTCATGACAAGAGTGCACTGCCACAAGAGGTGAAAGACATTCTCTTTCTCCTGAGAACCCACAGCTCCTGCAGAAGTCATTAGTTGGAATGCCGAGTCTTTCGACATGCCTACCAAAAGGACAATGGCCCGTAAGCATCGTGACAGTGAACAGTGAGATGGATGGATATACGATCTAAGGACAGAAGTAAGTCAGTTCTCTTCTTGTCCATACAGGTCCAGCAGAGTCTAGCAAAATTGCAGGCACCTTCCTGCTGTCAACGAGATTGAGCCAAATTAACCGAAACAATGCGAATACCTATGCCTATGTAACATGTTGGAGATTGGTAGCACCATACCGGCCCTGGCCAGCTCATCAGTAATGTAAATTTCAACGATATCCCTGTGTCTGGGATGGTAACCTTTGAATGATTTGGAATTTCTCGAAGAAGTCCTCGACATCAGGAGATAAATACTCTGTAGAGTACTGGCTCTTGATAGAGCCAGTTAAGTAGGTCTGAGACCCGAGATCTTGTCCACGGTTCTTTTGCAGCAACGCTAATGTAGGTGAACACCACCATATGGTGTGTCCCCATTCACTTGTCATATGAACGTCACCTACATAGATGCATTAATTATTCTTTTGTTTTAAAGTTCCGTAACGAACTTCGTAACAGGCTCGCTAACATTACTGAAGATGCCCTCCACGTCAATGAAAGCTGCCAGTGATTAAAGTTTGTATGGCAGATCTTTCTCATTGTTCCCCACAAAGGAACTCAGTACAGTCTCAGTAGACGTGTACCCTAGTGTTGAGTACTACTGGCAAGTGTAGGAGAAAGGTTTTACCTTATCTCGAGGTCCAGAATCTTTTCTATTGTTTTGAGAACGACTGTCACTCCGCTTTCCCTGGGACTCCATTAAAGAGATATGCGTGGTCTGTAAAGTGTAAATTACAACCTATAACACAAGATATACACGTTTTTGAAAGGTAAAAACTTAATGATTTTATTCAAGTTATTAACAGAGTTATAACTTTATTTTATTGTTTGCTTACGAGTAAATAAAATATTTAATAATTAATGAGTGACATTCAAAATTGTTGCAAATTATAGCTGAAAGCATAAAAACAAACAAAAATAAAAAATTCCTTTTATTTGTTTTTGAATAGAATGAAAAAATTAATAAAAATTCTAAAAATCTATTAAATTGGCCAATGTCACGCAAACGATTTTAAAATATGATGACATTTTAGAGATTTAGTTAAAAGAAGGATTAAAGGTTGAAATGTCATGACCTTAGCATGGTTTTTAGAAAATAATTTCAAAATTATTTTAAACTAAAAACTTAATTAGCAAATATGTAAACATTTAGATTTAAAATTACAGTAGTCTTTCGATTTAACGAACCTAATTGTTGTCAGGCCTGTTCGTTATGTTCCGTACTAAGTTAAATAGGAAACGCGTCCTCCATTTAATTTAAAATATAAAGTCGGGCATTATTTGGGATCGGAGCTATAGTCGACAATGCTAACTTTTTTTCAAATTAGCAAAAAAAAAAAAAGTGCTGTATATAAATCGGTCAAAATCGGATAAAAATGCACTTAAGGGGATGGTGGATCTAGTAGGCTGGATCACCCTGGTGTCGAGGTTTCCAAAACAGTTTTTTTTACGGTCGGGCATTACTTAGAACCGAAGATATGAGTGTCAAAGCTAATACCTTCGCTAATATCTTTATCATCGACCAAAAATACAAATCATTGACAAAAAAAAAAAAAAAAATTCCAAGTCATATATCAAAAAATGCAAGTTATCGACCAAAAAATGCATGCCATCGACCAAAAAAAAAAAGTCATTGACTAAAAAAGGAAGCAATCGACGAAAAGTGCAAATCATCACCAAACAAACGCAAAACACCGACAATTTTGCTTGATTTATAAAGAACAGTTTTATGTTCATTTGGAAAGGAAGACTGTTTTGGAATCCATAATACCATGGCTATCCAGCCCACTAGGTCCATTTCCTCCACTAGGTCCATTTAGTATCGTCGTCTATATCTCCTGTTTTAAGTAACGCCCGTTATCAAAAAATGCAAGTTATCGACCAAAAAATGCATGTCATCGACCAAAAAAAAAGTCATTGACTAAAAAAGGAGGCAATCGATAAAAAGTGCAAATCATCACCAAACAAACGCAAAACACCGACAATTTTGCTTGATTTATAAAGAACAGTTTTATGTTCATTTGGAAAGGAAGACTGTTTTGGAATCCATGATACCATGGCTATCCAGCCCACTAGGTCCATTTCTTAAACTAGGTCCATTTAGTTTCGTCGTCTATATCTCCTGTTTTAAGTAACGCCCGACTGTAAGGAAACCTGTGTTGGAATCCTTGATCCAATAGCTAGGATCAAGTGGGTATTCGTGTGATGTGACGTTCACTAAATCGAATGTTCGTTAAATCGAAAAACTACTGTACTTTCAAATTTACTCGCAACTTTTTAAGGTTGTTTCTCTCTGTTGCTTACATTGGCAATATAACTCCAAATGAACTGAACAGGAACTTTGGGCAAAAATTAAAGGAAAGAAATGAAATAAAAATAATTTTCTTTTGAAAGCATTTTTAATAAACTTTTAAATCGAGTGACTTGAAAATGTATTTTCGTCATGTTTTGTTTTTATTTTTTCTCTTTTGGCCAGCAACTTTAACGAAAATTAAGTTCATTTGGTTTGGGCATCATCCAATTTCAGCCAGGTTTTTTTTTTTTTTTTTTTTTTTTTTTTTTTTTTTTGTTTAAGCTGCTACTACACAAACGATACTCTATGATGATCATGCATGTGCATACATATGTAGAGGCCCTTACATATGCGTTGTGCTGATCATCGTCATCATGTATGAGAATCATGAATCCTTTGAAAACACTCGTCTGGTGCTACTGCAACAGTGCCATAGCACTGTGGAATAGCATCAGTTATGAAATGAATAACTTTATGAGGCTGTTGGCTTGACTTGTGACTTGTTATGCGATTTATTATTGTTGTTGCTGCTGTTGTTTTAATATTAATATTGAAAATGAAAAGAACTGAAAGTGTTCCCACGCTTCCTTTAATTTCATTTTCATAACTTTGTCTACTACGTTTGCCAGCCATGAATCTTAAACAGAAGGTAGGAATTGAATTTTTTTCCCTTTGTGCAAAAATAAATTAAAAATAGCCCTTAAGAAGAAGAAGAAGAAGAAAAAAACGCAAGTAACAAAATTTATTTTGTTGGTTAACCATTAGGTTACACTTTACGTTGTTTACACTACAAACTATAAGTCCGGTCTCGAGTTGAATGCATAGATGTGCCATAGACTTTAAAATAGTTATGCTAGTTTTGAAGCTATATGGCATTATGGGTAAAATATTAAGTCAAGTTAAGATGGCAGGGGCAATCGAACATACTGAAGGCAGTTGATAAGAGTGAATAAAATCTATTTAATTTATAATTTAGTTCTTGCAATGCTTAAATATCGGTAATGGCAGACTTGATGGCAGGAAAAGACTAAATAAGCATGGATTATTGATTAAATGCATCCAATCAAAAATTTAAAAAAAATATACGTAAAAAAATGATCATTTATTGTGTTTTAAATTAGGAACATGGGTAATGGTCATGATATTTATATGAAATTGGAATCGACAAGAGCCTTACAGCCAATACAGCTAGTTTTGTCAACAGAACTAAACAAAAAAAAAACCTAAATAAAGAAACGTTCTAGTATTCACCATAGTCTAGAAGACAGTATATTGGCTTAATAGAAGAGAGCTCGTGAGTTCAAATCGCAGTTATGACATTTCGAAAGAAGCGAAGTGAGAATAAAATAAAATATTTCTTTCTGCAATTCATGTCAGTAAATAAAATTGCCAAAAAACTTCTTAAATCTGTCATTTGAAGTCAAAGTTAAACTCTAGGTACCGCCACGCGTGGGTAAAATGAACACATATAATATGGGTGGTGAGAGAAGATAGGTCGTAATCTTACCTAAAAAATTGTAATGGCCAATACAGTAATTTAAATAAAATAACATTCTTGGCAATTATAAGCTTTTTAGTGAGGCTTGAGACCAATATTCTCGCAACACTCTTATTGCGTGTGCTAGTTTTGTCCATTTGTGGGGCATTAATATGTCAGAGCTGGGGTTTAAACCAGAGATCAGCAATGAATCGTATTTTCGCTACTCATAGGTACTTATGAAATTTTGAGTATGAGTGAGTCAAGAGCATTAAAATTCAACTACTCTGATTCATTCGTACTCGCTACAACATTGATTTATAAGTATAGGTTGCAATGAGTATGAGTACAACATTGACATCAAACTCACAACATTCGATTCATTGTTTGATTCATACGCCTACTCATTCAGATTCATAAATTTAGAAAAATACTTATAAGACTTACGAATGATTCGAGTCAATCGAATCATTCATCAAAATTTACAGTAGTAGTTATTGTTGCATTTACAAAAGAAGAGAAAAGAAAAGACAAAGACAGCAAGCAAAGCACACACACAACCTTCTAGCGAGTATTGTGGTGTTCGTACTCGAATCATACTTATTTTGTACTTCGTATATATGTTGAATCATGGAGAGTCGAAATCAACAACATCGTGCGTATTGTTAAGCATGAGTACGATGAGTATTTCTAACTTTGAATATGAATAGTATGAGTATGATATTAAAATAAGTATGAATGCGTATAAGTAGCTGAAATTATAAGTATGACTCGAATCTACTCATCGTTTTGAATACTCGTTGCTGATCTCTGGTTTAAACGCTGAGTTGTAGAGTAGCAGGAAACTACCTACTACACTACAGCGTCCACATAAAGCAAGCTTGTGTAAATTTTCTTATAATTATTGATCTCAAATTCGGCTTTTAATTAAAACCCCATTTGATTTCTCAGGGAATGAAGAACAATGTCATTCTGTATATACATACGTACATAATTGGTCATTACAACCCATAAGTCACTTATGTTGTGTGTGTTAATTTTATACATGAGTCGGCACCGAACAATAGATTTTTGAAAAACTTTGCATGGTAATTTTATTACTTTACTCTTCAGAGTTTTTGCCAGAAATCTCCTGAGAGAAAGGTGGCCGAAGAAATATTTCTTCATATTTCGTTTTGTTGCAGATGTCTGACCTGGGTCCTGAACAATGGTCTCAAGTCTAATAAGCCAATACACTACCTACTAGACTACAGCGAGTTCATTCTGTGTATATCTGAATGAATTTAGAGATCGGATCATGCAGATTTGCTGTTAGACAAAAGATCCCAAGTTATTTATCTAGCTTGGCTTTGGTTTTCATTGTATTACGGTTTCTGTTGTATGTTATTAAAGACTATGTGGGTTAATTACTGGCATTTCTTCATAAAAAAAAAGAAATTATAATAAAACAATTAAATTGCTTTTATGGTCCAAAAACTGGGTACTTTTAAAGTGCTTGCCTATGAAATAGAACAATCCAAAGTTCAAATCCAGAAGAAGATGAAATATTTTCATTTTGGTTCCAGAATTTAAGAAATTAATAGAAAATCCCAAAGGAAAAATAAAAAAATAATCGACAATGAGTTTTATAGGAAAGTCATTAACTTTATTCAGTGACCAAAGCTCCTCTTCTTAACACACCATACATGTTCTTAGATAGCATTGTTCCTAAGCTTAGGCTGATGGCAATTCTATTGTTCTACACTAGCACAATCAACTTTTTAGCTGGAAAAACTTGAGAAATTAAATGTGTTCCAAAGCACAAAAATAATAAGAAGAGGGAGGAGATACTCTAACAGCTCTATGTACCTTAAGGGAACGAATTAAATATAAAAAATTTAAGTTTGAATTGAGAATTTTACAGCAGCATCGAATTAAATTCATAGTTTACCTATATCTTTCACCTAAGTAATATCCATGAAGTTTAGGCTGACAAGGGCCTTTTGTTTGCCATACCTGCTTCAAAATTGCGAAATTTGTGCTGTTCTAAGGAAAACGTTGAACACGTTTTTTTTTGTTTTCTTTTTTATTTTTCATTTCTCAAAGTCAAAATAAAAACAAAGAAAAAAATATAAAACTTACGCACAATCACGAGTTTAACAAAACAAAAAAAATGAAACAAAAACTCATTAACAGTATATGAGTATGGGAGTAGAAGAGATTCATGTGAGGAGCTGCAATATGGCTAAGAAAGCCACAAAAAAAAAAATTAATGGAGTTTCCTTGAAGACAACAACGACAACAAAATATTAAGCGATTTTGCAAAATAAAAATAAAACTAAAACAAAAAAAAGTTATGAAATCTTACGAAAAAAAATAAAATGAAACGAAAAATGAAAAAGTTAGCAGATAATTACCCCAATAAATTGTTCAAAGAAAATAAATAACAAAAGCAGGACTTGTTTTTTGTTGTTTTTTGGGGCAATATGAGCTCTTGTTCTGCTAAAAAGTTTTAATTTTCTTTTCTTTTTTCATTTCAAACATTAAAGTGTCTTTAATGTGTTCCCATCATATTAAGCGAATGCCTACGAAAACTTGCCTGATTCTGTCGTCGTGCTTTTGGTTTTTTTTTGTTGGCTTTTATTGATAATTATTTTAATTGTTTTCTTTTTACTTCAAATTTCTTTTCATTATTTTTTGGCTTTTTCTGGTAATTTGTGTTAAAAAGCCTTTTTTTTTTTTGAGGCAGTAGGGGTGCATGGTGATGGTCTGCAAATGAACGCTGAATTAAAAGCTGAAAATCATTATAATTAACTGGCCTGCCTTATTAAGAGGTTTGCCCAGCAGTGTGTTTAATGTTCATTTAACAAGAGAACATATGGTGTAAACCCCAAAATGTCATTGTCATTAGAGTCTTATTACTGTTGCTGCTGTTGTCATTAACTAACGTTGGTTATTTGAGCCCCCAGACTATGTTTGCCAATTAAAAAGATACTTGTTGGGGTTATCCTTTTAAGTTAATGAAAGTAAAAGTATTGTCTCCTTCTACTGGTTTCAAACGGAAAGTTATTGATTATTTCGTACGATTTTCTTTCTTTTTTTTTTTTTGTACTTCATGTAAAAGTTTTATTAACACGAGCCACAAAATAATTAAAAATTAAAATGAAAAAACAATCTCTTGATTTTTTTTTTTAATATTCAGTAAAAGTTGTTTAACAACCAATATATTTATGGTTATTTAATGCGAACAACAAAAATAACAATATTTTACGTTGCCAACATACAAAATTGTGACATGTACAACAAGCAACAACAACATTGTGCAACAAGTGCTTGAACAGACAATTTACACTTTAAATTAAAATATTATAAAATATTTAAAACAAAAAAATTAAAAAAATAAAAAAAGGAATAAAATTTGTGACAAAATCGTTTCAGGCTACACTGAAAAAAACGCTCAACCTCAATGCATAAGTTCTGGTTTTTTTTCAATTTTGTGAACCAATTTTTCAGCCCCCATACATACATACATAATTGGTCATTACAACCCTTCAGTCAGGATTAAGACCTAGCTTCACACACCACTTATGTTGTGTGCGTTAATTTTATATATGAGTGGCGGGACCTACAATTTAAAGTCGACTCTGAACGACAGTTTTTTGAGAAGCTTTTCTTGGAAATTTTATTTACTCTCAGAGTTTTTGCCAGAAATCTGCTGAGAGGAAGTCGCCGAAGAAATATTTTCATATTTTCGTTTTGATGTCTGACGTGGGATTCGAACTCGGGCCTTCAGTCTAATAAGCCAACACACTACCTACTAGAGTACGGCGAGCCATAGTTCCGTTTATTCTAGTTGTAGACTCTACTAAGTGGTTCGAAAAGCTACTCTACAGTTTGGAGTTTAAAACTGCAAAACTTTAGTGTCCTTTCAAGTATAAATGTTCGCTGAGTTCAGTATGGCTTCGACATAATAACTTAAATAATTTAAGTTAAATTTTTACTTGACTGACGGTAAATTCCTATGCGTCCATTCAAGTCTTAAAAGCGAACCAAAAAAGGCCATAATAGTACACATAGAGGGCACAGCAAACAACCAAACAATTGGCAGAGGCTACGGGCAACCTTTTCATGTTTTTATAACGCAGTTGTGTATTGAAAGTCTTCGTTTTAGTTTTGTTAAGCTCAGGATCTCAATACATAAATTGAACTGCTCTAGTATTCATAGGTCCCGTTAAATTGCTTACGTGCCTTAGTACCGAATCTTCAAGGAAATACAACGTTTGACTTTGAAATTCCTTATTGAGAGTGGGAGTGGGAAATCAGCGCAATAGTTATAGTTATGGACCACCAAGATTCCTTCAATGAACAGGCAGTGTTTGTATTACCTAGAGTCAAGATGGTTTTAACCATTAGCCGGGTGTTTCTAAAGAGGCCTAAGGCAATTGAGAATTTCACTAAGGTAAGGCGAGGGAAGTACCAGTTCTGGTTCTCTTATGTAATAATATTTGATAACTGTTTGCATGCCCAAGAAATATTTCACTTGTACGGTATAAAAATGTTAAAGGGGTCTCTAGGATTAATTAAATTTATTTTTAATCGAATTTTGTACAACCATAGAGGACATTTTTGAATACATTCTGTACTAGACTAAGGATGAATTTCTAAATTGTTATCTTGCTGTCCAAAAAGTGGCACTAAATATTTCAAATTTTTTCCGGTAGAGCGTATATATCAAGGGAAGTAAACGCGATTTCGTCTTTGATGGTACGGTTTATGTAATCTTCAATAGTTATAACTTTGATTGCTACTTTTTTACCTAGACGACAGAATCAATCTTTCATATACATACATAATTGGTCATTACCACCCTTTATTCGGAATTACAACCTAGCTTCTCACACCGCTTATGTTGTTTGTGTTAATTTTATACATGAGTGCCGGGGCCCCCAGTTTAAAGTCGATACCGACCGACAGATTTTTGAGAAACTTTTTCATGGCAATTTTATTTGCTCTCAGAGTTTTTGCCAGAAGTTTGTTGAGAGGTTACCGCCAAAGAAATATTTATTAATATTTCGTTTTGCTCGAGATGTCTCGGCTGGGGTTTGAATCGCGGTCTTACGTCAAATAAGCCAACATAGTACCTACTAGACTACGGCGACAGATCAGTCTACCATATACTCTGTTTAAGTTGGATTTAGCTTCTGTGTTACATTTATGTATCTACATTAGCTAAGTTTTCAAATATTTATTGGCAGTCCTCACTAATGTAGCGTTCTATTCGACATTACTTAACAGCGCCTTTTGTCCGTATTTATAAGGGAGAAGCAGATATTATCGTCATAGAAGAGTTCACGTACATAGATTGGTCTGACGTCCCCATTCTTCGATTACCTTTAGAGGAATCTGAACGGTATCGAACACGACATTAAAAAGGAGTGATGAGAGCATGTGAGGTGACCATGATCTCAAATCACTCCTGCAGAAAAACCAATGTGGCATGAGCTGCATGGCACGTATGGCCGTGCTGTTGAAAACACAAGTCTTTGGTATCCAGATAATCGTTAACGTACACTTTTCTCGACTCATTTTTGATCATTTAATTGTTATTCGTGATATCTGCCTTGGAATTCCCCTGAATTGTAGCGATTTTAAGATTACGTATATTCAAGAAGTGGCTAAAAACAATCTTTTTTTGAGTGTATAAATCCAAAAATTTTAATGGAAGGCGTAAAATTGCTGCAATACGTAACTACAACAGTTGTTATGACAAGTATGACATAAAAGTGTATGTAGATTAAATTTATTTTTTGTTATTTTTTAAGGTGCAACAACAAAAAAATTTGTGCAAATTATTTTTGACACAAAAATAATGTTTTTTTTTGTTGTTGTCTGTTTCACATTTAAATACAATTTGAAGGTGAAAATAATAAAAATTTACATAAATTTACAAAAACAAAATATCATTGATATTATTGAAGCCTAGATTGTGCAGTTCTTAAAAAAAAAGAAGAAAAAACACTAAGAAGCAGAAAGAATTAAATTCGTAAAAAACCTGACTTTGATACTTTACAGTGTTAACTAACCACACCACATATTTTAATCATGCATTAAAAATTCAAGTTTTACCTACTGTAACCGAAAAGCAGACTACACTGATATATTTATAAGAAGATTTATTCTCGAACTTGTAAAATTTCAATTGCCGGACTTATCAAAAGTATACGAATATTCCTCTGCGGGTAAAAAATTTCAAATAGACCATAAGGAATAGATAGGGAGAGCACGGGTAGTTTTCTATCATATTCAAGAAGATTTAAAAATTCTTATGGATGTTGAACCATTTGGTTAGGATTCTTAAGAGGATGATTGTAATTTCTCTTGTAATTTGTCCTCGATTTTAAGGAGAAGAAAATATTGAAGATTTTTTATACATCTTCAATGGAATTTACTGATCATATACGGATGTACAAATGCTCTCTGGAAATTATTAAGAAAGAATCACAAATAGGAAGAACAGTAGGAGGGAGAGCGAAACCACGCGGAATGCTTTTCGCAAATGCTCATTGGAATCCCGGTGGGTTTGAAAATGTGCTTTAGAGTATAGTTAGGGCTGTTTTGATGATCACATTTCGCTAATTTGATGTATAATGTATGTAGGAGATGGGCTTTATGGCTTGCTTTGATAGTTGTGATTTCATTAAGGAGTCTATTGTTTTCCTATGAAAGTAATCTAATCAACTAATCAGGAGTGCCTAAATACAAATTTTTAAAGGGATTATGTGAACACTTGAGTGTTGTATAGGTGGATCTTAATCAAATTCAAAATAGCTCTCTATACAATATGTATACATAGGTGGGTTAATTAGGCGTTACTTTTTGAATTTCATGCTTATCAACTGAAAAGGTAGCACTGATCCTGTCAAATAGCAATCTGTTAGTTGACTGTTGCTAAAATTTGAACAAGCTGTGTCCTTTAAGAAGCTAGTCTAGGGTGTAGTTTGAAAAGAAAAATCGAAAATAGAATTTCGAATAAAAATTAAAAATTTATTGAAGGATAATTTAGGCTTTGATTTGCTCTGTTCTCTGAATTTAGTCCCAGGTGACCATATCTTAATTGTAAACCCAAAAAAATGGCTAGTAGGAAAGAGATTTCATACGAAAGTAAACATTATTTCGCAAACAAATCAGTTTTGATGACATGGACAAAGTCTGGAAAACGTTCAGTTCAAATTTTTGCTGTAAAAATGTAGTTAGATCAAAATCAATGTCGTTTATCACTCTACGCTAGGTTTTATCAGATTGCTTCCCAAACTACAAGTGGAATTTGGATCTCAAGGATTATATCAACAGATTTATTCAATGTGTGCTATTCGTGTTTTGATATTTTTCTGCATAAAAACTTTCAACACACATCGAACGTTTACTATGGATTTGGGCACAAAATTAATATTTTTAATGAATCCACATATAAATATGTATATCAGTTTCTTTTAATTTAAAAATTGTTTGAAATTGAAAGTTGATACAGTAGATTAAAAGGTTACAAATATTATTACATGCTCTATACCATTTAAGGAGGTGTAGGGTGTCAATAGAAAATGTAGATGAATTGAAAATGATACTGAAATAATAGAAGAGAGAGAAAAAATAATAAAAATAGTAGTCAAATTATAGAGGAGTTGATCTAATTTCGTTTTCCTTTTTTTTTTTGTTTAGTAAAATATACAGTTATAACCACTTTAACTATGGCCTTCCAAGGAATTAAGCAGCAATAAATTGGTTCAGCAGTTGCAATTGAAAATTGCGGAAGCAATTCATTCTTTCAGTTTCAATGGCTACCAGAGTTGATAAATAATAATTGCCAGATGCACTAAATTCATTTTATTGTACATACATACATACGTTCATATTTCGATACATACTAGATACTTGAACATTGAATGGAATTGAACTTGTTTGTCTAATAATACTGGAATCCACTTTCTTGTTCATTGTTTATTTCTTCAATTTTTATTTCACTGCAATTGGTTAATGATTTTCAAGGAAAACAAAAAAAAAAATACCAAAGAGGCACAAAAAGAACGAACTTTAATCCAGCTTGGATTGTATCCAACAAACGCAGGTCTAACGCTATTAAAATGTACCCATTATACGGTTGTTAACAAATTAAAATCATTGCAAACAACAGCGATTGCAATAAAGATTTTTTGTGACTCTCTACTTCAGTGCATCGCAATAAAACTGTTGCTTTGTATTGTAGTAATACACTGAGAGAAAAAGAAAATTATCTTGTGGATAATGTCAATATTTCTTTATCTGCTCATAAATTTATTGTTAGTGGAAGAAGGTATTAATTATACACTTTGTTTCATAAAAGTTTTCTTTTGTTTTTTTTTCTTAATGAATTAATTCCACAATTTTTCCAGTAGTTTTCATTGCATTTTATGGCCTGCTTGTTAAAGTGTAACCACAAAATACAATTTTGTTTTTTGTACAATGTTTTGATTGCTGGAATCATGTCTTAAACTTGAAATTAATTGCCGCAATTATAGTGTCGACTTAAATTTAGAAGCTTGTTTTTGGAGGATTTTTCGTTTTCGTTTTTGGTTTTTTCTTTGCCAAAGGAAAGAAGTAAAAATTAATTGTCGTAAGTGAAATTGTTAAATAAAATTCGTTTAATTTGTCATTTTCTTAAAATCATAAAACATAACATTAACGTACGGTATTGAAACGTTTCATAATGAATTTAATTTTCTATTGATTAAAGTGGGTGAATATTTCTTACAATGCCATCATAATTATGAAATGATGAATTGATGGATGAGTTAACATTGCAATAAAGACACAGGTGTACACTTTTAATTCCCAATTCAAAAAATGTATTCAATTTGATTAAATTGCATATTAATCATAATTTCTATAGGAAGTATGCGTTTTGTATCGGGTGGGCCACCTACCGGTTTATATTTGAACCATTGGTTATTTCGAACAACAAAATTCATATATATTATCTCCACTAAACCTAATGAAACGACTTGTGCTTGGGGAACGTTGGGTTTTATTGGAATATATGGGTCAAAGAGAAACTCCACGGTTATGTCGATTTTCCCAAGAAAAAAATCATCTTTTCGGATGAAGCTCATTTTCATCTTGGTGGCTATTAATAAGCAAAATTGCCGTATTTAGAGCGCAGATAACTCACACGTAGTCCTACAGAAGCCAATGCACCCATTATGAGTCACTGTTTGGTGCGGCTTGTGGAGCGGGGGCATCATTGGTCCATAGTTTTTGAAAAATAGAATGGCGGAGTTCGCTCATTAGTGCACTCAAGTCGCCCTATTCACCTTCGAAATACTCTGGTTTCTCTTCATCTGGGTCGTCTGGAATTTTAAAGATTCTCCGGCGTTATTGTTCTACAACAGTCCATGCGCCGTTTCCGCCCACTTTATCAAATTCAATGCCCTTACATTGAAGGGCATTGGGTCATCCAAACTTAGGGTATGGCTCTGTTAGCCAGAATATTCGGTTTCTCAGTACCAGTCACTCTTTGATGACTAGGTAACCATATAATGTAAGCCATTTCATGCTTGATACATACATACATAATTGGTCATTACAACCCTTCAGTCAGTATTATTGACCTAGTTTCTCACACCACTTATGTTGTGTGTGTTAATTTTATACATAAGTGGCCGGACCTACAGTTTAAAGTCGACTCCGAACGACAGATTTTTTGAGAAACTTTTCATGGCAATTTTATTTAATCTCCGAGTTTTTGCCAAAAGTCTGCTGAAAGGAAATCGCCGAAGAAATACTTTTTGTATTTTCTTTTGATGTCTGGCCTGGGCCTCGAACCCTGGCTTTACGTCTAATAAGCTAACACACTACCTACTAGACTACGGCGACGATGCATTTCATGCTTGAAGTATTTGTTAATCACCATGATCCCGTGTCTTTGGCTGTCAGTGAAGGTATATAAATTCTTGTAAGTTTACCAAATAATCACTGGCCCAGATAATACATTGACTTCGTTTGGAAGATCGTGTTATGATCCGCTAGCCGCAGTCTCCACGACAATCTGCGCCATGTATTCGTTTGACCAAGGACGACGATCTGTTAAAAATGTAAAGCAATTCGTCGAGAGTGATACTTTACGCGCGTGTATGCTTCCAGTATCTCAGTTATTCTCTAGTGCTACGACTCTCAAAATACTCGGAAAAAAATTTGTTTGCCACAAATATATATACGTGTACAGATCAGGTTTTCATTTGTTTAAAAGTGTAATTGGTGGTCTTAAATCACTTGGTCGAAATGACAATAAAAAAAATAAAAGCAAAGAAAATCAAGGTACACTTCCTTTTTAACTACCGTTGCTAATGATTATTGACACTGTTGTTAGTGCTGCTTGTGCTTCTGATATGTGTACGCTAACGCCATGCAGTTTTTATTGTCTTCCTACAAACGGTCACTATCAGTGGAACACGGCATGTTCAGCACCTTCAGTTTAAGATAGCGGCAACAAGTTGCAACAGAGAAATAACATCAAATGGAAGGGCGGTGTCATAATTTTCACAGCAGGTGTCACAGTTAATGATTTTCAATACGAAACTCTATAAAGATTTCGAAAATGCACTTGCGCATGTGCTTAACACCGGCTATGTATGCATTGTGGGATTGTGTTCTTGTGTGATTTGTAAAAAAAAAAAGAACAAGAGATAATCACCAAACAAAAGTCAATCGAATTTAACAGCTTGTTGAGGTGTGCAGCGAAAGAGAGACAGAGAGAGAGAGAGAGAGATACAGAAATGAGAAACACTTTAATTTTATGAGGCTATAAAATAAAAAATTCATCGTCATTTTAACGAAACGAAACGAAACAGTTCATAAAGCAATGACTGAGTGAGTGAGTCTCGGTGAGTCAGAGTGAGTGAAACTAAAACCATAAAATCAGTTAAGATAGGATGTTGGTGGTATACAGTGTAAGACATTGGCCACTATAAAGTGGCAATAAGAACTAGTGAAACATAAAAACTGATACGAAATATGTAGTGTAAGAAGCGCGTGTTAACCTTTGATGTTAGCGGGTGGTTAAAATACTGGGTATATATTCCCTTTTATGAACTAATTGCCAAAGGTGAGAGAGATTTATCAAAGTGTAGGTTAGTATTGTAGAGACCAAGTATTTGTAAATGCTTGCCAGCAACAGTAGTGGTAAGCAGTCGATTCAACCTCTAAATGCTCTGGTGTGTGCGATCATCATCAACATTTTAGCCATTGTTTCCAGCAATCGCCTTCCTATTGTTATTCGTTTTGGGCTCTTTACAAATGTACCGCCACAAATTGGAAAACAATTCATTATTCATTTTGATTTTGTTAACAAACAAAAAAAAAAAAAACAAAAAAAGTAAAGAAAACTAGAAAGAGAAAAGAAATTAGGCCTCAGACTCGGTCAATCAAATCGAAATGTCAAACTGGCGCCAGTACCAAAACTATTCTTAGCCTGGGAATATTTTTAATTTTCTTTCTTTTCTTTTCAGGTTTTGTAGAAAGGGCCGTTTATGTGTTGGTTTCTCTTAAGAAATTACAAAAAGACAACGTATGAAACAAATAAAAGGCCTTTACTTTTCGGGTATTAACTTGTTATTGGCGTTTTTAAATGCAATATTTGATTGAAATTAATAAAATCCACAATATTAACTGACCTGTTAAGGTAAGGTGATAATGATGTTGCAAAAACGGATTTTCAGTTTAAAGATCTTTCATTTAATTGCTAGAGATTGAAGGAGATGTTGTAAAATGGTTATCGCAATTGAATTTAGAATATAAATTTGTCGAATACGTTATGAATGTTCACTTTGAGCTTGACTAGCTTGAGTAGACAAACTTTTTTTAATTTCTTCAGTAACATCCTTTCATTAAAATTCTGCTAAAGCTTTGGCTTCCCACAGTTTAAGTATGCGTACATAGTTCTACACCCAAATAGTTAAATTCTCATTCTATTTGGGGCACATGTGTGTGCCAAAGAAAGAAGAAGATTACAATCTATTCGTCTAAACTTATTTCTTATATTTGGTGGAAACTCAAGAGACATGTAAATCACGTACCAAGTATTCAAAATGACCGAAATAGACGAACTTGATCCTGGACAGGACAAAGATACAAACAAGCTGATAGTTCCACATATTACGGTCCGATACGTGGTCTGTTTGCCTTAACGCCAATATTCAATGAAACAGTTTTTAGTACACGAAATATACAATTCAAGAAGAAATGATTCCACTTTAATTAAGCTCATCAGAAAACATAGTGGCCAAATCTATCATTGCACGTCTATTAAGTCTGAATTTTATAAAAGCCACATAGGCATGACTTCCAGCACTCACAGTCGGGTTGAATGTCATTATTTTAACAAGATAACGAATAAAATACTAGCATAACGCCAAGAAAACTGCAACATGTACAATAATTGAAACAGTTTTTCAACTTGAAAATTTATTATTTCTTATCTTTATTGTATGCTTGTTTGTAGCTGAACCCTTAAGTACTTTTGAGCTTATTTCTACACAGTCACGCTTTCGTGTTCGAAATAAAATTACAAAAACTAGCTGCTCTTTTATTGTTGCCAAACACAAAAAATATATGTGAATAGCATTTAAATTGATAACTTTTATAATAAATTTTTCAATATATAATAAATTTTTAATTTCATTCTGTTTGCAAAAAAAAATCAAAAGAGTAGCTTTTGTTTTTTATCGGAATTTTAAATGCAAAAATTAATATTTTAATAGGGATTAATCTTATTTATTTTCCACTTACCTTTATAAGCTTTCTCGTGCATTTCTTTGTCATCTGCTATAAGTTCTTCAAATTTATGTTGTAAATTCGAAGCAGCCTCTAAAGTAAGAGAGCTTTTAAATAATCTTCCAATTCCAGTTGGGCAATGCGTATACGTTTATTTTCCAAATAATGTACAAATTGCACTTCGCTAGGCTTTACAAATAAAACAGCTTGACCGCTTCGGTCAGCTCTAGCTGTAGGGTCAACACAATGTACGAAATCTGCGTTTTTTGTGGGATATTGTATAACTAAATCGATTTCAGGAATAGATATGCCACGGTGCACTATATCCTAAAAACAATACAAATACAATATATTAAAAACTAAAAAGAAATGATTTCTTAAGGGATAGATCTACACCGTGGCCGATAAAACACCCGATTTACATTTACGGAAACCTTTGAAGACACCATGTTTTGAGTCCCCTAACTAATAAAGGCCATCTGGAAGTAGGCATGAGAGTTTAGCTTCAGAATTGAGAGTACAAAGCATTAACAACTTTCTGATTATTAAACTGAGAACCAGGTTGAATGAATTCAAAAACTAAGTATGTTAAAAATTATTTTATAATGAACTAATAAAAGGACTTTAGAATAAGAAACTTCAAGTGTATTTACCGCCCTTCAATATAGAAAGCAAATGTCAGAATAGAACGGCATTTACTAGGCTGCAACTAATATGGCTTTCGAAATATAAATTGCGATAATTGTTGCAAAAGTGTCTTTTAAAAATATGTTCAGAAATATTCTCGAAGGAAAATTTAAGGCCAGAAAATATTGAGACATCATTAAACCTTACATGTATTTTATTCTTCTTTAAATACGACTCTTAGTGAGTGGTTTATACGCATGAAGTGCATTGTTGTGGGAAGGGAGGAATAAGTGGAAAAATGTTTATCGATATTACATTTTAATGTATTTGTTTTGTAAACAAAAGGAAAAATATCTGTCGGAGGATCGTTACAGATAAAGATAGTACGGCAAAAGAATCGATATTTCTCTGTAAACTATTGTAGCCAATCGATCCACTGATCAAGAGACCCTCTGACTACATATGGATATATTCTGCTAGACACAAGTGTACTGTGATAAAATATCCGATTTTCGGGAACAGCTCCGTTTATTTCCCTTTCCGTATTCCGTTGAAGTAGGGACGTTATAATGCAACACAAACCGTTTTGCGGTGATGATCTAATGCATAAAAAAATTTGGAGTTTTATTTTGACATTAATAAAGATACACGCTGTCTAGAAGCCTCAAAATAGATTTCTAGATACCGGCGCATACTTGACAGTTGTATTCCATTTTTAGGCTCATCGAGATGTGTACCTAGTATATCTAATTTAAGTAACCTGGAACTACTTCTCAAACAATATTATTTGCTACTCGACAGACAGTGGATATGAAATATGAAACTGCATGAGTTAGCAAGGACTCTGTTCTACGACATTACATATCAGAATCGGAATTACATAATTGCTCATTACAGCCCTTCAGTCAGGATTACGACCTTGCTTCTCACACCACTCACTCATGTTGTGTGTGTTAATTTAGTTTAAAGTTGACTCCGAACGATAGACTTTTTGAGAAACTTTTCAATTTTATTTACTCCCAGAGTTTTTTGCAGGAAATCTGCTGAGAGGGAGTCGCCGAAGAAATATTTTTTCGTATTTCATTTTGTTGGAGATGTCTGACCCGGGGTTTGAACCGTGGCCTCACATCTAATAAGCCTACACACTACCTACTAGACTACAGCGACTTCAGAGCTTAGTATCTGATTAAGATAGTCTGGAAGTATTTCTCAAACATGTCTTATGTTACACATCTGACAGTGGACATGAGACATAAGTTATTACTGCATGAGCTCGAAAGCATTCTGTTCTATGACCACTATCGGCATATATTATAAATCAAAATCGCAAAATCGACTTGAAAACCCGGAAGGGGCAATCATCGCAATACAGTTTTGTAAAAAAAAAAAAAGAGTATTGTGTGGCCGTTAAAAAACATTTCACTTCACGCCATTTCCAGTTTATAACAAATTAAATGCAAATGTCTAAAAGGTAATTAACAAATTTCCTTCAAAATATAAGATTTTCATGAGAATTTTACTAAAGAAACGAAACCCTTATCAAGCACCTTTTAAAGTAAAACCGCAATCTCATCAATTGCATCACAAATCTGGCGCTTAAAGTCAATGATTGAGAAAACAACGAATGAATTTCTACAATTTTGCACACACTTACCTTCTTGGCTGGCTGATAAGGATGAATATTGACGGCACAAGTTGTTTGATGAGTCTGAAAGACAAATTAAATTTCAAAAGTCAATATAACATACGAGTACAATGGCAAAAGAATAAAATAAGCATTCAAAAAAGAATTTTGCTTTCTTTTTAAATAAATTTTAAAGGAAATAAAATTTAAACAAAAAGAGTAAATTAAGCGGACGATTCTTCTGCTAATGAAATACAACTTCCAACAGGATGTGTTTTGTTTTTCTTTTTTTCGTTTCTTCTTTGAAATAAAAAAGGCACCACATGAGTTCTGTCTTCGTTAGAATTAGTAGAAGAAGAGAAGGTAAATGAAACATTAATTTTGAAATTTTGTATATGAAAACAAGTGTCCGGATTAATGCTCTTCCGTTATGCTTTATTGGGAATCAACAAATCAAGAGCGTAGTGTTGTAGTCGGTACGTCTTTCTTTATTTGGTGGGCAACGAATCAAACTGTGTCTTTCTGCTGCTGCTGCTGTTAGTGTTGTTTTTTTGGGCTGTTGGTGGTGGTTTTGTTTTTTTGATGTGAGTCTCTAAGGTATTGACTTCCTTTTATTGGAAATTATTCAACAGAAACAAAAGACTTATAGACAAGAATGGTTGTACAATATCAAGTAGAGGTAGGAAACAAATTAAATAAAAAAATAAATCAAATTTATTTTGGGAATCAAAAAAAAGGTTATCCTGGGAAAGTTTTAAATAAAAACCCATTAGCCTTGCTAATTAAAATCGTTTTTTTTATAGAAATTTTTAATTTAATTCATTGCAGGATCATCCCAGTCTGAGAGGCACTCCTTTAGCTATGCTCGCCGCTCAATGCAATAAACTGAGCAGCAAGTCTCCTCCTCCTTTGGCGGATGCAGCTGTGGGTAAAGGCTTCCATCCCTGGAAGAAAAGTCCCACTTCACCCACATCACAATCGAACAGCAATAACAATAATTCTACGGGTTCGACCAGTTCAAATGCCTCTACCGGCCAACATTCACCCTGCGCTATATCATCGGCTTCCTCTACAACCAATTCTTCGGTTGGTGCTAACCTAAGTGGCCTGTGCTCTTCATCTACGGCAGCCTCTTCAACTTCACGCAGCTTAACGGGTAGCGGCATTAATACGATGGTGAATATAACAGCCAGGTACTGTGCTCAGCATTTGAAATTTTTATTTCTTTTTTCTGTTTTCAATTTCCTTTTTTGCTCTTGAAAATGATTTATTGATTGAGAAAATAATTTCAGCATTTATCCTTACAGTCGACCCATAACCTCCTCTTGTGCTGCGGTTACCACACCCTCCGCCTATGGCAGTGATTTATTCTATCCCAATACCTCAACGACTACCGGTGCAATGGTCAGTGACAATCATCATATGCATCAGGGCCTTTTGGGCAAAGTAGAGGGAGCCACTTTTGGCTCTGTATACTCACGCCACCCTTATGATTGGCCTTTTAATGCTGTTACCGCTTCGGCCCATAAGGCTGCCGAAGCTGCCAGTGTTAATACGGGTTGGTGGGATATGCACAGTGCTGCAGCAGGCAGTTGGCTGGATATGGGCGGTGCTGCCGGCATGCACTCTACAATGGCCAATTATGCCACTGCTACATCAGATTATTCGTCAGCCTTAAGCCACTCTTTAACGAATACGGCTCATTTGTTAGGCTCTGGCCAACATTTACTGCAGGATACCTACAAAAGCATGCTGCCTACCCAAAGTGTAGGCGGCTTTTCTTTGCCTCACAGTTCACCTTCTGCGGTAACAACAGCAACCACGCCACAGGCTTCTTCACCCACAACACCCTCACCTAGATCTCAAAGACGTTATGCTGGTCGAGCCACATGTGACTGTCCTAACTGCCAAGAAGCCGAACGTTTGGGTCCAGCCGGGGTTCATCTAAGGAAGAAAAACATCCACTCTTGTCATATACCAGGCTGTGGTAAAGTCTATGGCAAGACTTCCCATCTTAAGGCCCATTTAAGGTGGCATACTGGTGAAAGGCCCTTTGTATGCAATTGGCTGTTTTGTGGCAAACGTTTTACACGCTCCGATGAGCTACAAAGGCATTTGCGTACCCATACCGGTGAGAAACGTTTTGCTTGTCCGATTTGCAACAAACGTTTTATGCGTAGCGACCATTTGGCTAAGCATGTTAAAACCCATAATGGCACATCGCCGGGCAATGGCATTAAAAAGGGATCCTCCGAATCCTGTAGTGATAGTGAGGATGTTAATAACCAAACGAATGAAGCGAATGGTTTAAATACTGCGGGTAATAGTGGCAATGCGAATAGTGGCAATAATAGCGGTAACAGCCATCCGGGCACACCTAATTCTCTGCAGCCAGGTACACCTACCCAGGGTCTCAATCAAAATATGCATTTGCACTCACCCCACCATCATATGACCAGTGGTTCACCGGTTATGTTCAATCATCAGCAACAACAACAACTGCAACAACACCATCATCAACAACAGCAACAACAACAACAACAGGCCCAACAGCATCATTTACATCAGCAGCAGCAGCAACAACAACAACAACAGCAGCAACATTCGCATCCACATTTACATGCGCATACCCATCATCATCATCATCATTTGGTGGGCAGTAATTCCTCGGCACCAAGTCCAGTACTAGACCATCACAGTACGTTGGTGGACATAAAGCCACCCATGGTTTGAGGTTCGCTGGGGCCTTTTCTGTTCAGTAACTGAACAGATAGTGGCTCCTACTACCAATTAAAGAATTTCCTAACAGCAATGGCTCTATACGACACAATGGATGATGGCATGTAATTAAACAATCTATAATGTTTACAACAACAATAACAATAAAGCATATGTAAATAAAATTTTATGTTTGAGAAAAAAATAATAGAGTTTAAGCTTTAAAATTACAAAAAGAACATAACAAAAAAAACAAACAAATTTAAAGAGCACTTAACAGAGAGGGTATAAAGAGTTCCAGCGTATAAATGAAAAAATATTACAACACCAGCAATGGTCAAGAGGTCAAAATTGAAAAATAAAAAAATAAAAATATTCTCTTATTGATAAAAATGAAATGAATATTGATATTGAAATAATTAAGTTAAAAATCTTTTAAAAAAATTAAAATTTTTATTTATAAAACTACCAAGTATTTCTAGTCGTATTAAAACAATAAAAAATAAAATAAAAGCAAATTAACGTTAAAAAAATGAAATATTATTAATAAATTCCTTTTATTTTTAATAAAAAAAAAAGAAAATAATTTTAAGCATAAGAATAAATAAAAATTCTCTTTAAAATTCTATTCTAAATGTAAATGTAATTAAATTGAAAACCCGATATGTAGTTTAAATATTGTTGTTCGTTTAGCTTAAAACATAAATAAAAAAATAAAAAAATAAAAAAAAACTAAAAACTAAATATTTTAAAAGTTATTTTATATAATTAGTAAATAATTAAAAAATAAAAAAACAATTTAAAGTATGAGAAAAATCTAACAATAAATGGCTTATTTTTTCTAGTAATTTTAATGTACCAAAACTCTACCCCTTTAAAATAAAAAAATTCTTTCTTTCTTTTTAAATAAATAAAAATGAACAAAATAAAAAAGAAAATATTTAAATATATTATATTTCTACAATACCATATACATATTTAATATGAGTATAATAAAATAATTAATTTTATTTTAATTTTCTGTAGTTTAAAATTAAATCTAAGCCTTGTAACAGTTTATTTGCAAAAACACTTTGTAAATTTTTATAAAATTAATATTTAAGATAATAAACCAATTACTAATTAACAAATTAATGAATTAATTATAAACAATTACAAATTTTTTTTCTTTATTACAAATAAATGTGAATCATTATTATAAAAACAAACAAAAAAATGCAAAAACTCAAAAGATATTTTACTTTAACTTGAAGTGAAATAGACAGGAAGTCAAATGAAGAAAGTGTCTCTTATAAATCGGAAAACTAGGATTTAATGAACCTGTTCGTTAAAGTGAATTGTTCGCTATATTCAGTACTAAGTTAAAAAGGATAAGCCTTATCAATTTTATTCAAAACTCAAGGGATATATTTAATTGTATTTTTAATATTTTCCTACGAAAGTTACATTTTGCACTGAATGTTAAGTTAAAAGAGACTGTTAAGTTAACATAATAGCAAGTTTGGACAATCATTAATAATCACAAAAATACGAAAAGCTGGAGAAAAATTAAAAGAAAGACGAAGGAAAATCTTTGAATTTTACAAAAAAAAAAAAAAAAATAATAATCAAATATAAAAAAAACTGTTGAAACCACGGGAGTTTTTCATCAAATATACTCTTCATAAATTGGACTAAATAGGTTAGAAAATAGAATAGTGAAAATGGAGTACCTGGTGGGCTGGATAGCCAGGGTATCAAGGATACCAAAACAGTTTTCGTTACGGTCGGGTAACTTTTGGAACCGGAGATATGGCCAACGAAGCCAACTTTTTTTCTTTATGAGCAAAAAAAGTGATCTAGATAAATCGAGCAAAATTCCATCAAACGTTTAAAAAGTGGTTTTTGAACCTAGTAGACTAGATAGGGTTCTACGGTCGGGTATTACTTGAGGTCGGAGATATATATAAGCGACGAAGCTAACCTCTTTTTAATCATTTCAATCGAGCAAGCTTCGATAAAATTTAAAAAGATGCTGATATTGGAGTTAGTGGGCTTGACTATTGGTTTAAGGATTCCAAAATAGTTCTCGCTATGGTGAGGTAGCCTTCGGAACAACGATAGAAGAAGTTAACCTTAATTTTCAAATTAGCGAAATAAAATAATCTATATATACATCGGTCAAAATCGGATAAAAAATGAAGTTGTGGAGAAATGGACCTAGTGGACTGGATCGCGCTGGTATCAAGGACTCCAAAACAGTTTGTTTGTTTCGGGCATTACTTAGGACCGGAGATATCCACAATGAAGCTAATATAGGCGCTGAAGCTAATATCTCCATCGTCGACCAAAAATGCAAGTTATTGCCACAAAAATGCAAGTCATCAACTAAAAAATTTATGCCATAGCCCAAAAAGTGAAAGTCCACTAAAGAAAATGCATGTCATCAACTAAAAAATGCAAGTCATTGACCAAAAAATGTAAGTTATCCACCAAAAAATGCAAGCCATCGACTATCAAAAATGCAAGTCATCGACTATCAAAAATGCAAGTCATCGACTATCAAAAATGCAAGTCATCGATCACAAATAATGCAAGTCATCTGATTTAGGATATGCAAGTGCAAAAAATCAAAAAAATTCATGTTCACAAAGAAATGCAACTAGCAAAAATCCGACATTTTGTTGTCTCTATATATGTATATAAATGCATATGAACTCAATGAGAATTATTAAAATTTGCAAGTTCATTTCCACACAATTTCATTTTTTATCCTATTTTGACTATTTTAATAAAAATAGTTAGCTTCGACGCCTATAGCTCCGGTCCTAAATAATGCTCGATTGTAAGGAAAACAGTTTTGAAATCCTAATACTATGGATATCCAGCCTACTATGTTCATTTCCCCCAGTAGGCCAATTTTTTATCCGATTTTGCCCGATTTATATAGAGAATTTTATTTTTTGCTAAATTGAAAAAAACTTCAGCATCGATGCCCATATCTCCGGTGTTAAGTAACGCCCATCCATAACGAAGCCTATTTTGGAATCATTGATGCAATAGCTATGCAATACACTACACTAGGTCCAAAACCCTTACCTTTTTAAATTTTATTGAATTTTTCTCGATTTATGGAAGACAAACTTCACAAACATTAAATTTGAGCTACTAATTTTGTTTTGTTGAGACCATTTATACAAATTTCGGTCTAAAAAATGTTTGACATAAGCGTTGATATCCTTTTACTGAAGTGCAGACGCCACTGTACATCACATAATATGCAGGGACCCACTGGATCCGAAAGCCACACTTCTCTAAATTTTATTAAATTTTGCCTGATTTATGTAAGGCAAACTTCAAACACACTAATTTTGTTTAGTTGCGCCCATTTAATACAAATAAAAGATGTTTTTTTACCTAAGCGTTGATATCCTTGTAGTGAAGTGCAGACGCCACTGTAGATCACATGCGGGGCATTGAAATAGCTAATGTGCTCAAATTCAAAACAATATTGTATCCATAAAATCGTTTTAAATCTATCAAATTAAGCAATTTATTGTTGATTTAACTTAATTATAATTTTAATTCATAATTATTTCACTATAAATCTCTCATTAAACCATTCACGTCTTCTTTTGAAAACGACAGGCTACTATTCAGTTATCAAAAGGTCGTTGCTAATGAGGAAAAATTTTTAAAATTTTCAATTAATTTCAATCGCTGCTCAATGATGCTTTTGAAATACGGAATGAAAAACGTTATTTGAATTGGTAAATGAGCAACAACTGCCTTTAATCTGTAAAACCAGCCCAAAAGGGAAGTACCAGACTATTAAGAGTGCTTAATAATAAAATAGAAATTGACGTCAGGGTCACAACAACAAGTTAAATAAACCACCCAATTCGCCACCCATAGTATGAACAGCATTCCTTTATCTTTATTTTTTTTCTATTCTTTGCCAAAAGGGAGGCAAAAAGTCAAACAAAACTTTGGGGGAAGCAATGATTTGATTTTTAGCAATAATTCCAGATGAGAAGGAGGTGGATGACGATGATGATGCTGAAGCAATGATGCTTAAACAGTCAAAACGGCAATTGCTATAGAAATTTGAAAAAAAATTGTTTTTCAACAACCAGCAGCAGCAGCAATTAATTGTAAATACGCTTAAAAGTTAAATCAACTGCTCATAACCATAAAATATGTTTTCAGTCAGTCACGTTAATGGTCGTTAAAAAAACAAACGCATCTTAAATTTACGAGGGTGAACTTTTTTGCCATTGCGGACAGACAGAAAGAACACCAGAAGCACGAGGAAAAGGGGATCTCAACCGTAAATGGATGATGAGAGTCGTTAAACACGGCGGATGTTGTTATCCGTAAATGAACAACGTAAAAATAAAATACTCGTACCCTGCTATTTCACCCAGTCACACCAAACCGATGACAGCTTTACATTTTTAGCGACAGCGGCTGGTGGTGGGGAGAAGACAGTATTTTTCCTTACGGCATGCGTTTATTTATGATTTTATGAACCCACCACAACAACCCAATAATGGCTACAATAAAGTCAAACATGTTTTTATTCGTTGCTCTGGTCTCCGGAATGATTTAAATTTCATTATGCTGAGATTTGTTTTTCTTTTCGAAAAAAAAAAAAAAAAAAAAAACAAAACATTACTAAGGGATAGATTTGTTAAGACTCTTACTAATGAGTAATGCATGCTGTAAGGAAAACCAAGGGTATCTTATGTATCGTCAGTGTGTAAATCTCTATTTTCAATTTTCTAATTAATTAAATGTACTCAGCGTATATAAAATAGATTTTTCTTTGCATCTGAACAACACAATTCATTTGCTATGAAAAATGATTTTCTTTTTCTTTGTTAAACTGGTTGAAATTTCAGATAGATTTTCCATGTTTTTGGTGTCAAATTATGTCGTCAGAATTTTTCATTCTTTGTGTAATTGAATGCCGGTCTGATAGGGTAAAGGGCTCATTGCTATTTCTGAAAGTGACAAGTGCGGCATTGTTCGTAAGGGAAAGAAGTTTTAAATTAATTGAAATGTTAGTTTTATGGCTGATATCTTTTATAAAATATTTCTATATTGTCTGCATGATGGATGCTACTATAGATGTTGAGTTGAAGTAATAAGAAATTTATTAGTTTTTATCATAAGTGGCCTTCGTAGTCTGTATCTCACACTGTACAAGTGTGTTAGCGTTATCAAAGGTGGCGTTAGAAAGATTTGATTTTGAAGAAGATACAACTTTTGTAGCAATTTCTTTAAGAGCAAAGCGAAGAAGCATAGCGTGAACAGAATAATGCTGCAATAATGAATCATGAGTAATTCCGGCTTCGTTTACTTCACTGTGAAAATTTCGTTGCGTAAAGCGTGGAAAACATCATGAAAATCGTTGAATTTGATAGTCATGTAAGCACTGATTCGATTGTACAGCTGCTAAGAGAGTGATTAAGACCACAATACTTAACGCAAATCTTGAAAAATCAACCTTCTTGTGTTTCTAGACTGTGGAGAATGCTGACAACGAATAGGTCTTTTTCGATAACATCAAGCAAAATTGCCCGAGATTTGAACAGCCAGAAATCATAACAACGCTTTTATCTGCTTAATCGGTTTCGTTAAATAAGTTCTCCTTGCCAAGCAGTTGATTGGTATAGTGTAATACGATAATAAGGCCTCCAACTGTTGAGGCCTGGGAAAATATATTTGATTATTGCTTTGGATGTAGGGCAGGTCCCACATTTCCATGCGGTGCGTTGATGCTGTTGTATTCTGGTTAACATAATTTCAAATGGAATGGATGAAAAAAAATTTTTTAGATGAACCATTGCATTTCACCTTGTGTAAGAATTCAGTTGGCTGATGGCCCAGGCGGTAAGGGACCCTATTGAAAACTAGTCTGCCGTGGGCGACGCGCACAAAGCTAAGGGATTGAAATGCTCAATTAAGAAGAAGAATATGTTGGCATTCAATCATTTTTTATGAATGTGAAATGGGAATGCTAACACAGCCCACAAACTGGGGTTAGGTTTGTCGTTAAAGGACAACGTCCCACATAGACCAGCGTATATACCAATTATGAAGCAAAGATTTCCTAAAGACAACCAAGCCAACTAAAAAAAATAACTTTTTTATTACAGCAATCTTGCTTGTTCTACGAGTACTGTGGTGAAAAAGAAATGAAAATAATAAAATAGACATACGAGCACAACTCGAAATCGAACTCACGAACCGAATAGGGCAAAAGCGGTGTGATGAAGGTCCAAAGAACACAGCTTTTGGCAGTGTAGGCAACAAAATTAAAATGCTCAAAAAAAAGCTAATCAAGCGAGAAGTAGAAAGAATCACTAGGAATACATACTTGGAAACTGGACAGCCTTAATGCAGAAGAAAACACTGTTTTTAATGTATACGTTTTAGTTTGGTATTTAAAATTCTATTGTATGGACTTAAACACAAGTTTAATCCTTAACTCTAGAATCTGTTGAGTGTAATTAAATAACCTTAAAGTTACTACATTGGTTTGATAATGTCTGCTGTATTAGCTTGCTTACGAGAAAAGACTTAAAGTCTAAAATCTAATGGATTTAAGGTACTTGAAAAGTATTATTTTCGTGTACAAGGTTTGTTTGTTAAAAGAAAAGAATTTTAATTTGCTTAAGAATTTTATCAAAATAATTGAATATTAAACCGATGGATTTCTTTCTTTTTGTTTTGTGTAGATATTTGTTAATAGGTATGAGCATTTAAAAATCATAACAAAAAACCACAATTCTCCACGGAATACCATAAAAATACGACTGAGTGTTGTAATATCCCCCAAAAGACAAAAAAAATAAACAAAACTTGTATCAATAACTTAATAAATGATACTCTGTAATCATAACAATGAAAACAACAAGGGAATAAACGGATAAGCAAACAGACACATATTGTTTGGCAACATTTCATTGCAACACAGGCAATAGTAACAACAATAAAATAAATGAAAAGAGCGACAGTTAATGAGATTAAAAACAACGCCACAGGGTGCCCAAGTCACAAAGCAATACTACCAGCAACGAAAGCACTAGCAGCGCCATCATCGAAAGAAACAGAAAAAAAAAATTTAAAAAAAAAACGAAATTATTCCGAAATCAAAAAGAGAAAAATCAACAACATTTTTAACAATAGCAATAGCAATCATCGGGTAACACCACCAACAGCAGGATATCACACATAACACGCGTATTAATAATTTTTCTTCATCTTCTGCACTTTTTTCCTTCTTTTTTTGTTTCGTTTTGTGAGTTTCACATGCAAAATAAATTTGGTCGTTTCAAGAGAAAATAAAAAATAAAAGCAGATGTAATTCATTCATAACAATAAAAGATACATTCATTATAATGAAACGTTTTGAAAAAGAAGCCCCAACCAAAATATAAATTGAAATTCACTCACTACTAGTCATTCGCATTTATCAACCACAAATTAAAATCTGTGTTTGCTTGCCTGTCTGTCGGTATTATCATCATCATCATCATGTGACACTTTTTTCCTACATGAGTGTCACATTAAAGCATTCATAATTCTTATTTGTTTCTTTTGTTGTTGTTGTGAATTGCCATAAAATTTATGTAAAATATTTAAATTATTTAAGAAAAATAATTAATTGTCTAGTCCATCCCTGAAAAAGACAAACGAAAAGAAAAGGAAATAAAAAAATGTCAGCAAAACATTGAAAATATGTCACACACTACATAGTTTGTGGTGTATGTGTTGTACACATGAATGTTTTCATATGAAAATATTTAACAATTAGAGTTACCAGCTCTGTGAGAATTAGAAAAACGAGTTGACATAATCAGATCCAACCTAAAATATTTAAACCTGCACCGTAAAAAAATTAACGACACCAGTGTGAAATCCTCCGTACTCCGTACTTTTATTTAGGTCGGAAATTGATGCAGTCGCCGTAGTCTAGTAGTTAGTGCGTTGGCCTATTAAACGTAAAACCACGGTTCAAACATCAAAGCGAAAATATGAAAAAATATTTTATAGGCGACTTCCTCTCAGCAGGTTTATGGTAAAAACTTAAAATTGCCATGAAAAGTTTCTCAAAAAATCGGTCGTTCGGAGTCGACTTTAGGCTGTAGGTCCCGCCACTAATTTATAAAATTAACACACACAACATAAGTGGTTTGAGAACCTTGATCATATGTTATGTTATGTAAGTGTATGCAAAAGCAGATCCACTGATTCGCCGTTGCTGTAGGTAATAATTCCGTAACGTTTTGAATTTCAAACCTCTTAATTGAAAAGGCAACACTGCTAATATCTACAGGCATCTATTGCATTATCTGTCTACAGGATGCGTCATTTAGTTTGTGTGAATTTTGTTTGTATTCCTACTTGCGGAAAAAAATTCTCAAAACAAGGCTGAACTAGATTAATACGATGGAAGCATTGCGCCCTTCGCAGTGGCAACTTTTTAACCATTTATGGTTTCTACAGCTGTAACAATTGAAAGAATGTATGGTTTGTTGTAGACGAATCTGAGTTTAAAAGCACGAGAGATTGCAAGGACGTAGGCTACTCACCTGGTGAAAGGCAGTCGCAATATTGATGCGTCGTTTCATAACTGTTAACGGTAGCCAAGGTGAGCTTGTGACATCAAACGATTTTTGAAATCTACTTAACTACCTTGAAAAGGTAACAAAAATTAATGTCGAATAATATGCCAACTTATTGCCTCGATTTAATGCGGATTTAAAAATAAACGATCGCATTTAGCCCAGAAAAACTTGAGACTTAGGCTGATAATTGCTTCCTCATCTACTCTATTTTTGGGATTGGAGCCTTAAGTGTGAGAGACTACATAAACATATAATTGGTCATTACAAACCTTCAGTCATAATTACGGGCTAAGTCCTCACACCACTTATGCTGTGTGTGTTAATATAAATAATGAGCGGCGGGACTACAGTTTAAAGTCGATTCCAAACGAAAGATTTTTGAGAAACTTTTTCATGGCAGTTTTATTTGCTCTCAGAGTTTTTGCCAGAAATCTGCTGAGGGGAAGCCACCGAAGAAGTATTTTTTCATATTTGGTTTAGTTGGAGATGTCTGACCTGGGATTTGAACCGATTCCTCATGTCTAATAAGCCAACGCAATACCTACTAGACTACGGCCACTTTATACCAACTTATTGCCTCGATATTATCTTTTTTATTTTAAAATTGAATGATCGCATTTAATTAATCCAAAAACTTGAGACCTAGGCTGAGGATTGCTTCGTCATCCACCCTATTTACGGGATTAAGTCTCAAGTGTGTTAGATAGGATAATATAGGTTAGGCTGGTGGGTGTCTTAAAGAGCATAACTTACTGGATCCTATAAGAATCAATTGTAACATCGATATTTTCTACTCCTATATACAATTGTACCTCTAGGCTAGCATCTTTTATCCATTCTGATAGCTTGAGTTTAAATTCTATTCAAGCCTTTGGCTTTGACTAGAGGCGTTCTATACATTCCAAGACTTCTTCGTATGATGTTCACAAATGTGTGACATGTTAGAGAAGATGTTATCCGGTTTCCTGTTATTTCATTACAGCTCCTGAAGATGTCGTTGTAAGATATCCTCAGCCTCTAGACAAGTCTTGAGTACAGTGTAGCGTTATAACTGTGCAAATGAAGTATTTGCCTGGTCGTTGCACAAGTGGGATCAATAGAGCAGTTTGTGTGAGACCCAATTTATTTGCCCCTGTAGAGAGGAATCCGAATCTTATGAATTCATTAAAATAGTCTAATGCACTAGTCTTTGCAATGACATCAGCTTTGTAGTTCCCTCAAGTAGTCTCAAGTGACTATGCCTTGATTCCTAACCTGAAGAAACAACTCTACGGAGTAAGATTCGACACTAAAGAGTCATCAAAATATAACTGCGATATCACACGTCATTTTTGAAAAACCCAAGAAAATTAGAGAAATGTTTAAAAAAGAGTTAAAAAAACAAAGGTGAGCACCAGCAACTCATGTTTCATTCAAAAAGTGACTGCCATGTCCACTAATTCTTCACCAGAAAAAGAGAAAAATCAACAACATTTTTAACAATAGCAATAGCAATCATCGGGTAACACCACCAACAGCAGGATATCACACATAACACGCGTATTAATAATTTTTCTTCATCTTCTGCACTTTTTTCCTTCTTTTTTTGTTTCGTTTTGTGAGTTTCACATGCAAAATAAATTTGGTCGTTTCAAGAGAAAATAAAAAATAAAAGCAGATGTAATTCATTCATAACAATAAAAGATACATTCATTATAATGAAACGTTTTGAAAAAGAAGCCCCAACCAAAATATAAATTGAAATTCACTCACTACTAGTCATTCGCATTTATCAACCACAAATTAAAATCTGTGTTTGCTTGCCTGTCTGTCCGTATTATCATCATCATCATCATGTGACACTTTTTTCCTACATGAGTGTCACATTAAAGCATTCATAATTCTTATTTGTTTCTTTTGTTGTTGTTGTGAATTGCCATAAAATTTATGTAAAATATTTAAATTATTTAAGAAAAATAATTAATTGTCTAGTCCATCCCTGAAAAAGACAAACGAAAAGAAAAGGAAATAAAAAAATGTCAGCAAAACATTGAAAATATGTCACACACTACATAGTTTGTGGTGTATGTGTTGTACACATGAATGTTTTCATATGAAAATATTTAACAATTAGAGTTACCAGCTCTGTGAGAATTAGAAAAACGAGTTGACATAATCAGATCCAACCTAAAATATTTAAACCTGCACCGTAAAAAAATTAACGACACCAGTGTGAAATCCTCCGTACTCCGTACTTTTATTTAGGTCGGAAATTGATGCAGTCGCCGTAGTCTAGTAGTTAGTGCGTTGGCCTATTAAACGTAAAACCACGGTTCAAACATCAAAGCGAAAATATGAAAAAATATTTTATAGGCGACTTCCTCTCAGCAGGTTTATGGTAAAAACTTAAAATTGCCATGAAAAGTTTCTCAAAAAATCGGTCGTTCGGAGTCGACTTTAGGCTGTAGGTCCCGCCACTAATTTATAAAATTAACACACACAACATAAGTGGTTTGAGAACCTTGATCATATGTTATGTTATGTAAGTGTATGCAAAAGCAGATCCACTGATTCGCCGTTGCTGTAGGTAATAATTCCGTAACGTTTTGAATTTCAAACCTCTTAATTGAAAAGGCAACACTGCTAATATCTACAGGCATCTATTGCATTATCTGTCTACAGGATGCGTCATTTAGTTTGTGTGAATTTTGTTTGTATTCCTACTTGCGGAAAAAAATTCTCAAAACAAGGCTGAACTAGATTAATACGATGGAAGCATTGCGCCCTTCGCAGTGGCAACTTTTTAACCATTTATGGTTTCTACAGCTGTAACAATTGAAAGAATGTATGGTTTGTTGTAGACGAATCTGAGTTTAAAAGCACGAGAGATTGCAAGGACGTAGGCTACTCACCTGGTGAAAGGCAGTCGCAATATTGATGCGTCGTTTCATAACTGTTAACGGTAGCCAAGGTGAGCTTGTGACATCAAACGATTTTTGAAATCTACTTAACTACCTTGAAAAGGTAACAAAAATTAATGTCGAATAATATGCCAACTTATTGCCTCGATTTAATGCGGATTTAAAAATAAACGATCGCATTTAGCCCAGAAAAACTTGAGACTTAGGCTGATAATTGCTTCCTCATCTACTCTATTTTTGGGATTGGAGCCTTAAGTGTGAGAGACTACATAAACATATAATTGGTCATTACAAACCTTCAGTCATAATTACGGGCTAAGTCCTCACACCACTTATGCTGTGTGTGTTAATATAAATAATGAGCGGCGGGACTACAGTTTAAAGTCGATTCCAAACGAAAGATTTTTGAGAAACTTTTTCATGGCAGTTTTATTTGCTCTCAGAGTTTTTGCCAGAAATCTGCTGAGGGGAAGCCACCGAAGAAGTATTTTTTCATATTTGGTTTAGTTGGAGATGTCTGACCTGGGATTTGAACCGATTCCTCATGTCTAATAAGCCAACGCAATACCTACTAGACTACGGCCACTTTATACCAACTTATTGCCTCGATATTATCTTTTTTATTTTAAAATTGAATGATCGCATTTAATTAATCCAAAAACTTGAGACCTAGGCTGAGGATTGCTTCGTCATCCACCCTATTTACGGGATTAAGTCTCAAGTGTGTTAGATAGGATAATATAGGTTAGGCTGGTGGGTGTCTTAAAGAGCATAACTTACTGGATCCTATAAGAATCAATTGTAACATCGATATTTTCTACTCCTATATACAATTGTACCTCTAGGCTAGCATCTTTTATCCATTCTGATAGCTTGAGTTTAAATTCTATTCAAGCCTTTGGCTTTGACTAGAGGCGTTCTATACATTCCAAGACTTCTTCGTATGATGTTCACAAATGTGTGACATGTTAGAGAAGATGTTATCCGGTTTCCTGTTATTTCATTACAGCTCCTGAAGATGTCGTTGTAAGATATCCTCAGCCTCTAGACAAGTCTTGAGTACAGTGTAGCGTTATAACTGTGCAAATGAAGTATTTGCCTGGTCGTTGCACAAGTGGGATCAATAGAGCAGTTTGTGTGAGACCCAATTTATTTGCCCCTGTAGAGAGGAATCCGAATCTTATGAATTCATTAAAATAGTCTAATGCACTAGTCTTTGCAATGACATCAGCTTTGTAGTTCCCTCAAGTAGTCTCAAGTGACTATGCCTTGATTCCTAACCTGAAGAAACAACTCTACGGAGTAAGATTCGACACTAAAGAGTCATCAAAATATAACTGCGATATCACACGTCATTTTTGAAAAACCCAAGAAAATTAGAGAAATGTTTAAAAAAGAGTTAAAAAAACAAAGGTGAGCACCAGCAACTCATGTTTCATTCAAAAAGTGACTGCCATGTCCACTCGTTCTTCACCAGAAAATCATCTGACAACCCTAATGCAAGAATACTCTCTCCAAATAACCAAAGAAAAAAAACTCTCATTTCCTTATTATTTTTCTTCATTTGCGTAAATCACAACAATTTCATATAAATTAATTATCATTGTTGTTGCTATAGTTGTTTATTTAATTACGTTTATTATCGCATTTAAAAGCGCATTTAACGCGCGATAAACATAAATAATAAAATGTCACAAACAATGTGCCTTGAATGCATTCCAATTTTAACAATCGACTCCTCCTCCTGCTCCAAACAACACATTTCCCCACTATGCAGCGAGCATTGGATCGTTTATCAAATAAACGAAAGAAATCTCAGTGCTGACACTCAAATTCCTTAAACAAACATTTTTGAGATCATAATTACGAGAATACCAGCCAGTGATTTCAAAATCGAATCGAAAGAATCTTAATGAAGACAATGTGTGAACAAACAACGTGAACGACGACAAATAAATTTGTGATGATGATTTTCTAAGGGCTCTAGTGAAATGTCAAAGTCACCGAAATGTGAGAAAGTGCCAGTGTTCAAGGAAACCATTAAGAGAAATTATTGTTTTATTTCATTTGATTTTTTCATCTTGTTTTTAAGGAAATTTATGTCTTTGGGTGACTGGTATTTCATTAAAAAAATTTTTCATCGAATACCTTCACACCACCACCACAACCACAAGCGCAACCATTTGAAGGAAAGGCAAGGAAAATAGTTTGGAAATGAGAATATAGAGAGTTTTGTTTGGCATTTAAAGCGCCACTAATATTTTGAATTATTTCGGGTTAAGTTGGATTTTTCATATTTTTGTGTCTCTTTCTCCTTTTCTTTAGTTTTTCTTGTTGTTTTTATATGTTCCTGTAGAGATTGTAAATCACTTGTTAATGTTCAGGGATTTGTTTATCGGTTGGTTGCTTGCTTGTGTGTTGTTTTGGAGATAAAAACGCCGCTTAGATTTTAATCTTTCTGTAGTTGACACTTCTTGTTTTCTCTTATCGATGTTGTTGTTATTTTTGGGTATCTTTTCTTGTCATCTTTTTTTGTTTTTGTTTTTTTGTTTTTTTTTTTTGTGGTGGTGTTGTTAATTATTTAATTCCTTGTCTTGTCGTTGTTGAATGGTGTGAAATACTTGCTACCGAACAGTGTGGCGCCAAAAAGTTATAAATTATTATCGTTCCTTTGGATTCTAAAGGCTGCCATACTCGAGTATTAAATTCATTTGTGTATGGGATGTGGTTGATTTAGTTCCTTGAATAAAATTATGTGCGAAATATTGCGCGACTTTAAGTAGGTTTAAAAATTAATGGAATCATAAATGCCGTATTGTGTTTGTCAACAATAAATATTGTTTTACAAACTATAAACGTTAATCATTTAAATACACAAACAAAGATTGAAAAGTTTAATAACGAAAAGAATTGGTAGAAATTGTAAGGAATTCAGTGGGTATAAGTCTTTAAAACTTTTCCTAACAATTTAGATTTCAAATTAATTCAGACTATTTCCAAAAATATCTAAAAATTTTGTTAAGAATGATTCTCTTTTTTTTACCACAGGCATTAGTAGAATCTGCTTATTATATTGCAAATAGTTTTGGTAATTGTAAGGAATTCAGTGGGTATAAGTCTTTAAAACTTTTCCTAACAATTTAGATTTTAAATTAATTCAGACTATTTCCAAAAATATCTAAAAATTTTGTTAAGAATGATTCTCTTGTTTTACCACAGGCATTGGTAGAATCTGCTTATTATATTGCAAATAGTTTTGGTTGGCAAAAGGAAAGCATAGTATTTGGGAACATTACAATTTAATACACAGTAAACAAATTCTTTACATCATTAAAACAGAGTTTGAAGGTCTTGCCAATCTCCCACTGTGAGAACTAATAATGGTCACGAGAGCAATTCAATACAACACCGGTTTTTGGATAAAAGAGACACGTTTTACAAGTTTAGCAACACTGGAAATCGACCCTCGTAACTAAATCCAGAGTATAGGACAAATGAACACATGTCATGCTTCAAAAGAACTGTGAAAAATACGGTCGTTTCTTTTCAAATCCTAATTAAAACAACCCAATAGGTTGACATTAAAGTCGCCATAGTATAGTAGGTAGTGTGTTGGCCTATGAAACCGGAGTTCAATCCCCAGCGCAGACATTTCGAACAAAAAGAAATATGAAGGATATATTCCTTCGGCAACTTCCTTTCAGCAGATTTTTGACAAAAACTCTGGGAGTAAATAAAAATTGCCACGAAAAGTTTTTCAAAAAAATCAACAGTTCGGAGTCAATTTTAAATTCTAGGTCCCGCTAGTCGTAGATTAAATTAAGGCACACAACATAGGTGGTGTGCGTAACTATGTCGTAATCCTGACTGAAGGATTGTAATGATCAATAAAGAAGAGGAACAGGCTGGCATTTAGTAATTTTTTATGAATGTTAGTTAGGTTTGTCCTTGGAGGACAAAGTCCCACACAGACCAGCGTATACACGAATTGTGATATAAAAAACTTCCTAAAGACAACCAACCCGACTATAGAATAAATTTTGTTATTTCAGCAATCTTTATGTTAGAGAGTTCATTCAAAGACAACAGAAAATGAAGGGTTAAGAACATAGGTCTCTTAATGTATTTAATTCAATTGAGGTGAGGGAGAGCCAAAGCTTCTGCAGAACTCTTTTGAGGCCTTCCAAGGGCCACTGCCTAACCTTGAAAAAAGCATTTAAACGACTTCAGTAGAGAAGACAATTAGTCTTTTTCCTTTCCCTACAACTATAGCAGAGTCTAGTAACTTTGCATGTATGTACTTTGCTAACGAATTTGAGCCAAGAATTCTGATACCCAAGTGATTATTTAAAATTTATACCAGTAAGGAATGTGAGATCCGTATGGCAGTAGATATCGATAAAGTAGATAAAATGGATTCTCAGAAATCTGCCATTTGAAGCCGACTTCAAATAGTGAGAGACTTTAACTGTGGTGTGAGAAGATAGCTCGCAATCCTGACTAAAGGATTGTAATGTATAATTAAGTAAGTTAAGTAATTAAATAAAATTGGACTCATAAATCGCTTACATACACTGTAACTTCATAATGTAATCTCAAATTCTGATTTGATGAAAATCTCATAATTTAGTAAACAAATCCTATCTAAAACTGAGCTCTAAAAGGTGCAATAATTCAGAAATCTGATACAAATATTACCTTCAATAGAGGATGCACTTGTTCTTTTCATTTCAGAAAGACTCAATAAGTAAAATGATACTTCAAAGCTAGTTTAACGAAACGTTAAACCTCTATTAGCTTGATTAACAAAAGACAGTTTACAGACAACTAAACGATTTCAAATCTTAAAGGGATTGGCAAAAAAACGATGGCGTTTTTTTTAATGAAAACGGAACCACTGAGAGATAAAAAAATTCTCACACTTCCTGTCAAGCGAATATCAATTGTTATAATGGAACAATGAATGATGAATTAAAGATCAAATATCCTTAAGAAATGGCAACTGAATGAATAAATAGGTGAATGATGATGACAATTCGAATAGGTGCTCTTGTATTGGACAATAAAGGAGATTTTGGCAAAAAAGACGTGGGAGATTTGGTATGCGAATGTATGTTAAGAAAAAATTTCTTCAATAATAGACAGGAACAGGTAGTATTTGGGTGCGCAATTACTTTGAGACATACGATACCACTTCAAATGATTGAATCTAAAACAACACGGTACTCATCTTAAAGGTGAAACAGGCTAATAGAGGAGATCAAATTAAAAACAAATTCTTTTTGAGAAGTGGAGAATAAGAGTAGACAGTCAAGATAATCATCTTGATTTCTGGCAGAAACAATTCACATCGTGCACACATAACATATGAACGACAAAGGAATTTCAAAACTAAAAACAACAACAAAAGTAAAGCAACAGCAATACAAAACAAAATCCAAATAATTGTCTACTTGACGCTATAAATGTTTGTAAAAGTGTTTAGAAATGAAGAGGATAATATTATCCTTTTATAGAATTATTACGTTATTGTGCCTGTTATCCTTTCTTGCAATCATTCATCCATACAATCAAAAGAAACATTCATTCATGCCTGGTCTGTAATAACATACGTACACGTAATGTAGAATGCAACCTCATAAGAAGGTGCTATTATTTCACCTTGAGTTGAGGTTAAGGAACCCATGATTTCTGTCTGCTGCTGCTCCTGTTTGTTAGAGGATACTTTTTTTGCTTTTGTTAGTCTTATTAACTCTTTTTTTTTTTTGTTATCCTTACATATCCTTTCTTTGTGATATTTTTACTTCGATTGCGTGTTACGTGAGCTGCATTTTCAGATGGCCTGTTGTTTTTTTTTTTTTTTTTTTTTTGTAGTAAAAACAAGACAGGATATGCTTGCATATGTTTTCAAATACAACTGAAATTGTACCATCAAATGCTTAATAAGTATCTGCTAAAGATTAGAGACGCTTCATTATGGTGTAATTGCTGTTATAGATCCGTCATATCTTGTCACTTATATCAGGCATTTGTAGAACCAGGAATGAATTTGAAATTGAAAAATATTTTATAAAAATGTGTACTTGACTCTTTTTTTCTCATGTTTGTTTTGCGTGTTTGATGTATAACTAAAGTGCGAGGGGTGTTGTGAAATGGTTAGCTAACTGGCTTCCGCTTTCGGATGTTTATTACGGACATTCAAAAATTCGGGTTGATTTTTAATTTTGGTGCGTCTCGATAGCAGTAGATCTATTTATATTTATCAACAGAACCAAAGAATGATGCATCCTACACAGCCTATTACATTAACTTGCCGATCTAAGGTCTTCAAGAAGAAATTGAAGCACTATTCCAGATTTTGTATTCATATCTTTTGTTGAAGTGCGACCATGTCAACAATGTCCTAAAGTCTCTGACTGCAGACAACCAGAAAAACACGCTCTAAACAATCAATGTTAGGTTAGGTTAGAGGACGTGTACTTGTCAACTGTGACAAGTACAGTACCCGGAGGTCGAACTGACCCATTGTACAAACAATCAATGTTACTTTAAAAAAAATTTTAAATGTTGGTATCAGAGAGGTCAGTTTTATTGAAGTTGTACCTCTGGTTATGAGCTTAGAAAGGCTTTAGTTAGTTAAAGAACTTTATCTGAAAGTCCACCAATAACCAAACTAAATAAAATCTTTTGGCCTAACTCTGGCCGGCACAATTATGCTAGTAGGCAATTAATTATCTCTCTAACAAGTTCCTAAGTATTTCATTTCTGTGGCTTTTTGTATCCCCATTGAATCAGAGATAAATTTGGAGCTGGTTTTGCCAGATAGTCCACCTATTCATTATTTTCATAGCCCTCCTATTCTAGAATTATTGCATTTGCAATAATGTTGTCCACGACTACAATTGTGGCCGGATGACCCCTGTACACGACGCTGTCTTGACGTATCCCCACAAAAAATAGGCTAGTGATGTCGATTGAGACCACAACAATTGACTTACTCGTCTGTTGCTAGAGCTGTTATACATTAACTTCGGCTTAAAATGTTATTGATATAACAACAGATTTAAAAAATTTCATAAATAATATGAAAGATTTATTTGTTCCTTCTACACATCATTTTGGCTTGTATAAGTTGTATTACAAGTATTCATCATACTCAGGGATGACACACAAAATTGTGAAGTGATCCACACTTTTCTGAAGTCGCCGTAGTCTATTTGGTAGTGTGTTGGCTTATTAGACATGTGAGACCATGGTTGACACCCCAGGTCTGACCTCTTCAACGAAACGAAATATGAAAAAATATTTCTTCGGCAACTTCCTCTCAGCAGATTTCTGGCAAAGACTCTGAGAGTAAATGAAATTGCCATGAAAAGTTTCTCAAAAATCTTTCGTTCAAAGTCGACATTAAACCGTAAGTTCCGCTACAAAATTTTCTTTAGCAATGGAGCTCATTTCTTGTGCAGCCCTTGCTGCTTCTTCCTCTTCCCTGATTTTGGTGGAACTTGGTCAGTACAGGGATAGCGTTCACCCGTGGCATCACAACGGGCCGCTATGCGTGCTCAAGTGAGCTTTGTGATATCAGAGCTCCCACTCCGACCTAACCTAACCTAGCTCATTTCTCACTCAGTGATTGCGCCAACTGGTAAACTTATTAGACAAGGGGGAACAGCCAATTTCCTCAATAAAAAGTAACTATTTGGTGGCCCTTCTAAAGTGGAGATGTTATTGGGCCGTATTATTTTCTAAAATTTTCCTGGAATGAAGTTACTTTCAGTTCAGAACGCTGTGGCTGTGTGATAATCTTATTTTTGTTTGTTTTTTTTTTGCTTGAAATTAAAGATTATGATCTGAAGTGTGCGTGGTTTTAACAAGGCGGTGTTAACAGCCACAATATACGACCGGTTTTGGTGTTATTGATTGAGAAGTTTTCAGAAAGAGTAAACTGTCTAAATCGTAATCCCGATGGAAGGGTTGTATGTATTACAAGTTCTTCTTTTCGAACCTTTGAAAACAATACTACGGCATTAGCAATAAGTTTCTTCATTTAAAGCTGAGAATTTTTCTAATTTCTATTAAAATGCGTATTGAATAACATTAAAACGGCCCTCGTAACTAGTAACTTTTTGTTTTTGTGCTTTTTTGTTTTTTTTGTCAACTTCATGTCAATTGTTTTCCATTTAATTTCTTTTATTAATTTTCGTTTTCGTGTATGATTATAATTCATATTCGATCGTTCTTCGCTTGTTCGTTTTTGGTTTCGTTTATTTAATTCCTCTTAATACTCACAACTAATATTTTATGCAGCTAACGAACCGAAAATGTTTTTTTTTTTCTCTAATAGACTTTACTGTGTTCATTTTGTTAATTTTTTATAATTTTTAGTTTTTTTTTTGTTCTCAAAAACAATGGATTTCGAAAAATTTTCCACAGACATTTACGTGTTTCGTTTAGTATTTAAATTTAACCCTTTTTCCTTATGCTCGTATTTAATTTATTAGATATAGTACGATTATTATTATATTTTATTTATGTCATTTGTTGTATTTTTTTTTATTATTTTTGTTTCATATTCACGGTTTTATTTGTTTTAAATTATAGGTTCGGAAACAACGAATTTTGAAAACTTGTAAACGACGTCATTAGAAAAAATATGTCGTTCAAGTGTTTTGTTTTAAACAATTTTTTTTTGTTGTATTGTTTTACTTTAGTTCATACTTGTATTTTTTGTTACAATTATAATAAAGTAATTAGTTGTACTTGAACGAAAGGGTTCATACGTTTAAAGTTTGTTTTTGGTCAGTTTAGAAAAGTTGTTTGTGACCCTTATCCCAAATATGGGTGAGAAAATTTCAATAAAGGAACAGATTTTCTTGTGTAAATTTTAAATTTTAAATATTCAAACTTGGCTTCTAATCAAGACATTAAAACATAAAATTGAATTTAAGTTTCTGTGAAACAAAAAGTGAATTATTAAAAGGAAAAGTTTTGCTGTGAAACTTGTAGCTCAAGTCGCATATTTGCACCTATTTAATGAGCACAAAGGAATTAGCAGTTGGATAGCAATAGAATAAAAATTTATATAAAAAAAAAAAACGTTGAAGTGATAATTTATTTATTTTTATTTATTGCTATTAATTGATAACGAGGGTTGAGAAGGACAGAGTTTCGAATATCTTGACCTTCTACTATATGAAAAATGCGTCTGTTCGAAGGAGATAAAATGTTACATATAATGAAGGAAAAAGGAGATCCTTTTTCTAAATATAAAAATTTGAAACAAATCACGAAATAAATTGAAAAATAAAGTAAAGATTGTATGGAACTAATTCATGAAACCAATTTCCTTTTCATTCATTTTGATTATCGATTATATTGATACTACTTCGGAGACTAAAAATTCCTCAACAAAAAAATTAAAAAATTAAATAAATTGCAGATAAAAGTACCTGAAGGGTATGATATGAGAAAATCAATTTCTAAAGGGTGATTTTTTAGCTATTATCTTTTTGGCTACACTGGTTTAAACAGCTCACGCACGTATCGTGTTTTGTTTCACTGTCAAACATCTTCAGTTTGGTGTATAATTAACCCATGAATCGTCTTACAAACGAACAACGCTTGCAAATCATTGAATTTGGCATCATTGGACCGTACTTCTTCAAAGATGCTGGGAATCGTAACGTAACTGTGAATGATGAGCGCTACCGTAAGATGATATCCAACTTTTTTTTGCCCAAAATGCAAGAGCTTGACTTGCATGACATGTGGTTTCAACAAGACGGAGCCACATGCCACACAGCACGCGTAACAATGGACTTATTGAGAGGCGAGTTCGGTGAACATTTTATTTCACGTTCGGGACCGGTCAATTGGCCGCCTAAATCGTGCGATTTAACGCCTTTAGACTATTTTTTGTGGGCCTATGTTAAAGCTCATGTCTAAACAGACAAGCCCGCTTCAATTGACGCATTGCAAGACAACATTGAAGCATTTATTCGTGAGATACCGGCCGAAATGTTGGAAAGAGTATGCCAAAATTGGACTAAGCGGATGGACCATTTGAGGCGCAGTCGCGGTCAACATTTGCATGGAATAATCTACAAACATTAAATTATATGGAACGTACTATCGATTCAAATAAAGATTTCATGCATTTTTCTGAATTTCATGTGTTTTTTTTTTTTTGAAAAATTTTCCTATAGCTCTTAAAAAATCACCTCTTATTACCATACACATTAATTTTTCTATTGTTTGTTAACCAAAAATTGAATTTTGTTTACATTACCACTTTTGGAAACATACGAATATCTTTAACATAGCCATTCCATCTTACTTTACCACTATAATTTTTGATATTAACAAATAGGTCTTGAACAATCGGATGTCGCTAGGTGTTCTTTGGACGGCCTCAACTCCTAAAGCTTTGGGATTGAACAGTAGCGTTATTCTTGTTATATACATATATGATCGGTCATTACAACTCTTCAGTTAGCATTACGACCTAGCTTTTCACCTAGCTGTTACACATGAGTGGCGAGACCTATGGTTTAAAGTCGACTTCGAACAACAGATTTTTTGAGAAACTTTTCATTGCAATTTCATTTATCCTCAGAGTTTTTGCCAGAAGACTGCTGAAAGGAATTCGCAGAAGAAAAATTTTTCCACATTTCGTTTTGTTGACATCTCCAACATGACGTTTGAACCGTGGCCTCACGCCTAATAAGCTAACACACTACCTACTAGACTACGGCCACTCCCAATTTAATGGATGAAGTCACAAAATACACCATAATAAGGCATGGAATCGTCAAATTCAGATTGTACGCTACACTTTGTTTAACAGATCTGACGGAAAAGCCACCTTTCCAGCCTCATAAAATGTTCGATTAATTCGAATTATAATGACCGTAATCATTTCATAGTACTCGAAATTGGCAATGTTTGAATCTCCAATTTTTACACGTTCCTTTGAATTATAAAATGAAACTTCAGATGAAAGAAGTATTTGCTAGACCGAAGGCTTTGATTAAACGGATGACTCTTTTCATGATAGTTTAGAATGATTGAAGGATGAAATAAACATTCAAAACTCGATCTGCTAAGAAATATTATAAAAAATAACGAACGAAAATAATGGTAATGAAAGTAAAATTTTGAAAATAATTGAAAAATTTCTAAAAATGTTTTAAAATAAAAAGTTTGTAGAACAAGCATGATAATTACAGTTTTAAATTGTTTTTTTATTTTTTTTTTTTTTTAAATATTTCTTTTATGTAATACCTCTGGAAAACACAATATGGCTAACAAGCTGGGTACTCTATAATTAACAAATTTCAACACCAATATGACTTTTTCCTCTTGTTTATTTATGTATTCTCTTTTTTACGGAAACTTTACTTTTTTAAGTAACTGAGAAAAAAAACTTTTGCGGTTTTTATGAAAAAATTAAAAAAAAAACTAAAAACCTGTCTATTTGATGAAAGAAAACGAACTGAAATGACATGCAAAGGACATCAATTATTAAGGAAAATATGATTGTGGCAAGTTAAACTAAGACTAACAAGGTGAAAATAAAAAGTAAAGGAATGGATTTTTTCAATATTTATCTGTAATTGTTTTAAAAAAAATGTTTTCGCCATAGTTTTTCATACATGAGAATATAAAAATTCTAAACAGTTGTTAACGTTTAGAAAAAGAAAATGAAAAAATAATAATTCTGAGTTTATAAACGTAATTATTGCGTGCTACATTTTTTTTATATAAACTCCATGAAAAATTTTTTATATAAAAATATTTTCCCTCAAAATCGTTGATTTTATAATGTCAGCAGTTTTTTCTTCTAGGAAAACATAAAAACTAAAAGAAAACGTGTTGAAAAAAAGTGGTATATTAAATAAGGATATTCCATGCCATGGGAACCTTTCATTCCGTAACACTGTACTCCCATATATGTATGTATGTATATGGCAAATAATAAATAATATATTGATATACAAGGCTATTATTAGTATATAAATAAACACCCCCTCATTATGATTTCATTCCAGCATAAATTCTGTTTTTTTTTTCTTTATGTTTCACGGACTATTTTTCCACGGTTTCTTTGCTACGTTTTGCAAGTTTGATGTCATTAGAACTTCCCTAGTAATTTTGGCAAATTATGTTCTAAAAAAAATTCACATGTGTCCCAGACAACCAACCATCCATCCACCACCCATCCTTGTTATTATCCCTTTTTGGTAAGCGCTTAGAAATAATTTTTTTTTCACCCCCTCCTAAAACTATGCTTTACACTTTATTGTTACTCTTGTGTGTATCGTACTGCAATGTTATTTTCTCTCTCCTTTTTTCACACACACACACACACACACTCATACAATGGCAAAGTACAAAATTTTAAAATCAAAATAAACGCCCATCTTTAGCACAAAAGTTTCAGTTTTAGCTCACACACTTGCAATCACTCTTACTCACGTATGCATACATACATACATATGTATGTATGTGGGTACACTTACTGCCATTGTCACACGCATGTATGTACATATGTATGTCTGTACGGCTGTTAGTTGTTCTGAGATTTTGAAATCATAATTGATTTGATTATATAGAACGAATACACACTCGCATAAATGTGTGTGCCAAAAAATATTAGAAAATTATTGTCGACTTATTCCCCTTAAATTATACGGGTTAGAACATGCGTTCAAAACTACATACGCACAGATATTTGCTCACAAACAGACATATATAAACAGAGGGTTATACAAATCGTGGTGTAAGGGCTATTCCAAAAGCATCTCCGCAGCTAATAATGAGAAACTTTGCTGATTGAATTCTATTCTTTTCTTAGGCGGTAGCACATCCTAATGTTCAGCATTGATATTATCCCTTCTGGCTATGGATCGCCGATATTCCCATATCTATTAAATCCCTTCAATATTTTAGCCTGCCTAGGCTTTTATAAGCATCGTTACACTTGCATATTTTTTTGTAAGCATGATCCTTTTTGTGCTTTAGTTTAAATGATCGTCAATCAGTTTATTCAGATACCTGAACAGCTTCTATATTTGTCTCTACCAGTGTATATTTAGCGTGTCAGTCTTCCATCTTCTAAATATGTATGTATGTAATAGCTTCTGCATTTTACTCAACCAGTGCTAGATTAATAGGCTCCATGTCATTACTTTGCAGCTTTGCATGAATATAGCTGCACGTCTTCAAAGTATTTTTTTTTTTTTGAAATAATCAGCAAATTTCACGAAGTTCGCTTTATCCGGTACTCTCAGACCAAACACAGTGTCGTATACAATAGTAGTCATAGAATTAAACAGTGAAGAACGCAACATTGCCCTTGTGGGATTCATAACATCCTGTTCGTATGAGAAACGCAGGTGAATTTAACAACAGAAAACATGCAGAAGCTTAATTAGGAAATTGGTGCTTATACGATCATTCTTCGATTGGTTAATATCATAGCTTTTAATCAGTTTTAATGAATTGTGAATCTAAGGCTAATTTTTAAAAAATTCTTACTTTAGAATTAAAGAAAGGCGAAGTAGAGATCTTCAATTGTGATAATTCTGGAACTATGGATCTTGTTTTATAATCAGCACAGTTTCGTTTTCATATAACGGTTTAGTTAGTACTACATTACTCCGTCGGTGTTAAGAGCTTACAGCAAATCATTTAAGTTTGGGACAATTGTTTTCAATTCCCTACCTAAAGCAATCCGGGTTGTCTTCCCAAAAATTTAAAAATTTTAAATTTCCTTAAAGATGTTAGAACAGCCCATTGGAGTATTCTTTTGATAAAAATAAATCTACTTTCTTCAAAATTTGTGGGCATAAGAACTGTTAGGCCACCCTGTATTACGCAATTATTGTTTTTTTTTAAATTTGCAACATGTGTTCATGGGAAATTGTGCGAAAGTTGGAATAATTTTGGTAACGGAACAGTAGCGATTGTAAAAAACAGGATTAGAAAAATATTTTACTGACTGTGAGTTCTGTATCTAACTTTTCAATTTCAAACTCAAATTACTTTTTACTGTTTTGACCATCACTGTATACATGTGCGTAGGAGAACGTATTTTAGATTTTATCTACGCAACTCTGATAAACTTTATTTGTTCAGATGAATTGAAGTGAATTAATTTAGTTGTGCTGAAATATAAAACCAACTTTTTTCCATAAAAATGTTAAAATTCTGCAGCAGCAATTTCTAATGCCTGTTATTGTTACATTCGCATAACGATTGTTATTATCAACAGTTTGAAAATTGAAAAATTAAAAGTATTTCATAGAAAATTATGATTTTGACAGTTTTCATAACATACGAGTAGTATTGTCTACAATATGATCGATCGATGACAATTGTTAAAAATCTTAATTTGTGTGTGTTACCAAGCACCAAAAGGCATAATTTTTTTTAGAAAATTATGCCAAATTATAGTGAAGAAGTAAATGTGGAATATATTTAATTAAACATACTATGTATGTACGAGTATGTACATATGTATGTGAATATTGAAAATATATTTTGAATTGCATTTAAAGAAGTCAATCGTAATAGTTTTAAATTGAAATAAATTTGTGTAGCATGAGAGTATAAATAATTAAAATATACCATGAAGGATATTTTTGTACAAAATTGTTTAGATAAGGTGTAGTAAAAAGAAATTCATTGATATTTTCACTACATATCGCTTGATTCAGCCCCTCATGGCAGCGATAATTTCAAACACAAGCATTAATGCTTGATAAAACTATTAGGAAACTGAGAGAAGAAGCATACGATTGTGGTGAAATTTAGATGAGCAAGCATAAAGGATGGCCAAGCTAGAACTTTCACCGTAAGTAAGTGTTTGTACAGTTGTACCATAAGAAAGACGCATTCAACTGGCATCAGCTTGCTTTAATCCATAGAAGCCAAATATTGTGCTATGAAAGTCAAATCGTATTAATGTATTATGACTCGATTGAAACTCCGGAGGAGTATGTATTCTTTATATCCTTTACATAGTATAGTACATACCTGAAGTCCCCGTAGTAGCGGGTAGTGTGTTGGCATATTAGACTATTGAGGCCTCGGTTCGAACTCCAGGTCTGACATCTCCAACAAAGCGAAATATGAAAAATATTCCTCGGCAACTCCCCCTCAGCAGATTTCTGGCAAAAACTAAAAGAGCAAATATAAATTGCCACAAAAAAGTTCCTAAAAAGTCGGTCGTTCGGAATCAATTTTAAACTGCAGGTCTTGTCACACATGTATAAAATTAACACACACAACATAAGTGGTGTTTGAAATTAAGTCGTTATTCTGACTGAAGAAAGAGGAAGCTTTGATGATCGGTTTTAACGTTAAAAGCCAGACATTTTTGAAAATTCTTTGGAAGTAAAAAATACGGCAAAAATCTTGAATTCCTATAGCACACATAAGGAGCAATCCAAAACAGCCAACCATATCTGCAACATGATCAAAAAGGCAAATCAACACAATTGCAGTATGTTTCGAACTTCAAGGCAAGGGTCCATATTTGGTGTATAGATTGAAGGTTTGTAATTACCAATTATGTATATACAGAACCAAGTGATTACTGTTATTTTTCTGAATTTTATGTAAAAAATTTGCCTTAATAAAGGCACTGTTTTGTCAATATGGAAGACGGCAAAGACCTCTAGAAATTAACAAAAAAAAAACTAGGCACAGTTTAGAACAGAGAAGATGATCTGTTATCTCATTTTCTTCATCGTCGGTACAGCTTCTGTAGATATCATTATGGGATATTCTAAATCTCCGGGCGTGTGTTGTCAGAGGCCAGTGTCCTGTTATCTGTCTGATGTGTCTGGTCTTTATGCAAGTGGGTTGATCTTTCTTTTACAAATGAAGTTTATGAGAGACCATGTGCTTACTCCTATGTAGAAGAGCGTCATTATCATGTATGAGTTCAATATCTGCTCTAAACACACTCGACACCATGTGTAATGTGTTGGGTCTTTCTGGAAGTCGTGTGATCTTTCTTTTACAAATCAATAAAGTTTCTGTGACATAATTTGTTTACTCCTCTGAAGAGTAGTGTCAATCTCATGTATGAATTCAATATCTTCTCTAAAGATTGCCAACACCATTCATGGCTCTTACAAAAATAGAATCCTAATATTAAATCACATTGATTAAATTAATTGTACGATTATTGTTATACTTTGGCTTTTAATTTCCAAATATAACATCAAGCAGATAAATTGCAAAGATAAACTTCGATTCACAGAAGTCATATCAAATATAGTGTGCAACAAAGTTCGTTTTTATTTTAAAATTAAAGAATAATTGAAATCCAATTCCCATAGGTGTGGACATTTGAATATTCCTCTACGAAATTATTTTGAATTCCAAACTTTTCTGCCGTCGCCTGCATTTAAATATTCATCAACATTTTACATACCATTCTTATGGTAAATTACTATCGATTTAATAAATAAAACATTGAAAATAAATTGAAATAATTTCAGTTATAAATGGAAACTGGTGCCATAATTCGTAGGAATTATTAAATAAATGGCATCGATTTGAATTCTTAACCTCTTTCACAAGGAATACTGTGCACAACAAATTGACAATTTTCATAATTTCAAAATATAGGTATGTTATATTAACCCTAAGTTTTACACACTCATACTGCTAAGCAATAATTTGGTGTTATTAATACTCCACCGTATGTGTGTGTTTTTAAAAGAATCAACACTATTGGGAATTATTTCACTGTGATTTTTGTAATTTACCTGAATACTAGAATTGTTTCAGTCATTCATTCATTCCTGCATTCATACAGTCATACAGTCTACCCGGCATTCCATTTAATTTTGTCGTGTCGTATTGTCCTTTGTTTGGTATTTAAAATGTAAATGATTAATGCTTAATGGATTATGTCAAATTGCGTAAATGTCAATTATACTGTTTTTCTTTGTTATTGTTGTTTGTATCGTATTTGTTTGCTTGTATTCGTATCATTTTGTGTCCTTTGATATAAGGACGACGACAAATTACCTCAAGAGAGCATTACAAATAAATTCCATTGATTATTGAATTTCATTTTTTCTCTTTTCTTTATTTTGTTTATTTGTTTTTCACTTACACAACCATTGTGTTCAAACAGCAGGATGTAACCGAATGTGTTGAAAAACAGAAAAAAAATTCGGTTCACAGGGTAAGCAAATTTTTGTTTTTCCTTGTTTGCCAAATTGAATTTATCATATTCGTTTAAAAATTATGTATTTTGAGGGCATTTTTCTAAAGAAGGAATATTTTATTCAATGCAATATTCGTAAAAAGAGATTTCGGATTCATCTCTCAACCGAAGAAAAATTCTTTAAGAAATTTTTGGGATTTTCATAAATTCTTAAATTTCTCATGACCCTTTGTTTTATGATCAGAAACACAAGTTGGCTTAATCCCGTTGATTAGATTGTCAGTATAATGGATCGAAGGGGCTTAGGGAGATATCATCTGTATTGTATTACTACCGTGATTTTAGAATCTTTGCGGCATGTGCATGGTAAATATGGAATCGTGATATGAGATATTGGAATTACGACTAGGATTCTCAAGTAGCACTGCTACATCTATAATCAAATTTTATAGGAAAGTCATATTCAAAGTAATGAACCTTTAAAAACTAGCAGTTTTTCTAATACCTCCAGCAATTCTATCTCTAAACTAGACTACTTTGCTTTGATTGTGGAATGTCTGTTTTGTCTGGTCAGGAATGTCAGGTTTATACTGCCGGTATTATGTGGTGGGAGTTTATACCAATCAATCTATAGTATACACCAATATGTACCCTTGCCTTGAAATGTCGAACATACTGAAATTGTGTCGAAGAAATATTTCGTTTTGTTGATGATGCCTGACCTGGGTTTTGAACCGTGACCTCACGTCAAATAAGCCAAGATATTATCTACTAGACTATGGCAACTTTAATCCCCTAAACTGTTTGAAATAAGTTGCCGATAAAAGCACGATTCATTCCAACAAAGTATGGCTTTCTTTAAATAATTAGTACTGAACTATCTTATTTACAAACAGCAATACATTTTGATTCACTTACCTTTTAATCGATTTGCATTGGCTCAACAAAGTCAGTTCTCTGTAGAGTTGATTGACATTATGTTTGGGAAAGATATTCATACTCAGCACAAATAGCGTTTACTTGTTGCATACAATAGAAGAGATTTTGCTCATGCGTTAAAGATTTTTATTTTTGTAGACAATGCATCCTTGCTATTCATTTTACAGGCTTGTAAAGGCTTTATTTGTTTTTAAAATCTCTTGTTTATGTCCTGTTCTCCACCTACGAAAGAAAAATAAAACAGTCAATGTAGATACGGATCTTCACGTCATTTGCATCATCATTACCAATATACAGTCAAAGAAAAAGTCTACATACCCCGCTGTATGTAAAAAGTTTATATACAGCGCTGCATGTAGACATTTTTCCCGGTGGTTTTTATCAAATTCAAAAAGGGATTTTAGCGTTGTTTAAGGCAATTACAATTAAGAATGTTTGAAGGCAAAAACAAATATAAATAAATATAGAAATTATTAGAAAAAATACAAAAAAAATTAGCAAGTCTATAAAAACCGTTGTATGTAGATTTTTTTCTGTTACTGTAAATTTATATTGTATTGATGGATTTCATATGTACAAATTCGATATTTCTCATATTATTTGTCATATTAGACTAATCATTGAGGATTCATTATGTCGCTCGGTAAACTTTGCATATGGCGATCGGTTTGCAATATTAGGACGATACAGTGCATATCCTCCTTTTGGTAGTTCTGTTCGGCTAGTGAATCAGGAGTAAATAATAACAATACTTATGCTTAATAATAAACATTTCTTTCTAAGAAGACAAAAAAAAGACTCAAGAATTGATTCTATACTCTTAAGCCACTGCTTTAAATTAGTATTCTGTAATTATCGCACTTAACATGTATCATTGCTTTCCACATCTATTAGTGGTCAATAATAATAATAATCTAAAAAACTAAGGTTACCCTGGAAACTGGAAAAATCAAACAAACTCAAACTCATACAACAATCATACCCCATATTCACTTAATAAATTGAATAAAATAATTCGTTTTGTTGTGTTTTCTAATTGCAAAGATTAAAAAATAAAAAAATGTGTTCCTTGAATCTTAGGAAAATCATCGAAAAGAAATATTTTTTAGGAAATAATTTCGTAATAAAAAGGCCTTTTGTCAGGGAAGTAAAAATCACAAATTACATCAAAGTATAAATGAAAAGCCATACTTTATTCAAACAAATTATTTTTCTTTTTTCCTTAAATAAGATTGAAGAATTTGACAAATGAGTTCCTTTCTCTATAGCTTGCCTGTCATGCAGTTGGTCATTGTGGTCATTCTATTGATTTTATAACACATGCTGATTCTTTTGTAACTGTTGCCATTGATAAGAGATGAGTATCATGTCAATGGCGCAGCATGTGACAAAAATTTATAAATTACACCCATACCTCATTTTGCGTCGCGGTTACGTTCAAAAAAAAAAAAAAAATACGATGCAAATTGAAACGACTCAAAGTGAATTATGATTTTCTATAGCAAACCATGTAAAGATCGAAGATAGGTTCCAGGGTTACGAAAATACTACTCCTTAAAAAGAAAATTGAACAAAGTAATTTAAAATTTTATTACATACATACAAAACCAAAAAAAAAAATCCTATTAAAATTAAATAAAAAATACACCTAATTTATAAAACACTAATTGAAACTGAACACTAAAATTAGAAAAACAACGTGAAAATAAACCTGTACATTTTATTTTCAGTTAGAAAGGGAATCCCCAAGTACTGATAGAATGGCGCAAAAAAAGGAAATTTCAAAAAATTAAAAAAAAAAAAAAAATATATACAAAACTCGAACCCAAAACAACGCAACTTCGAAAATCTAACGACGTACAGTGAATGTTAGTACTAATTCAGCAGCGACGCAACTTCGAAAAAACGCAAAACGAAACGACGCAAAGCAAGGTATGGGTGTAATTGTTTTTGTTTGCATTTCTAAAGGACTCTGAAGCAATTAGACTGTGGGTTTTGTGAAGACAAAGAGGCCTAAAGATAAAATTCTATTGTTGGCCAAAACTATAGCAAGAAAATTTTGCTGTTCACCAGAGCAATTGTTTGTTAAATTTTATTTCTTGGAATAATAATAAAAAAAAAATTGCTGTGAGACACTTTGGAAATCTTTGTTAAAAATTGTCTTTGGATAATTACATTTTCAAATCAAAATCGCTGCTGTTCCCATAAAAAACAATTGCAGGAATGCCAAGTTTTACGGCATGCCTAGCAAAAGGACAGTGACGGAGGGAAGGACATGCGATTTGACATTGCGGTCCTCATCTTATCTATACGTGTCCAGCAGAGTCTAACAATATTGCACGTACCCTTCTGCTGTCAACGAGATTGAGCTTTCCCGTAAAGCAAGTGCACAATATTTAAATTAAATTAAAATGCTCTGTAATAATTCAGATTGCGAGCCGTATACCGACCCTGCACAGTTTATCAGCAATGCCATTTTGCAATGATATCCCATGTCATTTAAACCTTGATTGATCTGAAATTTCTCATGGATAAGAACAGACTGTGAAACTACCCGTCTGTGGCAGTTTTTCTTACTTAAAGCCAGAAAAACAGTTGTGAAAACAGACTCAAAACCAAAATCATGTGAGGACTACTACGTGCAAGCCATACAACGGCTGTACGTTCCATTTAAAAATTCAGTACCTAGTGTGTACAAGCATATGTTGCAAGATCATCGATGAAGGACTTTGTCTGTTCCAGCAATTGTACCTTGAGAATGGTTATGTTTTTTTGAGTTAAGAATTTCGTACCTCCTAATAGAAAGGGCAACAGTAAAAGTAAAAAGGCCTTAATTAAACTCTGAATTGCTTACTTATCTGTCTTATTAGTCAGTTAACTTACATAATTGGTCATTACAACCCTTTAGTCAGGATTACAACCTAGCTTCTCGCATCACGCATGTTGTGGGTGTTAATTTCATTTACGAAAATTTTCTAGAAATTTTATAAGGAAATTTTATTTACTCTCAGAGTTTTTTTCCACAAGACTGCTGAGAGTAAGTAGCCGAAAGAAATATTTGTTTTCATATTTCATTTTGTTCGGGAAGTTTGATTTGGATTTTAACAACCGGCTTCCGTCTTATATGTCAACACATTACCTACTGGGCTATCTATATTATATTCCAGATCTATTCCTTTGTGTCTCTTTTTTATTTCCAAACATAATGAAATTGCTCGGCGAAAATTTGTTTTCATCACTTCAACAAATCATTTTTTTTTGACAAGAATTATTTTCATTATTAGTTTGCCGTTTAATGAGTGTGAATATAAATAAAAACAACTTTTTTTGCAGTCCAAATTTTCTTAATTATAATTAAGAAGCATTGATGTGTCACTAATGCGTCCGTCTTTCAACCAGTCAAACTCTATTGATGTTTAATCAGGCTTAAAATTTATTCAAACACGAACCTGTCAAAGTGCCAACAACAAACAAACACTGATTTAAGATAAAGATTGCTGCAATTTTGTTTTTGTTTTTTTCTTTTTTTTTTTTGATTAACAAAAACAATTAAAAATAAAGAGAGAAAAAAACAAAATTAAGATTAAAACACATCAGGCGCTATTTTTAAATTTTTAATTCAAAGCCTTATGAGCACATGCATACGTATATATTGGCTGTGATCATTTGATTTTGGAATGAAATTCAATTCCTTCCTTTAATACGGTAATAAATAAATAAAAAAAAAAATTGAAAAACAATCAAATCAAATTATAGTTTACACGTGGTCCGCTGTTTAAGTTTTAAACCACATGCTGAGTAATTGTAAAAGTTTTTTATTTTTTTTAAATAAAACCACACTCCATATTGAGGTAACAAAAGATGATTGGAAAGAAAAATACGATGTTTCCCAAAATCTTTTTTGGTAACTGCCTGGCTACTGAAAATATGTGTGTGTATGGCGATCAGTTATATATTTTATAGAAACTAAGCCCATAAACAATTGTCTTAAATATTCTCTTTATTATTGCAACGATTTATTGATTTTATTGCCGTCAATGAATGAATCAGAGCAATGAATTTACAAAAATTTAAAAAAGAAAACCCTACTGATTTCTACAGACCACAATGACGACTGGCTACTGAATGATTCTCACATCAAACGTGCGGGTATACATTGTTATAAAACGAAATCATTTAAAAAAAATCTTTTTTTTTTCGGCAATTGTCAGTCGGTTGGGTTCGGTAGACAAATTGTTATCGGCAAGCCGTTTATTGTGTAAAACTGATGATCCTTGCTTTTGTGTGTTTGCCTATGAATTATTTCAATAAAATTGTCATGTATTACGGATATTTACGGTCTTTTACGATGCTTAAACGTCTGCTTTAGAAAACAAAAGTGGAAATTTGTTCCCCTCAATTGTCACCCCTGTTTGAATTGTGCATTTTTCCATGGGTATTAAAAGTTACAAAGTCACTGATAAGTGCGAAACAAACAAACATTTGCTTTTTATTTATCAATGATTTGTACCCCATTGTAAAATTGTAAAAATCACAGTTTATTTAGCCGGGCTATGAGAAAATCGGTTCATCACAAATGTAATCTTTTTTTATTTACTATATGAGTACTTATGGTAGATAAAAGCAGATGGGTGAAGATAATGTTGACGCAATAAAACCATAATGAGACTTTCTTTCGAAATTTAGTGAAATATTTAATAAGAAGTAGTGTTACCACGAGCAATGCAGGGCACTTGGCATCGAGAATTATGTTTGGGTACGTCTAGATGAACTCTGAACATTGCTTGGTCACGACCAAATTTGTGATTTGAAACATCAAATTAGTATCGATTTTCAACATAACCTTGGGTTCGAAAAAAAAAAAATTAACAGTAAATAATGAGAGACGCACATCGTAGTCTAGTAGGTAGTGTGTTGGAGGCCAAGGTCAGTCCTCTCCAATCAAACGAAATTGGAAAAGATATTTCTTCGGCATCTTTCCCTCAGCAGATTTCTGGCAAAAGCTCTTAGAGTAAATGAAATTGCCATGAAAAACTTCTCAAAAATCTGTTGTTCGGAGTCGATTATAGACTATAGGTCCCGCCACTCATGTATAAAATTAACGCACACAACATAAGTGGTGTGAGGAACTAGGTTGTAATACTGTTGTACCATTTTTGTTCCATTTTTGGTTTGATTATACCACGCGGATTATTACATTGAACATGATCCATGTACGATCCAAGCAATTGTGAACAATTGTTTCGACCAAATTTTGGCATCAACGGTTTATCATGTATTCAGTAGAGATCGATTTTCAGAGAAGAACTGCAATTCTGGTCAGATAAACGAATTCAATAAAATCATCTAAATTTGCAGAAACTTTGCCAAAAAATATTTCAATTTACCGGCAGTGCTCCGGTAGAGATAATGGAAGTGTGTTAAAAAAAAAGTTTGGAAATTTGTATGGAATCGTCCTACGAACCGTCGACCACGTACGTAAATGATAAATGGAGTTTACATGACATGTTCTCTATTCACCTTCCACAACATGTTTGAAAATCTAGGGATTGTGATTACGACCTGAGAGCAATTGTAACTGTAACCGGACATTTACACTTATTGTAATACGATATAAACTAAGATGACAGATCCAACATTAGACCGGAATACAGATGACTTAGTCATATGAGATTCTATGGTAAATGAAACCTTGAGCTATAATAGTCTTTGTAGGAACATAAGGAGACCAAGACTCAGCAGATAACTCTTATTCATGCAGTTTATTGTTTTGGAATACCGTAAAGATAAGTACAGGATAAAGAAAAGAGTGGTTATGTGCTACAACAGAAAAAAAAATTAAATTTTTTAAAATAATTTAAAATTGTCTCATACCCATAGCGCCGTATCACTTCACGTTAACAATTTATAATAATTATTGTACCGTAAGGATATTCGCAAAATTTCATTCAATTTACAACAATGTTATGTAATATGATATGATATTCAAATTTTATAAATATTTATGAAAGGTTTAAGGACATTTTAAAGTTCATGGTCAACTATAGAGTGCCCTACAGCACAAAGTTTTATTTAAAATTTCAAACTTGCATTTTATTTCAGTCGCCGTAATCTAGTGGGTAGTGTGGTAGTGTGTGTGTGAGGCCACGGTTCAAACCCCAACAAAACTAAATATGAAAAAATATTTCTTAAGTGACTTCCTCTCAGTAGATTTCTGGCAAAAACTCTGAGAATAAATAAAATTGTCATGAAGTCTGTCTTAAAAGTCTGTCGTTCGTAATTGACTTTAAACTGTAGGCCCCGCCATGTTATGAACACACACAGCATTAGTGGTGTGAGAAGCTAGATCGGAATCCTGACTGAAAGGTTGTAATATACTATATCTGCAGTTTATTGCAGGAGTTTTGCTGATATTTTGGAAGAGAAATGTTACTCAAAACGTTACGTTCAATGTTACTGAAATCAATTCCCATCGGATTGGTGAATTTTTGTTTACATTGTCATAAATTTAATAATTTTTATGAAACTTATGAACGGCAATGAGATATCGTAAGGTGCTAACTGGTTAATTTACTTTTCATTAACAATTTCAACTCAATGGCACAATCAATGTTTCGCCAAGGATCTCATTGCGAAGTTACCAACTTTATCGAAAACCAAAAATATATTCCTTGGCACTTATGGTTTATAAAAAATGGCTGGATGGATTATAAAAAAAAATACGACATGAGTGCATATTCGATATGAATTTTAAATAATTTGTTTACGGGAATTAAACTGTTTGTTGTTGTTGTTGTTGTTATATTTGTTACAATATTGTACATATTATACGCTACAGTATTGAATTTTTTATAATCATTATAATAAACAGCGTATAAAAAATAAAACGAAATGTTTGCTGCAACCACACCCAGATTTCTTTTTTTATGATTTTTTTAATACTCATATTATCGTTATTTTTTAGGGTCTTTTTTTTCATAAAAGCGGTTGAATATGTGGTTGTTTGTTTATATTGAATTTTTAATATATTTTTTGTTATTTTTATACAAAAAAAATTTAAAAATATAAATATATATAACAATATTAACGTTTGTACATAACCTATCATTTAATCATTTCACAGTAGTAAATGTCAAATACATACACACATACATACTATGTACACATACACGTTTACTTTAATAAACTGAAAATAACAAAAAATATTAAAAATAATAAGAGAAAAAAAAAAAGATTGTATATCTGTAACGAGGATTTCATTAAAATGTGCTCTGTTGGCATAGAGTAGAGTAGAGTTGGGACGTTGTTTTATAGTCGAATGAATGAATGTGGCATCTGAAGTTGCATTATGAAATTATTGGTTTTGTAAATTTTTAAATTACAAGTTTCATTACAACAACCTGTAACTAAACAACTAACTGACTAACTAACTAGTTGCTCGTAACTAGTTGGTCATGTATTGTGTGATTATTTTTTCTATAAAAAAATAACAAAAAAACAAAATTAAATTGTTTTGTATTCTTTTTTTTTAACGTATTTAATACAATAATCGAATTGCGAAAATAAATTGTATTTTAGTTAGCAATTTTTTGTGATTGGTTTTGCATGAAGTTGATCATTTTAAAAATGTCCTCAAATTTATTAACAATTTTTAGTAATTAAAAGTGTTCAGTAATTTTTTTTCTGGATACCTACACTACCTAGCAAACCCATTGAATAAGCACAATATTTTTATACGGCACGGGAAAGTGTGATAAAAATTGGTTGTTTAGGCAAAAACTGAGAAAATCAACAAATATATGATGATCACCAGCAATTGCTACAATACAAGCAACAACTCGTTTCCTTGCCGTTCCCATCTTCCGCCTTTCCACCTTTCCTAAAAAACCTGCACAATGCACTGCATGAGTAGGGGCCAACCCCTGAGTGCTGCTTACATAAAAAAAAAAAAAAAAAAAAAAAAAAATTGAGCACCATTCACTCGCTTTTGTTTGCTGAGACATGCGTCAGAGTGGTTAGTTTAGTCAGAAACATCTTAACTCGGTCTGAAAAAAAAATCGAATACAAAAACACAATAATTACGGTAAAATAATACTTGGATTTGGGACTTAGTCATCGTTGCCTGAAAACAGTTTTTTGTGTGAAAAACAGTTCCATCAAAACTTTCCCAGTATCAGGAACAACGCCACACCCGTGATGGGTGCAACGATTGTCGAGTTAAAAAGACTGTAGGAAACTGTAGGAAGATATCAAATGTGTTGCTTCAATAATATGATATCGTAAGAGATTAAATACCGGTTCACCTTCTGAGCATCATAAGACAAACCACTACTACTGACTAAAACCCTCGACTGCAAAGCAGTTCAATCCAGGTTTAAAGCCCGAAGAAAGCGATGGTTTATAAATTAAAAGGCTGCAAATAATTCATGCTAGCATTAGTTCTGCCCTATTTTCTATGGTTTGAGGAGCTTTAGTTGTAATCAGTGGTCACTGTTTGCAATACTACATCACATAAGACAGCACAGAAAGAGACTGTCAAGTAAATTTTCTAGAAGCTCTCAGCCAGCTCAATCACATTACAAATCTCAAGAGAGTCCTAATGTCGAATCTAAGCCCCCACTGAAGCTTCTACCCAATCTGCTCAACCTTATCCTATAAAGTTGTAGACAATTGTCTGCAACATACTCTCCAATACTTCGGTTGGAATCTGTTTCTGATTCCAGGGATAATACTTCAGGGATAGAACTTCAGGGATAATATTTTGTACGATACATTGATCTGTTATATCTTATCCTTATTTAACATCCATAATTTCTAATTCTATTTATTCTCTTGTAGGTGCACGTGTAGAAATACGTAACTTTGGGATTAAACGCTGTTGACAAAGGGGTCCAATGGTACAATGGCTCAACTTGACCTCCGAGTACTGTTTGTCTCAATGGCTAGTCCACGTCCTCTACAGCTGCTAATTCAATTATGGCCCCTTGGGTCTAATTCAAAAATTTGTTATTTCATTGTTTTTATTGATAATAAGCAACAATAACAAAATTGTTGTTTGATAAATACGAGAGAAAGGACAGTACCACGTGTGTGATGCTCTCCAAGCAATTTTTATTTTCATCTTCGGTATGTTTAGATGTATCAGAAGCTTTCTATTAAGTATCGAGGACTTCTCACTTCATTTCACTTAATTGGTCATTACAACCTTTTCGTCAGAATCACAACCTTAAGTTTATTCAGCCTCCGAACGACAAATTTTTGAGAATCTTTTCAAGGGAAATTTTATTTTACTCTCAGAGGTTTTGGCAGAAGACAGCTGAGAGGACTTCATACTTTTCATTTTGGGCGTTTGAAGTAATAGCAAACGCATGATAATGCTTCTACTAGTTATAGTTTGAATAGATTTCTGAACACGCATAATTAGTAGATTACTGACTGAGAGGGACAACTCGCAAGTGTGACGGGGGTAACAATTCTTGGAATGCTGAACACACATTGGTCCAGGATAATACCTCCCCAAACGGACCAATATTCGATTTAGCAGCAAAGATCGCAAAGGACAGTACACCTATTAAACTGTCCAAAAGCGTTTACCAACTTTATGCCTTTTGGACCTCTAAACACGATTGGTCTTGTTTGGGCAGCTAACTTTCTAGTGCAGAATCGACATACAAACAGACATCTTAAAGGAAGTACAATTAATTGTTCAATTATGTTTTATTTTACTCCTTGGAAACATCAAAGATGTAAAAATAAGCATGGTTTTGCTTACAGAATTCATTAAATTTCATGAAAGTATAAAGATTGAGCTACCGAGTACTGAGAATCTAACTTACGACAACATTTTCCGATGCCTTTTAACTGTGAAGTGTGAAAATGTTTAGGAGTCAATAATTTTGAAAAATATTTCCATACGTACGTAATGTACGTAATTGGTCTTTACAACCCTTCAGCCAGGATTACAACCGAGCTCCTCACACCACTTATGTTGTGCGTGTTAATTTTATACATGAGTGGCGTGACCTACAGTTTAAAGCAGACACCGGACGACAGATTTTTGAGAAACTTTTCGTGGCAAATTTCACTCTCAGAGTTTTTCTAAACAGTTCTCAAAAGGCATGAACAGAAGCTGAATTTATGAGATTTTGTGGCACTAGATTGTTGTCAATCATGTTGAAAACGAATGGCTGTTACAGGTGCTGTATTCAATGGACTATTTTATGAGTATCATTGTAATGTTGGTATCACCATAAATCTACTACAAGCGGGTGTATTTAATATTTACTCGCGATTCCAGTAATTATTTCACATTGTTCTAGCATCATAGTATCCATCATACCTTAAGATTACTTTTCTTAACGGTAACTTAAAGTTCCCAAAATGGCACTGAATGTTTTCTCAGTTTTTGCGGAGACTATAACCACAAACAGTTTTTTGCCCAGAGTACCGTTAGCTTACTATTTTTGAAAAACTGTTCAATTCAATTAGGGTTTAAAGTTTCTTTGAGAGATCTCTCTCTCTATTTGACCATTTGGCATAAGACTGTTAATATTGCATGACAACGATCTGAAGGAATATAAACACGCATCTATTGAGCAATGAAACTAAAAGAAAATAATGTCTACAATAATTTCCAGCAATTGTCGCTTTTAAAGAAAAATACATGTTTTTCGCTCTTTTTTTTCTTAAATATCAGATAACAGTTGGCAAATGCAGCAGCAGCAAAGGCGAAATTATATTTGCGGTATAAAACAAAGAATTAACAATTGCATTTGTCTAATAACAACAATAAAGATAACAATAACAACAGCAACAACATTTTTTTAATTATAATTTTCAAAACAAAACACAACTTTTATCAGCTAAATGTGGCATTTTGTGTTTTTGTTGCTGTTTTTTTTACCATACAAAGCAAGAAAGTAATCCGGCCTGTTGCGTTGAAAAAAATAATAGAAAAACATAGGAATTTGTCATAAAATGTAAAAACAGTTAAAATACATGCAATAACAAGCACCAATTCAAATTTGTGGCAACAATAACAAATTGCAACACACACTTGAGTGACATTTAAAAAAAAACAGATACGGCAAGTAGCGAAGAAGGCATGTCATCCATAATTTTAATGGCAGTGAATTTTTTTTTTAGAAAAACCGCAAATATGAAAAAGAAAAATTGAAAATTGTTAAGTGCCGTGACAATTTAGTTTGTAACAGAAAATTGTACAAAAAAAAATTAAAAGAAAGAAAAAAAAACACACATAAATGATTCTTAACAGAATTTTTTTTCAGCTACAAAAACTGGCACAAAGATACAAAGAAAAAAAAATTAATAACTAGGCACCGTTTAAATATGATTATTTGAATCTATCAACCATAGAAGTATTGTTGGACGTATGCACGGACGTTAGAATAGTTAAAGAGGAACTATAAAACCGCCAACTGTTACAAAATGGTATGAAACAATAAAACAAAATTGCCTTAAAAGGGGCGTTGTTTTATTGTTAAAAAAAACTTAATAACATATTAAATAAATATAACAACAATAATCTAACAATTGCAACATTGTTCCATTTTTTTCACATTTTGCAAGACTATTGTGTTGCTAATTAAATTGTGATCATATTTATTAACAACCTCATCAATTGATTCCTAGAATTATAAGCTGTTTGAAAGTCATTCATAACTGATATATAGTTTTTTTATTTACATTCGGTTATTTGCAACGTTTTTCATTGTATCTACAGTTGACATAAAAATATTGTAATACCATGGGGTCTCCCAGAGACCACAAACAGGGCCATTACAGGTAAATGAAAATAGCAATAAGAGAGTAGTCGCCGTAGTCTAGTAGGTAGTGTGTTGGTTTATTAGTCGTGAGGCCACGGTTTAAAACACAAGGGCCCGAATTACCGCATTCGTGATCGAGTAGAATTATTCGTAATCTTTCTTCTTTAGATTACCGCATTCGATATCGAATAGGTTGTATCGAAATTTTAGATGATAGCATACGATAACGAGTGTGTAATCGAATGCATATTTTTGAAATGTCATTCGTTAACACTACAGCTATCGAAAAGAAATATTTTTACTTAAGCGTGTATAAAAAAACCAAAAAATTTAAGTTTTTATTATTTGTTTTCTTTTTTTAAAGTTAAATAAGAAAAAAAATATTTAAAGGACCAATATAAACAAAATAAATGGAAAACAAAAGGATGAAATGGCTCAGTTCATGGTGGAGCATCCTAATTTGGCTTTTGTCTCGGATTTGTTTTCTAATACGTATAGTATTAGAATCATCCTCTGAGTCGGACGACAATAAAGAAAATAAAATATCAAATGACATTTTTTTAACAAATATGCAAAAAATTTAATATACCGGCGAAAATTTTGTTTACTTTTCTTATTCTTCTTCGATGATTGCTTTTTAATATATTAACATATGTTTTTAATAAAACATGTGTGTCAATTCTATTACATACTAGAAAAAATCTTGTACATTTTATTGTAATTTCGATACGAGAGCTATCGAATGCGGTAATCTATCCATTCGATTCGTCACTAAATTTTACTCGATACGAAAGTCTGTTCGATCACGAATGCGGTAATTCGGCCCCAGGTCAGACATCTAAAGCAAAACGAAATATGAAAAATTGTTTCTGCTGTGATTGTGTAATTGTGATAGATTTCTGGCAAAAACTCTGACAGTAAATGAAATTGCCATGAAAATTTTTCTCAAAAATCTTTCGTTCGGAGTCAACTTTAAACTGCAGGTCCCGACTCTCATGTATTAAATTACAGTTTTCATTCGATTTCGAACGACAGATTTTTGAGAAACTGTTTCATGGCAATTTCAGAAATCTGCTGAGAGGAAATCGAAGTATTTTTTTTATATTGAAGATGTCTGACCTGTGGTTTCAACCGAGTCCTCACGTCTAATAAGCCAACACATTACCTACCAGACTACGGCGACTCATAAACCTCTTGCTATTTAAATTACTGTTGCAATGACCCTTGAAGTAAAGACGAAATCTCAAGAAGGTTTGATCGGCAGGATTTCTATCTATGTTGTTAACGAAAGAGCAAAGTTCGTTCCAAATAAATTAAAAAATTGAAGACCTTGAGGAAAGTAAGAAGTGGATTATCTTCGGCAGCAGAATTGGTGGAGTACTTCTTTTTGTGGATACATACTGTAATATTTGGGTTGCGTCAAAACTGTTCTCCACTTTTAGAAGGGGACAACGCTTATAAAAGACTTCATCATTCAAAGTATTTGAAAACATTTTTCAAGATTTCTTTAATTTAATTCCATTGATTTCTTAACATATCAGATAAAATTATTCGCATCTTACACAAAATGTCTTAGGCTTTTAAATACTATTTTTCTATATTTTCTTTTTTAAAACATATTTCCCTCGATTCATCATACTTATGTAGACATTTTCAATTTTATTGCCGGTAAAGTTTAAAACGGAAAAACTATTTACAATTAAAAATTCCTTTTTTAAATCAACAATCCACTTCAAATCTAATCAAAATTTTAATCAATGGCGCGAGCCAAACTTTTTTCGTATTGTGTTAGTAACATCTGCGTTGCAGCGCCCTACTGCATCCTGTGAAAAACGATACTATTCACAGTGATAATTATATAGTTGAGGCAAACAAAAAAAATATTTACCAACTCATCCATCATGAACTTGACAAAACGGATAATTTGATTGAATGGAAAAGAGTAGAAGCAGAGAAATAAAAGCATTTCCGTTAATTTGAATTCAAGTAACAAAATCACAACAGGCGATCGTTATGCTCTCATTTTTTGTTGTATTCAAAAAATTATATTTTAAAACAGAAAGACAGAAAGAGAGCGACAGAAAGAGAGAGAGAGAGAGAGAGAGAGAGGAAGAAAAGCAGAGTTGAGATGACATTTGTCATAAAAACGCACCCTGAAATACGCAGTTTTATAGATTGACAAATACGAACGAATAAGCGGGATTTGATTATGAGGCAAGCAGCAATGGGTGCCCTTTAGATTTTTTTTTTAAATTTTAAAATGAAAGAACTTCCGGTTAAAGTACACAACAAAGAAAAAAACACTCTATAATTATATTATGTCGTTGTTGTATGGTGTTCCCCCTCTCTTTCATACTTTTTAAAATTATTTTCAGGAATTTATAGTTGCTTTCGAGGAAATTTTTAATGCAATTACAAATAAAAGGGTACAAATCGTATTAAACTACGGGAATAGTGGAAAGAAAACCCGTTAAGGACTTAAGGCAGATGAGAGACTTTATTTAGTGATTTTAGAAGTGGATTTTAATACATGTAAAACAATTATTAGAGTTTGTAATCGTTTTACTATGAAGCGATTATCAATAATAATATCCTCCTCCCTCCCCTGTTCACACAAATACTAGAAAATAGGATACAACTCTCTCTCTTGCATTTAGCATCCGGTATACCATATGATATGTGACAATATTGGTAACCTTTGCCCATTCCTTCTATCTTTGTTTTTGGCATGTGTATGCAGCATCACTTTTCATTAAACGGCTGGCACGTTTGAATTTTAAATACTCGTACATTCTTCTGTATGTTGTATGTTGTCGTGCGATTTTTGTCATTCGTATTGCTTTGTTTTTTCTCTTTGCGTTTTCTGAATTCTTTGCAATTGCCCTGCTTTGGTTGGGCGTTACACTTCATACGCCCAATAAATGACTTGGTTTTACCTTTTAATGATTTTTAATAGATTTTCATACACGTTAAATGGTTTTTAAAATAAATATGATTTTATTTTTGTTTGTTTTTTCAAAAACAATACTAATAAAATAATTTTTGGTTCATGTCGTATTTTTCAAATGAAAAAAAGAGAAAACGCATGCTGTCCAGGCCTTTATGATATTTTTTTCATTTGTTTTCTGGCGACAAACACTGGAACTGATAATAATTCGTTCAAAATAAGGACATCATACGTGTAAGAACATCATACGTGTAAGAACAAGGAGAGGAAATTTACAATACAACCATAGGTCAATAAGTCCATCAAGTTTGCAATCGAAGCTATATAAGCCATGTGTCCCTTGTACATGGCACACACCTATTGACGGCCTATTGACGATAATAATAAATGGATAGAAAAATAAAACAGATAGATAGATTAGAAAACTAAGTACACAATCCTAATCACGATAGAACTGTTTTAAAAAACTTGGAATAGTTTTCTTTATATGGGGCCAGTGAATATCTTAAAAATCATTTTATTCTTCGACATAGTACCCCTTCGCCTATATACACTTTTATTCAACGTTTTTTATAATTTTGTTATCCCCTCCAAAAAGTCACTGTGGTGTAGTAGGTAGAGTGTTGACTTATTAGGCATATAGCCACGGTTCAAACGCGAGGTCAGACTTCAAAACGAAATACGGAAAAATATTTTTTCTGTGGAAAAATATTTCGTCCTCGCAGCAGACTTTTGGCAAAAACTTTGTGAGTAAATAATTTTTTTTTTATTTAAAAAATGTTTCTAAAAAATCTGTCGTTCGGAATCGATTTTAAACTGTAAGTCCCGCCACTCATGAATAAAATTAGCATACAGAACATAAGTGATGTGAGAACTTAGGTTGTAATCCTGACTAAAGGGTTGTAATGACCAATGTATCCCTTCCAAATACTAAGCTATGCTGAGGTTATTTAAATAGTTTTATTAGAGAGATGATCATAGTTGAAATGAAATTTCTCTTCGCCAAGACATTCCTGCAGGTTTTTTCCTCAAATATTTTTTGTTAAGCCGTCATCTTATACCGAATCTGCTATAGTGGAAGCGTATTATCTTCAAACATATTTAACCAAACTTTCGGTAACAAATCAGTACTAGGAAAGCTATTCTAACAATTATGCCTTTGACGTAAAAAAGTTTTTCCATTCCATTTATTTATACCCACTGAATTCATGTGTTAACTGTCCGCTGTAGTTCCTACTAATACGAGGGGGAATAAAGTCCTAAGTTTGAAATTACAACGCTATATGGATGATTATTGAAAGTCTCTATTATCAATGAAAATCAGAATAGACAGCCTAAGACTGGAGACGTGACATCTTTCCAGCAATCGAAGGAACGAGCTTAAGATCTATATATGTATTCGGGTCGCAATATATGAATTCTAGGTGACAAGGTGACAGTTCATATCACATCTTTGCAGGTCACGGCAATTAGTGCCTGATTACTCTTCTTTAATCTAGAAAAGACAAGCATCCGAGCAGAGTATGGGTTTTAAATCGTATTTTTTTCTAGTATTTCGGACAGCTTGAAATCAGGTCAGAATTATTTTTTTGCTATAAAGGTGCGATTTGGTGGATATTGTCGACTATTAGTGAGTTCCTAATTTAATAAATTATTAATACATACATAACTGGTCATTACAACCCTTCAGTCAGGGTTACGACCGAGCTTTTCACACCACTTATGTTGTGTGTGTTAATTTTATCAGTGAGTGACCGGACCTACAGTTTAAAGTCTACTCCGAACTACAGATTTTTTGAGAAACTTTTCATGGCAATTTTATTTACTCCCAGAGTTCTTGGCAGAAATCTAATGGGAGGAAGTCGCCGAAGAAATATTTTTTCATATTTTGTTTTGTTGCAGGTGTCTGAGCTGGGATTTGAACTGTGGCCTCGAATCCAATTAGCCAACGCACTACCTACAACGACTTAATAAATTATTAATAACTGCTTTATTTGATTGTGATATAGACTTGATTTGATATAGACTCCCTTCGTAAAGCAAATATTTAGTACTGCATGCAGTAGATGGCTTGGACAACAAACTACTTGTTAGTAGTAAGCTTATATATAGAGGTGGAGCAGTGCCAGTATCAAATGTAGACAATATGAACCAATTTATATAATTGCAACGCTTTAATTTTAACGAACTTCGTAGTAAGACCAGAAAACGTTTCTCGTTGCTTCTGACCAGTAACAGATAAAAATAAATGTAAACTTATTATCAGGAAGTCGAAATTTTTATACAGATTTCACTTTAAGAACTGCATGTGAAAAAGTTGATTAAAAACAGCATTTCTTTCACTGTCCAACATTTTTTTGAATTAACATTTATGTTCCTCGGTTATTAAATCCGATAAATAATGGCACAGAATCATAGTGAAACTTATTATACACTTGAATATGTGCTAGAAACTCAATCGCATATGCAAAACTACTCAATGGGGACAAGATATTCAAGAATTTTCTTGAACTCTTGGAAAAGATATAAAAAGGCTTATCATCAACGAATAAATTTGTTTATAAGAGGAACATACCACATAGGAAATGATAAAAAAAAAATAATTTTAAACTTGTGGTCATCATTTTTATTCACATTTTGCGCAGAAACTTCATACGCTTGCATATGCGTAATATTTTTTTTTCATATTCATTGCGTTAAGCACAGAAGCAGTCTTTCAAAATTTCTCTGTTTTCTTTTTTACCAGTTTCTCTTTCTTTTCTTTTATTTTGTCTCTCCTGATTTCATTTATTGTCATGTGCTACTGGGCGTTAACTGTTAGCTCGAGCGTACCTTCTGCAACAGCCTACTAGCCAGCCCATTAGACCAGCCTATCGCAATATGAAATGAAAAACACAACAATAATGTGTGTTTAATATTGGCATAATGTATTGTTGTTGCATGCAACATACGCTATATATACTACAGTTCATCACAGCACCGAGAAAAAATTCATATGAAATGTTTGTCACTAGAAAAATTATCCTGTGAAATACTGGATTAACTGGATGGCTGGCTGCCCTTTGTTATTGAATGTGAATGATTATTATTTGAATATTTTTGAATGTATTTCATTGGTTTTGTTTTACACGATTTTAGCAGCACATGTTGTATTTGTTATTTGGAACGTGCTTAGCAAAAACTGAATGAATGAATGAATGTAGAGCCTCATCACACTCCCATATTGTATTGTGAATGCCTGGACAGATTTAAAATTCGCTCATTTTGGGTTACGCCTTTTCAATACTTTGAATTATAAGATCATTTGTTTCGATTTTTCTCTTCCTTTAAAATCTTTTTTTATATTGTGTGGGCAGTTGGTTAAAGTGTCAACAATTTATGGATGGCAATCACTTATCGTTTTGGGTTCATTTTTTTCTTTTTTTGTTTGATTTTTAGCAAGAATTTTAAAAATTTGTCAGCTTATTTGAGCAAATATGTGGGTGTTGAAGTATTTAATGTGACAATTGGTTTCGTTTTGAAAAGCATATTTATGAGAATATTTTGTGGGAAGTAAAGAAAAAAAAGGAAAAAATTCAAAGTGAAGGGGACCGTTAAGAAGATTAGTTGAGAATTTTAAATGTGTTCTTGTGTTCTTGCAATTAAAATTCGATTTCAAATCATCAATAATAAGAAAAAAAATTCTTAAAGAAAAACTGAGCATAAAGTGGCAGTCAGTTATACACACATAATTGGTCATTACAACTCTTGAGTCAGGATTACTACCTAACTTCTCACACCACTTAAGTTGTGTGTGTAAATATTTACATAAGTTCCGGGATCTACAGTCGACTCTGAACGATAAATTTTTGAAAAACTTTTCATGGAGTTTTTCCCAATAATCTGCTGAGAGGCAGTCGACGAAGAAGTATTTTTTCATGTTTCGTTTTGTTGGAGATGTCTGATCTGGGGTTTGAACAGTGCCTCACGTCTAATAGGCCAACATACTACCCTATGTTTTGTAAAACTATGCTCTTTCTGTTAGTACATCTTCTATTATATTAGTAGCAAAGAATATGGACAATACATCTGACTAAATGATCTATTATGAAGCCACATTTCACAAATTCGATTTAGTAAGAAGGGGTTTAAAATGTGGAACTCGTCTGTATAAAATTTCGGTGCCGTCCATGTAATAGCTACTTTCCTAATCTGACCACAAACTTTATTCTTGTATTCCTAGAATATTCTGGTGCTTATCCTTCGAAGACTACAAATGACTTCATTGGGCATCTAAGCATCCAGAAGTAACCTGATTATATTGGAAAAAAAAATTTATATTGCGAATAGATAAGTTAATTCTGGGTATTGCACTATGAGGGTAAAAAGATGATGGGCTACCTGATGACATGGTGCAAATATGCCCCTACTGAGTCATTCTGTTTACTTACAAAAGCAACAGGAAAAAATACCAAGAAGAGAAGAAGAGTGAATCTTCTATTTATGACTCTGCCTCGCAGCAGTAGGAAAATCTCAGATGAGAAATCTTTGCAGAAAAAGCAAATTGAGAACTTTTTTGCAAATAGAGGTACCATTTAAACAAAATTAATTCTCTTAAACGGACATAGTCGTACCGACATTATTTCTCATTGCTCAGCAGTAAGTTTTACCACCTTAGCGGCACTGCCTTCACCTAAGTTGTGGAGCACCACACTCGAGCTAATATTTGAACTCTTAGATTTTCGCATTAATATAAAAGGCGTACCATCCTTTTGCAGCAGTACCATGTGTCGTCGAATTCTAAATTCTAATTCAGTGTGACCAGGTCTCAAAAATTTTTGCAGCTAAACCCTATCCAAAATAATGCCAAAAAAAATGCTAAATGGATTTTTAAAAGCCAAAAAAAAATGCTAAAATTTTTTTTAATAATATTATGAAGAAATTCTTCACTATTTGTGCAGCTGTTCCCACAAATTAAATTTTATTATATAAATAAAACCAAATCGAACTCTAAAACAAATTATTTATTCTTCTTCAAGAATCGTAACCTAAAATTATAAAACAAAAATTAAAAATATATATTTTGCAGTCTTTATACATATATGTACATATGTAAATAGATATGTCTTCATATATAAATACATAAAACAATTTTGGACAAAAGCGACCATTAATTCATGTAACGTTTTATGTATTTTATATATTTTAAAATGGCAAAAAAAAAACAGAACTATACTGCTATTTAATAGCATTTGTACTTTACAAATAAATTAGTTTAAACAAAAATACCAACTTTTTTTTAGCTACATATCAAATACTTCATCAAAAGTGTATTCTTCACTTTCTGAGGGCTCTGTTATAATATTATATATATTTGTATCACATTTTTGGATTAATTCTTTAGTTATTTGAAAACTTTCTCAGCATTTATTCTATCTTTTCAATCCACATCTTTTCATCGTTTTCGTGGTTACGATTAAACTATGTACAATCAATAAAATTTTAATTGTAACAGGGGTAAAAATTAAAAATAAATTGAAGCTAGAAAATGCTAAACAAATTATTAAAAAATGCTAAAAAAAAATGCCAAATGCTAAATCGAAAATTTGCAGCTAAATCAAAATAAAAAATGCTAAATCTAGCTGCAAAAATGCTAAATTGGTCACACTGTTCTAATTTAAAAAATATTGGTTGTTTAACTCTGTTTAAAAATCGAATTCTGCCCTCTACAAACACGACAAACTATAATACGTGATGTCAACAGAACAATGATAAGCTGACGACGTTCAATACAAACAGTCAGGATTACGACCTAGCTTCTCACACCATTTATGTTGTGTATGTTAATTTTATACATGAGTGCTGGGGCCTACAGTTTAATGTCGACTCCGAACGACTGATTTTTGAGAAGTTTTTCATGGCAATTTTATTTACTCTCAGAATTTTTGCTAGAAATATACTAAGAGAAAGTCGTTGAAGAAATATTTTTCCATGTTTAGTTTTGTTGAGTTATTTGAAAGTGGATGTTAAGTCGTAATGCAAACGGCTGGTTTGGACGTGACTCCACCTGCAACAGACTACATTAAACATGTTGCCGTGGAATACCTATTACGTGTAGCTGTTACCTAAAGTCACATATTTTAAAGATTACGGAACGTTTTCCGTCTTTCCTGAAAGTTTGATGCATAAAAAAAACTCGTAATATTTCATTGAGTATGGTATTTGCGAATCGTTTATTAAATAGAAGACTTTAATTCGAAGTAATAGAGTTTAAATGCTTACATGGCCTCCATGAAATTTTACAAAATTTTAATTACTTTGGACGTGTTTCAAATAAAAAATTGATTTCATAATAGACTAAATTATTTAAATAAATGTGTACAGGACAGCATAAAAAATTATGTCTAATGAAGATCATATTAAGAAATCATCAATCTACACATATTATTATGACTAGAGACATAAAATCATTGCAATATTCTTTTGTTTATTCATTTTTTTAAACTGTTGAACAACAATTACTTTAAAAAAATTCCAACGAAAAAGAAAGAATAGAGAAAAAATTAAATCCATTACCAAATTGGTAGCCAGGCAACCAAACAGCCAACGAACCATTCAAAGCAACAAGAAAAAAAAACGAAAATATAAAAAATATTTTAAATAATGCAAATTGTTGCATTTATAAAATGGCAACAATCATTTCATTCCCCAGTAGTGGCCAACAGAAACTAAATGAATGGCAAACTTCCCATACCTCCAGCAAATTTAACACAATTTTCATTATTTTTTTTCTTGTTTTTCATTACATTTAAGCAAGAAAAAACAAAAAAAAAAAAACAAAGAAATGAAAATAGAATGAAGAGAATTTCAGAACAAACGTCCATAAAACAAAAAAGCTTTAAGACAAATTATGCAAACGTTGGAAGCCAAAAGAAAAAAACCTCGGCTGCAAAAATGTTTTTCGTTTGTTCATCAGAAAGAAGAACAGCGAACCACACGTTTAGAATTTCAACGAGAAAACACTGTATGTACGAGTATGTATGAATAAGTCAAAACTGGCAACAGTCTACAAAAACGCCTTTATGAAGCTTGATTACCTTGTGGCACGCCATCGCTTAAATAACTACAACAACAGCAATAACAACAATGAAAATATTTTTATACAATGTTATTTATGGCCGTACAATACAATACCAGCAGAATCTACTGTGAGTAAAGTCATATGAAATTGGGAAAAAAAAGTTGCAACAAATAAACAAAACAAAAAAAAAACCAACATAATGGCCGCCAACTCCAACGTTCTGACTTACTCTTGAGTACGCTAATGCGTTACACTGTGCTGCAACATTTCATGTCTTACTTGTATTTGTGCTGGAGGGACACGCTAATGGAAGATTCGAATTTTTTTTTTCTTTTTTTTCATGTTTTTTTTCTTTCTTTCCGTTTTTTCCAACTTCTGTGTTAAAAAACAATTTAATTTTCTCTAATTTTGCACTCTCCAAATAATGGCGCATTATTTCGTTGTTGCTGTTGTTGTTATTGATATTTTGAACATCATCATGCAATGCCACTGTATTGTTGCAACCGCCGCCATAAATTAAAACACAACATAAAACTGGTTGCAACAACGGCCATTCCCTGACGTTGTGATAATATAAATACTTGTCCATCACACATACGTACATATATATTTACTTCACATACATTTTATAGAATACATACATATGTATGTACATATATTGTATATGAATTTAGATATGTACTGTGCCATTATATATGCACGAAGTATTTATGTGGAACCATGTTGTTGAACGACTTCTGTTGTTACTCTTTAAATTGCTGCTGCTACTTGTTTAAAACAAAATTTTTATCAATGCTGGACTCATCTTAAAGATCTATCATTGCTGCTGACATTGGTATTTAAATGAGCAAATGTAAACGACCCGGTAGAAAATGCGGCATGAGAGACAAGAAAAAGTAACTTTTAAGGCTTTTTGGCCGTGCACAGTATTGCAAATAAAACTTTCAAAGTCGATTAGGTTAAAACAGCTCAAGGAAGCTTGCAAGAAAGCTCCAAATCTAGAAATATAGGATTTCAGCTGCCCATTTTATATATAGGAAACTATGTAGCACCACCTGCTTTTTACTAGAAGCTGGTAGTTGGAAGCTTCGACCGGGCTTTGAGCGGTATAACTATGGCAATGGCAATCTGTCCTCTAACTGGATTCGATTTAAGCTCATTGCGTATGGTTTTGAGGACCAGAGCAATGCAGGCTATGATTAGGTTAGTGGGAGACAAGTCTAACACGAAATCTAAAATCTGTCGTTCGGAGTCGACTTTAAACTGTAGGTCCCGCCACTTATGTATAAAATTAACACACACAACATAAGTGGTGTGAGAAACTGCGGGCTTCTTGGGGACGATTGCCTGTAGACTGTCTAATGGTGAAGGTATAGCACTGGCCATTTTATAGTCACCTAGCAGCAACTCGTTTCCTTGCCGTTCGCATTTCCCCCTTTCCACCTTTCCTAAAAAACCTGCACAATGCACTGCATGAGTAGGGGCCATCCCCTGAGTGCTGGTTTCATAAAAAATAAAAAAAAAAAAAATCAGGTAACAACGTGACTGGACAAATCCAATGGCTGACAATTTCTTCCTCTATTATTCCCTAGATAGTACCAGTAAACTCTATTATTTTAGTGGGATAAGTTTGGTGCCAGCAAACTCTATTAAAAAGGGCACCATTCTGTGGTATACAAATGAATCAAGTTCAGAGAATAAAGCAGGAATTTGGGTATACGGTCCAAAAGCAAATTTTTCGGTAGACATGAAAAATTCGCAGGTATCTTCCGTGCGAAAATTTACGCCGCTGGAGAACGAGATTTCTTTTGAACACTCAGGTCCTATGAATTTGACTCGAGATTATAATGGAAAGTTGAATCAACTAGAATCATCAGGATATGTGAGAATTTGAGACAATGAGCAGACAGGTCAGCTTGCGAGGAGGGTAGCTTCCACGCCACTAATGAAACTAGAACTTTTCTGTGCAGGAGAAGAGATTTGTAAGGGTATACTCGGCGAAAGAAGAGATAAAATAATACGCACGCTGTTCTCAAGTAAAAAGGATTTGAGACAATCTAAACTCTTGTTTATTAATTACAAAGAGAACTAATTTGAGTTCATAACTCTTATCTATCCGGAAGAAGTTTGAGGATATTTGACCGAACCTTGTAGATTTTTTGTTTTAGAATTGGAGATAATGAGAACGAATCACCAGAACACATTACTTCGAACCTATGGGATGTTAATACATTTCAGAAAGTAGAAACATCTGGGTGTTTATCAAGTAATAGGCGGGGAATTGTCCTTACTGACGTCCAGCAGCATTAAAAATTTTGCCAGGGCAACAATATTGGAGGAGACATTGAAAGTATACTTTTCAGAGGTTAAGGACAATACAATAAATCGTCTTGTGGAGGCACTCTACTACTACAACGCAACAAAAAACCAATCGATGCACAGAAAACATCGATGTACATATTCTGTGATAAATCAATACAATATTGATGCTTTCTTTTGATGCATTGCTTCATCATTATTTGTGATTTTAATGAATATGTGTATGTAACACTACAACACTCACAATTTCCAACCAGGCCGCCGAATGTTGTAATTATTGACATTAAAGTTTTGCCCGCGCCTACAGCAATTGTTGCAATTGTGTTGTAAATTATTTTGTGGTCTTCTGTTACCCTGTTGATTGCAACAGTAACGACGAAAGGTGAACAACTATAATTATTAGTTTTCCTTCATTATCTGAAGGAAATAATCATCACACATATTCTTCATTGGCAGTTATCATTTGGTATCATTGAACTGTGTTATGACTTCTGAACGAGATATCAATCTTCACAGATATTTTGTTAAGAACAATTCAAACCAAAACCGTAAATAAAAATTAATTTTATTTAGTTTATAAACAGTAAACAATTTCATTTATTGTTATAATTATTGAAATAAATTTAAGTAAAGGAAAATGTGCTTTTGAATATAAGTTTTTAATCTTTTTACTCCAGAAAATAATATTTGACATCCTGTAAACCTTTATATACTTTTCGAAATTCTGCTCATAATAAATGGGAACTTTCCTGCAGACAGAGTGGCGTACAAACAGAAATTGATGATCTAACAATTGAAAGAGCGAAAGTCCTCTCCAAAGTTTACAAAGAGTGAAATGAGGATGACAAAATGTAAGATCTACACAACCAATTACTTTCGGTAATTAAATATAAGAAAAACGTTTAAAAATTTCTATATTTGGGTTGAATAAATTGATAAGTAGCCGTAGTTTGGTAGGTAGTGTGATGGGATATTAAAAGTAAGGCCACTGTTCAATGCCCGACTTTAAACTGTAGGTCCCGCCACTCATGTTTAATATTAAAATACACAACACAAATGGTATGAGAAGCTAGGTTGTAATCTTGGTTGTAATTACCAATTATATATGTATGTAAGTAAAGGGTAGGCCATCTATTGGTTTAAATTTGAACCATCGGTTATTTCAAATCCGGCAATATTTATGTCATTCTATTCTGTCACAAAATTCAATATATTATCTCCACTGAACGTAATCAATTTACGCTTGAGCAACGTTGGGATTTAAAGCGCCAACGAGAAACAATGCGATGATGTCGATTTTGCAAAGCAAAAAAAAATCTTTTCGGATGAAGCTCATTTTAATTTTGGTGGGTACGTTAATAAGCGAAATAAAATAAAATACTTGGGGGAAATATTTGTGGGCTTAGAAACCCCACACGTAGTCTTTTAGAAGCCAATGCACCCATTACGAGTGAGTGTTTGGTGGGGCTTGTGGAGCGGAGGCATCATTGGCCCATATTTCTTTGAAAATGAGGACGGCGCAACCATTACGGTCAATGGAGACACCTACCGCACCATGATAACCGATCCTTTTGTAGCCGCTCTTCATCGTATTGATGTGAAAGACGTTTGGTTTCAACAGGATGGTGCAACTTGCCACACATCTCATGCCACAATCGATTTATTGGACTATTGGTCCGATCGAATGAGTTCAGCCGCGGCAGCCATATGAGCGAAATAATATTCCATTTCTAACCGGAAGAACTGCATTTCACAACAAAAGAATAAATTTGGCAAATTTAAACTTTTAAATAGCCCACCCGCTGTTGTCTAGTAGGTAGCTTGTTGGCTTATTAGATGTAAGGCCTGGGTTCAAACCCCTAGTCAGAAATCAAAACGAAATATGAAAAAATATTTCTTCGGCGACTTCCTCTCAGCAGATTTCTAGCAAAAGCTCTGGGAGTAAATAAAATTGCCATGAAAAGTTTCTCAAAAATCTGTCGTTCAGAGTCGATTTTAAACTGTAAATTAACACACACAATATGAGTGGTATGAGAAGCTAGGCCGTAATCCTAACTGAAGGGTTGTAATGACCAATTATGTATGTATTATAAAATTAACACATACAACATAAGTGGTGTGAGAAGCTAGGTCGTAATCCTGACTGAAGGATTGCAAAATTAAAAAATGCATTTCTGTCATTTTTATAACCGAGATCTAAACCGATAAACAAAATGATCAAGTTTTTCCAGAAAGAAAAAATTCGTTTGTTTTTCAACGAAAACAACTTGGACAGACATAAAGAAAATAACAACAACAAAAGATTTAATAGGACGACGACTGCATTCATTAAATCCATTTAATGCAACTGCAAATTATTGAGTTAAAAACTAAACAACAGCCATAATTGCAGGCATAAAATTTGAAGAAATGAAAAAAATTCCTACTAAATAAAAAGAAAAACAAAAAAACAGAAACTAAAACAAATCCACCAAAAACAACAGCAGCAATAAACAACTTGCAACAAACAATTGTAAGATGTATTGGCGAAAAAGCGCAAATGAAGGCAGCAGAACGGATGCCAAAAGTCGCCACCATTAAGTAAAGCAACAAAAACAAGAAATATGGCTAAATGGCTGGTTTTAATGCATTTAGATGATGGTGGTTCGTTAAACCGGCCAACACAACACAGAAAACGAAACGAAACAAACAACAAAAAAAAAATGGTCAAAAAACTTGAATTTAAAATTGAATGAATGTGCAGTAGTGGCCTATGTAGCTTACCACAAAAAGTTGCAAATTTTTCTCCCCAAACGGTGGCAACAAACAGTACAACACCACCACTGAACAGTGGAAAACATACGATTTTTTTTCTTCTTCCACTTGACTTTCTTGTTTTTTTGCTGGCTTTTACTGCTTTTTCCCCGCTAATTAAAGTTTTGTTTTTGTTTTTTTTGTTGCTTTTCTCTTTTATTTCTTATCATTATAATTTTTATTTTCTTTTGTTTTTTTATTCGGTTTTTTATTGCATAAATTATTTGCCTTATAAATGAAACAGACAATAGACGCCATTTTTGCATCGCCCTGGCAGTTTCCATTACGAGCCAACTACCATACATATTTGCCTTCTCTTTCTCAAACGTCAGTGGCATTTGAAATAATTTCGTTTTTTTTTCTTTTGTTTTTGTTTTCTTTTGCGATATTTCTTGAAATTATTTATAATTTCAAAATTTTTATTTCTTACAATTGTTACGAGGGTTTCGTTGCCTTCATCTCTTACGTTGTTCCATGGCTTTTGCATGCAATCGCATTAATTTGTAAATTTCTTTTGCTCTCTGCTCTGTATTTTTATATGATTTTCTATACAATTTTCTTTAATTTTTTTTAGTATTTTTTTCTGTTTTCGTTTTAAATTTTATTGTCGAATTGTTCCAATTACGGTGTTTGGAAGAAATTTAAAGAAATTATTTGTTGCAACAACGGCAGCAGCAGCAACGGAAATAATATTTGTAACTGTTACTCTGCAGTTCTATCGCTTTGATTGCCATTCGAGAATTGTAATGATAGTGCATGTTTAGATGGTGTTTTGGATTATTTCTGCTGAACTATAACGTCTCATTAGTACAACTTTAATTTAAAATCTGAATTAATGAAATCTATTTAACGAACATTAATGGAACTTAAAAATCGGCAGTGTGGTAACGTTGGTAGCATAGGATATAGCAAAACGAAATCATATAAGTGGCATTGGATAGAAGACTTCATAAGAAAATCATCGTTTCTTATTGCAAGAACTACCTTTGGTTGGAAACCAGAGGACCAAAGATATGTTGACAGACCCGAACACACGTGAGAAAGGTTGCTGCAGAAGTAGAGTACACACGCTTAATGTTCATGGTTGAAATGAAACTAATTATGCGCGAAAGGAATTACTAGAAACACTTTTACCGAAAGTGTCTTTCAAAGGTTTGTCATTTGCGAATTAACAATCGAAGAATCAAGCTTTACGGAATGATTATGGTCACCACAGTCGATTTAATTTGCAAGGGATTGGCCTTGCTTACATACATAATTGGCCTTGCATAGCCTTAATGAAATTTTAAGAAAATATTTTGTATAAAATGAGATTGTCGATTCCAAGGGTTGCTCATAAAGGCAATCTTTCTTACAACTTATTATTGCGTAATTTTCATATGTGTTTGCACCTCCATCCATTTAAAGCCTAACTTACGCATTAGTTAAAGGCGGCTGACCGTTCGCAATGCCGTCTACATACACTCAAAGAAATAAGTCTACATACACCACTGTATGTAAAAAACCACGGGGAAAACAGTCTACATACTGTGGTGTATGTAGACTTTTTTCTTTGACTGTATATGCTGTTTGGGTACTAGAACAACAGGCTTTCAACAGGGTGTTGCTTTTCAAATAAAATTTTCTCAACAAGCAAAACTGTTGTACATGGGATCGAAGAAGTCAGAAGTGATTGTGGAGACACCACTGCCACAAAAAAAAAGTTACTTTTTGCATCAATCAAAATAAATGAAGACGCTGCAGAAGCTAGATCTGTACTATACGGCGGGAGAGGTAAAAATTCCCATTTAAAATAGTTTTTGTAATGCAATGTAACATTTGCTTTGTCATATTCAGGGCGTTTTTCGGCCAATTCTCGTTTCAAACAAATTAATTGTTGTCGGTAGAGGTCTCCCATGATATTTTGGCTTAGTTTTATCACCTCATCATGGATTAAACAGTTCTCATTCCAAATACAAGTCATTAACTTGACACCATTTTTCGTGTCTAATGATAATTCGTTGTAAAACTGATTTCTTTTTAAAGCGATGAAACAACATTTCAGACATAAAGAAATCGTTTTTAAATATCTCTCGGTTTCAGTTCATTGGGTGATAATCCAATACCTTTGCATTTGAATGAATCCTGCTGCTTTTAAATGTTTTAAATTGGCTGCGTAAGTCAGGCCTTATTATTTTGCAAGCTCTTCTTGCATTTGAGAAGAATCTTGATCGAGTAATACATCGATCTTATGAACTTCAAGCTTTTTTGGACTGTTCCGGACGCTCTTTGTCTTTAATGTCGTAATTACCTTTCCTGAAATGCGCAAACTTCTCAATACACTATGGTTTTGATAGAGCATGCTCATCGCATAACTCCACAAGCAAACGATGTCTCGCATTTGCAGTTCTCTTCGCGAATAAGTGGCTCAAAATAACGCAAAAAAGTGGCGTCACATAACTTCTCGAAAATGCTGTTTTTCGGGAGTTTGAATGATTTTCCATTGTGAAAAAAAATGATGATGTCTTCGTTTAATTCACAAGCCAGCTCAATAATTGCTCTTTTAAATGACGTATACAGGATTGACATAAAACAACACATAAGCAAGTGGTGTCATCTAATGAAAATGACTGATACTTATGTTATATAGTACATACATACATATATAATTGATCATTACAATCCTTAAGTGAGGACTACGATCTAGATTCTCACACAACTTATGTTGTGTGTGTTGATTTTATACATGAGTGTCGGGACCTACAGTTTAAACTCTAATCCAAACGACAGAAACTTTTCATGGCAATTTTATTTACTCTCAGAGTTATTGCCAGGAATCTGCGGAGAGGAAGTCGCTTAAGAAGTTTTTGGCTTGCTGGAGATGTCCGATCTGGGGTTTGCACAGTGGCCTAACGTCTAATAAGCTAACACGCTACCTACTAGACTATAGCGACTTCGTAATTCATTCAGGTCAACAATTTTAAAATCTTAAAACAAAATTCTTACTAAAATTGAACTGACATGGTATCAAACTCACTTTTAACCATAACCCTTACCCTATAGATATACTCTAATGGGGCAAAGAACAATTGTTATTCACAGATAGTTATACATTCCGATTTCAAATAATGACATTCTGTGTGAAAAGATACCTGCAATCGTATACATAATAAATGATACTAATGTGGGTGTTGTTCTCAATTAAAAAAGAAGTTCAAGTTTTGACCTCATAGTCACTAAATATGCTCATTAAATTAATACGGTCAAACCCAATATAAACTTTTTCTTCTTCTGTACTTTGAATTCATCATTAGATAAGTGATAAACGAATGAAATAGAAAATAAAAGATGGAAAATAGAAACATTTAATAGAATAAGTAAGCGTAACCTTTATTTAGCCAAAAATAACGAACACCTTCTTTCTTTTTTGAAATGAAGCAGAGACTGAACAAATCAAAAAGGTGCGTGTAAAACAGCGTTGGAAAAACGGTTACAAATAACACAAATTCAAATGCTATTGTAGCCATGAAAAAAGAAATTATAAAAAAAAAATATGAATGAATGAATGAATAAATAAATGAATTAAAAAAAAAGAAGGCGTTAACCGCCTCCTAATACGGTTGTCATGCTATACTATCAAAACGAAGCCAGGGCCATTGCAATGCAGGCACCCTGTTCATAATTTTTTTATTTTCTCTGTTTTTTCTCTGAAGTTAAGGGTGCAAAGCCAGCCATTGCCAACACAAATGAAAACGAAAATTGGAAAATAGAAAACAGAAAACGCGTATTAATTTTTTATTATTAAAATTATAAAAAAATATGTATGAATGAATTGAATTGAAATAAAAAAACATAACAACCCCTTAAAACAGTGTGAATAGAAGATGAGGTATAGTAAAGAAAAAGAAGAAACAAATACAACAACTCTTGGAAACCATCATCTCCATTCTATTCTTTAAAGAATATAATTACACAGGAAGTAGAACGAAAATAAAACATATTTTCGTCTGTAAACTGTATGTGAAATTTATTTAAATTTCATACATATGTATGTACATAAGTCCGTCTGTCTGGTCGTAATTTCATTTAAAAAAATTATTTTTTTTTTTAATCACTTACCATCTTCTTATTGTCTGCGGCATTAAAAAATTTGGATGTTGTGGCTCATCTTTAAGATGCATGGCATGGTAAAAAAGAAGAATTAAAGGCGATGGTAAAGCAGCAGTTTTCAAGAGGCAGCTGTAATTGAAACCAAAAGGTGTTAAACATTAACACGTGTTTGAACGGATTTTTTATTCTGTATAAAAATTTATAAAAAAAAAATATTAACAATTGAAAATCATTATTAAACAAAAATATACATACCATAAACGCAAGATATTGTTTTTTACTTTGTCTACTTCTTAAGAGATATATTTTTCTAGTAAAAATTTTAATTTTTTTCTATTTAAGATCTGAACTAGCAATCTCAAATACAACAGATTAAAAAAATTCAAATATTTAAATATATTGACGGGAATAAATGTAACATGAAACAATAATTCAAGGCTTATAATTGTTTTCTTTGGATGCTGTAATGCTCATAGGTCATTACAATAATCTTCCATTGAGAGATTCAATCATGAGATTATTTCACCTCTTGTTTAGTATCACATCTCCTTTCTCTATTGAAAGCCTTCAAAGATAACTTGTATTAAACTTCACTGTGACTTTAGTTCTATTACCGTTTTAGCAAAACTTCGATCAAATTTTCACAACTTATAGACAAACTATCTCCATTTACTTCAGAGGATATTGGTTTTCATTAATGTTTGATTTAATCTTTTATTGTGGTTAGAGCTCATGAACGGCGAAAATATTATCTTCAACTATTCAGTTCCAATATGGCCAATTTTGTTGGATGTCTTATTTCAAATTTCATGGAATCACTAGTTCCTATTGGCAACGGATATTTTCCATCCATTAACAGATTTTCATAAACAAAAACAGGGGACAATCAACTTTGTCAACTATGGACCATAGGATGAAGTTATAAACACATAACTACCCAACTCCAGAACTTTAGGCAAGTCGAAGTCGAACGAAGTATATAGATTGGCTATGTCCCGATGAAGTCGCCGTACTCTAGACTTAAGTCTAGACTTAACTATCTTCCCACTATAATCACTAACCCGTCTGGATTAAAAAGAGTTTCAGCTCTTTCTATATGTCCTTTCGCCGAGTGCATCTTTCCAAACCCTTCTTCCCGCGACATAGAAATGTTCGGGGCCTTTGTGGCAAGCCCAACTGCTTTGTCAAGTCGCCGTACTTTAATAGGTAGTGTGTTGGCTTATTAGACGTGAAGCCATGGTTCAAACTCCAGGTCAGACATCTCTAACAAACCCAAATATGATATGCCAATCCACTTTTAGTAAGAATTTCGTTTTAAGACTTTTAAGTTGTTGACCTGAATGAATTACGAAGTCGCCGTAGTCTAGTAGGTAGTGTGTTGACTTATTAGACGTAAGGCCACTGTGCAAACCATAGATCGGACATCTCCAGCAAACCAAAACCTTCTTCAGCGTCTTCCTCTCAGCAGATTTCTGGCAAAAACTGTGAGAGTAAATAAAATTGCCACGAAAAGTTTCTCAAAAAACTGTCGTTCGGAGTCGATGTTAAAATCTATGTCCCGTATGTGTATGGATATGTGTAAAATTAACACAAACGACATAAGTGGTGTGCGAAGCTAGGTCGTAATCCTGACTGAAGGGTTATAATGACCAATTGTGTATATATGTATGTCCTGCTGAAACATTAGGTGATTGCTTAATCCAAAGAGACTTACTGGTAATTTATGGACCTCAAAATTAACAAAATAGTCCGAATAGAACCAAAAGGACTATTGCAATAGCAGTATCATTGAAAACTTTTACTTTCTCAGTATCGTGACTTTTATTTTTGCCTTTAACAAAACTGGAAATGGACACGTTAGCGATATACGGAATATGTAATCAACCAGATAACACATACATCGTATTTCCAGAAAAGTTTAAATTGTTTCATGGTCTCATTCTGCTCCCTTATATATTTATATCCTGATATACTCGACAGATTACAAGCCTTTTCCGCAGATGGTATTCCAAAGTCCATAATGCAAGAAAATCCATTCAGTAAACACCTACATACCACATATTTTAGTTTTGTGGAGACAATTGCTGAATACTCTCTTCCACTTTATTCTTTCATTACTTTTTGATCCTGTTATATTGAAATCTTGTAAGCTACATATTACCGAAATTTTCTCTTCATCTTGTCCCACTTGACGAACAAAATAGAGATTTATAAACAGCTTAATACATACACTCCTCTTCCAAATCATATTTCTGAGATTACGGATAAGACTACAGGCTCGTGAAACGAATAATATCCCAACAATTTTTACCTGCTTTGAATATTTCTCCTCACCAGGAAGATACTGTAGCTGACTTGTAATTAATTCAGTAAGTGCTGTTACATACGTTTTGTTTGATATAGTCTTCATTTCTTAAGTACATAACGCTGCCCCAAATCATCTCTCTCATCTTATTATCACCGTTTATTTCGGTGTTTAATTTCTTTAACAAAGTATCTTATTGGTCTATTGAACTAGAAACTAGAACGATAGGTGTAGACATCTGACATTGACGACCTCAGAGAAAATTTATTGAGTAACCTGGCCTTTACTATGATGTTACCTTCTTTGGGGGAGAAGAGTTTAAGAGCTTCCTTGAGGAATTAATTGGAAAACATTGAGGCCATTGAGGTCATGAAGGGGTATTAAAGCCTATTAAGTTTTAAATTCGAAAATCATTATGAAAGTCTGTTTATTCGAAGCAACATTGTTTGGGTTTGTAGTCCATCAGTTTATCCATTACACCCCGCCACCTTTAAACATTTTATTTCCCTTTTCTGATAGTGTTTACATCATATTTAAGGATACGGAGGCTCTGTAGGTGGCGTGGTCGATCTGTAGGCAATTTGTTTACAATTAAATACATTTTTCGAGTGACAATTATAAAAGAAAATTTGGAGCGTTGATACTTTACATTGATACATTTTGTAGCTCCGATTTGTCGCTACAAAAGTAATTAATTGGCAACCATACGTCAAATGAATGACATTTTGAACATTTTAAGGAACATTTCCAGGCGCAATTATGTTGAACTATAGAACAGAATAGTATTTTAATTATCTTAAGAAACAAAGGAAAACAAATTTGAGAATCCAAAAAAGGTAATTTCATTCATTCATTTCTAATAGAAACTTGTAGCAAAAGGTAAAAAACTAAATAAATTATTATCGACATTTCAATCATGAATCTGATAATTATTTTTATTCTTGTTTTAATTATTGTAATTGTTCAATTATAGAAAAGCAACACAAAACAAAAAACCTCCGCATGTTTTCATGTTGCAATTTTCTTTTCTTTTTTATTTTATTTTTTGTTATTTTCATGTCGACTCGTTTTAATTTTTTTTTTAATAAAATTTATTCTGAACATGATTCTTTGTAGGAAGCAAAAAAAAAGCAAAAAATATGAAACTTTAATAATTTAAATACTTTTGCATTGTAAAATTCTATGTCTAAGCGCAAAGGAGATGGTTACCTCAAAGAAAATATTAAAGAATTTAAATCAATTATTATCGTTGAAATATCGATCATATGTCAATACCACATGTTTGGAGGAAATAAGGCCAAAACATAAAATATAGAATGCAATCATTAGACACTCTTTTCCAAAAGTGTTTAGTTGCTTGCATACGCCGACTGTCATTGGACGTACCAAGCGAAATGTTACTGCTGCCTTCAGCGCAATTGAAATCTATCAAGATGATTGTGACAGTAAATCAGGACAATACGAAGTATATGTTGCCGACAAATAGAGATATGGGGCGTAACGGATTCTAGATTACGGCCAATAGCTATACTTCCGATGTTATCAGTGATTTTGTTTATCTTGGCTCTGTCAGTCTGGAAATCAAATGTAGTGTTACTGTGGCCAACAGATGTTATTATGGTGTCATTAGGCAATCGAATAAGAGGGAACTTTCACGTTCAACAAAGCTAATGCTGTACAAGTTGCTCATCCTCACCGTGTTCCTCTATGACGCAAAGGCATAGGCGTTGCTACACACCGATGCAGAAATCTTGATAGTATTCGGGAGAAAAATTGTACGTAAGATAATCCGTCCAGTGCGAGATGGCAATGATTTTCATATCCGATCTAACAATGAGCACCTCAACAACAGAGACGGTGAGAATGTTCTGGCGAGACGGGTGCTTGATGTGAGTATTTGTGGAAGTCGGCTTAGAGAACGATTTTGTCTACTTTGGAAGAACCAAATCGAGAAAGCCCTGCCATCGATTGGTGTGACCAACTGTCAAAGGCAAGCGAAAAGCAGAGGCCTCTAGAAGGAGCCCTGTTCGATGAACGGATTTTTAATGACAATTAAGTAAATTAGTAAAAAGGTAGCGTTAACGATGAGGTCAAGTCTGTGGATCACACAATGTACTCACTACCAAAAATATGGATTCAATTAAAGAAAATGTGACGCATAATCCGAATTTTTCTCAGCATTAAACCTTGCTTTCGACTTTTTATGGCATATTTTGTTTTTGAATTTGCTAGAGAGACAGGTTTACAATGTCGATCTTTCGAACAAAATTTTCTTCAGCGGTGAAGCTCATTTCCCATTTGGTGGTTTGGAGAAGCAAGTGGATCAGAGAACCTAGAAGTGATAGTGGAAAAATTACTGCATCTGAATAAAATAAAAATTTGGTGAACATTATTGTCTGAAGATGTCATTGGGTTCTTTATTTATTGAAAAATAACTCTAGAAGAATCTTTAGCGTCAATTCAGAGCGCAATGGCCGTGAGATAACTTATGAACTGGACGGCATGTAACAACTAAAATCATTTGATTTTATGCCTTTAAATTTTTTTTGTGTAACTACGTTAAAGACCTTCCTATGATGTTTTTAGTTGATGTTACGCTTTCTAGGAGGTCTATGGACTTCCTGAATAGGAGTAGAGTTACAGCCACTACATCTTTACAACTCGAAAACCACGATGAACGTTTTCTAAAGTCAAAAACTGTAGCCTCCTGTAACGATACCTTACATACATACATGATTGGTCATTACAACCATTCAGTCAGGATAGCGATCTACTTTCTCACACTACTTTTATACATGAGTGGCGGGACCTACAATTTAAAGTCGACGCCGAACGACAGATTTCTTTTCATGGGAAACTTTTATTTGCTCTCAGAGTTTTCGAAAGAAATCTGCTGAGAGGAAATCGCCGAAGAAATATTTTTTCGTATTCGTTTTATTGGAGATGTCTGACCTGGAGTTTGAACCGAGGCCTTACGTCTAATAAGCCAACACACTAGCTACTAAACTACGCGACTTCGGTCTGAATTTCTCCTGGTGAAGGGTTTATCGCAGCCTATTAAATTAAAAAAGTTTAAATAAGAAAATGTATTGGGACCAGATAATTTTTTTTTTATTTGAGTAAGGATTCCTTCCCTTAAGCAGAATGTATAAACCGTTGCTCAGTGTTATAAACGAGAATTTTAACATTTTTTGACTTTTAAGTTTTCCCATTATTTGTAATAAAAACAACAATTAAAGCTACTTTAATTTCTTTTGTTGTTGTTGCAATTGTTATTTCTAACTTTTTTTTAATGGTCAATTTTGCAATTTATAAATTAATGGCCGCTTTTTAAAAATATTTATAAACGCTTTATAATTATTTAGAATTACAAAAAAAAATTCACAATTATTTTTGCATTAATTGGTAAAATAAATTGAAAGGAGTTAAGATATTTAAAATGGTCGCCAATATATGTATACATACATACATACATACACTCAAAAAAATATTGTTGGTTAATCTAACCAATTTTAGTTGTTAATTTACTGTTAATGCAAATTGTTGTTGCAATTTTTATGGTTAAACTATTTTTATTGGTTAAAATAACTAAGTTTTAACAGTAACTGAACTACTAACGTAAATTGTTGTTGGAATTTTTATAAACAAAAAATTTTGATTGGTAAAAATAACCGACTTTCAATAGTAACATAACTGCAAATGTAAATTGTTGTTGCAATTTAACAAATTTTGGTGGTTAAAATAACCATGACAAAATGGTTACAGGACCCTCATGTAAATTATTGTTGTATTTTAAACTGATTTTGTTGGTTAAAATAACTATTAAATTAGTCAAAGAACTTTTATTATAAATTGTTATTTTATTTTAACTATTTTAATTGTTAAATTTTAACCAATGCTCATGGTTAACATATAAAAATAAAATTTAACTATTATATTGGTTAAACTAACAAATAAAATTGTTAAATACTTGAAATAACGGTTTTGATATTTTTTTTTGTCTGTCACAAACTTACGGAAAGATTGCCATGTACAGATTATAACCTTTGCTCTTGTAAATCTGTGAATATTGTATTAATTAAAGTAGCGATGGAAACTCTTAAAGCGTGAGTTTCATCATTTTATTTCTTATTGGCTTCAGTTTGTGGTGCGTCTTTTTTCTACATTAACATTATTGTGAAGTGAAAAATATTAAATTAATAAAAAAAATAATGAATAATTAAAATAAATAAATAAAATTAAAGTGTCAAAAGTGGTAATACTCAGTTTAATATGGAAAAAAGTTCGTGTTCATCAACCTGTTCTTTTTCTAGCCAGGAAGAGGAGCTGTCTAAATTGTTGGATGAATGGAATTTTGGGTACATGCTGGAGAAATTACAATGTGAGTACAATTTAATAAAAAATCTTTCTAATTGTTAAATTTTAAAACTTTTTAATAAAAAAAATGTTTATGTTTAACAAATTAATGAAAAAATACCTTAATATGTATACATTCAGTGACCTACATGAGCATCATAACGGCATTTCTTTTGTGTATGTACTATGCTTTTGTTAGTATTCTTGTAGTGAAAAATGTGACTTGAATTTGTTTACAGCGAGATCGGTAATTTAACAATTTTTATTGTAAACATACTATAGATAGACAGTACAGTAACAATTTCCACAGTTAAATTGGACTTACAAAAAAAAAAAAAAACTATTAATCTATGATATTCACTGTTTTTACTCCTAGCTGAAGCCGTAACTTTGACTAGACTACTAAAGATTGGAGAAAAGGCTGAAATATCGTTATCGGCTGTAAATATTTCTGCTGGTGTAGTGGAAAGTGATAGTATTACGAATGATTCCAGTGACGAAACAGGTAAAAACTCATGATGGCATTTGAGCATTTTTTATAGTACCTAATATTTTTTAGAAGTTAGAAAAGCACACGAGTGGCTTAAAGTTTTTACAGAGCCCTGGAGTGAAGTAACAAATAATTGGCGTATATGTTATTCTAAAAGAAGAGATTATATTCACGAAGTCAATGAAAATAATATTGTAGAAGTGCTGAACAAGTGGAAGCTGTTTTCACATTCATTGGGATATACCTTAGTAAGTATTTCATGCTTTTTAACAAATTTTTTGAATAAATAAATTTATATAATAAATCTCAACTTAACAGGTTGATATAATTTAGTATACTGTATCCCACATCACACTGTATCTCTGAAAATTGGAAGGGTTTAAAAGTAAAATAATCCCAATTTTAAATAAAAAAGTCAAGGATGCCAGAAGCTTAGAGTACTTGAAAAAGATCAATGCTAATGATAAAGGTAGGCTTATTTAATATTTATTATTTTTTTTAAATTTATTTACATATTTATTTTTTGTTTTATTTATTTTAAAGGATTAGAACCGTTAATATTTCTTTTACTTCATGTTATTCTACGTCCAAGTATAAAAAGAAAATTGTTCAATGTTATATATAGATCGACAATCAAAGACTCACAAAATTCTTTCTTACTACATACCGTTACAGTTAATGATGTGCAAAATCGCTTAGAACACCTTAAAACGTCATTATTTAAACGAGGTGAGACTTTACAGCCACTGATAATAGCAGTTGAATTTGACATTAGCGAAACAACATTTTACGTATATTACGATGAAATTAAATATAAACTACCTTCATATTTAACTAGTTTGGATACAAGATTTTTCAAGTTCTTAATTTAAAGTATCCCCGCGATTGTACTGAAGTTTGGTCTTTTATCCAAAGATACTTCTATTGTATTAAACTAAAGGAAAACCAAATATCTCCAAATATTTTATGTTTAATTAACGATCTTACGTAATTATTTATTATCTTTTTTTACAAAATGATTTCCTGCTTCAAATGTGAAAAAGTTTTTAAAACTATAGACTAACTTGCTGTACATTTTAAATATTTACATAATTTAACGCCTTCAAGTATTTTGTTTTGCGTACACTGTTGCCATTATTTTCAATATTTACGAACTTTTAAAAGGCACTTTAAAAAGTTAACTCATGCATTCCAAATTATATAAATTCTGTAGAAAATCATAGTACTTCAAAAACATACCCTGCTACACTTAATCAAACTGAAGAAATTATTAGAAATAATAAGTCACAATTTCCAGCTAAATATTTTGCAGGAACTTGTTGATGTGGTAACTGACATTTTATTTGCTCCTAAACTGATTATATAGAAAAAACTTAGATATAGAAAATATATATATGTTAAAACCAGCTGATTTGTTTAAATCGCCACTACATTTAAGTTACTCTTCCAATAGAAACAAATATATTCGACCTAAGTATTATTAAAATACAAGTAGTATTTATTAATTTTCTTATCTAGATTTAAGTTAAACTTATCTCCTTTGTTGAATTAATAAATAATAGAATGTAATATATTTAATATACATACATATAAATCAATAAAAAATTACTAAGTAAATCCAAATAATTTTTTTTACTGGAAACAAAAAAGGTGGTATAAAAACTATATTTTAGTAAATTTACAAAAAATATTGTACTTTTACTGTAAAAATAGTATGGTTACAGTTTTGCGGTAATGTTACCATTAAAATTGTATTGTTACAAAAAAAATTGTTACTATACAAATTTAATGGTAATTTTACCACTAAAAAGTTCTTTTACAATTATTTCTGTAAAAATACTATAATCCGAGGTATATTGTACAATATAATTTGTAGCCTAACCAAAAAATTGTACTCTAACCAAGTTTTTTGTAAATAATTTTTTAACAATTTCATATTGGTTATTTTTACTATTTTTGTTGGTTGGTGCAGTTTTAACCAACAAAATTGGTTAAATTTACCTATAAATTTTTTTGGGTGTACATATGGTATATAAATTGTATTGTATTCATAAAACTTTAAAGAGTTCTTTAAAGCTTTATTAAACAATTGCTAAAATTTTATTGGGGAGATTTTGTGAATCGAGTCGGTAATTTAAGTGAGAAAAACCATTTTGTGAAAGTCACAAAATCCCCATTTAATTTGCATAATTTTTTTAATATTTTATTTGCTGTCTATAATTAAGTGTAATAAAAACATTTTTATTGCCATTTATTGTTAAGGCTAGTTTAACCAGCCAAAAAAAAAGGAAACCTCTTTTCCAACTTACAAAATTATTGTATATTCACCTGTTTGCGTTTGAGACTCGCCTCCAAAAGAAATTTTCCATATTTTTTTTACTTGAGTTTCTTTATTTCTAATGCGTATGGGAGCATATTAAGTTGCTCTGAAAAACTAAAATTTAATGACTTTAATTAGCGGGGAGAAAAAATAAATAATTTATTAATAAAAAAGAACGCATAAAAACACAATTAAATGTGTTCAAAAACAAAAAAAAAAAATTGTAACAAAAACAAAAATTATGCATAAATTTATTATGGAATTCATTTTTTCTCTTTTTTGTTTAGTATCGTTCTGTATTTGCAGACTATAATTATGGAAATTAAAATGGTGCTGCTTTAACTTTAACTGACTAGAAACATGCACATCGATTTGAATTTGAATTTCAAGACTACAACTGCGGTTGTACAACTATTATTGGTATGATTGCAATTTGAAACTGGTGTGACCAATAACGAAATGATGCCAGCAACAGGAAACGATACAAATTTTCTATAATTTGGGTTACAATGTAAAGTTTAAAAATTATTATAAATTTTTAATTTATATTACTTCCAACAATGCTGCCAAATCCTTAATGCCATTTAGATGTGATGCCAAACAGACTTCTAATTGTGATAACGAAACTAAAACTAAAAACCTAAATTTCTAGGATAATTAATTTCGAATTAGCTTAAGATTAATGTCCCTATTTCCTTTACAACGTTTCAACAAAGTTATACACTCATACAAGAAGTGCAACACCATGTCGTTCTCTCCACCTTCCTCAAGTCAAGTCGTACAGTGGTTATTCTATGAAAACCGAAGTGTCCTAGCATGGGTATCTATTCACTTGATTGTAGTTAAAATCCAGCTTATTTGAAAGTGGATCTGTTTGACGTCATTTCGCAAAATTCTCAATACTTGGAGTCTTTATAATTATACAAAATTCTCAAGGTTTGCAGAAATTTGACTTGTTTGCAAGCACCGCCAGTTAACATAGTTTATACGTGAGATGATCATGCAATTAAATCGCTTGTGCAGAATATTCATTGTGGCATAAGCTGTGTGAACGTCCTGTTTAAACCACCGATAGTTGGTATCTAGATTAACCAATTCAGAATAAAAGAATATAATCATCCGCTTATGTGAGTCATCTTAGTCTAGTAGTCAAAAACGAAATACAAAAAAATATTTTTTCGGTGACTGCCTCTCAGCTGTTCATTGGAAAAAATTCTGAGAGTAAATACAATTGCCATGAAAATATTTCTCAAAAATCTGTCGTTCGGAGTCGACTATAAAGTGTAGGTCCCGATGTGAGAAGCTAGTTTGTAATCCTGACTGTATGTTATGTATGTAACCATCTATATATGTCTTTCTCAAAGAAATGTGAACTGATGACGTCGCCAGCCCAAAATCCACACCATACAGTAACTTTTACGGTATGGATTGGATGCTCATTTGGTTTGGTATCCTCTTAAATTCGATAACTTTGTTTTTTCATGTACCCCATTAATCTAGAAATGAAGCCATATCGCTGAAGCTTATTTTTCGAAAAAAATTAGGGGAAATTGCCAACTGCTCCAGAACACATTCAGCGAACTCACGCCGTTGTCTGGTTTGGCACAGTAGATTTGAATAAATGACAACTAATATGACAGATGTGGTGGCTTCAACAAGATTGTCGTTATCAACTGTCAAAGTTCGGAAGTCCCTGTTGGAAGACCGTATATACATATATTATTAATCAAATGCATCAAAAACGTGTATCGAACCAAGTCGACTATAAAGAAGGTCAAAAGAGATTACTATAGTCATAGCGACAGTTTTCTGGAATGCACGCAGTATAATCCGCATTGGTTACGGATAAATCACTTCGTGGCGAATATAATAGCAACTTATTGGAGCGTTTTAATGAGGATTAAAAAAAAGAATGACTTTAACTCACAAAAGATTATATTGCACCAAAATAAAGAATACGTGGAAATAAATTCACTTTCGATGACAAAAAAAACGCCTTATTCTCTCGGCCTAGAACCGAGTGACTATTGTTGTTGTCCTCAAACCTGAAGAAATTGCTTGACAATTTATCATAATGATATTTTATTCCAACGACAAGAAAATCTGACAATCAAATTGATGCTGATTATCCTGACAAATCTTATCTTTTTGGAAGAGAAACACATTTAAAGAAACGTTAGGCGAAGTGTAAACAACACGAGGAAAATTATTTTTTATCCAAAAGCCTGTATGTCATTGAAAAAGTCGTGCATAACTTATATTATTCTAATTGGCTAAAGAACATGGTACTAAAGGTTACCCATCACGGTCTGATACGATTTCAAAATGGCCCACATTAATTGCATAAATTAATGTTTTCTTCTCTATTTCTACGAATGCCTTGAATCGAAAAGATGAATACCATGTTGTTACACTTTTCTTATTTAAAAATTATTATTCAGTTTAGAAGTATTATTGTTTGTATGTATTTGATAATCGTAAATTAACTTCAATTCCAAGTAATTCATTTCATGCGAAATGATATTAAAACAAAACATTCCACCACAGAAAAGCATTTCTTCATACGTTTGATGATTAATTTATTTGAATGCCATTGTGATTGTGTGTTGGCTCATGTTGATAATTAAAGAGAAATAAAGAAATTGAATTACAAATGTAACAGCAAAGCTTATGCCATTTAAACATGCTCTCCACACTGCGGTAATGATTAACGAATTAATTTTATTCTTTTAAGTTATTTTTCTGTTTAATTTTAAACTGCACAATTAAAAAATCAACCAAAAATCAAGGAGGAGTTAAAGACAAGGCAATTTTTAATATGTATTCTAAGGCAGGGTGGTTTTCATATTCTATTTTTTTTTTGTTTGTTTAGAAAATGGAGTAGGCGTTCGTGATACGGGTCGAAGTTTTCATTGTTAATTTTATGAATTGCATTTGAACATAATATGCCATACGAAAGTTCAATATTTTTGTAATATAAATGCTTACTCTTGCTTTTTCTGTTTTGTTGAAATAACAGAAAATAAGAGTTGTGTGTAATAAATTAATCTTCATTGCCAAATACCCCTAAACTCAAGCAATTTCGAAATTCTGATAACCTTAAAGGCTTTGGTTGATGATAACTTACAAGCACTGTTAGAAATTAAACAAATCTTATGCGGAAAGCATCCTATATTGCCTTAAGATTAATACTAAATTCTAATCATTAACTCGCGTTTGCGAAAAAGTATGTGCCACTGTATTGGAACTGATTTTTAAGACATATTTTACAAATGTCTATAGCACATTCTATTTTGTATGGCTGTGCCAATGATGCCTTAAAATATAAACAACCAATTTTAACTTACTTAAACTTGCCTGTTTTTAAATCGTCTTACTACTCAAGGCAACTCCAAAATTGCGTAATCTAAAGAGCAATGCCTTCAAAACCTATTTGATATTGTATTTTTCCATTAATCGCTCTAAGACCGCTTAACTACTGTTTATTCCTTGTTGAAGAAAAAAAGAACGCAGATTATTTTGTAGAATTACTACGATCGTTGTCTGCAGGTTTTATTGAGTCTATTCTGCAATATTTATTACGTTTTCGTGAGCTTATCTTCCTTGCTTCTAAAATGTAAAAGTTTATTGATAGATTAGGAGACCAAATAATTTTGACATTTTAGCCATTGCTGCAAGATATTTTAAAGGAAGAAGACAAAAATGCCCGATTTAAATCGGTTGGGCAAAACAACGTCAATGTAGTGCTTTAGAAAGACCGTTTCATTTATTTTTATTACTCTATCAAGGGATCTTTATTTTGTGCTTCTGCATCTGATTCTGGTGCACAAAATATCCAGCTGTTTGAGAAGTATCGTACATACATTATGCTGTAGTAAATTGTGCTACCATTGAGCGTTTCTTTAACATGGAGTGGCTTTAAACCCCGCATTGTATTGCGCTGATAGTGTTGGATTATATCTTCTTTTATTTCTTTAAAAAAATCTAAAAATTTAAAAAAGCGTAACATAGTAACCCATAAACACTAGCAGTTTTGCATACTACCCACACGCCTGCTGGGGCTTCTATTATCTTGTTCACGTTTGCTGTTACAAATGATTCTAATTTATCACCTTTTTCAGTGTAGTCGAAAATTCAGGACCAATGATATCTAATATTAATACTGTTAAATTTGCTACCCCCGACTTTTTTACATATCTTTTCCTCTCTTGGATGCATGTTTTGTTCATATTTTGAAGCTTCAATTTTGTTGAGCCTTTTCCCCAAAGGTATTTTGGGATCGTTTAAAAGCGAATTAACTCGGATTTCGATAGAAAATCTAAGCCAAAAACCCCTGCTCAGGGTTCTACTAAGGGCTGGGCAGTTATAAAGGAGGTGTTCGTATTTCCGCTTTATATAAATCCACCTGTTTTATTACTGTATGTTGAACCGGATTCATCTTCCAAAAGCTTCAGCTCCTTCTCCCAGATCCATCCACCGTAGGAATGGCAGATTGAAGGCTTAAAAAAAGAAAGTGAAGCTAAGCTAAGAAGAGCATTTGCCATCTTGTTCCCGCGTATACCGCATTGACTCGGAACCTACCAGAGACAGATTCTGAATGTGAAATCTGAATGGAATTCAGAATAACAGAGTGTTCTATCGAACGATTTTTCTAGCAGACCAATTCTCACGCGTTGGGCAATGTACGCAGCAGATTATTTGACATATACATAAATCAAGCAGAGTAAGGCACAGCAAAGAGACAAGAGCAGCCTGAGAACAATTCTTTCTCACTCCAGTGATACTTAACTAGGTAATCCGCTGAACCTTATCCAAAATCCTCCTTTGGAAGATCTTTTCTAGGACATTCCACTATACAAAATACATCCATAAGTACACAGAAAGAAAAACGACGTGCTAAAATCAACTTTTCTATTCTCAATTTAAGCCAAAAAACGGGCTTGAAAAATTAAGCCCGTTTTGGCTATTGTTTGCTTAAAACAAGCAAAAACGGGATTGATGTGAAAAACTAAGCCTTATATTACTAAAATCAACACTAAAAAGCTCAAATCTATCTAAAAAAGTGTAATTTTGACTTATTTGTTATTTGAGTTATGGAATTGTGGGTTTTAAGTTCAAAAGTAAAAATTTTTAAAATTCTCATTTAGTTCATGTGTTTTATACAATATATATCCAACAAAATGTCGTATTTTTCGCAAGTTGCATTTCTTTGGTAGATGACTTGGATTATTCCGGTCGATGACTTGCATTTTTTTGTGTAGATGACTTGCATTTTTTTCAAATCAATCGATTTTAGGATTAAATCAAGTACGAGTTCGAGCTTAAATCAAGTTCAAAATTCTTGAAACAAGCTCGTTTTTGGATAAATTTAGGTTTAAATCAAGTATAATTTAGGGCTTAAATCAAGTTCATTGTGCTCGAATAAAATACGATTTGCCTCAATTCGATCCCATTTATAAGATAATCTAGCCTAAATCAACTTTATAATTCTTGAAACAAGTGCGCTTAAGGATTACTTCAACTTCTGATTCTCTTGAATCAAGTACGAATTCGATCTTAAATCAAGAAAAAATATGCTTAAACCAAATACATGATGAGATCACTTTGATCCCAAAAAGGCTTAAATCGCGCTAAAATCAACACTTTTGTACTTGGCTAATTCGGGCTTGATTCAACTCTTTTGTACTTGATTCAAGCCAAACCGTACTTACCGTACTATTGTGACCGATATGGATTGATTCAAGCTCGGATGGCTTGATTCTTTTTTTCAGTGTAATAACAGATCTAACAAACACTTAAAAAATTCAGCTAATAGGCCAATAAGTAATGGATTTAAAAATGCCACAGTTTGATGTAACTAAAAAAATCGCATAAACCTCTCTAGTTTAACACAAATCGTTTACTTCTTTGCAACATTTAGAACCTTTTAATGATTTAAACACGATTGCATAGTAAAATATATTTATATTGGCATATTATTTTCTAAACCTTAACAATATTTTAAGGTCAAATCACTTGGAATGCATTGATTGATTCATCCATCATTATCCATAATTTGCAATGGTAATTACATTGAAAATGAACGATAAAATTTTTATATCTGTTTAACATGAAATCCCTGTTTCTAAGTAGAAGAACATTTTGGAATTTAAAATTCTTTACGAGAGTGAAAGCATACACACTTTATTCTGAAGAGTCCTTGAAGAAAAAAGCGAAATAAAACGTAATGACCACCATATCAAGTGACTTAATACAACACAATACAAACAAACCCACGGATTAACCGCCAACAGCCAGGCAACAATAACAAGCAAAAGCCAAAAAGGTGTATCACGTACAAGTAATTTGCAGGCTTATGTTATAATTTGTCTACATAAACAACGATGCTTGGCTGGCGATCAAGCGATCGATCGATAGTGGAACGTTAAAATATCAATAAAAATATGGAATAAAAAGAGCCAACGGTTTATGAATTTTCTATAATTAAATGAATATTTTTATTATAACGGCTTTTCGCTTCACAGTATGCTACGCACATATGTACGCAGAAAAAAGTAAAGGAACTCAAGTAGAAAATGAGATTTTAATTGAGAAACTATTCCTACTTTGAAGAGGAGCAAACAATATTTATCATATGATCACCACCAGGTCATTTTTAAATGAATAATTAAATGGTTTTCATTTGCATCACACAAACATAAACCACACTGTAGTATAGTTTTCAAGGACACCCTGGTGGTAAAAGAAATAATATGAAAATAATTTTGTGGTCAGTTGCATAAAGTGAAAATTTATGTGTATTTTTTTTTTTAATAAAATTGTTTTCAAATGAAAGGAAAAAAATAAACACCGTAAAATGTGGTATATAAAGCTGTGGTTATTGTGGTTAAGGAAGGACATGTTTTGGAAAAAGTGATTAAAAAAATTGAATGCAATTGGGATTTACAGAACAAGTATGTGTCCTAAGTCTTTTGTTTTGTAAACAACATGTACACAAAGAAATAAATTTTATTATTAAACGTCATCAGTGTTGCCGTTTTATGGTTATTTCTAACCTAAAACTAATACATTCTTTTTTTGTTCTGTGTGTAGATAGATGCGTAGTTTTTTTTTTTTTTTTGGTTATTATTTTTGTTGTCAAGAAATGTAATTTAATTAATTATTTAATTTTGAAAAAATAGAAAATACTATTTATTTAATGATTATTTTTTCTCAAGAGTTAATTACAAAATTTTTCCTTCCTGGCAACACTTGTTGGTGGTTGGACAAAAAATACGTAATTCACACATTTTTTTTTCGTTTCCAATGAGAATAAATAAAAATAAGCTCATGGTCGTTTAAAAACGAAAATTTGTTTATAACTTGCGAAAAAGAAGACTGAGTGTTTCGTTGGTATGGTGTCGTCGGGTGAGAACGAGGTAGCGTGTGTAGTTCATGTGTTTTGGGGATTGATCGAATTTGACGGACGCACCCCAAAGTTAATTACTTTTAGTGATATTTTGTGTGAATTTTAGCAAAGTGTGGTGAATTTATCCGGTGTGGTGAATAAAATTAAAAGTCACCAAAGTGCCGTTATTGGAAATAGGTACTGTATCATCATAGCTAATTGTACTAACAGTGGTGAATTAAACGGTATCTAGAATAACTAATTTTCACCTCTATTGGGTTAAAACAAACCCACCATACATAAATTGCGACGTGAACAGGGATGAGAGAAATACTCTCAACGAACGTAGTGTTGCCATTTTATTAGTAAATTCTATTTATTACTATTTGGTTAAAACAAACCCACCATACATAAATTGGGGTACGAACAGGGACGGTAGAAGTACCCTCAACGAACGTAGTGTTGCCATTGTGTCAGTAAATTATATTTGTTACGCATTTTAACAAATTAAAACATATCGTGTGATGCATAAATAATAGGGGATGAAAACAGAAATTTTCGACTACAGAAAAGATAAATAAACAAATATAATAAAACTGCGCTCACAAAAAGTTTCAAATTGGAAATTCTTTGTCGAAATATTTAGAATTTTTTTGTGCTTAGTTCGAAAGGTATGTACATACATATATAATTGGTCATTACAACCCTTCAGTCAGGATTATTGACCTAGTTTCTCACACCACTTATGTTGTGTGTGTTAATTTTTATACATAAGTGGCGGAACCTATAGTTTGAAGTCGACTCCGAACGACAGATCTTTTGAGAAACTTTTCATGGCAATTTTATTTACTCTCAGAGTTTTTGCCAAAAATCTGGTCAGAGGAAATCGCCGAAGAAATACTTTTTGTATTTTGTTTTGATGTCTGGCCTGGGGCTCGAACCCTATCTTTATGTCTAATAAGCCAACACACTACCTACTAGACTACGGCGACTTCGAAAGGTATGTATCGGATCTAAATATAACACCAATATGAATTAAAAAAAATGTATTAAATAAATTTGGTTATTTTTCTTCTCCCTCTTTGGTGATTTCTTTTTCAGAAGACGGTTACAAACAATTTTTATTTTCTGGCAACATTGCTTCAAATATTAGAAAAAGTAAAAATGGCGTAAATATCTCATAGGGCTTCCTTAAAATATGCAGTAGTTGTTATTCTAATTAGGTGCCCTAACCAGTGTTGGACATTGGTTGTTTTCAATTCTTTCTGGAACACCATGTATCAGTTATACATTGTATGATGTATCGAATGTGATGAGAACATAAATATTAAAAATAATATTTCATTCCTGATAATATTTTGTCAATGATTTTGAATCGGAAACGCTCATTATTTAAAAACAAATCTACAAGTCTACAATATTTTTTTCAAACTCAAAACAAATTTCTACAATATGAATTTTTACCTTTGAAGAAATTTCACCAGATAGCGCTGTAAAATCTTGAATTTATACTTTACATTTACTTCTTACTTCATAAGTTATAGGGTTTTTCACACAATTACAGATGACATGTGCTGAAAGATGCATCAACAATATACACATACGTCAATTAATAGCCAACAAAATAACATTAAATGAAATTAAAAGAATAAATTTTTACCTTATGACAAATATAAAATTACAACTTGCTTGTAGAATTTTGTGTTCATTTTTTCTTTAAGCTGATTACATTTATAAACAAAATAATTTATAGAAATCATTATGTAGCGTTTAGATATTTTCCTTTTAAGTGATTCAGAATTTATGTTATATCCTTAAAGAAAAAGCTTTGTGTGTAAAAAATCAAATTAACATAAAACATTGTAAATAAAATCATAGCAATGCGATATCATTTCTTTTTGGCATCCTTAAGGCCAGCACCAGCATTAAATTTAAAGAATATTATATCACCATCTTCTACTGTGTAATTACGACCCTGCTGGCGATATTTGCCAGCAGCTTTGCAGGCAGCTTCAGAGCCTTCCTCTTTGAAGTCTTTAAAATGCATAACTTCAGCCATAATGAAGCCCTTTTCGAAATCGGTGTGAATACGACCGGCAGCTTGGGGTGCCTTAGTGCCCTTTTGTATGGTCCAGGCTTTAACTTCATCAGCGCCAGCCGTAAAGAAGTATTCCAACTGCAAAGCCTTGTAGCCAGTAACAATAATCTTATCGAGTTGAGATTTGCATTTGGTTTCCTCTTCATATTCTTTGCGTTCCAAATCGTCCTTTTCAGCTAAAGTGTGTTCAAATGTACCCGAGAATGGAATTATAGTGGCACCGGGATCATGTTTATCAACCCATTCCTTAAGCTTAGGCAACCACTTGTTCTTCTTGCGTATGAAATCCTTGTCAGATAAATTTACCAAATAAATACAGGGTTTCGATGTCAAAAACAAATATTTGTTTAAGATTTCAATCTGAGGGGAAAAATATAAAAAATTAATAAAAATAGTTGAAATTGTCTAAAGACTTACATCATGGGCATTCCAATCGGCAAAACGCAAATGTTTCTTCTCATCCACTAAAATGCCCTTAATTTTCAATAGGGAATCATATTCGGGCTTTAACTTTTTATCACCACCACGGGCTACAACTTTTTCCAATTTATCCAAATATTGCAGCAATTTCTCTTCATCCTTTAAACGTAATTCTTCGCCAATAATTTCCAAATCACGTACTGGATCAACTTCACCTTCAACGTGTGTTACATCGGGATCTTCAAAGGCACGACACAAATGGAATATGGCATCGCAAGCATTGATGTGCGAAAGGAAAGCATTGCCCAAACCTTGACCTTCGGCAGCACCCTTAACCAAACCAGCAATATCTACAACATTTAAGAAAGCTGGCACCTTGCTAACGGTAGAGAGAAAACAAAAACGGTATAGAAAAAATAGTTTTCGATACAATCAATGCGAACAGAATTGTTTTTTCTTGATTACCTGGCTGGTTTATGGTAATTAACCAAAAAGTCAAATCTCTCATCGGGTACAGGAACTCTACGTAAAGGAAGAAAGAAAAATAGGGATGAGGTTAATGCAAGTGATAGTTTGTAATGCATTCCTAATTTGATTTAAATACGTGGAAGGAATGTAAACATTTTTCTTAATATTTTACGGGTCTAATTGTGATTGTATGCTATTCAGCTTTTGAGAAGAAATGCACAATCTTATTGGAGATGTAAACGAAACACTCTTTATCACGAAGACACGTCTTTCAAACTGGCTGTTAGTGAACGAATATTTTGAAGCAAAATATTGCAGCTTAATATCGGCATACCATTTCCATAATTACAGATTATTGTTTTTCTATTTTCTCTTTTAACCAGAGATGCTCCATAATCATTCCCTGCTACTGGGCAGAGCTTAGAAGTAAACAGATCAGGCAGAAACCTTTGTGGTTGGATTTAATGGACGGATTGAAAAAGGAAGTTTATGTCAACTTTTCACTACAGGAGTTGACATTTAGGAAAATACATTTATAGGGATTGTGGCAGTTGTCCTTCAACCCGGAGTGTTTACTTGTTTTAGAAATGAAAACTAATTAACGAATTAGTGAGTATACGATGCTGATATTCACATAAACTGGAAGATTAAATGTTTTGAAAGGAGTCTATGCAGTATCTCCTCTGATCACGAATTGTCGGCACATTTTTTATGGCAACAGATTGACTCTTGATTGTCAAAAATTGGCTACGCGATTGTTATATCGCTTCACCCATCTAAAATGGAGTTTTATATGCGCTTAGAATATCAGTCCACACCAGGCAGATCATAAGACATCTTCTGTATTGACTTCATTATACGGATACCATAGTAGTTGGGTCGGTCAGTCCGTAGTGCGTAAACCAACATTATTTCGCTTTTAAAAATGTTGTTATACCCGAAAGAAAAAAAATCTTGTCTTGGCCCTAATGATAATGATTTTTCAGATCTTATTACAATAATAATATACAATAAAATATAACATTTAATTAAACTCATTAATAAACAATTCAGCAGCCAATCAAATGAAATGTATGCTAAGAAAGCTATATAATGAATGCTAATACATTTGAAAAAAAAAAAAGAAAACCAAAATTTCCCAATGAAATCTTCATCTAACACCTGCCGAAGCCAACTACAAAACTTGAAACTATTAACATAGAAAAGTTTTAAATTGAGCTTAGCTAACTATTAACACTAAAGAAATTTCCTTTTGTGGTTATTTTCACAAAGTTGTATTGGTTTCGGCCTTAGTCTTAGTCTTTTTGAAATGATCCTGCCACATAAAATCATTGCAATTTTCTATAATTTTGTGCAATCACAACGGCACAGAAGAAAAAAATGGTTTTACAAAAACAGAAGAAAATGCCTGTAGTCATGGCAGCCATAATCATTTATTGTACACTCAATATGTAATGACTGACCAACTGAACCTCCAACAAGAAGTATTCTTGGCCATTTTAAATACAAAAGGAAAATAATAAAAAATGAAGAGAAACGAAACCAACAAGTAAAATTGTGGCATAAAGTCAATGTATTTAAATACAGGTTCAATAATAATTTGCATACGTTTAAAATGATTCCTTTTTTTCTGTTCTTCTTCTTCAAAGCTTTATATTTTGTGTCTTCTGATTTCATTTGCCACAAAGAAAAGAAAGAAAAAAATCTTAAATATAGAAAATAATTTAAGTATATAGTAGAAGACCATCGAACCACGCCTTGGTTACAGTGGCCAACGGCAGCTTATTATATTGAATGTTTTCTTCTCCTTTTTTTTTGATCTTTCAATGCCTTTTTTGGTTTTGTTTCTTTATAAAGCTGCTGGGCAGCAGTTAGTTTATGTTAAATAATTTTCCTCGTTTTTTTTTAAGCCAAATTACTATCATTAAAGCTTAAAGTTAGGAAAAATTTCATACAAAAATTTGCAAAATATAACGTGAAATTCATTTTAAAATGTTTTAAATATTTTTATTTGTCGGTAATACGTATATTCGTTTTTGTTTTAACTTTTTTCAAAAAGTAAAATACGTTTATAGGCCATTAGAAATAGGATGAAAGATTAGAAAGATAGATAATAATACTAAATTAGAGAATGTCAATAAGAAAAACTCATGGTTTAGATTTAAAAGCAATGAATTTGAGTAAAAAACAAATTTGCAAATAATTTAAGATAAGTTTCGTAAATATTTTGTGATCCTTAAAAAATTAAAACAATATAACGAGTCTATTCACTATAGTAGGGGACAACTTTTAAATACAGGAGTTTATTCATAGTCCTGGGGCTTTAGAAATACTTCTATCCTATTCTACATTATTTGAGTATCTACACATACATGCATACATGATCGATCATTACAATCATCAGTCAGGATTACTACCTAGTTTCTCACACCACTCATATTGTAGGTGTTAATTTTATACATAAGTGGCGGTCCCTACAGTTTAAAATCGACTCCGAACGACAGATTTTTTGAGAAACATTTCATGTCAATTTTATTTACTCTCAGAGTTTCTGCCAGAAATCTGCTGTGAGGAAGTTGCCGAAGGAATATTTTTTCATATTTCGTTTTGTTGCACGTATCTCATCTTAGGTTTGAACCCTGGTCACGCGTCTAAGCCAACACACGATCAAGTAATAGCAGTAACGCATACGGAACATAAAAAATAGATAGGCTGAAAACAAAGAAACCTAATTCGATATCGTAATTGATGACCAAATCGTTAAAAAATAATGTTTTCGTTTACAGTACATCTGTTTCTGAGATTTTCTCAGTACAATATTATAAAAAAATTTATATCCCAGTGGATATCGAATAGTGGTCATCTAGAGGAGTAGACAGTTTCTTTGATCTCACCTCAGCTAAACTGGCCGTAAAGCATTAGGCTTGACAGAATATTTGAATTGCTGTACCGTGTCGTAAAAATTTTGAAGACACAGGGTAACGGTTAATGGTGCAGCGACCATTGCGGACCAACTGTCAGGGTTGAGTGGGTTTACTTGGCTAGTTGTCTTCCAATATCACTAAAATCAGGAGGGTGAGAGGACTCTTTTCAATCTGTAGTCATTTATGGGATTCTTGATAATATTGACAATAAGCCGACTTTAGATAAGATAGAAGTGCTGTTAAATGGTCCAGGTAGAGACCTTTTCCCATCACTATTTGGTGATGAGGCGTATAACATACAATCAAGTAATGTCTAGTCAGTAATATGTTATGCTGCCTGATAAAGCATTAGGTCTCATCGTGTTGTTTAACAACATATGTCACCCTGGCGCATCCCGTTGTATTTCAGAGTGCACATTTTGTAAATAATCTTTAAAGTTAAGCTTTAAACGCTTGTGAGGCATATGCCATAACAATATAGTAAAGCGAATCATTCCAGATACTATGGCTAGGTGGCTGTTTTAATTGTGCTGGGCGGGTTTTAGCTTTTACGATTTTGATATTAAGTAAACTTATTATTTAAATAATATTCGCATGGCTCAATATATGGTTAAACGAATCCTAAGTCTATGAGCAGGTTTTCAATATTTTTTTTTTCAAATTAGAATAAATATAAATTATTATACTAAAATTGATACTTATTCTCATTAGGATCGATGGTACAGAAAGGGAAGTTCTCAGCTGGAGCAGCACTCTTGGTCAGGACATTGAAAAATGTTGACTTGCCAACGTTGGGAACACCCACAATACCAATGCGAAGATTTGTACCAATACGACCTATTAATGGTTTGCGTTCGGGTTCCTCATGTTTTTTGGGAGGCATTTTGTTGTTGTCTTCGTTTCTCCGTTTTGTGACCTCTAAAACACCTGCAATAAATTTAAAAAGAAAAACTACGTCAGCCACCATAAATTTCCAAGACACAAGCTCTATTTTTAAAACATTCAAACACTGCAACAACAAATATGATAGAGAAATGCAACAACAAAAACTAAAATGTTAAATTTTAGTCGTCTAGCGTTCAACTCATCATCACTTTTTGCATGGCGTCTACATCATAACCTCACTTTCGGTAAAGCAAATAAATTATTTTTAAATTCTCAAACACTTTGATTAGATCTTTAATTTATGTACACAATTGTTTTCTTTACTTTATTTATTGCAAATTTATGTTTTTTGCATTAAAATTTATTAAAATATTTACTTTTTTCAAGGTAGTACCCGGCTGGAATCGAAGAAAACGATTCGCGTGGTAATAAATAAAAAACGAAAAGAAACGTCAAAAAACATCTGACAACCAATGATGGCAACAACAACAGTTTAAGTTGAATTTTTTTTATTGCCTTGTGTTGTGGTGACTTATTGTGTTTTATTTTCTTATTTCGTGGGGAGTTTGTTGATTGTGTTATGGCTGTTACGTGTTATTAAATTTTGAATTTTAAAGTGCAAAGAAATAAAAGAAAATAAAACAAGAAACAGAATAGAAATGTATTCCAAGCATAAAATACATTAGTTAGTATAGAATTTAATCCGATTTAGTTAAAATTTTTTGTTGCAGTTATTTGTGAATGATTTCAACTACATTTTTAGGCTTCCTTTTGAAAACTGCCTTCGGAGCAGTTCAAAAATTAATTAACATTGATCTTGGATAACTGGAAAGACTTAAAATATAATGACTTCCAATATTGCCAGGTATTAAAAAAATTTGTAACCAATTTCTAAACAAGAAATTACCAAAGACGGATCTTTTTAAAACTCTGTCTTTTTAAAAAGTTTAAAAAGAGTAAAAAAAATTAAAAAAGTAAAAAATATTCAAATACTTTTTTATTTATTTCCAAACTATTTTAAATTTTATTGTTTTATGCATTACACACTATTTTTTAATTTTAATTTTTTTAGATGTGTAATCCCGTTCGTTGAGTGTACTTCCTTTTCTTCAGTGTATCACTAATCGAGATTTGTTATTATTTTTAATCCAAACACAAACCACACCGTTGGTAGTGCAGTGCATATGGTAGCCAGGCATGTCGGTGGATGCCTCCACTAACAGAGGTGAAAATTACTTATTATAGACACGCACCGCCCAAATCATAATATACAGTACATGTATCTATGGTAATACAGTACCATTTCGAATAACGGCACTTTGGTGAGTTTCGATTTTATTCACCACACCGGATAAATTCACCACATTTTGTAAAAACTCACCACATCGGAAACTCACCACAACAAAAGTTACCACACAGAAAAATTGAATTTCATGATATGCCTTTTTCTTTCCCTCCTCCCGTCCATCAATCCAATACGACCTTTGGGTGCAACAACAACGACACAGGAGGGGCAATCACAACCACAATTACAAACAAACATTTTTCCTCACCCCAAAACACACACAAACAAACCAGAAGCAGAGAAACCAACCAACAACAAACAAACAAACACACACACAACACACCTACCAAACAAACACATTGAACAAACGGGGCTTAATTTTTACTTATATAAACCGGAAATGGAAAAAGAATGTGTGAATTATTTAATTACAAACGTTTGTCTTTTTTTGCGAACGAACGAATTTTTCCAAACAACATCAGTGTTGGAAATCAACAACATCAGATGGAAAAACTATTCAGAAATTATATGTAGATTTAAACAGAAAAGGGTTAAGAAATGGGTACCTTCAAACTTGGCATCACTGTTTCAAATGGAAAATTTTAGGTTGCATTTAATATGGGTTTTGACCGAACTCAGTAAAGGCTAAACATCATATTTTTATTTTAGCGTGGACTTAAACACATCAACTTTAAAAGTAATGCCAAGTTTACTTAAGAAACCGTTGGTAATTGCTTATAATTTGAAACAATATTCAAATTTATTGCATGACGTCCGATATTCTTTACAATTTAAAAGTTAATTAATTAAATAAATTAATTTTTTTTATTATTAAAACTAAAATCTTAAAGATATATTAACGCCTCCATTTACCTTTTTAATGAAAGGAACTATTTAAGAAATATTTTTTGAAACCAAAGCCATCACCACCACCAGGCACTAGAATGGTAAAAAGAAGAAATATTTCGTTTTATTTTCAAACTGATAATATTTACTTGGGCTATTCCTTTAGGAGTTTAAACGATAAATGTCTACAAATGCATCGTAGGAAGCGGTTTGTTTATTTGTTTGTTTCTATGTATATGTATTAGTAAGTTAGAAAGAAAGAAAAAAACTAGAATTTTGAAAAGTTTTTTAAACTTTTGCTTTTCCAAGATCTTGGGCTGGTGGTATTTAAACTCATCCTGTGTAGTTGTACATGCATGCACACTCGCATTATGAGTTTATGCGACTTCTGTTTGAGTTTTGTAGTGTTTTTTCTCCTTTTACTTCTTTTTCTTCTATTGCAACTACATTTGCAGTTGCTGTTTCTGTTTTTCTACCTCGAAAACCAAATGACAATTTACTTAAGCCAACCTGTGTAAATACAAAAAGAACTCACATACTTTTTAGAAAGTAAGAGAGAGAGAGAGAGAGAGGGAGTGTAAGTACTCAAAATGCAATTTTATGCTGTTTAACTTTTTTTCTCTATCTGCTGTTTGTTGTTGTTGTAAGTTGTTGGAGTTGTTGTTATGTTATTTATAACCATCTACTACAACTGAATTTAAAACTTTTTAATCATGACGATGCTAAATATGACAAAATACGCAAATAAATAAATAAACACAACAAAAAAATAGAAAGAAAGAGAGAAAGAAATAGAAAAACAAACAGGCAATATTTTGTTGATAAATGTTGAATTACATTTCTTCTCTTGAAAGCTCCTTTCCCTTTAGCATCAAGACAAACAAAAACTCGGATAAAATAAAATGTAATGAAAAGTAACTCAAACGCCATTTTCTTCATCTAAATTTTCATCAAGTTTCACAGCAATTTCAAAAATATGCTTATAGGGCTTTCTGCACATCATCATTGGTTTGGTTAATGTGATAAACTTTTCTGTGTGTGCATGTGTGTTTACAAGTGCCATATCATCATATAAAATTTTGTTGAACGTTGAAGGCATTACGTGTGTATGTGTGCGTGTAGGCGACATAAATTTTCTATTGACGCACAGTGAGTTAATTTATTCCAAACTTGTTTGAATTCCGTTTATTTAAACATGTTTATTAAAAATGTTCGCATAAAAAACTTTATAAACATTTTGTTTATTTAGCGGTGATGTAATTGTGAATTAACACTACCACACTGAGCTTTCAGGATTTTATGTATCTCGCAGGAGAAGCAAATGTGGTACGTGGCGAATATAATTAGTGGCAAGGAGAAATATTCAATAAAAGTGTAAATTGAAGTTTTGCTCACAATGAAAAACGTGTTAAATGCAAATTCTAAGATTGCATCGAACTTTTATTTTTCATACAAGACAACGACATGCTGAAACAGTTATTATTAAAGTCTAACTGCTTATCCATGTCTTTTCTTCGTAATTTTATAGCCTCGTTACAAGAATGCTGAACTGGAGGCAGCATCTGAAAAATAGGTTAGCAAAAGTCCACAGATGTCGTACGTTATAAGTTAAAGTCACCATTAGTGTGTTGACTTATTAGATCGCGGTTCAAACCTGAGTTCATACATCTCAAATTAAAAGGAAATACGAAAAAAATATTTTCTTGGTAGTCTTCCTCTCAGCAGTCTTCTGGTAAAAGCTCTACAAGTAAGTATAATTAATATGAAAAATTTTTCAAATTTATCGTACGAAGCCGACTTATTGTTTAAGTCGTGCTACCTTTTGGATAAAATTAATACACAAAACATGGGTGGTGTGAGAAACTAGGTAGTAATCCTGGCTAAAGAGTTGTAATGACCAATTAAGTAAATACACATTGTTAGTCGCCACAGTCTAGTAGGTAGTATGTTGTCGTTCGTCCACTAAACTAGGTTAGGTTAGGTCGGAGTGGTAGCTCTGATATCACAAATCTCACTTGAGCACGCATAGCGGCCTGTTGTGATGCCACGGGTGAAAGCAGTCCATGTACTGACCAAGTTTCACCAAAATCAGGGAAAAGGAAGAAGTTGGTCAGCGCAAGGGCTGCACAACAAAAGCACGACTACCCCGCATTGGAAAACCAGCCAGAAAGTTTGATGAAGGAAGCTATATCCTTGATGTCAATAGATGATAGCTCCGTTAAGCTAACAAGGAATGGGGAGCCAAATAACCTATATCTACACCTGACAAGAGACGGGCGCTGACAAAGAAAGTGAATAACAGTCTCCTCTTCCTCAGCGGACCTGCATCCACGGCAGAAGTCGTTAAAAGGGAGCCTCATTCTTTCCGCGTGTCTACCCATGACGCAATGACCTGTAATCACGGCCACTGTAGTCGAGATGACGTCACGACCAAGACCAAGTAGTTGGTTGGTACGCCTTCTATCCATCAAGGGCCAGGTGAGTCTAGCGGTGGAGCAGGACTCCTCATTGACCCAGGATAGGTTGGCGTCCCGAAAGAATTTCCGCTCAATGGTCAACTTGACCGAGGCAAGTAGCAATTCAACAGAAGAGGATTCCGGAAGGAGCGTACCAGCTCTGGCGAGCTCGTCGGCCCTACAGTTTCCCGGAATTTCACTGTGCCCGGGGACCCACACCAGAGAGACACTGGTGAAGCGCCCCGCAAGAAGGTCGAGACAGCGGCGACCTTCCCTAACGATCCTAGAGTTATTCACGAAACCCGATAGAGATCTTATCGCGGCCTGACTATCAGAAAAGACCGAGACGCGACGTGAAAGGAGCATCGTTGACGAAGATCCATTGAGCGGCCCGGTAAATTGCCATCACCTCCGTCTGAAACACGCTGCAGTAGCCCGGTAGACGGAGAGAAATATTCAGGTCCAGTTTCCCAGAGTAGACACCGCTTCAAACCAGTTTAGAGCCGTCGGTATATATATCCAGGACTTCCGGGGGGACGACCGTATTAGGATTCCAGTCATCCCTACTCGGAATCAGAGAGTGGAAACATCTGTCAAGACAATATTCTGAGAGTTAATAAAATTGCTACGAAATGTTTTTCAAATCTGTCGTTCGGAGTCGAATTTAAACTGTAGGTCTCGCCACTCATGTATAAATTTAACACACATAACATAGGTGGTGTGAGAAGCTAGGTCGTAATCCAGAATGAAGGATTGTAATTACCAATTATGCGTTATGTATGCAGGTTGACGTTTACAAACTTATGCTTCAGCTATGTTCTGAATATGGTTCAACAAAAAATGGTATAGGGCTATCCATTTCGTTGTTTCAAAAGTATGGGACTGGAATTCGACATCTGTCAAACTAAGTTGTGAAACCATTGCCGAAAATGGATCGCTTAACTATCACACAACGCATAAAAATTATCAAAACCTTCTACCTACAAAAAGGGTGATTCTGCCACAGCCACGTATCGTGCGTATCGGCAATTTTTCGAACAAAATTTTCTTCAACGATGAAGCACATTTCACACTCGGTGGGTATGTTAATAAACAAAATTGTCGTATTTGGGGTTCTGAGAATCCTCAAGTAATTGAAGAGAGGCCATTACATCCAGAAAAAGTCATTGTTTAGTGCGCTCTTTGGTCCGAAGGTGTGATGGACCTTACTTTTTCGAAAACGACGATGGAACGACTGTCACTGTCAATTCGGAGCGTTATGGTCATATGATAACCGACTTTTTTTTGCCTGCTATTTAAGAATACGACTTGGAAAATATGTGGTTTCAACAAGACGGTGCCACATGACACACAACTCGAGCGAATATGGCTTTATTGCAAGAGACATTTCATAGCCGCGTAATTTCTCGTCGTGACGATATCACCTGGCCACCAAGATCATGTGATTTGACACCATTAGACTTTTTTTGTGGGGCTACGCGAAAGACCGTATTTATGCAGATAAACCTTCAACTCTTGAGCACTTAAAAACCAACATTCGTCAAGTTATGACTGAGATACCGCCCAATATGTGTCAAAAAGTGGTCGAAAATTACCTCAAAAGAATCAATGCGTGCAACACTTCGCGTGGAGGTCATTTAAATGATGTAGTGTTCAAACTTTACAATAAAAAAGAAATATCATGAAAAAATATTTTATATGTGTTTTATTTACGTTTACTTTTGAAACCACGAAATGGATAACCCGGTACATTAGAATATTGTCTTGTTAGGGATAAGAGGCGCGATGAGGACAGCATCTGCAAGAGCGTTGGAAATAATATTCTTTATCCCATCGATTAAGATCCGGGTGTGTTATAAGCAGGCAGTCGCGGAATTATCACGGAATTATTTAACTTGATACCAGATGGACTTAGCTTAACATTAACTACGTTGATTATGCTTTCATTAAAAATATCAAGAGACTGGATCTCTGTACATATATTAGAAATAGAAACCTAACAATCTGGATCACTGAGTATTTGGTAAACTTGACACATGCAGACCTTACTGATAGCCGACAATAAGGCAATAGCATCAAAGTATACGATATCAACGATTATTCTGGACTGGAGATGAAGAAGGTGTAATATTGTTTTAATTTTTTTCCTCCGCTTCCCATTCTCCCTTTCCTACCTCCTCTCCTTTTTCCTATCCCCTCTGTTATCCTTCCTTTCAAGGACGGTGTACAATGGGTCAATTCGACCTCCGGGTACTATACTTGTCGACAGAGACAAGTACACGTCCTCTAACCTAACTTAACCTAACTTAATATTGGTTAAACAGTTTTATTTACAATATTATTTTTGTGGTTGTTGTTTTACTATAACTACATGTATATTTTGAGATCTTTGTGGTCAATCTGATGATCCTGCAATGGAGAAGAATGTTCAATATTCTGAAAATACTTAATAATGTGTTGTAGGTAGAGGTGGCCGTTCCACCAAGAAATTTGGATGGAACCACATAGGCCACATGGAGCCCATTGTGATACCACAAGTTGCATCAATTATCCTTTAGTCCTGGAACCACTTAGAGCTTCCATTGAAGCTACTCAAACTGCCGATGTCAATGTTTGACAAATGATCAAGATCATCGATGCAGTAGGCACCAAAATGCACTTTCTCCTTTGACATAGTGCCGGGCATATTCCCAGTAGGTGGAGAACAGTCTCATATACCTCCTCATCTCTGTAGCTTCTACAGAAATCATTTGTGAGGTTGCCCAGACCAATCTGCCTCGAGTGCATTATATTGCATTCTTTAAAGAACTGGTTAGGTCTGAGCGCAATATACATTGCGAATGATTATTTAACCTTGACTCTCTTTATATCGTTGAAGTCTTCAAGATGGACGGTAAGGAGTAACTGCGTGATAGACATGAATTTATGTTCCCATCTTAATTGGGGAGAATAAATAGGGGCGGTGGAGTCTTACTTGTACCTGTGATTAACAGATCTTGTATCATAGGAAGACATTCACAGCGTTTGGGTCTAGGTATTGCCATTACTGCCTCAGCTGTGGGGATGAAAATAAAGGAAAGAGTAGAGAGCACCTGAAGTCGTCGTAGTTTAGTAGGTAGGGTGTTGGCTTATTAGACATGAGGCCACCATTCAAGACCAGACATCTCGCACGAAATGAAATATCCAAAAATATTTTTTCGGCGACTTTCTCTCAGCAGATTTCAGGCAAAAACCCTGGGGGTAAATGAAATTGACAAGAAAGTTTCTTAAAAATCTGTCGTTTGGAATCGACCAACACTCATGCATGAAGCTAATAAACATAACATAAGTGGTACGAGAAGCTTGATCGTAATCCTGACTAAAGAGTTGGAATGACCAATTATGTATGTATCTATATACAGGGTACCTCTTTGCTTCTGATAGAAAACACCTAGTGAGTATGGGATATGGTTCTATCGATTATCTGTCTGATGTATCAGATTTAAAACTAGAAAGTATTCCGAGTCTTTGTTAAGAGGACATTCTCATTTTAATTGAGAATGTCATGGTATCATAAAAGACCTGGCGTACTTAGAGTGTCGATTTGGAACGGCTGCCTGTCTTATCTAACCTAACCTCTGTTCTGTAATAATTTCTCCTGTAGGCAGATTGATGAGTGGAGTCTGGTGAAGAAGACATTTTCGTTTTCGTGTTTGTTTGAAGCAGCCTAACCATTTAAAATGTTTTCACTATTTACACTATTTTTCCTTCCTAAGCACAAATTGAATATATGAGTGGATTGTTCTTCCAAGATAGAACATATGGTTTGACTTGAATGTTTTTAAAAAAACGTATTCAACAATCCACAATTTTCTCAAAAATCGCAGAGTTTTACAGACACTTCAAGTCTAATGGTAGTATACGTTGTTTTTTATAAGAATCAAGATTTTAATAAAATAAATCGTAGGAATTTTAAAATTTTCCATTTGAAAAACCGATCCACTTGGCCGAATTGCTTGCAGAGCTAATTCCTTTGTGGAGGATGCTGTAAAATTGTTGTGGTATTAAGCTTCCTTATCATCTTATGATTTCTTTCCTCGTTTTCATTTAATTTAAATATATTTTAACGCTATCATCAAAGGTCTTCTGTATGGCAAAGAGAAAATAAATTAAAATTTATTTTAAATTTTATGGCCATTGGGCAAAAATAACACTTGTTGTCGACTTTCATTAAACAGCATAAATATTGACAGAAGAAAACTGTGTAACAAATAAATTTTTCTTTTTTAATTAAATCTTCAATCTTCCCCCAGCTACTACACTGCAATTACTCAAAAATGCTTTCTGAAGCCAAAAAACAGAGAGTGAGAGAGAGGGAAAGAGAGAGAGAGAGGAACCAAAACCAACTGTTGTCTAAATCATTAACCAGCATAATTGCCAAGCAGATATTTCCTGTGTTTAAACATGGACGTGTTTTAAATCCTTAAAAACTATTTCTTTTAGCCAAAATGAGTGAGCGAGAGCGAGAGAGTAAAATAAAGATAAAGAGAGTAAAACCAGCGAATAGAAGTTATTGTTGTTAGCTGGTGGCGTATAAATGAAAATTTAAAATATTTGAAACGTTAATGCCGGAAGATAAGAGAACATGACGAAAAAGGGGAAATGAGGAAGAAGGAAAAGCAACAGAACGAAAAGCAGCAGAAAGAGTAAATGGCGGCATAAACGACATAATGGCTTAAACATTACAACACGTTACGATTAACACGAATCTCAGCGTAAACGTGATGATAATATAAATCAGCATTAGCCGTAGTAGCAGTAGCAGCAGCAATAGTAGATTGGCATTTTATAATATTGGCTAAGCAATAGACAGACAGGGCAATGCAGGACATCTTTTGCTAGGTTAAAGTGTGTCTGTATTCGTTACATTTAGAAGACATTGACTCCTGTCGGCGATGGCGTTGTCATTGTCGTCGTTGTCGTTTAAGCATAAACCAAGTCAAAATAGCAAATCATTAAAGTATCAAATGAGTGGTAATAAATGAGCACAGGTACAGGTATTTCAAGAGAAGCGTATTTTTCTTAAATGACAACTAAAATTTGAAATCTATACACACACATTTAAAGACCCCCTTTATTCGTTCCATTTATGGCACAATAGAGAAACAATGAAAAGTAATAAACAATTTCGCTTTTGTGACTGGTTTATTATTGTTTTATTTCATTTCATTTCATTTCTTTTTATTTAACTTTACTTTGGTTTTTACTTTTTAATGCCTCCAGCAATACGAACATTGAGGCCAATTTCTATTTCTATTTCAGTTTCAATTTAATATCTATCCGTTGACTGCTTGCTTTGCTTATAGCGACTTTTATTGTTTTTCCGTTTATATTGTTTTGTTTTCTGTTGCTTTTTCTTGTTTTTAGCCAACTTAGTAGACGTGATTTAAATTAAAATTTTACAAATTCTATACGAATTAATTTCATTTTCTTTTTTGCAACACTCTCTGGGGTCATTGATACACTTTAAATTTATTTTAATTATCTAAGCACGGAGGCATCAATGAAAAGTTCTCGTTGACTTAATATTTAAAGCAGATGATTACCGTCAGGTAAGAGTTATTTCAGCTTAACTCATAACTTTTTTTTTTTTTTTTATGAAACCAGCACTCAGGGGATGGCCCCTACTCATGCAGTGCATTGTGCAGGTTTTTTTTTAGGAAAGGTGGAAAGGGGGAAGATGCGAACGGCAAGGAAACGAGTTGGATTAACTACGTTTCTAGGCGACAAGATGTCCTTGTTTACTTTTTCGAATTGGTTCTACTCCTCCTTATGAGCCATTCTTATGATTGTTTCTGCTATACGCTTTGGAGGGGTCAGCAAACTTTTTGGTTGGTTTATTAGGAGGGAGATTTAAGACTCTTAGGGTCATTATTACAACTTGGATTTTTGAGAAACTTTTTCATTGCAATTTTATTTACTCTCAGAGTTTTTTCCAGAAATCTGTTGAGAGGAAGTCGCCGAAGAAATATTTTTCAGATTTCGTTTTCTTGGAGATGGTTGAACCGTGGCCTTACGACTAGTAAGCCAACACACTACCTACTAGACTATGGCGACTACGATATACAAACATACATACATATATTGATTAATGATATCTGTGACAAAGAAATAAGTCCAGAAATTTCGTACATTTGATACATAAACCAATACTGGAATGTACTTGAGGACTGGCACAAAGGTGAAATCAACTGCAGGATCGTAAATTGAAGTTCTTGGTAATCTCCTAATCTAATATTTTTTTAAGCATGTCAATGAAAATCTTTTGAGACATACTCAGGTAGAACTATTCACTGAGTTTACCTTCGTGTTTTGTTGGCTTTCTTTAAAAGTGTAATCCATTGTGAAAGTGGCGAAGGAATGCAGACCAAGGTGAAAATCTCTGATATAATGGATTTTATATTCGATGTAAAAATTAAACGAAAGCTTAGCATAATAAGAAATATCACAGTAACCTTTTCGAGTTTTAATTAAGGAATTGCCGCATTTTGGACGTATCCCCTGTAACGTGTTATATAACTTGTTCGCTTTTATATTGGATTTTATTCTTTTCTAGACTCCACTGTACTCTACTTTTCTTGACTGTGCTTTATTCTACGTATTCCATTATATTTCTCAAAATCAGGTTTTTCTTTGCTCAGGTTCACTATCAATTGGCTTTTTTGCAAACAAAATTCAAGTGAATACAGAAGGTTAGGCGATCCTAATAATTAGTAAGGGTAGAGAATCAGTTGAATTCAAAGAGATTATTAGGCTACTATTGCTTTGCTTTCATTTCTTAGGCTTATGATTATGGTTTCTGTCTTTAAGTGGCAGATTTTGGAATATAACATTGTCTAAATATTGGTCTCGCTTGGTCTGGATGAACTTAATCAGAAATTTTAAATTTTCTATAACTGTAGCCCATAGGTTCGGTTAGAAGGAAGAGGTCCCATTTAGGCCAGCATTCCATCTCATTGCACTACTACAATTAATTCTGCCCGTGGGTCAACTATTCCCTAAAAAAAACCATGTAGCCCATACGTTCGGTTAGAAGGAAGAGTTCCCATTTAGGCCAGCATTCCAGCTCATTGCAATACTACAATTAATTCTACCCGTGGGTCAACTATTCCCTAGAGAAAACCATGTCGAGCCCAAAATAAATCTTGCTATTGCAGCAACCTTCATATTAGAGAGCACGGTCAACGATGTCAGAAAGTCTCTTCATGGCAAAAGCAGGGCGCTGATACAAGAGGTGAAAGACACAGCTTCAGCAGAAATCATTAGTCGGAATGGTGTGTCTTTCGATATGCTTACCAAAAGGACAGTGACATTTAAGAATTGCCATTGTGCGATCGATGGCCACATGATTTAAGGATAGAAGTGAGTCAATTCTTTTATTATCCATACGTGTTCAGAAGAGTCTTGAAATATTGCACGTACCTTCCAGCTGCTAACGAGATTGAATGTGTGGCGCATAAATTAGGCTAAATTTTATAGATGGCACGGGCTATGTTGGCTTACACCTGGGAATTAAGAACGCCTTACAAGAAAAGGACTAATGGCATCAAATCTCATGATCTCGTTGGCCATCTTATCAAAGTGAGATGATCATGCCTTCAAATTGTCCTTGCAGAATATCCAATGTGAAATGAGTTGTGTTTCACGTAGTGCCGTCCTATTATTAAATTAGCGCGCACCGTGGACTGTGATGACCTGAATCACATCGTTTTCAAAGAAATATTGTTTGACTTAGCAAGTTCGGCAATTTAGTTGTTTCACGCATCCATTCATCCAGAAGTGGGCCTCATTGCTGAACATGATTTTTCAATGAAAATTATGATCAGTTGCCACAGCTTCAAAGAACATTTTGCGAACTCACACCGTTGTCCGGTTTGGCACAACTGACTGAATAAATTACAACCAATTTGACAAATGTAAATGAAAAGTTTCTCAAAATTTTGTCGTTCGGAGTCGACTTTAAACTGTAGGTCCGGCCACTCATATATAACAATACCACACACAACATAAGTGGTATAAGAATCTAGGATGTAATCCTGACTGAAGGGTTGTAATAACCTATTATGTATGAAAGTATGCAATTTGACTGATATGACTTCAATCAGATGGTCGTTATTAATTGTCAAAGTTTGGAAGTCAGTTGATCCGATATTTTCACATTCAATAGGTGTTGTAATTGCGACAAATCTTTTCTTATTATTTATTGAGTTTATAAGAGAAAATTTTGCTGAGAATCAGTTTCTTATTGTTTGGGGTACATTTTCTAAGTATTTTTCGCTTTTCTGCAGTCATAGTCTTCAACAGAGGATGTTCATTTTAAATGCGTTTTCTTTTGTCACAAAGAAAAAGTAAAAAAAAACGAGAGATTTGCTTACATTTCAATAACACAAGTTTCTTTTTGTTCGTTTTATTTATTGAAATCATAAATTTTCTTCAAATAAAATTTCTGCAAATGAAAATCCTTAAGGATTTCAATAAATAAATGACCTTCACTCCTTAACAGCAGCAGTTTTTCAAATACTTCTGCTCCATTTGTTCATATTTTTTTTTTATTTTTTTGATTTCATTTTCTATTAATTTATGAGATGATATTTATAACATTCCCCGCCCATATTATTGTTAAACGTCAAATATTGACAATTTTCAAACGAAAATTTTTTTGTTTCGTATAACAAAAGAGGAAATGATGGCAGTAACCAATCATTCATAACGCTTGAAAATGACAGATGCATCATCATCATCATCAGCATCAGTATAACTGTAAACTAAAGTTTGGAGAGTACTCCTGCTATTTCCACGTTTTCCATCGAAAACTAAATCATCTTGAAGCCATTTGGCTGTGCACGTTTGTGTGTGTGTGTATGTGTTTCTTCTTCCATTGCATGTGCATTGAAATTGTTGAACTATTCGTAGTTTTTGAAAATGAAAATGACAACCGAGTATTGTTATTACAAAATACAAAAGGAAAATAGACAAAATATTGAAGTATCATCCATCTATGATACAACCACTATGCAATCTATTCATTCATTTATTCAATCATTCATTCATTTGTTCAAACATAAATTCATTCATTCATTCATTCACTCATCCATCTATTAACGCATTCACACATTTATGTGTTTCATTAACCCATTGTACAGAACGTGCAAACTGGAAATCTGAAATTGAAGATCTGCTTAGAAGTGGTTAAGAAAACTTCAAAAGTCAAATATATTTTGAATGGTTTGTTATTCTCTTTTTCTTATTCTTCCTTTCTTTGTTTTTTTCTTCCTTTACTAAAAGAGAAAAAATAAGTGCGAGTATCTTCAATCATTTGCAATACGTGCACTTCTCTGTGTCGTGATAAATGTTTCGTTTTGACGTTTTAGTTCTTATTGTTTAAAAACCAAAGGGTTACCATTCATTCCTCAATGTAGAATGAAAGGAAATTGCATTGATGAATGAATGATTGAATACTACGGGTACATTTTCTAAACACAACTACTGTTGGCCGCTAAGAGTGTGGTTTACGTTAATATTTGATTTCGAATTGAAAGGTATGCCGATAGACTGGCAACGTTTCCATATTTTGTAGTCGTCGTAGTCTGGTAAGTAGTGTGTTGGTTTATTAGATGTGAGGCCACGGTTCAAACCCCTGGTCAGACATCTTCGACAAAACGAAATATAAACAAATATTTCTTCAGCGAAATATTTCTTTCTCAGAAATCTGTCCTTCGGAGTCGATTTAAACTCATTCTTTTATAAAATCTTCTGAAAGATAATCTCTCAAGAAATATTTTTTCAATTTTTACTTTGTTGAAAATGTCTGAGCTGGGGTTTGAACCGTGAACTCACGTCTAATAAGCTAACAACACACTACTTACTAGACTACGGTTTGTGAGTAATCAATTATATTTGTCATGCAAACAATCAGACAATCACAAACACCCAGAGTCGCTGGTGGGAATCGAACCCACGGCCACGGCCTCTGGAAGTTTAGCCCACTACAAACTAAACCATGATTCGCCCATGTGACAGAGGAACAGAGAAACGACTTCCAATTTTCTCGTTTCAATTAATAGTCCATAACACCTCTTTAAATAGTTCCTATAACTGATGCCGCCGAGACCGAACATTTACACGGGTCAGATGCCGAACGGAAAAACTAACCAGCGAGTATGTTTCCATAGAAACACGTGTGCCTGGGATTTACATAATCGCCGTTCAAGACTGTAGGTTTAGAGTATTGAATTCCATTTTATACTGTTTCGCTAATAAAAGAGAGAGAAAGAGAGCAAAAAGAGCCGATGAGCTGTTGCGACAAAGACAGATTCGTCCACGCGTATTTTCCTGTGATAGTAAGGAGCAGGATTTTTTAATGGGCAAGATGTCCGCCTGAATAGACCGTGTTATTGAAGACAATGAGCGGATTGTTCGAATTCCATTTTGAACGTGAATGGATAGGTTAGTTTAGGTTAGGTTAAAGGACGTGTACATGTCAATTGTGACAAGTACAGTACCCGTTGGTCAAATTGACCCATTGTACAACGTCCTAGCCTCTCACACCACTCGTGTTGTGTGCGTTAATTTTATATATGAGTGGCGAGACCTACAGTTTAAAGTCGACTGCGAACGACAGATTTTTTGAGAATCTTTTCATGGCAATTTTTACTCTCAGAGTTTTTGCCAGAAACCTGCTGAAAGGAAGTCGCCGAAGAAATATTTTCATATTTTCGTTTTGATGTCTGACCTGGGATTTGAACTCGGGCCTTTCGTCTAATAAGCCAACACACTACCTACTAGACTACGGCGACTTCTAACGTGAATGAATATCTATCCACAAAATGTTCCCAAAGTTAAGTTCGAGAGTGATTGTAAAAAGTAGCCCGTCTAGAAGTTACCGTGGGTCTTAGCATAACCGTGTGTCCTTGCGTTAGACATTCAAAAGTTTCACTCAAAAATGTTAGTAGTCATCGACGTCATATATGACCTGCGCTGTTGACTGTGATAACGTCGCCAATCTAAAACCTACACCAACTAGTGACTTTGCAAACGGACTTTTGACTTTTGTGAAGGATGAATTGGATGTTCTTGAATCTCATTTCGATTGATATCGTCCCAAGTTCGTTAATTTTGTTTTTTAATGTAGCCATTCATCCAGAAATGGACCACATTGCTGAACACAATTTTTCAATGAAAATTAGGAACAATTGCCAACTGTTCCAGAGACCATTCAGCAAACAGACGACGTTGTCAGGTTTGGCACAACAGACTAAATAAATTACAATTAATTTGACAGATGTGGCTTCAACAAGATGGTCGTTATCGACTCTCAAAGTTCGGAAGTTTATATTCTTAAAGGTGTTTTGCTTGCATAAGTACGTTGATATCCTCGACGAATCTTTTTATGATTCTTTCTGTCACTTACATATGACATGGCATATAATGGCCATAGTAGCGGTGTTCCAACAGAACTGTGGGAAACTTCCACCTTACTGATGGATGACTCCAAAGCTTTATTGAGTTTGTAATAAAAAATTTTGCTGAGAAGCAGTTTCTTACTGTTTGGGGTACATTTTAAAAGTATTTTTCTCACTGCGCTGCATAGCACTATTGCCAGCTGAAACAAGTCGCTTGGATGTACATGTAACAGATATTTGAGTCCCAGAAGAGGATAAACGCATTGCAAACATGATCCTCTGTATTTAGTTCTACTCTTCTTATTTAATATATCATTTGATTTCTTTTCTTGAAATATTCTTCTTATTTCGAAGAATTTTTTTAAAAAATCTAATCTTAAGAGAATTTCTAAAATTAAATATTAAAATACCGCCGTTGCTTTGTTTCTTAAAAAAAACTTAACAAAGTTTAACACTTAACCTAATTCGACAAACGTACATATTGTGATTTTTTCATTTTTTTTAAGTAGAACTTCTTGTTTTATTTATTAAATAAATAAGTTTTATTTAATTATACAAAAAGCTTCATTTTACCACGGTTTTTTTTTTCCTTTCTCCAACGGTAAGAAGAGCAACTCAAGAAAAAAAAATAAATAATAAAGTTATGGACAGAAGGGGAAAATCTCACATAGAGTTTTAGTTAATGAGATTGCACTTTTGAGAATTTCTGTATTCTTTCCTCTTAATTTTATTTTTAGTTATTGTTGTAGTGTTTTAGCGATATCAAGGATTTTTCTTAACTCTCGCTATTCTACTGACGTTTTCGTACATTTTTTTTTCAAGCATTCACACAGAAGCATTGTGCAACAACACCTTTTTTTATATTTTCACACACACACTAATACCATATACCATGTATATATGTATATATTGTATAAATATGTACATAGTCGTACATATTTTATTTATTTACTTTTAACACAAATATTTCACCAAGGAAAAAAAAAATAAGTAAAAGATTTATACACAGTGCCATTGAGAATGATTTAAAAAAGACCTTTTAGTGATTGAAGTGTTGGCAATTGAAAATATTTTAATTTTCATATGATTTTTTATTTAAAACTAAAATTGTTATTGAAGCGTGGCCTTACGTCTAATAAGCCAACACACGACGACTAAAATAATTTCAGATTAATTCAGAAAAATGTAGCTGAAGTAATTTTTAAAAGCATTGTGTATGCTCGATAAAGAAGAATTTTTACGGCAATCTCTGTAATCTTCATATTGGAACATGCGGTTAAACTGCGCAGAGTGGATTACTTTTTCTAGTAAAAAATTTGGTTTCCTGCTAGATTTTGTAAACTTTCCTAGTTCTGTTGGAAAGCCACCTATTTTTTTTTATCAAAGATAGCTTAAAATCCTTTCACGATCGATTTTCCATTCTACGATTATGTTCAATGATAACACTGTGCTAGTTGGAAAAAGTGACAAGCGGGGCACCTGGCGCGTTAACCTAATTCGGGTACGCTGAATCCAGTGGTGCTAACCGTTTTTTTAGGTTAGCTCTTGTTTTCGAAATATACCGTTATTTTGGAAATGGAGGAGGTTGCACAACAAATATTTGCGTAACTCAAAAACGGTTTATTTATTATAATAAACCTGGCGGGTTAACCTAATTCGGGTACGCTGAATCCAGTGGTGCTAACCGTTTTTTTAGGTTAGCTCTTGTTTTCGAAATATACCGTTATTTCGAAAATGGAGGAGGTTGCACAACATATATTCGCGTAACTCAAAAACGGTTTAGTTTATTGAATAAACTAAAAAACCGAAATTCCGCAATGAAATTTTCTTTAAGTATGGTTAAACTTCTTCCAATATGCGCAGTCGTTGTAGAAACATATTTTTTTTTTTTGACCAAAAAAAAATAGTTTTTTTTTAGCAAAATTTCGAAAATTTTGTTTTTTAAAAAGGCATAAAAAATTTGAAAACGAAGCTGTGCTTCTTTTTATTTTTATTTATTGATTTTTGTTGTTGACGATTTCTGTCAACCTACCTGTTCCAAGTATAACAATAGAATACCAGGCAAAAATATCTAAATATTTTGATATTTTCTGGTTGCATTGATGTTGGGTGCATAGTGTGTAGTCGTGTTTACAGCGTATTGCAGAAATGAGTTGTGTAGTGTGTACCTAGCATTAAAATTATTCATCGATTCATCCAAAAGTAGCTTGAAAGCAGTTTTGCTACATGTCACTAATTTAAAAAGTCCTATTCCGATAGCACTAATCACAAATACTAAAGAGACATACGCATCAATGAAAAAAATAATAGAGTTAATTAAATATGAAGACCACAAGTGGAGAATATGCGCAGATTTAAAAGTGGTGGCTCTTTTAAGAGGCAAGCAATTGGGCTATACTAAAAATATGTGCTTCATGTGCTTATGGAATACGCGTTTCCATGGCGACCAGTACAATACACGGGATTGGGCTATACGTGAGGAAAGCAGATTGCATAGAAATAATATTATTGAATTACCACTTGTGCCGATAGAAAAGATTTTGCTTCCTCCACTCCACATCAAACTGGATATTTTCAAAAATTTTATAAAAGCATTGAACCCAGATGGAATTGCTTTTATAAGTTTTTAAGTTTTTATATTAGAAGTTTTTATATTAGATTTATATTTCATATCATAATGTTTTTATTTTACAGGACTTCTTAATGGACCGGACATTCGTCGTCTAATGAAGGACCAACAATTTGAACTTGCATTGAATGATATGGAGCTATTGAGATGGAATTATGTGAAATTAGTAATAGAAAATGTATTAGGAAATCATCGGTCTGAAAATTGGCGAATTTTAATTGGAAATATGCTAACCGCATTTAAAAACTTAAACGTCAGAATGTCATTGAAAATACATTTTTGCATTATCATGCAGAAAAATTTAATGAACAATCACCAGACGAGTCTGATGAACATGGCGAGAGATTTTACCAAGTAACAGCCAGACTCGAACATTGGTATAGTGGCAAACAACTTGATTCGCTATTGGGGGATATTTGTTGAAATCTGCAGGAGGAAGAAGAATAAATTTGTAAATAAAAACTTAAACTTTAATTAACAACAAAAATAAATGTTTTAATTCTTGAAGTTTCGCGAATATATGTTGTGCAACCTCCTCCATTTTCGAAATAACGGTATATTTTGAAAACAAGAGCTAACCTAAAAAAACGGTTAGCACCACTGGATTCAGCGTACCCGAATTAGGTTAACCCGCCAGGTGCCCCGCTTGCCACAAAAAAAGATTGTCAATTCTAGCACAGTGTAACGAGTGTTGGGTAGCTATAATAATCACTGTAGTTCATATTATCGGTGATGGTGATCGACAGCAATTCAACAGCATATTGGCATTGTGAAGTGAGGTTATATTAGATTCTTAGCGCCCAAAAACAACCCTATCGCCAGCATCACACGTTTGAGAATTGTCAAGCGATATTACTTCGCGACCGACATTTTTATTAGTCGGTATTTATACCATGAGCTATCTTACCGTAATTTCTATGCAAATTCCTTCTGATATATTTAGTTCCCATGGCCTAGGTAGATAGGTAGGTAGATATGTTGGAGTGGTAGCTTTGATGCCAAAAGCTTACTTGAGTATGTATAGCTGCACGTTGTGACGTCACAGGTGAACCCAGTCCATGTACTAACCAAGTTCCACCAAACTAGGGAAGAAGTTGGTCAGCGCAAGGGCTACACATTAAAAGCTCGACTGGCCTACTTAAATTAACTTCTCCAATGCATTCCAGTTATTCTTCTACAATAGCATCATTGCTTCCATTACATTGTCTACCATCAAGACCTGGCCGATTACAAACAAAATTTCCATTCAAAGTTCAACAAAACTCTTTGATCAGTGATGGCTGTAGACAAGAAAAGGTTCTAAGCTAGATAGTCTCTGGACAGTGTGGCTGATTTGAAGTCTATGAACGTTGTAAGGCTACACTGTATAAAAGAAGCTGTGGATGCTGTAAACGTGATTCGGTTTTATGTTTTCGTTTTGCATTTGAATCAGAAACAGTTTTTGGCTCGTACCATATGATATTCCAGGAAAGCTACCTTCCTGGATGTGGTAATCTGAAGACAACATGTTACGCAGTTTTGTCTTCATATGAACATTAAAGACATGTTTGCGTCCAAGGTGACATAACTGCTGTAACTAGCACGTCCTGAACTGTTTTAATTCATTGCTCAATATGTGGCATCAGGTTGTAAGTATACTGACCATAATTTTCCCCTTCTTTGTTGCAATTTTCACCGAGGTCTTCTTTCTTCGATGTCCACAATGGTAGTCCAAACAACAGAATCTTATAAAACTTTATCTCACAAAGCGATCTTGTAGCATAAAGTGCATTATCAATTACGCCTCGCTACTGCTGTGTATTTACACACTAAATCCTTAGAGAGTTAAAAGTAAAACAAAAGCAAAAGCAGAAACAGAAGCAAAAAAGTGGAATTCTACACCTGTTTTGTCGTCTTGTTTGTTTAAAGTAAACAAAAATGTTAAAACACTTGTAAAGTTCTAGTTTAACATGATTGTGTGTGAGTTTCTAGGCATGTGTACGAGTATGTAAACATGTGTGTGTATGTGTGAGAACAAGTGTTTCTGTTGATATTGTTCTGGCCGGCATACAAGATATGCATAGCAATTCTTAATGCAGTTACATGTGCATAAACAACAACAGAAAGCCGAGAAAATTCCTTTTTATAAACGGAAAGGAACAAAAAAGACCCACATTTAACCCTCCAGCCCAACAATTTCCCTAAGGCAGTTCAAAGAGAAGGTTCAAAACGGAGAAATGGAAAGTGTGAAAAACATTGAGGTGGTGATATGGCACAAAACAGAACAAAAAAAAAAAAAGGAAAACACAAGAAACCCAGTACGGTATGGAATAAAATTCTGTTGGTTTTTCTTCTTAGCGTTGTTGTTGCTTTGTAACCACATGTTTAGCTAAAGCGTTTTGTACTTTTTTTTTATTTGTTTCTTTTACATTGCTTTTCTACTTTGGTTTTGGAGTAAAATTCCGTGCTTCATTGTTGTTATGCTTGCAGCATGTGTTTTTCTAGGTATTGAGGTAGTTTGCTTCATACTTTTTTCTTGTTTTTTGCTTTTTAGAGTAGAATACTTGCGAATACCCTGTGGTAAGTGGACAACAATAATAGCCAAAGAAAACAACAACCATATTTAACGCTTAAGAAAGCCTTTTAACAAATTGAAATGAGATTAACAGCAACAACAACACCACGGAGAAACCAACAATACAAATAAACGGTGGTGCTTCTAAAGAAATTTAAGAAATTATTTCAAATGTTTTTTTGGCTCTTCTTTTTTCTCCTTTTGAATTCTACTACTACTTTCGAGTTGCGGCTTTACATCTTTTTAAAAAATTTTCATGTTGCGATTTTCATTAACCCAGTTTAACGTTTGTCTGTCTCTAACAAGTGGAAGCCTAAAAAATCCATAAAGCGGGCCATGCGAGTTAGATTTTGTTAATAGAGGAGACGTAGACGAACGGTGCCATAAGTACAATTGGTGATTAAGGAAACAGCATTACTTAGGGCATTACATACACATACAAAGTTGGTCATTACAACCTTTCAGTCAGGATTAAGACCTACATACATTCTCACACTACTTATGTTGTGTTTGTTAATTTTATACATGAATGGAGGAGGGACCTTCAGTTTAAACTCTGTTCTGAACGACAGAGTTTTGTGAGAAACTTTTCGTAGGAATTTTATTTACTCTCAGAGTTTTCGCCAGATAACTGCTGCGAAGAAGTCAGCGAAGAATTATTTTTTCATATTTCATTTTGTTGGATAATAATCCATCACATTACCTTTTAGACTACGTCGCCTACTGAAACATTTTACGTTATGAAAAGACACGAAGATGCTCTTTACTGTCTGACCTCAGGGTTTCTCACACCACTGATGTTGTGTGTATTCATTTTATACAGCGGCAGGACCTACAGTTTAAAGTCGACTCCGAATGGCAGATTTGTGAAACACTTTTTACGGCTTATTTATTTATCTCAGAGCTTTTGCCGGAAGTCTTCTGAGAGGAAGTCATCGATGTCTGACCTGAGGTTTGAACCTTGGTCTCACATCTAATAAGCCAACACTAAATTACAGCGACTTCGGACATTATTTCGTTAAAAATTAGACATTCTTGTAAAGCAAGACTAATCCACATCAATTGGTAAGAGCTCACTAACAGTACCTATTTGCCCTTTAGTTCGAACATGGCATCAGTTGTGTTTAAGAAAAAGTCGAGTCAATGTAATTGAGGTTTTAAATAGTATTTACACAATATCTACCAGCATCTGATAGGTACCTAGGGGTGATAGCTTTGATTACCAAAGCTTACTTGAACACCCATAGCGGCCCGATGTTGCGCCACAAGTAAGTGCAGTCCCTGTACTGACCAGTATCCACTAACTGCTGGACTTCTCTAAATGAGAAGGCGAGACAATTTAAAATTGTTATGCGAGCAAGTAAAGAAAACATTTCTGTAATGATGCTAGCTAAAGCATGCATCGAGCTACCAACCATGGCCATTCATAGTGTCCGCTTTCTATTTCTATCCTCAAAACTTAGAAAGTTGACGAGGCTATAAAAAATAGGGAACCTATTTGCGATACAACGTGGCAGATGTAGCTGTTCTGTATCATAAAATAATAAAATTTGTAATTGGGAGTGATTACTACTCACCTTCGCTGGTATTCACGACTTTTACAGACTTTCTCTTTTTGTCCAGTGAAGGCTGTAAACAAGGAAAGTTACTTAGGTAGATAGTCTCTGGACAGCTTGGGTGAAATGAAGTCTATGAACGTTGTAAGGCTACACTGTTTCAACAGAGTGCGCAGATGGTTTTGCATTTGAATCAGGAATAGCTTTTGACCCTTTCCATATCATATATTACAAGGAAGCTGTGGTATCATCATCGTATCAGTATCGATTGATATTATATATCACCCTATTGAATTGTATAGTATGCTCTACAATACAGCTTTCTGACAATTGATTTCTTACCATGTCATACACTGAAACCAATATTTTTAGAACCAAGAGGGATTAGCGCTGTTAAATAGGTGGACTTGGATAAAATAAATATGATTAGAATTAATAACGGATAAAATAAATAATGAAGGGTTTTACATGCATTTCAATTGCCCGCTTAACATTTAATTGAAAGCAAAACTTTCAATATTTCAGTACCACAAAAAGAAAAAAATTTCAATGCATTTCATTTAAAGTCCTTTTTCTTTCTTTTATTTACTCTCCAACAAATCAGTAAAATATGTTGTACTTCTCTGATGAAAATATTTTCCCCTCTTTTTTTTAATAAATAATGAATTCCGAGGAAAAAATTCAAGTAATTAAAGAAATTGTTATTTTGCCACAACAGCAACCGACACTTAACTTAACTGTTAAGTTTTCCCTTCACTCTTTGCCCCTATAGTTTATAGTTTACTTTACTACTTTGTATATAAATTTTTACAATTTTTCAATATACATATTTATTTTTTAATTTTTATTTTTTAGCTCTCTTGTATTGCGAAGCGTATTTCAGTAGCGAGAACTTTCTCTTCAAATACAATCAATTAAAAAGAGACAAGACAGTTTGTGTCATTAAACACGATTGTATGATGCCCTAGATAGTACAACATACTTAAGGGATAATTTACTTGCTTATTTACTTAACGGATCATTGCCATTCATTAGTTAAGATTACAAACTAGCTTCTCACACCACTCACTCATATTGTGTGTGTTAATTTTATACATGAATGGCGAGACCTACAGTTTAATGTCGATTCCAAACAATAGATTTGAGATACTTCTCATAGAAATTTAATTTTATTCTCAGAATTTTTGCCAAAAGACTGCTGAGAGAATGTCACTGAAGAAATATTTTCTGATATTTCGTTTCGTTCGCGATGTCTGAGCCAGGGGTTTTCATCTAATAAGCCAACACACTACCTACTAGACTATGGCGAGTAAAATTTATTTGCTTTAAAATTTAATGACAAATGAATCCTTTAGGATACGCATTGGATATACATATGTACTTACTTATTCGCTATAGAAACAAAAAGGCATTGCAAACATTATAGGCAGTTATCCAGTGGCATTAGTACCACCAATGCTATTTACGCGTTAGTGTTAGAGAGCTACAGTTTTCCTCGAATCCTTTGGTTGTTGTTCAAATTTTGTGCGAATTAAATCTAAATCTAGGACGGTACAAAATGTTATGAAAAACTATGAAACTTTGATGCGGGGATCTGCGGAAGTCGGCAAAGAGGACGACCTTGTATCCGTTGGAAGGACCAAGTCGAGGAAGCCCTGTCATCGAATGGTGTGACCAACTGGCGTAGGCGCGCAAGAAGCAAAGGCGCCCTGGAAGGATGTGTTGCGACAGGCCGAAATCCGAAATTAATCGGGTTGTTAATGGCCAATTAAGTAAGTAAGTATAAACTGATCCAACTATGTTTCCTCGAATTTAAACTGAAGATTCAAATGCAAATGTGGTATACCCAGTTTAATACCAATATTTAGCATAAACCAAACGAAGGCATTTCTAATTAACGCTTTAATTGTTTATGTCGAGTATGATCGTCAAAGCGAAACTACATTTTTTTACATAATGTCGAGTATACTCGCCTTGAAGAAAAAAATCGCATTCGTATTATAATTCAACGACTCTGTTGTAATTTTTTCCTGAGAAAGGTACATATTTAAAAAAATTTTTTTTTTTACATTCATTAATAGAAATAAATAATTCTCGGGAAGCACTATTAGAAATTGGTAACAATTTATTTTTTAAAAATATATACATAACATAACATGATTGGTCGTTACAACCGTTCAGTCGGGATTAAGATCTAGTTCCTCACACCACTTACGTTGTGTGTGTTAATTTTATATATTAGTAGAGAGACCTACATTTTAAGGTCGATTCCGAGCGGCAGATTTTTGAGAAACTTTCCATTGCAATTTTCTGTCTACTCTCAGAGATTTTGCTAGAAGGCTGTTTAGAGGATGACCCCGTAGAAATATTTTTTTTGTTAGTGAAGTCTGTCCTGGGTTTTGAACCGAGGCCTCATGTCTAATAAGCCAACAAACTACTTACTAATAAACTTTGGCGACATTCCAACACTTAACATTTGATTTTAACCATAACCATTTACAAGCATATACATAATACTTTGTTAATGTCGAGTATACTCGTCTTCGCTGGAAAATAATTAAGTAGGCAGAAACAGATTCTTGAAACCACATTAAACAGGGATGAAAAATTTTATCGTGCTATGAAGAAGAAAAATTGACATTTTGATTACAATCTGATCAAACTGACGGGTATACCCGTTTATCGATAAAATATTTTTTAGATCCTTACAATGTAATTAATAACAGCCGTAAGAGTTTTGTTGAAATGTTACAAATTTTAAGTTGAATGTTAATATGTATGTATAAACTAAAGTGATGTAGGGTATGAATACTCTATTAATGAGTAACTTAGCAGTTGATTTACAAGTGATGTGCTTCAGTTCTCAGAATAAATAATTAAAGGTCTTGATATTAAAAAATAAAATTTCAAAAAAACAGAAAATCTGTAAAGATTAATAGTTAAGCAAACAGATTCTTGTGTAAACAGGGGGCCATGAACTGTTTAAAAAAATAAATATTTAAAGTATCACAATATTACAGCATTTCATATAAAATGTTATCTTTTGATGTTTTATTTGTTTATTTACTCGTATTTATTGTTTGTTTTTAATGTTTAAATGTAAGTTTACTTTTTGTTGTTTTTTTGTTTTTATTATCCGAGAATCCCTAAAGAATCCGCAAATATGTAATTCGTAATTGTTATTGTACAGTTGTCCACACACTCACCCACACAAACACATTGGCATGTTTAAGCATAGAATAAAACCTCTTTATATGCTTTATACACTAAAACCGGAAAATGTGTTCATTTCCGGTGTCATTGTCATCCATTTTATTCCATGAACATTCGTTAGTTGTTTTTTTTTCTGCCATTGTATTTGTGCTGCCATGAATGTATGCATGTGTGAATGTATGCATGTGTGCATGTATGCATGTGTTTTTTGTAAAAAATTTATGTAAAAAGAGTTTAAAAAAATTGACTCTCATATAAACGACAGAGTAAACAAACAAACACTAAAACTCATCTCACATATATACACACATGCAAGGGTAGTATTCATTTTTGTTCGCTTTTTATGTTTTTTTTTTTGTAAATACATATATTCCAACAACAACAATGTCATCTGTTTTTTCGTTTGTGGAGTAACAAATATAAATAAATAGATTCTCTAGACTCTCTTTTAAGAGCAAACATGCACTCGGTTACCACTACTTGCACACACATACATAACTTTGTGTGTGTGTGTGTAAAAAAACGTTATAAATATTATTGCTTAAAAGGAGGATATATTGTACAATAAAGAAAGGAAATAATTTAAATTGTTATAAATATGGTGCATATGAGAATGTAATGAACAATTTTACATCCTACCTGCTACATTATTTAGAGCAGCATAATGTCATCGTAAATGATTATCAAATTTTTGTAGATCCTGGTCCGCCAATATAGTGAATTTTTAAGTTAGTTTAATGTAACCGATTTTTGATTTCCAAAAAATCAATTCATTCAATATATTGTATGTTCTGTATGCGTCATGTCCTATAAACATTATTGCCAATTTAAAGTTTTTTCATGGCTGATATCGGCAACCCAAGTTTTAGTAAAACAGGATATAAATTATCGTTCTACTTTCCACTTAATATCCCTTAATTTCTTGAAAACATTTGACAAATTACGTCACGATGCAAAGGCTTTAAAGCAAACACTAGTGACATAGTCATAGGCTTTATCGTTAGCTGTCGTATATTGGGACAACTTTTATCGGTGGCAAAAGACTCTCCAGTATAATTTTTTCCCAATCGTTGCGAAGGTAGCAAGTTGGTGTTTGTCCAAATTGTTCATTGAACTCATATAAATGATGAACAACATTCCAACGCGTTTTTGTTGAATACATTATATATAGAGGAAGCATTTTCTAGGCGTGTACAAAAAGAAAACAAATTTAACAAAAATAAGCAAACAACACAAACAGACAACAACAAAATACACACATTTTACGGTAAACAGAGATTACAAAAACAAATATAGGAATGATAGGAATTTACGAGAAGGGAACTAAAATATCGGGTCCGCCATCTAACGTTTCTTTTTAACTAGTGCTTATTTCGTGAATGGTAACACTTAGCTCATGTCTGATTTAACAGATAATTAGTTTTATCCTTCCGCTGAACGGGTTGTGTATTCGCGTTTTCGCTTCGCTGCGATCGACTTACAGAAGATTTTTTGGCAAAAAAATCATATTTTCAGATGAAGCTCATTTTGATCTTGGCGGGTATGTAAACAAGCAAAATTGTTGCATTTGGGGCACAGAAAATTCGCACGCATACATTGAAAAGCCGACGCACCCAAAACGAGTCACTATTTGGTGCGGATTTTGATCCAGAGGCATAATTGAGCCATTTTTCTTCGAAAATGAGCAAGGAGTAGCCGTTACAGTCAATGTCGATCGTTATCGGGCCATGTTGAACGAATTCTTGTTCCCAAAAATTGAAGAGGAGGATATTGGCAACATTTAGTTTCAACAGGACGGCGCTATGTGCCACACAGCCGAAGCTACACTCGATGTTTTGCGCCTTGTTTTTGAAGATCGCATTATCAGCCGCAGAGCTGATGTCGTTTGGCCATCTCGGAGCTGCGATTTGACACCGTTGGACTATTATTTGTGGGGTGCCGTCAAAGATAAGTGTTAGCCGACAAGCCAGAGACAATTGACGCTTTAAAGGAAATGAAATACAGCTGCACACAATCGATAATGTGCTTAAAAATTGGACCGATCGTGTAGGCTACACTGCATGGCCAGCCGAGGCAGCCATTTGAATGAAATTATTTTCCATTATTAACCGGAAGGATTGTACTTTCAAATAAAAAAAAAGAAATTTGAGAAAATATTCAGTAGTTTTTTTTAAAGCATTTTCAAAAAAAAAAAAGTTATTTGGCGGACCGTTTACAATAACAACGATTACATAAAAAGATCGTGAAGTTACTAAACAAAAAATAAAGGAGTATAAATAGGCCAGCCAGTCAGTCATGAATACTTAGTTAGTACTGCGATGTAAAATCTTTTGAACAAATTTCTTCTGTGTATTTTTAAGGTATGGTGGCCAAATGTTATCGCAGAAGATAATATAAGATTAGTTGAAGATAATATAAGATTAAGAAAATGGAGTTAGATAATCTACACAATGCGAAAAGTCCATAGGAAGGTTTGTCAATTGACGAGGCATTAAAACCATCATGAAAACCGAAAGAAATATTGCACTAAGACAAAGTAGAGGCGATCATTGTACAGGAAAGTTGATGAATTGTGGCAGTTGGAGAAAAGGTTTTATAAATGCCATAGGTCTTAGGAGAAAATTGTAGTCGCCGTAGTCTAATTGGTAGTATGTTGGCTTATTTGACATAAGGCCACTGTTCAAACCACAGGTCAGACATCGCTAACAAAATGAAATACGAAAAAAATATTTCTTCAGCGATTTTCTCTCAGCAGATTTCTAGCAAAAAATTCTGAAAATAATTAAAATTGAAATGTTTCTCAAGTAATCTGTTGTTTTTAGTTACTTTCTTCTAATAATTGTTAATAGATTAGTAGAATACTTGTGTATATTTCTTTAATTTTTAGTTAGAGATGAACTTTTTCTCACTGATTTGTAAATATTGTACTTAGCCCTAAAGTATCTTTCAATTCACGTCATGAATCTATTGGAATGTCTCCAATAACACGATTAATGCATCTGTACTGATATATTCCTTTGGTTATGTAAATATTTTATATTGTTTTAATCATTTGATTGTACATAGGAGCACTGAATGCGCACTGAACGAAATTCATTGTAAGTTTTTGGATTGATTTTTAATATTGGATTACTGGACTGCCCTTATATCATATGCCGACTTAAGTCCTGAAAATTTTTTAATTCAGTACCATGTATTGAGTTTTAAAGAATACTTTTTCACGGTGTGTTAGTTTACCCTATTTATACGTATTTTAATAAAAAACAAAAATTAACAAAAAATTTTAAAACAACAACAAACAATATTGTATACAAAAATTTACAATGTACTTTTAATTTCCTGTGAAACAATATTTATTGTTGTGTGTGTTTTGTTCTCTGAATTTAAGTACGAATTCATTTTTTTTTCTTGGCTATCAATAGTAGGGGTATAGAGAGTAAAACACATCTCTCAGAAAATTCCAGAAGTACCAACTAATTGTTCTGCGTAACTTTATCTGCGAGTGAGTAAAAGAAAATGGTACCGTCAAGGGGGAGAACAAAGTAGAAAAACAACTTTTATAGTGTGAGTCGATAAGCTGGTGAGTTTTTGAAATTTTCGTCTTTTAATTGGAAGGGCAACACTTCCTTTTTCATCAGTGAGTTGACTCCTTTGTCAGTCTCAAGATCAAGCATAGGATCACTCTTGCAAAAAAGTTCTATTAAGGTCTCAAGCAGAAATCTCTCTCATACGACGAAACTTCTACTCTACTAGTCGCTCATCCTGCCTGTTCTTCCTAACGGCGCAAAAGCCTGGACGCTACTAAGCCCCGAGGCAGCAGTCTTAAGATTAATCGAGAGAACAGTCCTATGTAACATCTTCGGTCTAGTTTGAGTAGGCGATGATTTACGCATCCGATCTAATAATGAAATGACATGGACATTGTGCAACGAATAAAAACCCAGCAGCTGCAATGTCTCGGCCATGTTGTTCGAATGGAAAAGTCTGTTCCGGCGAGATGTCTAGTTGATACTGGATTTAGTGGAAGTCGGAAGTTTATGTTAGAAAGATCAGATTAAGGAAACACATGTTAACGATTGATGTGATCAACCGGAGAGGTCATCCAAGAGGCAATGGCAAAGCACGTGTTACAACAGGTCGAAATTCGATAAACGGGTTGTTAATGGCCAATTAAGGAGAAAAAAAATAGTTGACTCCTGTAAACTTTTGAATACCTGCGTTTTTCAGTTTGTGTTTGATCAGACTACTGCGCGATTTGTGGAGAACATGAGAAAATAATGAATTTCATGCTAAAGAGACAAAATTTTTTGAATTGCTTCTTTATTCACCTTGTTGTCTGGAACCTCAGTACTATTTCTCCTTTTCAAGCCTGAAGAAATGGCTCAGCGGATATGAAATCATCTCACTGAAGCATCTCCTTTGATAACATCAAAAAAACTTATTCTTTAAAAAGGATAAACAAATCATAGATACTTAAGTGGTGACAGCATTCCGTTCTTCTTTGCCGAAAAAACTTTAAACCGTAAAGTGTATAGATAGTCAGAAGACTTTAAGTATTTTAAATGGTTTCTATCACATCCATGCTTCTGGTTTTAAGTAACGGTGCGTACGAAGCAGAGTTTTATGTAAAACAATCTTGTAGGTATTGTGTTGGCTTATTAGACACGAGGCCGTAGTATAAACCACAACTCAGACATGTCGCCTAAAAAGTTTATGTAAGGAAGTGCTTTTACAGGCCGTAATTTGATAGGACTGAAATCCCCGCAATCTTGTAGGTAATGTGTTGGTTTATTAGACACGAGGCCATAGTATAAACCACAACTCAGACATGTCGCCTAAAAAGTTTATGTAAGGAAGTGCTTTTACAGGCCGTAATTTGATAGGACTGAAGTCCCCGCAATCTTGTAGATAATGTGTTGGCTTATTAGACACGAGGCCGTAGTATAAACTACAGCTCAGACATGTTGCCCAAAACGAAAAATTTAAAAATATTTCTACGGCGTTATCCTCTCAATAGTCTTCTGTCAAAAACTCTGGGTGTAAATGAAATTGATTGGAAAAATTTCTTAAAAAGTCGTCTATAAGCTGAAGGCTAAAATTAACGCACACAACATGGGCGATGTGAAAAGCTAGGTTGTAATCCTTACTAAAGATTTGTAACAACTAACAAAGTAAGTAAATAAGCATTGTTAGCCAACCTGAGTAAGTTATAATGTAGCGATCACTGACAGTGTGAGCTTCACAGTGTTATTATTGCCTTTATCCTAGTCAGGGATCATTTTCCGTTCTGCCTTTCACGCCTACTATCCCAAGAATTAGCAAATCGGTTGTATACGATCCATGCATTGGTTTTAGATTTTCTCTTGAAATAATGTAAGTGGCTAAATGGCTTTCAATTCCTGGTGGAAATGGAGCGCCCTAATGAAAACTTTATTTCAACTTTTGTCCAGCCATTGTGTATTTCGCCATAACAATTATTGCGCACTAAAAGCGATTTTATTTTAAATGTTAAAATATAGTCCGGTTGATAAAAAAAATACAACAACAACAATGTGACAATAATTTAAGTGGTCACTTGACTTGATTATTGTTTTAAAATTATTCAACTTTTTATTTTAATTTACATTTGTTTTTTTGCTTTTTTTCGTTATGCATTGTTCGTTTTGTTTTATTAGTTGACCTACATATGAAGGCATAGAAGCATTAAATATAGGAAATAGAATCTGTAAAGAATAATAATTATTCGTTTGCCATTTAAAAGATGAAATACCAACACACATACTGAATTTTTTAAATTGAATTGAAAATTAAAACCTTTGAAGCACAAACATTCCAATAAAATTATAAAAGTAAACATTTAACACTCTTACCATAATTGAATCGGTTGAACTCTTGCATGAAATACAATTTTATTGTATTACTGGGGTTTCTTATTTTTAATTTTAATTTCCTTTTTTGAATTTTTCCTTTAAATTCCCTCTGGTGTTGTAAATTCTATTAAAACATGTGCCATTATTTGGACAACATATAAACTCATGTTTTGTCGCCAAAAATTGTAGCAAATATTGTATGTATGTATGTGTTTAATTTATGCGGGGTTCTCCTCTGTTCCAATGTAAAAATTCCCTTTCCTCAGCCACAGTCGCTCGTGGTAGTAAATACATTGGAATTTTTTTTATATATTTTTAACCAAATATTGCCAACAGGAACGTTTAACAAGAATTTGTTAAAACTATTTGTTCCGTTTACATACAGACAACTAAAATATTAACCTTCCAAATTTTATAGCACCAAAAAACACAAAAAAAAACAGAGAAACTATAAAAAAACCGAAGAATAAAAAACCAAGAGGCACTAACCCCCTTACATTCGAGGTATGGTATGTAATTGCAGCAATGGAAATACAATGAAAATAATATCGAAAAAGAACAAGAAAAACTAAAGAGAAAACAGAGAGAAAGAGCGAAAGAGAGAGAGAGAAAAACTAATGTCATTGCTCATAATTAAAAGCCGTACTTGCAATTTTTCAATAACAGCCATAAATCAAGCATATGGATACCTATGGGGAATGGCTATAAATTACAACAACTACACACAACAAATACATTCTTACCTTCCTCCATGCCAAAGCTATATTGGGGATATGTGACTGGGATATTGCTTTTATTTCTATGGTGGCAAATTTAAAATGGGTTGGAGGGGGCTATAAGTGTGGACAAATGTTTTTCAATAATAAATAAATAAAAAAAAAACAAAACACAACATGTTAAATATTAAAGAAAACACAGTGAAAATTACAAAATTTTTTTTTTCATTTACCTTACCACTTACATTATATTTTCAACAGTCTTCCGTTCAGTTTCGTTATAACGTACATAAAAGGTTATTTGTTAAATATAAACTGGTATTTTAAATAAATAAACTATGTTTATAATGATAGGGTTACCAACATAAATATTAATTCAAAATTACTAAGATATGAGCAACACAAGATTTATATCTGGGAGAATACATTTTTGAAACAAGACAAAGAAATAATAAATAAATCGTGGAAATACTTTGCGACTTTAAACGATCAAAAGGAATTATAAAAGAACTTTCTTGAAGTCGCCGTAGTCTAGTAGGTAGTGTGTTGGCTTATTAGACGAAAGGCCCGAGTTCAAATTCCAGGTCAGACATCAAAACGAATATATGAAAATATTTCTTCGGCGACTTCCTCTCAGAAGATTTCTGGCAAAAACTCTAAAATGTAAAAATTGCCATGAAAAGTTTCTCAAAAATCTTTCGTTCGGAGTCGACTTTAAACTGTAGGTCCCGCCCCTCATGTATAAAATTAACGCACACAACACGAGTGGTGTGAGAAGCTAGGACGTTGTACAATGGGTCAATTCGACCTCCGGGTTCTGTACTTGACACAGTTGACAAGTACACGTCCTCTAACCTAACCTTGGATAGACAGGAGAAAAATTTTAAATTTTTCCTCATATTTATTTGTTCATCTACGTAACTATGTATTCTCTTTTCCTACAAATAATATCTTTCAGTTGTAACAGATGTGCTTATTAGTCCTCCTTGGTAAAGCGAGTGAACTAGTCTTTAACTACTCAGTTACCGACGTTGCAGGAAACGAATATTGTGTGTTGCTTTTGCCCTGCTGCTGTTTACATACATACATACATAATACATAATCAGTCTTTACAACCCATCAGTCAGGATTACGATTTAGCTTCTCGCACCACTTATGTTGTGTGTGTTAATTTTATACATGACGAGGGGCTTACAGAAACTTTTTTGAGAAACTTTACATTACAATTTTGTTTAGTCTCAGAGTTTTAGCCATTAATCTGCTGAGAGGAAGTCGCCGAAGTAATAATTTTTTCATATTTCCTGGGATTTGAACCGTGGCCTCAGGTCAAGCCAACAGGGTGCCTAGTAGACTACGACGACTAGTGCTATTTACTAAACTAACTCTTATCCATAGTATGATGATTCCAAAAGTACATTAGTGCTGTTACTACCAGACATTAAGTGAAAGGTGCTCAGAAACGAAAGAGTGTGAGTATCTCAACACTAGGTATCCCGATATGTTCCTGCAATTCAGTATATGGTATTGGTGGATCAGGTGTGATCTATCTTTCTCAAGATTTCAGTATACAAATAAAGTGTCAATTTAGATGTCATTTATTAAATCTGCTTTACCAAATCGTCGTCGAAGGAAATAGCATTCAACATACATACATAATTGGTCATTACAACCCTTCAGTCAGGATTATTGACAACACTTTATGTTGTGTGTGTTAATTTTATACATAAGTGGCGGGACCTACAGTTTAAAGTCGACTCCGAACGACAGATTTTTTGAGAAATTTTTAGATAAAATAATAATAATTTAAAGTCGCCGTAGTCTAGTAGGTAGTGTGTTGGCTTATTAGACGTAAAGCCAGGGTTCGAGCCCCAGGCCAGACATCAAAACAAAATACAAAAAGTATTTCTTCGGCGATTTCCTCTCAGCAGATTTCTGCAAAAACTCTGAGAGTAAATAAAATTGCCATGAAAAGTTTCTCAAAAAATCTGTCGTTCGGATTCGACTTTAAACTGTAGGTCCCGCCACTTATGTATGAAATTAACACACACAACATAAGTGGTGTGAGAAACTAGGTCAATAATCCTGACTGAAGGGTTGTAATGACCAATTATGTTATGTAATAATAATAAAATAATAAAATTGTTTTATCAAAATGGGTGTTCTGTTGGGGCAACGTAACGCACTCTTACCTCACTTTGCGATCGAGTCCACTGGTTCAGTAAATGGTCTACCAATACCCGTATGTACGAAACGCAAGATCTACTGCGAACATCGTTGTGGTCTGCGATCAATCAAATTCGTTCTGCCTTTAGCATACAACTGCTTGGCTTATGTTGCGTTGAGTCTAAGTCCTGTAACCGTAAAAATTTCAACTGACCCAGGAACTGATAGTAAACGATAATAAACAACAACGTTTGTTTTTCATCGAAAAATCATTTTTAGCGGTGATGCCCATTTCCGGATTAATGGATACGATCAGACACAAAATTATCGAATTTGGAACGATACCAGTTCACATGATAACCTATGCGCTAGAGTCATGGAGAATTTGACATTTCGGATAAGCTCCAGCCAGAGAAGACGTGTTGAACATTTGAACGCTGTTTATTCCACACAGAATTCAAAGGAAAAAGAATTTCATTGATATCTCATACACATACATATTGTTACGAAAATGGAAATGGTGTTATTAAAATAATAAGCAAAAGCTCCAAAAGCAACACAATGGACTTGATCACACATAAAATGATAAACAAAAGCTCCAAAAACAAAACAATGCAGTTGTTCACGTGATCAACGAATAAGTAAAAATATAGCAACAAAAACAACAGGCTTGTTTACAAGATCGATGAATAAACAAAAATATAGCAACAACGTCCGTGTATAAAAAAATATAGCGGAAAGACAAATAAACAAAACAACAACAATTCTGCCTGGATGAAAGTAAACAAGGTACACGAACAACAATGATGACGAGATGTTTACATTTTTGGATTGTTCCCGAAAGTCGTCATCATCCTTCAAGGGCATTCATCACACTGTTGATCCAGTGATATAAAAGGCAAGATAAAGCGAGCAACGAGGATTCAGTTAGCATCCAGTCAGCATCCAGTCAGTCGTGTATGAAGACACGTGATTCTCGGAGATCGAGTTAAGTTAGTCGTGTGACGACGTCGCGTTGAATTGAGTTAGAATTCAGTAAGTGATGTGTGAAGACACGAGATCGAGTCATAATTCAGTCAGACTTGTGTGCAGACAAGTTGCGTGAAGAAAACAGTTGTAGCAGAGAAATTTCACGAATAAGCACATATTTTGAAAGTTATCATTGTATACGTGGAATAAGTTCGAACAGTGGCACAAAAGTTGTGCAGATAATAAAGAATTGACTTAAAATTAAACACATATTTATTTTTATTTTATTTGCAGTCTACGAGCTCATATTTTTAACGTTTTTAAAAGGTAAAAACGTAACAATATATACATAATTGGTCATTACAACCCTTCAGTCAGGATTACAGTTTTTAGAAAAACGTTTCATAGCACTTTTATTTACTCTCAGGGTTTTTGCCAGAGGAAGTCGCTGAAGATGCGTGGCCTCACTTCTAATAAGCCAGCAAATTATCTACTAGACTTTGGCGACAACAATATCTCATATACACTTCGTTTTATTTAAATTTAAAGATGTGAAACGCTTAATGAAACCCCCTTTACAAACAAGGTTATTTTTTGGTATTAATGCACTTTCCCTACAAGAACAGTGACAGTCATTTGAGTGGTCATTTGACTGTCACTATTGTAGGAAATATCCATCAACGCGTAGAACAAAGTTTCTATCAGTTTCTTAAGGCAAATGGACAAAACTGATGGAAACATTTGTGTACATGTGATTTTTCATCTCCCTTGCACTTATGAATTCTACCGAATTTAAAACATATATTTGAGCTGCTCACTCTTTTGTTGTTTACCAATCAAGGATGATAGAAATGTTAGTCAGGGTTGACTAATCAGGCTTGATGGATATATCCATCACTGTTAACAAATAATAATTGATGTAAAAATCCGTCACTGTTGATCATTCATACTTGATGTATATATCCGTCACTGTTGACTAGTCACACCTGATGAATATATCCGTCAAATCTGACCGGTATAACTTTTATAATAAAACTCGATTTTTATATTATTTTTATTATAAAATGTATTAGTTTTAATTTTTTATTTATTACATTAAGATTGATTTTTTAAATATTTTTTTTGTTTCATTCTATGATGGCTCCTTTCTACGGCTTTTCTAATGCTTTTTTCAAAGTCTAAGGACCCTTGCAAATTGAAAACTTCTGAAATTTGTAGAAGATATATATTTATATAGTATATTTGCTGATACATAAATAATATGTATTTTTCATAATTTATATATAAAAATATGGACATACCTTAGCAAGCGCTTGTTTCCCCCACCTTCCTTCCCAATTATATTTTTATAGCAGGTCATCAGTTAGTACTGCACGAATGACACTGCTGACATCCTCAGACGTGCTTTTCAATTTATGGAAATACGTAATCTGTAAAGAAATATGATTATTAAATTTTTTAAAGAAGAAATAATTTGACTTTATTACCATTGCTTGGTAAAACTCTGGAGATTCTAACTTCTGCTCTACCTCTTCCACCGCTTCGATTGATTTCAGCGGGAGCATGCTGGCTACTAATTTTCTACACTTGTTCAATTTTTATTTTTTCACTTTTCACTGAATTATTTGCATTATTTTGAATAAAACTTTTATATTTTTTTACATTGGACTCAAATGTCCTTTAATTTTATTGTTTAATTGTTATTGTTCTCTCAAGTCTATTTCTTGTTTTTTATTATTTTCAATTTAATTTTTCACTTTAATCTTTTAATTTTTGTTTAGTTTTAAAATTTTCACGTTCGTCTTTTCACTTTTCGCAGAAATAATTATTTTGTAACGACAGAATATACAACACTGTAACACAAACTACACAGTGACAGTCATTTTACCTGTCATATGTCTGACATTTGTGATGGAAATAACCATTTTAATAAAATATTAATCAAAATGCAGTTGTTTCACTCTTGCATATGCACTCTTTACCAGTTTACAAATTATTCTAACAATGACAACAACAACAATTTTTAACGGCAGAAAATGCATCTCTCTACAACAGTGACGGTCATTTTACCAGTCATTTGACTGTCATTATTGATGAAAACATTCATAACATTTTTTTTCCAACAATTTTATAAAAAAAATGCAAATGTGTTAGTAATAATAATTTTTCATGTGTTAGTTTCAGTCATTCATTTCTTGTAGGGTTGGCAACCCCCTATGTAAACATCTTTTTCACTAAATTTCGTTTTATTAGTTTTAAATTTTTTTCTCCAGTTTATTCACCCATTAATGCAACAAACTAACCCTGAAATTTTAACTTCTGGCTTATTTACACGATATTTTACAAAAAAAAAAAAATATTCAACGAAAACTGAAACTCATAATATTTTATGTTTGATTTATATTGACCATAAAAAATAAAAGGCAAAAGGCAAAAGAAAAAAAGGAAAATTGAAAAAGAAGATAAACAATATCATTAAAACGAGACAAGTATGCTCCTTAAGGACTAGTGCCCGTGCAATATTATGTTTCATTGAAATGAAAGCAAAACGTTGTAAATATTTTGTCAAATAGACTACAATGATTATAAAAAATTACATTTTATGACAGGAGAAATTCATTTGAATTTCGTCCGGTGTATGGTAAAAACAAACAAGTATGAATGGTTTCAAAAGCATACACTTTTTAGTTTCTGAAATGAATTTTGAAGATTTTTTTTATTAGGTTTAGAAGCTTTGTTTCATTTTATGAACCATAGAGTTTTGTTTTAAGCCACTACTTGTGGTGTTTGTTAAAATACTTTCCTATTTTTATAACCCAACTAGAGTTTTTGTTTGTGACAAATCATGTCATATTGATAGCACAGCCATAATCGAATACATAAACTGCCCCTTTTTTTCCTCGTTGATTTTTGTTATAAGTTGGGCTTTTATTTTTATGCTGGTCATATAGTTTTTAATGCGTATGCTTTCTATAATTTAAAACTACATACTCGATATACAATAACAGTGGAGTGTTTTTATATTTTGTTGTAGAATGTTTAGCACTAAAAAGGAATTTTTATTAGAGACTGTTGTAGTTACAGAAGCAGAAGCAGGACTTTTGTCAATACTGATTTTCTCAGCTATGCAGCATGTCCATAAGTTGGACTAGTCCATGTGGTTTCTATCTATCTTCTTGGTATTATTTCTTTGCTTCAGTTTTACTGGTTTCTAGTTTCATTAATCAAGTTTTTCTAGCTGATTAGTCCATGGTAAAAGATCCTGTGATGATAGCAAAAATGTCCAATTCCCTACACTTTCTAAGAGTTCTAGGCTTTGATGTTCGTTGTAAGTTTGATTTGCTCTGGGGTCAGAGAGTTCGGAAGTGCTCATAACGCAATATCCAATGAAAAATCCAATACTTGGAGTTTAAGTAGACTTTTCGTGAGCCCTCTATAGCCTTGAGCAGATTCGGCGGTTTTTGTCCATATTCCAAGCTGCACATCGATTCTGAAAGAATACCAACGCTTACAGCTCCATTTAAAGTAAAGATCTGAATGAAAATCCTTTCTAAAGGGAACGGTCATGCCGAACTTTCTTGAGATCAATATTTCCCACAGAACCGAGTTCGCTCAAAACCTTGGCGTGACTAATATTTGGTCGAAACCACTGTCCAGTCACTCAGAGAAGCTCACGAATTTTAGCCGTCAAGCATTCACAGAAAAGGTCACGCAGAAGGAGCCATAAAATTATCTCCAGCGCTAACGTAAGTGTGGTACGCAATGTACCATTAATACAAACAGATTTATCTCTGGTTGAAGTAAGTTGTCCCATTAACGAATTCCTACCATTCAAGGCAGCCATAAGTTAAGCTAAGTCTGATCACTTTTCAGTCGATAAAAGTTTTATATGCCGATGAGACTGTAGGTTAACAGAATGAAGCTACTTTCTGGTCTTGGACAGAGAATCCCTAATTAATACGTAGTGATTCGATTTTATTTCTATTTATTTTCAATGCAAACCATTGTGCATCTTACTATATAGCAAGTAGGTTTGTTAGAATGTGGTACCTTGTAGGCATAATTCCTTTGCTGGATATTAAGCCTTTGGATAGTACCACATCAGACATACATTTGAGTAATTGGGGGCGATAGTACCTAACTTTGTAGAACCATAATGCGGTTGCTCAGGATGTTTTCACGTAAGACACGACTTATAAAATTTTTATATAAAGTCCTGATCATTTGAAATAATTTCGTAGGCGCACCTTTATGTTCAAAATCATTGAATACTACAAATAGTGCTGAGACTGTATGGGTGGTTAAAAAGGATGTTCTGAAGTAAAGACGTATCTTAAAGTCGATAAAATTGTTGTAGAGACTGTCTTATTTTTATGATTTGAATTGTGATTGCTTTGTTCACAAAGTTGACCCCCTATTTTTAAGATGAAGGTTTTCAGGCGAACGTTTACGAAAGTAGTCATCATAGTCTAGTACGTAGTGTGCTGGCTTATTAGACGTAGGGCGGTTCAAACTACAGGTCAGACATATCCAACTAAACGAAATATTTCTTTGGTGAATTCTTCTCGGCTGATTTCTATCAAACGCTCTGAGAGTAAATAAAATTACCATCACAAGTTTGTTAATAAATGTTGCCTGTTTGAAATGTTTGAAGTCGACTTTAAACTTTAGGTCCTGCCACTCATTTATGGAATTAACATACACGAAATTGGTGGTGTGAGAAGCTAGGTCGTAATACTGACTGAATGATTAAAATGCCCAATTATTTATGTATGTCTATGAAAATAACTCAAAAATATTTGAGTAATTGAGTGTTCCTTCATACAAATAGACGTTCGTCTGAATTAGACGATTAATTATTAGTATTAAAAATATTTCAAATTATTATTGAAAACTTTAGCAATTATTCACTGTACAGTAGGGTCTCTTTACACTTCGTTACAACCCAACTGCATTAAACTTCTTTCCACTGGCACTGCATTTGAAAGGTTTTGTTTTATTTGCACATAAAATTCACATTTTCAGTTTTGTTGATTTCATTTTGTTTCTCATTTTGATTGAAATCATCAGCAGCTATAAATCATAGTATTTTTATGATTTATAAAAATTGGCCACAGATTGAGCATTTTTTTCTTGTCCTGGGCTATTGGATTTTTATGTCACCAATTAAAAAAACTTGGAAAAAAAATCATAAAAAAATAGAGAAAAAATTTTCTATGAAAAGAATTGTTGTAGTGAAGTGAACAAATGACAAACTTGTCAATGGCGAATTATGTTTTATGTAGGAATTATTGTTGAGCGAATTGTCGTTGTTGTTGTGTTTGTTATGTCAAAATTTTTTTTCCCTTATCATTGTTTAAACATTCAATAGTGTCAAATTGTAATGATTAATAATGAGTTAATTGTCGGAAGAAAAGTTAAAAAAAATAAAAAATAAAAACAATGAAATAATGCCCGTGTAAAATATACAATAAATTATGATTGTGAAGAGACAGAAGAGAGAAGAGAAACAAATTGGTGTTAATTTGTCTGTAATTATAGAAGGTATTGTATTATGTTATATTTATAGTGAGGCTAATTATGAAACTGAGATATATACATATATATATACGTCAGATACATACATATGTACATGTCTGATATAATTTAAAAATATTTACGGAAAATTTAAAATTTTTTTTGTTGAAGGAATTGTGAGTTTAATTCCAATCCTACAGTACAATCTGTTACAGAACACTTTGCTGCTGTTTGTTATTATTTTACAATTAAAACAATAAAAAGACTAATAAAATATTAATAATTCTAGATTAGAAACATGGTGAACTAAGCTAAAATCTATATTAAGTTTAATCCACATATGTTACAAGTATACATATAGCATCCAATTTTGCTCATTGAAGGGTAGGACCCATTCTCAAGAACTGGCATTGCCTGTTATTCTTAGGATCTGTGTTGTTTTAAGATTTAATGACGACACTTGGAGAACTCCCAGGGGTAAGCGAATAAGTCAACGTACCCCATGCAATCGGTCAAATTCAGCCTGACTCGCTCTAGCCTGAGAAGACATTTGAAAGCTGTTATATTCCACACAGGATGGCATCAATAGGGCTTTAAAGCGAATAAAGAATTTCATTGATATCTCTTACACATACATAATTGGTCATTACAACCCTACAGTCAGGATTACGACCTAGCTTCTTACACCACTCATGTTGTGTGCGTTAATTTTTATACATGAGTGGCGGGACCTACAGTTTAAAGTCGACTCCGGACGACAGATTTTTGATAAACTTTTCATGGCAATTTTCTTTACTCTTAGACTTTTTTGCTCGAAATCTGATGAGAGGAAGTCGCCGAAGAAATATTTTTTTACATATTTTCGTTACGTTGACTGAGCTGGGGTTTGAACCATGGTCTTATGTCTAATAAGCCGAAACACTGTCTGCTAGACTACTGAACTTATAACACAGTCTGTCTTATTTCAATTTAAAAATCCTATTCTGTTATAAAATTCAGTAGTATATTATCTCCAACGAACGTAATGAATCGATTTACGCTTGAGCAACGTGGGGATATATTGGGCCAATGAGGAACAGCACATTGATGTCGATTTTGGGAAAAAAAATCATTTTTTCGGATTAAGTTCAAGTTCAGTTTGGTGGGTACGTTAATAAGCAGAATTGCCGTATTTGGAGCTCAAAACACCCACACGTGGTCTTACAGAAGCTAATGCATCCATTACGAGTTGCTGCATTGTGCGGCTTGTGGAGCGGAGCGCATATTTTTTGCAAATGAGGATGGCGCAACCATTAGGATTAATGGTGACCCCTATTGCACCCTGATAACCGATTTTTTTGTACCCGTTCTTCATGGTATTGATGTGAACGGGGTTTGGTTTCAACAGGATGGTGCAACTTGCCACACATCTCATGCCACAATCGATTTAATGCGTCATACGTTTGATGACCGTTTAATTAGCCGAAAAGGTGATGTTAATTGGCCGCCAAGAAATTGCGATTTCATACTATTGTACAATTTTCTGTGGGGCGCCGTTGAAGAAGAGTGTTGTGCCGACAAACCAGAGACAATTGAGCATTTGAAAGCTAACATTCGTGATGCTATTGCAACTCGATAAATTGTACGAAAATTGGGAAAGGAAATAAATAAACAGGAATTATCTGAATAGTGTCTATATTTCGATTAGGTGTGTTGCCTTATTAGACACGAGACCGTGGTACAAACACCAGTTCAGACATCTCCAACATAACATGTGAAAAAATATTTCTATCGGCGGCTTCCTCTCAGTAGTCTTCTGGTAAGAACAGTGAGAGTAAATTAAAATAGTCATGAAAAGGTTTCTTAAAAATCTATCGTTCGGAGTCGACTTTAAGTATTAGGTCTCCCCACTCATGAATAAAATTAACACAGACAGCATGGATGGTGTGATAAACTAGGTTGAAATACTGAGTAAAGGATTGCATATGACCAATTAAGTAATTAAGTAAGTGGCTGCCTGTATACTACTTCATACTACAGTCCCAATTGTTTTATCATAAGCTTAAACTTCATATCAAATTTAAATCTTCCAAAGAAACAACGTTTCAGTTAGTAACTTTTTTTTATCAAATATTTTAAACAAATTGTTATAATGTGCTCGTGTATGTAATAAACGCTATTATTTATAATGTTTTCCGATCTAAACAAAGTATTTTGTAACTTTTAAATTTCTCTCGATATAAAGCGAAATTTTGTTGCGTGTTACAAAATTGTTTGCCGACTTGTCAACAATCGAACAAATTATCAGGCAACATGCACAAAACGCTGTGCTTGTGTTGGCAATAGAAATTAATTAAAACGAAATGAAATATAACAGGTAATCGTCAAATCAAACGCTATAATATTTAATTTTATTAAAATGTTACAAAGGCGACGGGCTTAATGCCGCAATTTATTTAATTTCTTGTGATTTTCAAAGCACAAAACAAAATCTAAGATTAATAAGAGAAATACGCTTTAATCTGCTTAAATGTCTGAATGAAGAAGGCATGAGTGAAATGGCATGAATGCAAAGAAATTGAAATTGAATGGAGTTGAGTAGAATGGAGCGGTGAATGTTGGGTAATCATTTAATCTTTCAGCAGTTTGGTAATAAAACAACCAGAGAGATGATAAAAACAAATTTTATACACCTTCTTCTACTCTAGTACACCTTCAGATGCTGATTACATAGCAACACAATAAACGGCTCTAAAGATGGCCACATGAAAAAAAAAAATGTTAACTACAGGCATAAAATCTACTTAAAAATCTTTCACTATACCATCATACTTCCTTCGGAAAGCAGATACATACTGCTAAAGATTTGTATGATAAAACCAGTTGGAATACAAAATGAAATCAAATATTTCCTTTGAATAACAAAATTTTTGTTGTTTTTCAACATTTTTATGAATTCATTACTTTATTTCGATTTTTTTTTTACTCAATCATCATCATATTCTTAACGTTCCATTTCTTCGAAAATTCTTGCGTTTGATTTTGACAATGTTTTTTGGAGTGTTCAACAACAAGTTGTAGCAAAAACATGCAACGTAATATTATCGTCATGCTACTTTAGCACACAAATCGCCTTTAAATGTATAGAAAAATGTCTTCAGTTTTCAACATAACCATTTTATGGCTTTTATTAATGGTAAAGCATAGGGTTTTCATTTAAAACAGAAGATGGGGAAGGAATTTGGTAAGCTTGATACCCACTATACAGTCAGTATGTATACAAGATTATTATTTAATTTGTAATTCGTATACAATTTTTAAAGAAATTTAATACTGGGGTAGGGAAGGGGTTGATGGTTTGAATTCATAGGCAAATTGCGGTATGCAATGTTGGGCAGTTCACTTGCTTGAAGAAGAAAGAAATACTAGATGAATCTCGGTGAGAGGCTTAACCCTTTGATAGAATTTTCGAGCATCATTCCTACATCTGCACAACTCGATATCCTCACACTCTTGTCTTTCCTGTCCTCTTCTTCTTGCGTCTGAAAAGGCGTTTCTCCTCCTTTTTCCTCTCTCTGTAGTTCTCGACGATGGCTCGCATAGCGGCGGCCTAAAACGTTTGCTTATATTCGTCGTTTTTCGCTGCAGTTGCCTAGCGACACTCCTTATCGTACCATTGATGTCGTTGGGGTAAGCGTTCGAAACCAAGGACTGTTTTCGCAGTAGTGCGTAATGGCCACAGTCGACCAATGTCGTTGAGATTAAATGGGGATCGATGGAGGTTATCTGAGAGTTGAGCGGATAATGCCGTAGCTGTTCATTGTGATCGCATCTTGTTGATGTCCAGCTTTCGCAATGTACTATATTGCACAAACTTATAAGCGCTAATACACAATCTTGGCTGAGACAAGGTCGGTATTTGGAACTCTGAATGTACTCACATCTAGTACATTGCAGACATGCCTTCCGTCAATCACAATATGATCAATCTGGTTGGATAATGATCGAGTTTCGCGCCGCGGCGAAATCCTTCGGTCTCATACCATTGGAGGTAGTGCTCGTATGGAGGCTGAACTGACCGACAGTGGGACCAAAGATACCTTCACCCCGGATCTTGGCATTAAAATCTCTGAGAACGATTTTGGGGTCATGAAACGGGCACTTATCGTATACGTCCTCGAGATTGACATAGAAGACATCCACTTGAATTCAACAAGGCAAGGATCGTTCTGACGATCGCCATGTTGACTACAATCAGAATCTTTACCTTGTACATATGTATACGAAATTAGCTTTTTAATTAGAAACTTTCATTTCCAAAGATTTCATGGTTTACCCTACAAAAAAAGAAAAAAAAAATACAAAAAGAGCTTGAAATGGCAATAAGCCACAGAAATAAATACATTGCCACACTGTTAATACTGAAGCAATAATACAACAACAAGAAACTGCAAATGTTTTAAAAGTGTTTGCACAATAAAGCAACAAAAATGTTTATTTCTTTCAAAACAACAATAGCAACAAAAACTACAATGATAATATAAATAAAATACGCAATAAGAAAAACAAACACATATAACACTCTGTTGTCGCCTCTATTATCCTCTTTAGAAAGAAAAAAAAGTAAAAGAAAAACGTTTTCATTCCTTTTCACAAAAGCATTTAAAGGTAACCAGAGGATTATTTCTGCCATAGGGAATTTTGCAATGGAAGGAGGTATAAAAAATCAATTGAATATCGTTATTCACATTGTGTCGAGTCTAAAGTAAGCAACTGGAGGGAAGGTGATCTTTGTATTGGCCCTGGCGTATTGGTATTGTATTCTTAGGGGTAAAATTACTTGTGTCGTGATATCTAGAGAATCTTACTGTAATTTTTCTATTACAATTGGGTAGTGATTAAAAAGTGATCCTGAGGTAATCGATCGGCTTTTAATTGATTGGTCGACTAGATCACCGTGCATTTTTTAACATTAAAATTATCGGATACAAAACATGAATCCTTTTCGCTGCTGTGTTTCGAGTTACACAATTTGTTCAGCAGCATGTAAAGCATTCTTACCTTTTCTGTCAGGTTCTTCATAAAGCGCTTCCTATTATTATATTTAAATAAATCAAAGTGTGTGTGAGATGTTATTGAAATTTTGTTTTTTTTAAGACCTTTTTAAAGACCCATTATGTGTGGCATATAACAATTTTCCGTGACTTTGGCGTATAAGTCATGTTGAATTTGATCGATCGTAAGAGCTACTTTGGCATTGAGGAACGCTGTAGTTTATTCGAATATACTTGGGTCTTAAGAAAATTGCTCGTGCATAATATCCAATGTGGCATGAGCTGTGTTGCAGATGCGGCCATCCTGTTGCACACCGCATGTTGTTGTTGTTCCGATTGTTCAATTGCATTATATTGATAATCATCGACGCACAGTGATAACCGTTGACAGTGATGGCCTGTCCAATGTCATTCTCAAAGAAATATGAACAGATGACGCCACCAGCCCAAAATCCACACCAAACAGTGACTTATTCGGAATGAACTGGGTGCTTTTTAATCTCATGTGAATTGGTATCGTTCCAAATTCGACACGTATCCATTTATAGGGAAATGGGGCTCATCGATGAAATTATGGTCAGTTGCCAACTGATCATACTATGCACACATATCGTTATCTATGGTCTACCATGATCGATCATGGCAAAAAAAGCTGAATAAATGATAATTAATTTGACAGATGTGGCTTCACCAAGATGGCCATTATTATTATTCGTCAAAGTTTGGAAATCCCTGTTGGAATACCCAATATACATATTAAGATTATGCAAAAATATGACATTAATATTTAAAATTTTTACTCCTTTTTACTTTGCACTGAATTGTATGATTTTAAGTCAGGTGTGGTGCTAATCAACTGCTGCCATGTTCGAACTAAAGAGGAAATACATAGGCACGTATATATCAGTCTCAGGATTGCCAGTGAGCTCTTACCGATTTGAGTGACTGGGTTTTGCTTTGAAAGAACGTCTAACTTTTAACGAAGAAATTCCCGAAGTCGCCGTAGTATAATAGTAAGTAGTTTGTTGACTTTTTAGACCTGAAGTCAGGCATCTCCACCAAAACGGCGACTTCCTCTCAGCAGATTTCTGGCAAAAACTCTGAGAGTAAATAAAAATTGCCTTGAAAAGCTTTTCAAAACGCTGTCGTTCGGAGTCGACTTTAAACTGTCACTTATGGATAAAATTGATACACCCAACATAAGTGGTGTGAGAAGCTAGGTCGTAATCCAGACAAAAGGATTGTAATGACCAGTTCTGTAGGTATGTGCGTAGTATAATTTTAAAATAACTTCTTCCAATAAAGTGAAGCATAAAATGTCATCTTTAAAACGAGCTGTATTGCTGTCTCATAAAATTTTACAAACATGACAACCAACTCGAACTTTTCAGACAGCATTACGTGAGAAACATCTGTGGTGCTGTAGGATTAATACTCAAAGTTCTCGAAGGCACTTTTCGCTGTGTTTACAACGTTTTATACAAATCTGGTTTATAATACTACAACTATATACAGGAATTATTGACTTACAAAAATTTTTCAACAAGTTGAAGTGCTTATGATTCGAAGGCAGATTAAAGAATTGCTTACAGATACGCTAGAAGGACTAAAGGCGGATCACATTGCTAGCAGGTAAAAACTTACTCTGTTGTTTGCTCGCAAATTTACTTACGTATTATTAATGTTTACATAAAGTAAGGAAAATCTAGAGTAAATTTTGTTTTGGTGTTTATATTCGAGCAACTTTGTACCTTTTTATAAAAAATTATTTTTGAAATTTTTGTACAAATTTAATAGTTTTAAAGTGTATATTGATCAGCTAATAATGTTGTTATTAACTTCAGTTTGATAAAATAAAATAGAAAGACTTGTTAAAAATTAATCATACATACATACATAATTGGTCATTACAACCCTTCAGTCAGGATTACGACCTAGCTTCTCATACCACTTATGTTGTGTGCGTTAATTTTATACATGAGTGGCGGGACCTACAGTTTAAAGTCGACTCCGAACGACAGTTTTTTGAGAAGCTTTTCATGGCAATTTTATTTACTCTCAGAGTTTTTGCCAGAAATCTGCTGAGAGGAAGTCGCCGAAGAAATATTTTCATAATTTCGTTTTGATGTCTGACCTGGGATTCGAACTCGGGCCTTCAGTCTAATAAGCCAACACACTACCTACTAGACTACGGCGACTTCAAAATTAATCATAAAAAATGTAAAAACAATACAGTTCTTGGAGTATAATCATTTGCAAAATCCTTTACCGGGTAAAAATACTGCTGTTATGTTCTTCTGTAAAAGAATTTAAAGAAAATACAAACAACAACAGTGATAATCGTTAAAACAACATCTATGAATGTCATCTTAAGTAATAAAAGTTTGCAAAAGCATTGGTTTTAAAGAAAATGTTATTGTTTGATTTTGTTTGTACCCTACACCTATCACTTAGTCAGCTATAAGTTTATAGTGATACAGAATTTATTCGCACATTTTAGAGATGAAAAGTTTTTCTAGACATGTTCTACCATATATTTTATCACTGACTTGTATTACTAATTAAAGAAGAAAACATAAGATATTGTATTCTCGTATATTATCACATAAACAATAATTGGTAAGGTATTATTTTGTCGAAATTGATTTTCGTTTTGTGTACGTTTTGTGTAGTTTTACGCTTCTGTTTGTTGATGCCTTAAGATATTTTTGGTCTCTAAAAAAGATGCTACAAAGAATTAAAGGTTCTACTTTTCAGTTTACTTTCTATATTACGAGGGTTGTATGAAAAATTGTTGAAAGCGAGATGATGAGATATCATGATATTTTAGAAATAATGAAAATTTTCGATCAATAAGTTTTGTGTGAAAAGAAAAACTTCCAAGGTCGTTGCAGGCTTATCAAAAGACTTCAATAAAGAAAACACGTCTAAAATGCATTGAAGAATATTCAAAAGGACGGAATCTTTAAGTGCGACAATCATGCAATTGCACTTTTTATTTTATTTTAGTATAAAAAATGCATGATTACAGCATACATGAATAGGCATACATTGTGGAATTTGCCGCTTAGAAGTTATGCAACCATATCCAAGACTATTTGGGTGATTAAACTCTGAATGATGTTACTTCAAAACCTGTTCTTAAAAGACAGAAGCAGACGAACGGAAAACTGAAGATTCGAATTCGTTATAAGCTATATACCATAGACTCTTCAGAGTCCATCAAATAATTTGGCATAATGATGCCAAATGCCGAAGTCACCCTAGTCTAGCAGGTAATGTGTTGGCTTATTAGACGTGAGGCCACTGTTCAAACCACAGGTCAAACATCTCCAACAAAATGAAATATGAAAAAATATTTTGCTTTGGCCACTTTTTCTCAGCAGATTTCTGGTAAATTTATGAGAGTAAAAAAAATTGCCATGAAAAGGTTTCTTAAAATTTTGTCGTTCGGAATCGACTTTAAAACTGTAGGCCCCGCCTCTTATGGATAAAGTTAACACACACAAGTGGTGAGAGAAGCCACGTCGTAATCTTGACTGAAGGGTTGTTTGTAATGATGCCGAATAGGAGGGCAATGGAAGTTTCATAAGTTTTGTCTGGAATGATGACAAATATTTGGTGAACCTAAGCAACCTAAGAGACTATTACCGGTGATGGTAACTATGTTGCTCAAAGGTTTCATCAGTATAGGAAGAATTTCTAAAAAATATAGTCATGTGATGAATTACATTTCCAGATTTGCCTAACGCTATCATGATAATGTGAATGTTTTAAGGCGAAAAATATTTACAGTTAAAAAAGCACGTCTTTTCGAAAGAGGCAAAAAAAAAACGAAAAACAACCTTAGATATCGATAGTCCTACAAATCAGTAATCGAAAGATGAATGATGGCATGACATGGTGGTTACCTAAACATGTCGTTTAACGCATGGCATCTCACCAAGATGTCTTCAATTCGCAATTAAAAACAAAACTGTGACACACGTTGTGTTCAAATGACTAAGATTTGGCGAACAGCAAATGGAAACGGAACCCATGTAACGAAGGAGTTATTTAAGGTTGTCTATGAACCACTGAAAATATTTAATGAAGTGAACACTGCTATCGGTATTCAAGATATTTATTTTTATTCTTTTATCGCTATTTCGATAACTAACTTTGTCTTTAAAAATAACGTAACCAAACTGCCTAAGAATTTTTCCTTATTCTCAACGAAATAGATTTTAAAAGTTTTTTAAACTTTTCCACTGAAATGTTAAGGGCATGCGACATTAAAAAAATGTCTCTAATTTTAGTGCAGACCCTCTTCGATATGCATTACATTGAGTAGTAGTTCTTACAACGATTGGTTTCATTGCAGCAGCACTGTTTCCCTTATTCCCGAGACTGTTACCCTGTTATTAGGGTTGCATTATGAGCGTGTGTATATGTGTCTGTGTATCCTTTAAGGATTTTAGTCCTTAAAACACACATAAAAAAGGAAAACGAAGAAATATTTATCTACGATACTTTCAAAACTCTCGTTCTTCAATCTGAAACAATAACAACAACAACAACAACAATAAGTATTAAATAATATAAATGCCAAAAGTTGCCAATGGCTGTGTTCTTGTATATGTATGTATGTGTTTCCTTATTCTAGTGCTCCTCTTTCTCCCTACCCAGCGTATCATTCTCATTTCAGCTACACACACACACACACACACAGCCAGTTTACAAACATATTTTTATAACAAACAATAGGAGAGGTGATAGAAAAATATTTAAAGAACGTGATGAGAATTTATCGATGACACCAGGATCTTGTACAAGGTTCTCGTTCTTCTTTTTTTCCGTCTGTCTTTGGAAAAAAAATTTAAAAGAAAACAATAAAAATCGAAGACATACACAAACATTTATGAATGCGTTCGTCTATGGGCGTCTGTCCGTAGAGAAAAGGTGATGATGTTTATTTTGATAAAAAAAGGAAAAAAAAAAAACAGAAGAAAAGAAAAGATGGAGCACAGAAAATAATAAATATTTTAAGACACAATAGTTTTATGTACGTTTTTGTTCTTGTGAAGTTGTTTATAGCAGAAGAACAAGAATAAAACAAATAAAATAAAAAAATAAGAAAAAGAGAGGAAAAAAATTAACTTTTAAATTGTATTACAATATCGATAAAAGATTATGATGATGGTATTTCCTTGTACTCTCATAATAGAATAGAAAAAAAGAAATAGACAAAAACTTGTATGGGAATGGAATGTATTGGGAAACTTTGAATAGCACGCAGAGCAGAATATTGGGTTAATGGCTTAAGATAATTTCTTAAATGTTTCTTTATTTCTTTCTGCTGTTGTTGTTTTTCCTTGAAATATTAACAGATTTTATTTGAAAATGCAATAGAGAGCAGAATATTTATGAGAAATAATTCATGAAGAATTTGATTTTAGGAATGCACAATAATATTTATTAAGTTTGGCTTCAATTTTCATTAAAAGAAAAGTTTTAAAAAATTTTGGAAACATGAACGTGCATGACTACTCAGATTGTCAAACAGTGTTGACATTTTTGTTGAAATCGTTAAATGCCAGAATAATACATAATTGAACATTACAATCCTTCAGTCAGGATTGCAACCTAGGTTCTCACATCACTTGTGTTGCGTGTGTTAATTTGATACATGAGTGGCAGCACCCACAAACTGTAGGTGGACTCCAAACGACAGATTTTTTTGTATAAACCTTTCATTACAATTTTATTTTACTCTCATAGTTTTTGTCAGAAATCTGCTGAGAGGCAGTCGCCGAAGAAATATTATCTCACATTTCGTTTTGTTAGAGATTTTTGACCTGGGTTTTGAGCCATGTCCACATGTGTAATAAGGCAACACACTACCTACTAGATTAAGGAGACTTAATGCAAGAACAATGTTTTCCAAAATTGTAGAAATTTACTTAAAAAATAATAAATCTGTTCGCGAAGTTCGTAGAGCACTTTGAACTTTTTACGGTCAATACTTGGTAACATTTGTATAGAAAATATCATGGCTTATGTAGGTAGAAGTGGATGTCCATCTAAAAGAGTTGGATGGACACACTTAGGCCACATAGGGCCTATTGTGTTATCATGGCTTACGTGCTTATAAATTGGCCATATAGGAATTGAAGCCAAACGTGCCTACACGCTAGCGGCATCATAGTTCCGTATTTCTTCAAAATTGTCAAGAAGCAATTGATACGGTGAATGCCGTAATGCTGATAAAATTTTTTGTTTTCCAAAAATTAATCCACAAAACATCAACGAAATTTGATTACAAAAAGGAGACGCAGCTTGCCGTACACTGTATAAACATAATTGGTTACAACAGCCCTTCAGCCAAAATTACGACCTAGTTCCTCACACCACTTATGTTGTGTATGTTAATTTTATGCATGAGTGGCAATACCTATAGATTAAAGTCGACAACGAACGATAGATTTTTACGAAACTTTTCCATGGCAATTTTTATTTACTCTCAAAGTTTTTGCTAGAAATCCGCTGAAAGTCGCTAAAAAAAAAAATTTTTTTTCGTTTAGTTGCCTGATCTGGGGTTTGAACCGAGGTCTCACATCTAATAAGCCAAAACACTACGTATTAGACCACGATGACTGCCAAATTTTTTTCAGAGGAACACTTGCTCTCATTAAAACCCCTGGATGATCTAATTTCACAATTCAAAGAGCAATTCGCAGTCCGTGTCAATCGAACTAGTATATCAGTTGAACAGAGCCTGTGTGAGTTTATTTAAGCTACTCATACATAAAATTGCAATTTTTTTTATCATTTTGAGTTATTATTTCCGTGAAGATTTTCACAATTTTTCCAATAATTAGCCAAACTGTGGTGAAGGCATCATATTTAAGATGAATTAAACATTTTGTTTTATTCAACAAGTTTGCCAAAGTCATTATAAACGCTTAAAGTGCCCATTTAAATCATACAATAACGTCGTTATTGTTCTAACAAACTTTGCCTTTTAATCATTTGCCGCCGTCGAAATAAAGCAGTAGACTTCAAACTTTTCAAGCAGCCGCTTGATAAATGCGAAAAATTTTTGAAACACAAGCTACAAACTCTTTTCACACGGCTGACGACGACACAGACGGTCCAAAAATATTTTTAGGGATGCCAAGGAAATGTTTTTAAATTTTTTTCTTTGTGTCAATTGTAAAATTCAATTTAAATTAAAAAAAAAAACATGGAAATATAAAGGATAATAATACACGTAGAAAGGAAATATCGCAAAAGAATTTTTTTTTAATTTTTTTGAGAATATTTGTTGGCATCCCTGCGGCTGGGGCTGAGTGTCGATGAGGTATAACTTAAAAACTCATAGTAGCAGTAGTAACAGCACTTGTTGCTGCCACTTATGCTGCTTCAAATAATAAACTTTTAGATTTTCATATTTCGTATGTGTAAAATGCCAACAGATTTTCAGACTTTGGCTTTAATAAACTCATATAAAATGTTAAATACTTTCATGCACTTGTTGGTAAAATACAAATACGAAAACAACAACAACAAAAAGATTAAATAAAGCAAAATTATTTACTACAACCACTTTTTATTTTATTTGTTTCGTATGTAATGGAATGAGGTATACATGCTGGGCACACTGTAATACCAAATAAAAAATTTTTTTATAAAAGAAAAAACAAAAATATGTTTAATTATTTGAAATTTAATGACACTGAAACAAATCACAGAAGACTTTTAAATATAAAGTTACTCAAAAAAAAAAATATTTTATTTTGAAGGTACATCGTGACACTCTACGGTTATGTCCAGCCAGCATATGTTTGATTTCAAATATTTTTTTCAAGCTCAGTTCTTGTAACATCAATTGGTGGCTTTCTTAGGATAACATTATATTCAATGTCACTAACTTAAGCTTCCAAGTGATATGGGCCAGTGCTAATGTTACTCATGGGAACTTCCGGTACGAGAAATCGCGGTGAGTGTTTTTTGTGAACAGCCCTCAACAAAAATTTTATAAAAACTTTTTTAAAAAGTGAACAGGAAACCAGTAGGTACCATGATGGCTTATTAGACGTGAGACCTCAATTCAAACCCCAGGTCAGACATCAAACCGAAAATAAACAAATTTTTTTTGCGACTTCCTTTCAGCGGATTTCTGGAAAAAACTCTGAAAGTAAATAAAAAATTGCTATGAAAAGTTTCTCACAAAAATCTGTCGTTCGGAGTCGGCTTTAAATTGTAGTTCATGTATAAAATTCACTCATGTATAAAATTAACGTACACAACATAAGTGTTGTGCGTAGCTAGGTCGTAATCCTGCCTGAAGGGTTGTAATGATCAATTATGTATGTAGGTATGTTAATAATCCTCTTTTTGAAGTGTTCTTTTAGTGAAAACTTTTTAATACAGTGCGAGAAAAATTCCAGATTATTGTTGCCTTGCGCACTATTACCATGAAAGATCTTTAGTAATCCTTAAGCGGCTTATCTATCTAGATATCTATTCATCATTCTTCTAGTCTATTTGATTCAATGGAACTTAATACAGATGAATTTGAGAACAATAAAGGCTGCCTTAAGAAATTGCTTCACTTTAGTAAATACAGCAGTGTATTTCGGGCTGACGTAATAATATGACTATTAACTACGCTGCGGTATTGATCAAGAAATCACTTCTAACCTGTTTTGCGAATGCCACATTTCATTGCTCTAGGCAGTCTTTGCCATAAGACACATAAGGGTTCCTGCCTACAGAAACATCGTGGGTAATTGTGTTACCGATCTATATACTACACCAGATACATTCGTATTAAACACCAATACACTTATGAAAATATTTATTGGCCTTACCGTCGTTACACAATGTTTGAACTGAACATAGCTATTGGAGGCTGGCAAATTCTGGATCGGGAACAAGCCTAGCTCCAATGCCAGCTTTATAGATCAAAGCAATATTTTGTTATTTACCACACTTTCTTTTATTTCATTTCCACTGCTAAAGAATATTAATTAACGAACACTTTATACAAGTTTTCAATATTTTTTTTATTAGTTTATGGTACACATTAATTTAAATGGTGCTACAGGCTTTAACTTTTTATTTATTTGGAATTCATTTGATCCCAACCCTTTTTATGTTTTCGGTTTTTATGTACCTAAAATGAGCAATAAAAAAAAAGGAAATAAAAATACCATATAAATTCTAAACATATGCGCTTTGTCTCTTCGATATTTTCAAAGAAAACTTTGCAGATATTTTGAAAGAAAGTATACATATTTCTATACAAATTCATATTTATATTTTACCAGCGTAATGTGCCTTGGTATAGATTTTATTTTCCGAGTTCCTGTAGGCCTGTTTACACGGTTTCCAACATGAAGATGCATTTGTTTAGAATTCTTTCTTAACCAGCTTATCGTTTGTTCTGCTGAAGAACATTCCAATTTTTGTATTTCAATTATGACGATGATTAATACGGTTCCTAAACATTTCGTAGACAATGTTTATATTTATATATATATAAATGTGGTCTCCAGAATAGGCTTAATACTCTTTCGATATTAACAATATTATCTATAAATATATGCAATATTTTTAATTTGAAATAGAAATATCCAGAGTTTGTTATTCCACGAATATGAGTATGGGAAGTAAATATTCAATTATTTATAATTGTGCATATTTATAAATTTTGTATTTAAAAATTATTCATATAATACTAAAAGTAATGAATAATTGCATGCAATATAAATATTCGCATCGTAAAAATCAAATTCTAAACATTACCAATAATTCTACTAATTATCGCTATTATCGAAATCCATAAGGTGGACTGTTCCAATACAATACGATGAAAATGCATTACTAAGACTGTAGAATGGGATGGTCTTGTAGTGGATTATATAGAAAATTGTAGTGAACAGATCAGTTCCCATTCCCTGGGACAAAGGTTTAACGAACAAATGTAGATGCCTCCGTATTCTAAGATAACATGTAATCGAAATACAGTCGGCGTAGTCTAGTAGGTAGTGTGTTGGCTTATTAGACGTAAAGCCCGGGTTAGTATCCCAGGTCAGACATCAAAACGAAAAATGAAAAAAAATATTTCTTCGGCGACTGCCTCTCAGCAGATTTCTGGCAAAAACTCTGAGAGTAAATAAAATTGCCATGAAGAGCTTCTCAAAAATCTCTCGTTCGGTCGACTTTAAACTGTAGGTCCCGCCACTCATATATAAAATTAACGCACACAACATAAGTGGTGTGAGAAGCTAGGTCGAAATCCTGACTGAAGGGTTGTAATGACCAATAATGTATGTATGTAATCGAAATATAAGTAGTAGAGATATTAAAGAAATTGTTTTTTTAATTTTGTATATGCATTGTTCAATGATTGTACAATTATTCCGGTTAGAAATGGAATATTATTTCATTCATTTGGCTGCCGCGGCTAGCCTCATAGTACCTCATTCGATCGTACAAATTTTTGTAAACTTTTTCGAGTCTATGGCGCCGTATCTCGGCAATGCACGATAATCTCTGGTTTGTCGGCATAACACTTTTCTTTACCGGCGCCCCATAGCAAATAGTCCAACGTTGTCAAATCGCAGTTTCTTGGCGGCCAATTGAAATCACCATTTCGGCTAATTAAACGGCCGTCAAACGTTTGATCCAGTAAATCGATTGTGGCACAAGATGTGTTGCAAGTTGCACCATCCTGTTGAAATCAAACATTGTTCACATCAATACCATGAAGAGAGGGTACAAAAAAATCGGTTATCATGGTGCAATAGGTATCTCTATTGATCGTAATGGTTGCGCCATCGTTCTTTTCAAAGATTTATGAACCAGTCACTCGTAATGTGTGCATTGGCTTCTGTAAGATCACTTGTGGGTTTTCTGAGCCCCAAATACGGTAATTTTGCAGGAAACGAAGTTGTTGCCTACGCTGATTTCATAAGAGATGATGCAAGTTTACACAGATGGTTCTGAAGTTGAGAAAATGTAAGACAGTGGAATTTAGTACTAAACGTGTCATCTCAGTGTATCCCTTTACCTTCCAAGATACTGTAGTGTATTTCGGGCTAACATATTGTGTCAATCGCATATGAGTTTCTGGTAACAGGCTTAGTCTGGATAACAGTGTTGGCGATAAACTTGCCAGAGCAGATTTCCACACTTGAAAATAGTTGTACTCCTTTACCATCGTTAAACTGTGTATGAGTTAAAAATGTCCATTGGATGCTGACAAAGCTTGGATTGCTGGCAAAGCTTGATTCAATGCTAGAAACACCTGGCAGTTACAGCTCAAAACAATGTTTCACGAGTTATGTCATTTAGCTCTACCTTCGTTTATTTCATTTCAACTGTTAAAGAATATTAATGAACGAACGTATTTCATAATTTGTTATAAATATTATGATTGTTTATTTATTAATTTTTATTTATTTATACTTTATTTTAAATGGCACTACAAGTCGTTACATAGCCAGTCAGGCTACTGTGTTAGATTAAAACCACGGCCATTTATAAAATGGCGTTGGTGTTGTTGTTCGTCCTGGGATCTAAAATGAGAAATTATAGAAGATAGTCGTTAAATAACAATCACATTTTGCATATCGCTCCTTTATTGCAACATAGTCATACGAGTATCTCAAAAAAACTTGAACTTGGCAAAATGCGATTTAAGTTTTCAAGACATAAGTCCTATGATCTAATTCCACAAACACTTTTTGCTATAACTTCGGTTCAGCTTGGGATATAAAACTGATTTTTTTTTCAACATGTACAGAAGGTCTAAAGGAGCAGTTTTGCTTAAGTAACTACAAATATTTAATTTTTTGAGATATGACTATGTTACAATAAAGGAGCGATATGTAAACATTATCTAATAAAACAACAAAGAAAAATAAATTAATTTAATAATTATTTTACCTTAGGCATACGCCTTGGCGGCACATCTTGTTTAACAATATCATGTAGCATGAAATCAGGATTTACACAATTTTTACGATGGTCTAATGCGCGACAATTCGGTCCAATTATAAACTATAATAAGATGAAAAAGAATTAAAAATATTATCTGTTAATAGCAACTATACTTAGTTTTTTCTTTTATAATTTTTGAGTAACTGATGATATGATTTTATAGGTATTATGAAAAAAAAAACTTTTCCGTAATACAAAAATGATGAATAAAAGTGAAATTTATAGAATATTTTATAATTCGACTTAGTTTCTATTATACCCTTATATTGCGTTTAGATCGTTTTCCATTGAAACATTCCACTTTTTGCATTTCAATTATGACGATGATTAATAAAGTTATTGTGAATATTTTCCGAAACATTTCACAGAACCGCCTATCCCTTTGACTATTACGATACGAATACTTCTGTTCTGTACATCTACACAATTATGTAGTATTTATGGCCTGATAAATTATATATGTATATACAGTGGCTCCCAGCTTATTTTAAACAGCACCTTTTAAAAAAATTAAGCTCGTTTAATTTCGTAACGAAACAAGATATTAAAAAGTTTGAATAAGAGTTTATAGAATATGTTTAAAAATTAAGAAAAAAAGTTTTATTCAGTCTCAAATGTAAACTTACAAACTAAGAACCAAAAATATAGGAACCCAATTCGTCACAGCTTATTTCAACCACTTACTATAAACAAACAATTAAATGATTAATTAACTAATAGTTTTAATTTCAAAATTTAGTATGACCTCCTATTTGCTAAATTACAGCTTTCAGCCTTTTTTGCATTGATTCCACTTTCTAGTGGTTTGGGGAGTTATTTTTGCCCATTCCTTTTTCAGAGCTCCTATTAGGTCATTCTTGTTCGAAATCTGGTGTTGGCGATCGTTTTGATCACAAATTGTCCATAAATTTGAGACTGAATAAAACTTTTTTGTTTAATTTTTAAACATATTCTATAAACTCTTATTAAATTTTTTTTAAAGGTGCTGGTTGCAATAAGCTGGGAGCCACTGTATATGCACGCCAACACCAGATTTCGAACAAGAATAACCTTAAAGCAGCTGTGAAAAAGGAATGGGCAAAAATAACTCCCCAAACCACTAGAAAGTGGAATCAATGCAAAAAAGGCTGAAAGCTGTAATTAAGCAAATAGGAGGTCATACTAAATTTTGAAATTAAAACTATTAGTTAATTAATCATTTAATTGTTTGTTTATAGTAAGTGGTTGAAATAAGCTGTGACGAATTGGGTTCCTATATTTTTGGTTTTTAGTTTGTAAGTTTACATTTGAGACTGAATAAAACTTTTTTTCTTAATTTTTAAACATATTCCACAAACTCTTATTCAAATTTTTTTTAATATTTTGTTTCGTTTCGAAATTATACGAGCTTAATTTTTTTTAAAGGTGCTGATTGAAATAAGCTGGGAGCCACTGTATGTGGTCAATAGTAGGAATGACTGAAATACATATTAGCAATATTCTTCAAAAATATACATACACAGTATTAAGTTGATGGCAAATATTAGTCACACATTATTCATTCATTATATTGTTACGTTTTTACCTTTTTAAAAACGTTAAAAATATGACTTCGTAGATTGCAAATAAAATAAAAATAAATATGTGTTTAATTTTAAATCAATTCTTTATTATTCGCACAATTCCGTGTGCCACCTTTGGAAATTGATTTACACAACAACAATTTAATTGTTATTCTTTCTTTTACTGACTTAAATAATAACAATTTAGTTTAATTGTTATTATCCTTTACACACTCGTTCGTTAGAACTTCAAACAACGACTCTCTTCCGCGTACGCAATAACAATTGTTCGTTATTCTCTCTCTGCTTACAACCTTTTTATAAACGCTATACGGAGATCTTCAAACCACAATTATACTTCACACTCAACGCAACATGTCGTCTTCACACACGAATTCTAACTGAATCCAACGTGTCGTCTTCACACACGACTCTCTGAATTCTAACTGAATCCTCACGTGTCGTCTTCACACACGAATTCTAATTGAATTATCGTTGCTTGCTCTGTCTTGCCTTTTAAGAGGGTCATCAGTCTGATGAACGCACTTGAAGGAGAATGTCTTCGAGAAATATTCAAAAATGTAAACATCTCATCATTGTTGTTTGTGTATCTTGTTTTGTTGTTGCTTATTTATTTGTCTGTTATTCATCGATCTTGTAAACAAGTCCATTGCTTTTGTTGCTATATTTTTACTTACTCGTTGATCACGTGAACAAGTCCATTATTTTGTTTTTGGAGCTTTTGTTTATCATTTTATACATGATCAAGTCCATAAACGTCTTTCAGTCTAATATTTTTATAATATAGAAATAGTTTTCTGATTGAAAAGTATCATTCTTTAATGTTCTATTAACATTAAAGATTTCATTGCTTTTAGAAATTTATTTTGTAATAGCCACCAAAATCGAAAATGAAGTCTTAAAATTATTTTTCTACTCACCTGTGGGAACATATCCAGCTAGAGAACTACTGAAATCTATGGATAATAAAACGTAATAAACAAAATTCCCGTTACTTTTCCCTAAATTCGAATATTTTTCCTATATTTTTATAAATCGACTCTTAATGACAGATTTTTAATAAAATTTCAAGACAATTTTATTTACTCTCAGAGTTTTTACCAGAAATTTACAGAGAGGAAATTGTTGAGGCGTTTCGTCTAATAAGCTAACCTTCTAAGTAACCTGCTTACCAGAATACGGCGACTTCACATACGGAAGAAAAATTAACACAAGTGAAATTGATAAGTTTTGTGGAATTTTTTGGTGCGAATTCGCTCCGAGAAACTCACTGTTTTGACGGTTGTTTGACGCTCCTGTATGTAGTGGTTGAATAAAGATTCTTCTACGCTTCGAAAACTGTGTGAAACTCTATAACAATTACTTTCGAAAAACGAAAAAATCTTTACGATTGCATTTGTGCTTGATTTCAGCTAATGTTTGTTAAATTCACTGTTTACACATACTTCTTCTTCGATTGTGAAATAGCTCAAAAGCTTGTACACATTGTAGTTAAACAATGCGAATTACTAGCCATGTGATCGGAAAACACTACATCGTGAATTCTTTTCATTTTCCATGTTTTGTACGGTGACTACCAATTTTGAATTATTTTTTTACTACTGGTAAAAAAGTATGGTGCTGAGTTCTCTGTATGGTGCTGAGTTCTCAAAGCATTCATAAAGATTACCCTTAGTGCTTAAGGATTAGACATTACGTACGACTTGTTAAATTTTTGTGTAGAAGAGACCGGTGAGTGTTGTGTAAGCTCAATGCGTAATGAAAGCTTGTGAAGCAATTCGAATGAAATTTTTGCAAATGATTGTAAATTCGCTAGATAGGGTATGTATATTTATAAAAATAATTAAAATATACAAGGAAAAACATCAGCGAATAGTTAAAAGAAATAATAAGCAAAAAAAGAAATGAAAAGAGCTATAAAACCACAATAATATCTGCCGTACTTTCAATTTAAAATACAAATAGAATTCTATATACAGACTTACATACGTATAATTGATTATTATACTAACGCCACTTATGTATGTTGTGTGTGTTAATTTTATCCATAAGTAGCGGGACCTACAGTCTGAAGTCGACTCCGAACGATAGTCTTTTTCTGAGAAACTATTCATGGCAATTTTTTTTACTCTCAGAGTTTTTACTTCGGTTTGAGTGAGATTTATAGTCTGGCGTTTAAACCTTAAGTCCAATAAGCCAACACACCGACACACTAGACTATGGCGACTTTTACCGTATATACCACCTTTTCCACAGTATTTTCCCCTACTATAGCGTAAGTAGGTTGTCGAACACACACTGAACGGTTATGCCCATTAAAATTTTGACACAGGTCTTCTAACAGCTGCCTTTTAACATGTGGAGAGTTGACGGTTTATTAAAAAAAGACACTGAATTATTGGCCCGTCATTGTATTACATAAATACATACATAATTGGTCTTTACAATGCTTCAGTCAGGATTTCGACCAAGATTCTCACACCGCTTATGTTGTGTGTGTAATTTTATACATGAGTTGCGGGACCAACAGTTTATAGGCGACTCTGAACGGCAGATTTTTGAGAAACCTTTTCATGGCAATTTTTATTTACTGTCAGAATTTTTGCCAGAAGACAGCTGAGAAACAGTCGTCGAAGAAATATTTTTTAATTTTTTTTTTGTTGGAGATGTCTGGCCTGGGGTTTGAACCTTGGCGTTACGTCTAATAAGCCAACACTCTACCTATTAGACTAAGGAGACTACGTCTTCGCTTTGAATAGAAAAAGGATAAATTCAGTCGTTATGAATTTGAAGATTGAAATTTCTTTAGTAATTTAAATTCATAGCAACGCAAAGCTAAACTTATTAAAATAAATTTTTTCATAAGCAAACCTTAAAATCCCATGGATATGCATGCATGTGAAGTTATAGATCTCCAGCGACTTTACTAAACGAAACTTTTAATTTCTCTCAGTGTATATACGTTTATGGGTATCTGAATAAGTAAGTGTACGATAATAAATTTGTTACATTTTGTGAAAAGTGTTAAGTTTTTCATAATGACAACAAAACACGATACAATAAAAATATTAACAAATGCAACAACAACAACAACTATGGCAACAGCAGCAGCAAGAAATATAAATAATAATTACATTACAAAAAAAAAAACAAAAACAAAATAATAATAATCAACATCAACAATAACAAAATAGAGTTGTTACAACCAACACATAATTAAATAACCACAACATTGTTGTAATTTTTATTTTTATTTTGTTTTTCTGTTTTTTGTTCGTTCAACCGTTCGTTTTAAACGCGTCCTGTCTATAACAATTGTTTGGTTGTGTATGTCTGCCTGCTACATTAAGTTATTGTATCCTGTTTATCATAATAACAGGCATACACACACATACATACATAATTGTATATTCATAAATATGTTAACTATGAGTAGTTAATCCCCTTTCAACGATATCATCACAAATAATGAGAAAATATTTCTTCTGCTTTTTTTTTATTTTATTTTCCTTTTAAACAATAAAAATAGTCATCACGATTGTTATCATTATATACTATTTATGTATATGGTTGTATAAGTGTTATGAGTAAATAAAAAATAAAAAAAATTTAAATAAAATTGTTTAACAAATATATAAAACACAAAAAAATATCCGACATGTCTGTGTCACTGTTCGTCTGTCATTTTGCCATTCTTTTGCTCTGAATTTTTATGAAAAATATTCCAGCATGTATGGGACACATTTGACACTTTGTCATTTGCTTGCCGAGCAATGCAATGCATTGAATTAATTTTAAGGGATGCTCTAGTTTCTAGAGATGAATCAATTTGATTGATAAAACGTTTCCGAAGGGATTGAAAAATTAGTTGGAAAACTGTTTTCCTTCTCATTGCTGTTATTATAAGTGTAAGGGGAAAAGTGTTTAATAAAAAAAACTTAATCTGATGTCAGATGTTTAGGCCAATTGGAGGACCATTACATCACTCAAGATTAAATTAAGCTGACTATTCCAGTACGCACTTATCTTGTTCACTGCATAGCCTACATTACATTAAAAACCATAGGATGATATTTAAGTTGTTCCAAATTTCGCTAAACATATTGTGTTAAATGCTCACGATTACTCTTATTGAAAACCGCACTCCCTGCAAAGTTCTATGAATAGAAAATGGCTAAAAAGTTAGTCCGTTCATGGCCTACTATTGAGCAGTATAGGTGGTATGATCAGTAAATGAATCCTGAGTATTGTAAAGTATAAAACGACCAAATCTGTCAAAACAAAATTAGCTGGGCAGGAGTATATCATCTTTCATATGATATCTTGTAATACATGTTCATCATTACAACCTAAACAACCTGCATTTTCACATACATGGCTATACTAAATACAATGTATGTAAGTACCTTGCGTTACCCATTAGATCGGTAACATTCGATCATTCGATTGGACCAATTTTCCTGCACTTTTTCGAATGTATAGAATCATATCTCGGCAATGGCATCACGAATGTTGATCTACAAATGATCAATTGCCTCTAATTTATCGGCATATAACTTTTCTTTAACGACGCCCCGATAGATGGCCTGCCCTTAAGGTATATGAGTTTGAGTTTATATGAACAATACCGGTGTGCTTTTCGATGAGTTGATGCACATTATTTACATACATACATAATTGGTCATTACAACCCTTCAGTCAGGATTATGACCTAGCTTCTCACACCACTTATGTTGCGTATGTTAATTTTATCCACAAGTGGCAGGACTTACAGTTTAAAGTCGACTCCGAACAACAGATTTTTTAGAACATTTTCATGACAATTTTTTAATTTACTCATCAGAGTTTTAGCCAGAAAATTTTCGTATTTCGTTTTATTGCAGATGGCTGACCTGGGGTTTGAACCGTGGCCTTACATCTAATAAGCCAACACACTATCTACGGTGACGAGTTTATCACCTCTTGTATGAAATCATGTAATACATTTTCATCCTTACGACCTAAACAACTTGGATTTTCACAATCATGTGTATAGTGTACGCATGCAACAAGCTTTAGTTCTAAGTGGTGTAACAGCTTAGCGAAAAGCACACCGATATTGGTTATTAGGAAGTAGTTTCAATCTCAAATACCCTATGTTACAGGAGCGGCACTTAAATACTCCACTTGGAATGAGTACTTTCAGGCATCAAAGGCATTTTATTTGCTCTCAGACTTTTTGCCAGAAATCTGCTGAGAGGAAGCCGCCGAAGAAATATTTTGTTTTCAAGTTCCATTTTGTTAAAGAAGTCTGACCTAGGGTTTGAACCGTGGCTTTACATAGAATAAGCCAACACACTACCTACTGGACTACAGAGACTGATATTATTGGTAATCTATAAGAGGTACAAAGGTTTGAACCCTTTTGGGTAAAAATTGCAATTTTATTTAAAAAAACAAAAAAAAAAAAGAAAGAAAAAAAGGAGAATAATAACAAATAAATGAAATTAATTCGATAAATAATTAATTTGATTGAAAATGAGATTTTGAATAATTTGCTGGCATTTGTTCAAGTGTTGTTTTTCATTGTTATTGTTTTAATCATTAAACGAACGTTAGTAGAAATAAATATTATTTATTTTAAGTTTATTATTATGCTGTTGCTATTGATGTTGTTGTTATTGTTATTGTAGTTGTTGTTGGTAGTATTTAATAACAAACTTATTGATTAAATAAACAAATTATTAATGCAAAACAGAGAGAGACAGAGAGAGGGATAGAGAGAGAGTGAGAGAGAAAATAATGCAATAAAAAATATTATATGTACGTCAATAAAACAGAAAACCACTTGAAATTGTTGCAATTCATGGAAATGAAACAGTCAGGCAATGGCTGCAAGCCGAAGCGTTGCAGTAGAAACAGTAATAAATCCACACAATTTATTCAACCACAAATTTATAAATTATTTTTTATTATAAAAAGCGCACACACAGAAAAAATTAAAACCAGAAATGACACTTTATAAAATACGTATGAGCTTTTATTAATACGGATACAGGGACAGGGACACCAAGAACAGGGTCAGTTACAGTTTGACATTGCGATGGATTGCAATTTTTATAAAAATAAAAATATTGAAGAATTTTATTAAATATTAATATATAAAAATACTCTGTAAATTGTTGTTAAAACTTGTTTTTTATTTTTTTATTATCCATACTCTGATTGTGGCATTAATTAATTGAAGTTCGTTAATTCAATTAATTATGTTCACACTATGATAACATTTCTGTAAATGATCACAGCATTATGTATGTATGTTTGGCAAGAGGTGTGGGGGGGGGGGGGTTGAATACAAACCAATAACTGGCGAAAACAAAATACTTGGATTTTATTTATTTTTTTAATCATTTTTTCTCATTAAATATTATATAGGTTTGGGTTTTGGATTAAAGCAATTTTCAATGGCTTTAACAAATATGCTGGTATTTTTGTTATTCATGTTAATATCCATTTAAATACCAATAACAAACAGATGAAATCAGAAGAACAAAAAAAAATTGTGAATTTTATTTGGAAATCTACTTAAAATTAAATAATTAAACAATTCAAGTTGTTTAAATAATTCACCGACAAGTAGTAATAAAACGAGTGATTAAATGATTAATTAATTGGATTTGCACAAACTAAATATGCATGGAATTTTAACATAAATAAACATTTTAATGAGCATAAGCATTCATATATTATTTGTTTCCATTTGAAGCCTTCTTCTCTTGAGTTAAGCATTAAAAAAAAATTGCAAGTATCAATAGGTTTTATTAAAAGCACTTAAAGGACTTCATTCAACATCTAAAAAAAAAAAAGGAAAAATAAAGTTTTTCTAACAGTGATCTTTGTATTAACTTGCTGTTAGAGATTGACACTGGATGTAGGGTATATTTTTGTTGTCTTTTTGCTCCTGGCTGGATTAATTCATTTATTACAACTCTTTAGTCAGGCTTACAACCTAGACTATCACATCACTTACGTTGTATATTAATTTTATTAGAGAATATGAAGCCTTTCAATTTCTAAATCCCTAAATAAATCCAAAATCAGAGTGAATGTTTTTTCCATTCTCCTGGATTTTAAAACGGATTGCCAGCGGGTAATCCTGTAGGGAGTTCTACTTTATTATGGATTTGATTTCTGTGGATGTGGTTTGTTGTGATTTTGATGCCTAAGATTAATTTGATTTAAGATACTATAGTCTAGGACGAAATGTGCTGGCTTGTTAAACACGTGAACTGGACTGGACCATTAAATAGAAATTGGAATAATAATACTTATGTCATTACAACCCTTTAGTCAGGTATCATTTGGCTTCAATTTATCTACAGAAATCTAATGTTTTGTCTTCACCATTTTGTTTGCGGTATATGCCATTGGATCAACATTTCAGTCACGACTTAAAAGACATTTTTTTGTTATTGGTTAATAATCGTTCTCTTTTAGAACCCTCTGGATCATTCAACTGTTAATAATTCCTCTTTTTCTTATTGCATTCAGTACCAATAACGCAGTGCATAATAAGCAACATTGGAACAATGCTCTTATGAGCCGACTTGCCATATACTCGTACATGGTCGAAAAGTATAAATTATAGTTTGAAATATTTTGGCTACATAAGGGTTAAGAGTTCTGTTACAGTTTTCGTGTTAATGAAAATCAGGCACTTCCAGATTATTTCTAGGTCTTTAGGCACTAAACAAATAAGAGCATTATACATAAATACATACATAATTACAACCCTTCAGTGAGGCTTACGACCTAGCTTCTTACAACACGTATATCGTGTTTGTTAATTTTATACATGAGAGGCGGGACCTACAGTTTAAAGACGATTCCTAACAATAGATTTTTGCTAAACTTTTCATGGCAATTTTATTTATTCTCAGAGTTTTTACCTGAAATTTTTCCATATTTTGGTTTTGTTAAAGTTGTCAGATCCCCGAAATTCGAATACTTTGTCTAAACATACTTAGGAATTTCATTTATTTACGTAAAGTAAAATATTGGAAAATGCGATCGTAAGTTTTGGAAATATTAAGACACAAATTCAATTTTAAAAAATATTTGATTAAATTTATTTTAATATTTATAAATTTGTTCCTTTTCTGCAAAAAATACATTCTTTCGTTTAATACACCACAATTCTAACACACCACTGCGTATATGTACTTGATATTTAATTTCTCATTCTCTATTCAAAAATATTAATCATACGCACCCAGCAGTGGTGCAGTATGCGTATTAAATAAAGTTCTTCGCTAAAGCAACAACTTCAACAGCATGAAACATTTTTTTTCCAAAGGACGTATTTTTCCGACCACTTATATGGTGTTTTTTAATTTCATAAATAGAGGCGGGACCTACAGTTTAAAGACGACTCCCAACAATAGATTTGAGAAACTTTTTCATGGCAATTTTATTTACTTTCAAAGTTTATGCCAGAAATCTGCTGAGAGGAAGACGCCGAAATATATATTTTCTTAAATTTCGTTTTGTTGGAGATGTCTGATCTGGTATTTGAACCATGGCCTCATGTCTAAGAAGCCAGACACACTACTTATTAGACTACGACGACTACGAACGGCAGTGGTGATAAAACACATTGCTGTTGTACGCCTATATTTGCTGTAATAGAGTAGTTTTGCAAGTGTTCTTGCCGTATTCGGCTAGTTGTGTTTCAATATAGAACTTATTTTAATGGCCTTAATGTGGCGACATTAGTTCATAAAGTACTCACTTTTATTGGGATGCAATTTTAAAGAACTTCTGTAGTGTATGTATGTAGTTAGTTTATGTGAACGGTGGAGTAGTGGTGTTATTTGAAGACGTCTGCTTTGTTTCCAAGGTGATTAAACGTAACGATTTCACGTATATTGTAGATGATAAGATTTTTTTAATTGTAGTTAGCAATTTGGTACTTTATATATTGACGAATCCGGTGAGGTCTGCCTGCTCGAATAGATTGATTATGAGCCCTTCACATAGCGCAGACGGAAGAGAATGGAAAGAACAGAAATACAAATCGCTTGGATAAGTTCCGAGTGTACTACAGCGTGGACGAGATCCAGACTTCATCTGAGCAGGATATGATAAGGTCACTGTTGTCTGCAAGCAGCAAAGACAGACGGTGTAAAATGCAAGACTTTACCTTAATTATACAGCATTCGGTTACTAATTATCCAGCATAGGGTCACTAAGAGTTTGTTTCACCTTAACACTTTATACACTTCATACTTTAGCTAGTTATAAAATTTAATTTTTATCCGTTAACGTTAGCCAGACACATAAATCACGATTTTATTAAACTTTATCAAGAGGGCCCAAAAAAAAAAAAAACCCAGAACGTTACCAGACACATGATAAAACGAGTCACTTATAAATCAATTATGTATTGTATTCTTAAAAGCTCCTATAAAATCTGGTCAAACAAAAGCACTTAAGCCCGCTTAATATTGCAGTTGGTTAAAATAAAAAGAATAGACAAATTAAGCAACAACAACTAACTAAAGCCAATGTATGATTTTTTTTCTATTTTTTTTTTATTTTTTTTCTTTTTTGACTACGAATTTAATATTGTTTTCTATATAAACTACCGATACTTAAAATTTGCGTCATATGTTGCAAAACATAAGAAAAAAATTAAAACAAAATCAAACACATGAGAAACGAAAAAGCACAAGACAAAAACGAACCATTTTTAAAGGGCAATGTGCCACTCCATTATGGGGTATATAACGGGGTTGTTATGGAATCCACATGCATAGCATCGACATCTGTGCTTAACGTACTCTAATAATACACATACCGACATATAACGGTATAAAATATATAAAAAACAGTATCAAAAAATATATAAAAAGAATCACTTGTTCTGCACCCATCCACGTTGGCAGTTGCCAACTCGGCTTACCATCTCGTATTCCTTTCACTTCTGTCTGCTTTTGTGATTCTCCATTCCTCTCGATAGAAAATATTCTGCTACAACATTAGTTAAATTTTAATAATGTTGCCGCTCTTCAAAAAAAAAAAAAAAAAAAAAAACCAAAAAAAAAAACGATGAAAAACAAACAACAACAATAGCAATAACAATTTAAAAACTGGAGACAGAAGAAAAAAAGAAAACATAGGAAGTAAACGTTGCCCTGCAACATCATTTTGTTCCACTTAAATACTTGAATGAACGAACAAACTGTTATAGTTTTAATACAACAACAATAACAATATGAAAAACAACTATAGCATCAACAACAAGAGCATATTTAAAAAGGAAAAATAATAATAATGAATATAAAAATAAGCGAAAAAAGCAAAATGTACAACAACGATAACAACAAACTAGAAGCAGCTTTAAAGTGACTACCAAACAGTGACAATATTTAAGCTTCAAGTATGAAAGAGCTACAGTTGTTGCCAAATGTCCGTGTACAAAAACGTTTATAACGATAATTATTTTTAGTTTTCTATTCAATACGATATTCATTATATGCCAGAGCATTTGTAACAACATTTAAAAGTACAGGAATTTGATAAAATAAAAAACAAAACATAAGTAATTTTGGCATTTTGGTTGGACAATCAAATTGAAGTTCAAAATCGCCTTTATAATGAACTCTAGGAAATAATAACACCTGACCTAAGAGTGGCATCTAATGATTTTTGAAAGCTAAGCTTCCGCAAAAGCTGTGGTTTGTTAACTCCCACAGAATTTTTATTTCGGCAAACGACTTAGAACCTCTTCATCTAATGATTCTTAAAAGCTAAGCTTCTGCAAAGACTGTAATTTGTTAACTCCCACAGAATTTTTATTTCGGTAATCGACTTAGAACTTCTTTATAAATATTTTCGTACTCAGTACTCAAGTGGGGTCCAGTACCAATATGTGGGAGTCAACGTTCTCTCCGCAATCGTTCAATTCTGAGCTCTCAAAGCAAGTAACCCAACAATCACTGCGGAACCATTCCATGGGATTACTTACTTACTTGCTTAATTGGCAACAAATATGTGCGGGCACACAAACGACAAGGCTTCTCTCATAGGCTCGCCATCTCGTACAGAGATGCCTGATATCTGTTAGTCAGAATTAATATCGAGAAAACCTAACCCAATGCCTTTAAGGGTGCTTAACTATCCGTAAGCCTTAACTCATCCTTTAGTTTAAAGATAACTTCCTTGTCTTAGCTTCGTCCTGTTGAAACCACATGAAACCACATTACGAATATCAGGTTGAAAGAAATTGGATTTCATGTAGAGTGTACTTCATCGCAGTGTGCAGCCCTTGCGCTGACCAACTTCTTCCTTTTCCCTCAATGTGGTGGAACTTGGTCAGTACAGGGACTGCGTTCACCCGTGGCATCACAACGGTCCCCTATGCGTGCTCAAGTGAGCTTTGTGACATCAGAGCTACCACTCCGACCTAACCTAACTTCATCGCAGTAGATGCAAATTAGGGTAAATCCCTTTCACCAAACACACCTCGTTGTCTATGTTCGTCAGTATCTGTTTGCCAAAACAGGCTTAATAAATTACAACTAATTTGACAGATGGCCGTTCATCATGGCCGTTCTCAACTAACAAAGTTCGAAAGGATCGTTAAAAAGCGATTTAAAAAATTTTATCTTAAATAGCAAGAACGCTTTCCTCCCACCCAATAGTCGTACGTTTCATAATGATCACATGCATGAGTGTATGCGTTGCATTTGGTAGGATAATTTAATTTTGCCTCTAGAAACAATGTTTCTCTTGTCGCTGTAGTTGTAGTCGGAAAACTAAAAATAGAACGCAACTGAAACACACATACAAACACTTGAACAATAAGTTTTACAGGCACAGAGATACACCAACAAAGACATACAAACATATGCATGCAGCAAACAATTTTATAAAAAAACAAAAAAAAAAAATAAAAAAAATGAGCAAAAAGAGAGAATAACTGCTACTGCCACTGTTTGTTTGATATTAAAACATGTTTTTCTATGTAATTTTTGCTGTTCGTAGTTAATGTTGCTCTATTTCTGGTTTTTTTACACAAACAACATAAAACAACAATAGCACAAATGAAACAACAACAACAGAATATGATGCATAATACTCTTCTTTATTTCAACCATTTTTTCCTTTGAAAATGTAACGGTTTGAAATACAGTGTAGAAGTGAACAAAAATTGTTAAGAAATCATAAGAGAATTTCCTGTTATTGTTGTTACTTTTTTTCCCGTTTAAACAACAACAAAATAATATGAGCAACACTTGCATTATGAATTATGAATTGTTGTTTATGTTGTTGTAGCTGCTGCTCTTTTATATGTAATCATTAACATTTACCGTTTTATTAAGTATGTTAACGAAGAGAGAATGGAACAAAAAAATATTTCATACTCTTGAAGTTGTTGTTTTACAAAAGAACTTTATGTTCACGCTGGCCACCTTAATCGTAAGCTTAACTTAAGTTTTTTGTACAACCGTGTGGTTGTCATTGTGAATTACTTATATGACAGAATTGTTAAATGTATAAAAGAAAAGAGATAATTATTATCCAAACAACCCCCGAATCGTAAGGTACGTTATTTGTACATAATATATATCGATATATATATACAAATTCTAATCCCCGTTTTTTATTTCTCGTTTTGCCAAATATTTTATTTTGTTCTTTCCCCGCTCACCCCCACATTTTGGTCCACTCGAGCCGGATCATCCCCTCGTAAGAGTAAAATAAAATATTTGACAATAATCTTTGTAGATTGTCCGCTGCATTGGATAATTGTTGCTGGGAACCATACCCGTTTCACCGTTGGAATTTCTTCTGTAATTTCGTGTGTAATATTTTTTCCCTAAAATCTTGTTTACAAGGTATGTAAAAACACATATAATTTGGTGAAATATATATAATTTGGTGAAATATATATATATATATATATGTGTGAAAATAAGTGAAAAAAAAGAAGAGAGAAAAAAAGGAAGAAAAACAATTAAAAAAATAAAGTTCAGTGAAGTGTGTCTCTAAGTGCAAGAATATAATAAAAACAAAAAGCAATTGGAAAAATAAACGGAAAAAAATATACACAAACAACACAGAGTGCATTGATCTTGCGTGTTGTTGTTGTGTACTTGCTTGATAAACAGCTGGAAGGTTGTCACACAATAAGGTGGCCGCTGTTTATAATATCTTATATTCTTGCACCAATATAATAAGCGAATTTATTTGAGACATTTCTTTTCTGATTTTGATTAAAGGAAAAATATATATTTGTTGTTGATATTTTTTATATATTTAATATATTGCTTATATATATTTTTTATTATATTTTTCTATATACATATTTTTATTATATTTTCTGTTATTATATTTTTATATATTTTTTTTTGTGAAAGAAAAATTTCGTTATTGATTAACTTTTTTAAGTAATCATTTTTTATTGCGATTTAATTATTTTATTTTGGAATTTGATAACTTTCCTTTTTTATATCGGTATTCGCGAACATATTTTTTTTCTCTCATTTTTTTTTCGGACTAATTTCGTGTTGAACTAAATCGGTGTCAATATATCCCACTTCTTATTTGTGGCATTGCAGTATTCGTAAATTTCTTTGAAATTTTCGGATTTTTTTTTTGTTCTCGCGACTTGAAGTTTTTTTCTCGTTTGTTTCTATTCGAAACTTTACATTTGGTAGTCGCCTCTCGCGAACCTTCTTACCTTCTCGTGTTTCCGTTCATTCTGAGTTTTTATAACCTTTTCTTTACCCCAACTCTAATAAAATGGCCGCGTTAAGGAACTTAACGAAAAACTACAATCGCTTAGCCGATTTCGAAAGCTTTATTCAAGCTATCCCTAAAGAGGAACATTCTGTTCACACTCTGAGTGTCCATCGACAGGAACTAACCCGTTTGTGGGAAGCGTTCCGGGACACTTATGAGGACTTATTGGAAAGTGCCGACGATACCAAGGTATCTGCTAAGGACTTGAAGGCCAAGTATATGTCGGGATATACGCTTTATTTTCAATGCATCTCGGTCATTGATGGGTTGACTGATAGCCTTAAGAGCAAGGCCTCGAACCCCCCTGCTAGTAGTATCCCGATCCATCTTCCCCCATGTGACACCCCCACTTTTACGGGCGATTACGCATCTTGGCCTACCTTTAGGGACATGTTCTCGGCCATTTACGGGACCAACCCCCATATTAGTAACATCCAAAGGATGTACTATCTTTTACAAAAGACAGAAGGTGAGGCCAGGGACATTATTCGAACTTGCCCCATGACGAATGATGGCTTCGACATGGCGTGGCAGAACCTGGTAGATAGGTATGAGAATAAACGCGTTTTGGTGAATTCTCAATTAAAAACCCTCTTCAACCTCCCTTCCATCTCCAAAGAATCTGGTCCTTCCATTAAAAGTCTGCAACGGACAATTAATGATTGTATAACGAATTTGTCGTTGCTAGGAATAGAGACTCAGAATTGGGACATAATATTCGTCTACATCTGTTCCACCAAACTCCCCGAACACACCTTAGGTCTTTGGGAGCAATCTCAAGGCCCTTGCTCAGACCTACCCAAATGGAGCAAGATGGATGAGTTCCTGACTGCCAGATACCGAACTCTGGAATCAGTGTCGGACATTATCGGCAGCCACAACCTTTCCCAAGGTACTGCACGGGTTAATAACCAAGGCAGTTCTGGTAACCCTCGGAAATTGAAAACCTTTGGGACCACTGTGGCCCCTAACTTACCCCAAAGAAAATGTCCTGTTTGTAATGAGAATCATCCCATCCGTTTATGCTCGGACTTTTTAAGAATGACGGTTACTGCTCGTTTGGCAACCGTTAGGAAGCATAAGTGCTGCACGAATTGTTTGGCAGCCTCGCATGAGTTCAAAAGATGCCAGAGCTCAAATGTTTGCTATATTTGCAAACAGAAACATCATTCGCTACTTCATCGTACCGAATCTTCCCCCCGGGAGAAATCTTCGAGGACCGGAACTAACCCCGTTGACCCTTCTACCCCTAATAGTTCTCCGGAAATCCCTCGGTCTTCTCCTGCACTAAGGCGAAATGAAGTGGATGGTGGCCCATCTACCTCTGCTGCTGCTCGATCGTTTCAAAATTTCGCCACTCGTATACAGTCCACCCCGTACTCGACAGTTTTATTAGGAACTGTCCAGGTGAATGTAGTACATAATGATGTAGTTTATCCTGCTAGAGCTCTAATCGACCCGGCATCTCAAGCGACTTTCATCTCCAGAAAGCTGCAACGGAAGCTAGATCTTCCAACCCTTTTGGCACCGTCTGCCACTGTTGTGGGCCTTAATGGCGCAGTGGCAGCAAACTCGACTAAAGTCTGTGTTGTTTCGCTGGGGTCTTCCGTTGATCCAGCGTTTAGTCTAACTACGGAAGCATATGTGGTTGACAAGCTAACTGGTCGATTACCCACCTGCTCCTTGGCGAAGTTTGTTGACCTCAACACTCCCGAACTTCCGTTGACAGATTTGAAGTGTGCTCATATGGATTTGCTATTGGGCGGAGATATATACTCCCAAATCATGCTTCCTGAGGTTAGAAAAGATTCTAAAAACCCTGTAATCGCCCAACGAACTGTTTTCGGTTGGATAGTAACTGGTAAAATACCTCAGTCGAACCCGTTGGATTCCGTTGCTTCCTTCTTTGGGCAACTGGATTTGGATGCGAAAATTAGTCGTTTCTGGGAAATAGAGGAAATACCGAAGTCGAAGGTATTGTCGCCTGAAGATCGCTTTTGTGAGGATCTATATCGTCGCACGACTTATAGGACTAAAGAGGGTCGATATGTAGTGGCTTTACCCTTTAAGTCCGAATTTTCGACGGACTTGAATCTCGGCCCATCTCGGAGGGGTGCTCTCGCCCAATTTTTGAGAAATGAGTCTCGTATGTTGAGGAACCCTGAGCTTAAGGATCAATATGATCAAGTTATTGAGGAGTATCTCACCCTGGGCCACATGTCGAAAATAGAACATGATTCTGTTTATTCCCCTAAACCCAGTTATTATTTACCCCATCATGCCGTGTTTAAGCCTGATAGCACAACCACCAAGTTGCGTGTCGTTTTTAATGCTTCTTGCCCCTCTTCTAATGGCTTAAGCCTGAACAATGTCTTACACACTGGCCCGGTTTTGCAGGCCGATTTGACTATTTTGATTCTCCGGTGGAGACTGTTTAGATTCGTCTTCAATGCAGACATACAGAAAATGTATAGACAGATACTGGTCGTACCAGATCACACCCCTTTTCAAAGGATATTGTTCCGTCGAAACTCCGAGGAAGATGTCCAAGATTTCGAATTAAACACAGTTACATTTGGTGTTAACTGTGCCCCCTATTTGGCCATACGAACATTACATCAGTTAGCTGATGACTGTGAATCAGACCACCCGTTTGCTTCTGAGATTTTGCGAAACCAAATGTATGTGGATGACATTTTGGCTGGTTCGCACTCTTTTGTAGAAGCCACTCGTAATCGTGATGAGATAATTCAAGTTTTGAATTCTGCCGGCTTTTCTCTTCGCAAATGGACTTCAAATGATAGAGGTCTCATTGAGGATTTGCCCCCTGAACATTTATTGGATTCCCAATTTCTAAAATTGTCAGACGCCAGCACCGCTAAAACTCTGGGTTTACGTTGGAATGCGAGCATTGATGCATTTTTCTTCAAGCCAGCTCCAACGCCCGATTTCTCTGTAGTCACAAAACGCTCCGTCTTGTCTCAAATAGCGGAGCTATTTGACCCCGTTGGGTGGTTGGCACCTAAAGTCATAGTTGCTAAAATTCTTATGCAACAAATTTGGAAAGACGGAACGGATTGGGACGAATGTTTGAAACCCATGACGTTTAACAGATGGCTAGAGTTTGTCGATGATTATTCGTACATCGAAAGGATTAACATCCCCCGTTGGGTTAACTTTAACCCTCAGTATGAAGTACAACTTCATGCATTTTGTGATGCTTCTGAGAAAGCATATGCTGCCACTCTGTACAGTAGAGTCCAAACCCCGTCTGGTGAATTTGTCACCCACTTACTCGCTGCCAAAACAAAAGTTGCGCCTATAAAAGTGCAAACTTTACCCCGTTTAGAGCTCTGCGGCGCAACTCTATTGGCGAAAATGGTATTTTCACTTCGTAAGGAGCTGAATCTTACCAGATCGGAAGCCTTCTATTGGACAGATTCGACCATCGTTCTGTCTTGGCTTCAAAAACCCCCGTGCCATTGGCCAACTTTTGTGGCAAATCGAGTATCGTATATCGTGGACCAGGTAGGCACTGACAATTGGAATCACGTCGAATCTCATCATAACCCTGCTGACTTAGCTAGTCGTGGTATGAGCGCTAAGGATCTCTCTATTTCAGATATTTGGTGGAAAGGTCCTGAATGGTTATCTCGCCCACAGTCTGAGTGGCCATTGTCGTCTTTTACACCCAACAATCAGTTGGAAACACGCTTGATACAGGTCAACGTTGCCCAAACGGATACGTCCGAGGAATTCTTGAGTCGATATTCGGACTTACCTCGTGCCCTGCGAGTTATGTCCTATATCTTTCGTTTTTATCACTCGTTACACCCCGGGAAAAGGTCGTCTCAAGTTCCTCTATCTCATACGTTGAGTCAAAGTGAGGTTAGGTTGGCAATGGATCGTTTGATCATCCTCTGCCAAAGTACCCATTTCCCCGAATACTCTTTACTGAAGAATGGCTCTACCTTAACCTCTAAGAATTCACTACTCGTGTTCAACCCCTTTATAGATTCTAGTGGATTTCTACGGGTTAATGGTAGACTCTCTCAATCACCTACTTTGACCTACAACGAACGTTTTCCGAAGTTATTACCCTATAATGGCCGTTTTACTCGTCTTTATCTGGAACATCTTCATAAGTTTTCGGCTCATGCGGATATCTCTCTGATGCTTCGTCTTATGCGACAGGAATTTTGGGTTCCTAAATTGAAGAATTTGGTCAAGACAGTTGTTCACAATTGCAAAGTGTGTTCTTTATATAAGAAGAAGCTCGGTCAGCAGATTATGTCTGTTTTGCCGCCCGAAAGAACTACACTTACCCGCCCTTTTACTCATACCGGAATTGATTTTGCTGGTCCCTTTGACATAAAGTCATATATAGGGCGTGGTTGTAGGATAACGAAGGGATATGTTTTGGTGTTTGTTTGTTTTGCTACTCGAGCCATCCATCTGGAGGCTACAAACGACATATCCACCGAATGTTTCTTGGCCGCTTTTGCTCGATTCTTCTCACGTCGCGGTTGTCCTTCTCACCTATATTCTGACAACGGTACTGCCTTTGTTGGAGCTGCCAATCTTCTGAATAAGGACAAGACTCGGTTTCTTGAAGATCTTAAACGTCAGATTGTCACCAAGAACGCCTTTCAATTAGTAGATTGGCACTTTATTCCTCCAGGAGCTCCACATATGGGTGGCTTATGGGAGGCAGGTGTGAAGAGTTTCAAAACCCATTTGAAAAAGATATCCCACGCCCAGAGTTTCACGTATGAAGAATTCTCGACTATGTTGACTAGAATAGAGGCTTGTTTGAATTCTAGACCTCTTAGTTCCATGACTGATAACCCGTCTGACGTCAACCCTTTAACCCCGGGACATTTCCTTATAGGAAGTGCCATACTCTCCCCGCCGGAACCTGATTTTTCGAATGAATCTCTAAGTTATGCTAATCGATGGCGTAAGCTGAAAATTTTGCACCATTTGTTTGCGCGTCGTTGGAAGGACGAATATTTGGTCGAATTGCATAAACGCAACAAATGGAAGGTTCCTCAAAGAGATTTTGTTGTAAATGATTTTGTTGTCATTCGTCATGACAATCTTCCCCCTAACGAATGGAAGCTAGGTCGGATCGAACGGGTCTATCTCGGCCCCGATTCGAAAGTACGAGTGGCCGATGTTCGAACCGCCAACGGCATTTTAACTCGGCCAATTGTCAAACTCGTGCTGCTTCCTAATCATGAACAAAACTAACCTTTTTCTTTCCCTTTGCCCGTTTTGATTGTATTTGCAGATGTCCGAACTTGCACCCCGTCGACTAGCCGTGGAACGTCCCAAGAACGACAGCCTCGACGACGTTATTGCTGCCTCCAACCCCAAATGCAGATTATGTTCGGAACACCATCCATTGCGGAAATGCTCCACATTCCGTCGTATGAGTCCTTTCAAACGATTGAGCATCGTAAAAAGGCTCAAATATTGTATTAATTGTCTGGCACACTCCCATTTCGTCAAGGAGTGTCAGAGCAGAGAAAGGTGTATGGAGTGTTTACAAGAGCACCATACAATGCTGCATTTCCATCGGCGAGCTGACAGCAACCAAGAACGAAGAAAGAACTCTGACGCAGCCAAGAAAAGCCACCGTGGAAAACGCCAACGTAAATCCAAAGCTGCTCACACCAATAAGCAGAAGCACAGCAGTAACTAGAAGAGCGCAACCCACAACCAAGCTCTCATGAGGAAGTGTGCGTGTGCAGATCAGCCTTCCAGCAGTAATGGGACTGTCGTGGCTGCCTCTAATGCTACATCGGGGCCTACCATAGTTATAAACGTACTCAGCAAATAGCTTTTTTTTCTTCTTTCCGTCAATTTCTAAACTTGAATTCTACTCTTTATTTATACCTATTGAATTGAATTAAATTTTTTTTATATATATCTATTTTTTATTTATTTATACTTATTATTTTATAATGTTACTTCCCTTTTATTGAATTTACAAAATACCGAATTATTTTTATGAATTGTTGACCTATTGATCTCTGGCCAGGTGACTTCTCGGTCCACTTGTTGCACTGCTGCAAGGGGGGCGGGATGTTCACGCTGGCCACCTTAATCGTAAGCTTAACTTAAGTTTTTTGTACAACCGTGTGGTTGTCATTGTGAATTGTTACGAATATAATCGAAAAGAGATCATTTCTCGATCAACCCCCCAAACCCGAAGGTAATTAATTTTTTGAATTAATTATTTGTGTATTATTTCTAATACATTTGTTTATTTTCCTTTTTCGGCTTAAATTAAAATATTTGTTTAATTTACCCCGCACCCCCGTAAACATTTATTTAATGCACACACTTAAGTGAACTACTGCTGGGTGCGTATGATTAATATTTTCGAATAGAGAATGAAAAATTAAATATCAAGTATACGCAGTGGTGTGTTAGAATTGTAGAGTATTAAACGAAAGAGTGTAATTTTTGTAGAAAAGGAACAAATTTATAAATATTAGAACGAAAATAATGAGATATTTTTCAAAAGTAGATTCGTTTAAAATTGAATTTGTATCCTAATATGGTCAAAACTTAGGATCGCATATTACAATATTTTACTTAACTTTGCCAGATTTAACGATTTATCGTCATTTTGACGATTTTGAGCTCCAAAAATATCATTTTGACGACATGACTATTTATGCCCTTATTTTGACGATTTTTAGAAATTAAAAATTTACATCGTTTTCTTTACTTTAGTACATCAAAAGCCACTTTAAGCTTTGTATTTGCTTTGCAGTTGTTACTGTTGGAAATTTATGCTAGTAATAACAAGGTGTAAACTATTATATTTTTAAGTTATTTTCGAATCCCTGTGATGATTTTTCTGTATTTCATGCCTTTGTAATCCCTCAAAGGCCAAAAAATGACAACTCCGAAATAACATCGTAGTTGGGCATAAATTATCATTTGCCATTGCAGACAATTTTAAAAATTCGATTATAGCTTCTAATATTACCATCGGAAGGACAAAGCCAAGTGACATTATTTTGTTTCGTATGACCAACACTCAGGGGATGGATAGCATTGTGTTGGAACTAGGAAAATATGTTATGGCAAGGATGAAAGAGGGAGCAGTGTTTATGGACACTAGGTTTGAATATTTTTATACTATAAATAACAGAAAAGATCTCTGCGGTAACGGAGTTCCACATACGAATAATCCGTCTAACAATCGAACTTTGTCTGTAATGGAATGTGCGATACACTGGCCAATCGACCACATACGGATGTGCTGGCCGAGAAAGACGAGTGTTACGTAGGAATACATGATTTTCATAAACAATTCCCCTTATTTCGCTCGACCAATACCCGTTGCAGTAGCGATAGAAAAGTGAAACACAAGCCACATTGCAACGATGCTCTAATGAATCAATGGAGATGGACACACTATCGTGATTAACGAGCTACTACGACCTCTCCTGCAAACGGTCGAGAAGCCTCAAAATAGACGTTAATGGCCAACCCATACATGAGAGTTGTATTCCATTATCAGTGGGTTATAAATGGTAAGTAGATCAGATAGAGTGAAGTATTTATTGTACCGTCTTAAGAAACCAAGACACTGAAAAATTTGTCAGTTCTAGCAAACATCGCATAGAATTTTCGTGAGCATAACGTCAAGATCTTTTGACTCCATAATATTTACACCACACATAGATGAAGCAATATTATTGCTGTTTAACATTGACTTTATATGTTTTTGTTTTTAAAACCTTTCAATTTATTTATTTTTTCTGACGATTTTTTTACGATTTCAATGAACGTCTTTGACGATTTTGACGATTTTTTCTAAAATGTTTGACGATTTGATGCATCATGTATCTGGCAGCTATGGTTCTGGCATCTTAAACAAAACAAACTATGAACAAAAAGATATCTTTGTCGACTTCCTCTCAGCAGATTTCTGGCAAAAACTCTGAGATAAAATAAAATTGCCATGAAAGGCTTCTCAAAAATCTATCGTTCAGAATCGACTGTAGGTCCCAGCACTCATGTATAAATTTAACACATCGAGCCATAACCGCAAAAATATCTCAAGCGACAAAAACGAAATTTTACAGGGGAAGGTTTTTATTATTTATTTCCTGTGCAAATTAAGTTAGAAAGTTAAACTTTTTTTGTTATAAATTCATAACGGTACAGAGTGTGACGCTGAAATTTTTATAGATGATGCAAATGATGCCAATGAATTTATTTATTACAAAAAACGATATATGAAAAATATGTCGCTTGAGATATTTATGCGGTTATGGCTCGACATAACATAAGTGGCGTGAGAAGCTAGTTCGTAAGCTTGACTTATGGGTTGTAATGACCAATTATGTATCCGCATATTTTCTTAGTGCCTAAAGAACCCAGAAAGAATGTAAATGTGTCTGATTTCCACTAACAGTAAAATTATAATTCAGCTCTATTATGCAGCCGAAATACTTCGAAGTATACTTTTTGGTATTGAACGCAATATGTAAAAGTGGATTTTTCAACAATTCTATGATCAAGGGGGTCCTAAAAGAGTACAATTGCCGAAAACAGTGCTTTTAAACCCTGACTGAAATGGTGATCACATGACATACACCTCAAACCATATGAAGGGGACGAAGCATTAGATTTCTGTAGATAAAATGAGGCCAAACGAAATCAATAATAATTCTCTAAACAATTACTGAAACTCGAACAGTAAACTTGTTCAACTAAGATATATATAAAAAAAAATTAATTGCATCTGCTATGCAATTCAATACAGATTTTCTTTCCATTTGTTATCAAAGTCTTTATTAAATTTGATTACCAACACATTCCCAATAATTGCTAGTTTTAGTTGTAGAATATACGAAAACAACAATAAAAAAATAATTACAAATATTGTACATTTAATATTAAAAATATAACACTTTAAAGTACTTATTGCTTCAATGGCAACACCTGTCGTAACATTTTTGTGTAACTTTTTATTCACATACAGTCAAGGGACTAAGTATTCATACATAAAACACTTGTCAAGTTTTGGTTCAAAAAATTAATTCACTGCGAGCAAAAGTGACAACCACCATGCGGAAAGCTTGCTTATTGATCCGCTTAATCTCCATAAAAAATTAACAAAAAAAAAACTGTTAAAAAAAGGAATCGAAATACAAAAAGATCTGAGACCGTTTATAACTAAAACAAACCGTTTTTTAAGATCGCTTTGTAAAAATATGTTAATGGCCTTAATGTATGTAAACTTTTTTCTTAGAGTGTATTCTATGCAATAAATGCAGTTTAATGCGCGGCGCCTTGCTTTATTACAATTCACAACATCTCATAATTCAACGCGTACAATAATTTTTCCTCTTCTTTTTTTTTTGAGCACTAAAAAGTAGAATATTTTTGTACACGTTCACACTGAAGATTTTTAAAAAAATAAAAACTGAAAAAATTTCGTTTTAAATGACAGGGTCGTAACGAATTTTTAAAGAGCTATTTGAAAATTACCAATGTTTTGAATAAAGAGAATTATAGAAATACATACCTACCGAATGAATTTATTTGATTTTCATATGTTAGATAGGTACGTTAAAGGGTAACAGAGTATCTCAAGCCTAAACGAATTGCGACGTCGTTTCTACGTTCACCTTATCGAAGAGATATCATTCATGGAAATTCATAGAAAATATACAGTCATGGACAAAACATACCATCAACATTTCTTCTAAGTCTCGAAAGCCAGTAATTAATTTGTAAAATTAACGCGCATTTGCTTTAAATTCATTTCTTTTAACAAAAAAAAAAAAAAAATCAAATATAATCATAAGAGAAAAAGAAAAGTAGAAAATAAGAAGCTAACAAGCGGTTTTCTGCTTGGTCAACGTTATCATTTTGTATCTTTGTACTGTGTGCTGATGTAAGATATACCCAGTCTTTCGGTAACAGCTTCAGATAACTCTGAGGTATCTGTTCTTGGGTCTTTCCGCACTTTACTTACTTACTTATTTAATTGGCCATTAACAACCCGATTAACGGATTTCGGCCTGCCGTAACACATCCTTCCAGGCGCCTCTGCTTCTTGCGCACCTACGCCAGTTGATCACACTAATAAATGACAGGGCTTCCTCGATATGGTCCTTCCAACTCATACAAGGTCATCCTCTTCGCCTACTTCCGCAGATCCCCGCATCAAATACACGTCTCGCCGGAGCATCCTCCATCATTTGAACGACATGGACGAGCCAGCGCAGTCGCTGGATTTTAATACGGTGCACAACGTCTATGTCGTTGAGGAGCTCATACAGCTCACTCTTGGATCGGATGCGGAAAACATCGCCAACTCGCACTGGACCTAAGGTCTTACGTAGGACTTTTCTCTCGAATACTCTCAAGGCTACTGCATCAGTGCTTAATACGATACAAGCCTATGCGCCATAAAGAAGCACGGGTAGGATGAGCGTCTTGTAGAGTATTAGTTTTGGCGTACAAGAGAGGTCTTTGCTACTCAATTGCCTGTTGGCAAGAGTGATCATGCGCTTGATCTTCAGACTGACATCATTTTTGGTGGTAACGGCGGAGCCAAGATAAATAAATTCCTTGACTTTATCAAAGGTATAGATATCGGCCGTAATCTGAGAATCAATATGCCGCACGTCTCTACTTGTCGATAACATATACTTTGTTTTGCCCTCATTTACCGCCAGACCCATCTTAGTGGACTCCCGTTCAATAGCACTAAAGGCAGCAGTAACATCTCGCTTGGTACGCCCTATGATGTCAATGTCGTCAGCGTACGTATGCAACTGGATGCTTTTTTGAAAAATAGTGCCATTGCGATGCAGTCTCGCCTTTCGCAGAACACTCTACTTGATGGAGTTCCAGAAGTTGCATGATAAGGGATCGCCTTGTCTGAAACCTCGCACGGTATCAAAAGGTTCGGTCCGCACTTTCTGAAGAATAAATCTAACGTTTCTACCAACAAGCATCCTTTGGCCTCTACTATGTGGCTTGCGTTCGGTAAAGAATTATACATAATATGGTGAAATCTCGTGTCTCTCAAACCTAGGCAGTGACAGAAAAGTTATTCGATCACTTCGTTGCGTTGGCCTTTTTACATGCTCTGTTTCTGTTTATGCTCTTCAAATTCAATTGCAAAGTTGAGTGGCACTTACGTACACATTTTTTTCCACTAACACTACTTTTATTTAAACGTAACAGTCTCATGGTCACTATATTTATCATAGTCACTAGATTTTGGTGGGTTCAGTACACTTTTTATTCAGCTCACGTATTCAGCCTCGATATATTTAGATGGACCCAGATTGAATTATTGCTTACGCCTACTGTATTGGCGTTGTATTCTACGTGGTTTTTGACCCCTTTTCCATAAAACTATTCCACAGTGAACCGAAAGGATTCGGATTTTGCAATACAAATGCATTAGGAAAATATTATCTAATCACTATGAGTTATAGAAGTCTGATATTAATATAAAAAATGCAATTGCCTAGGGCTACCCAATTAAAAATATTAAATCTTTCTTTGTGAGAATTGTAACCTCATTTTACCCATTTGTGGCGGGAGTTACAGTTAAACTTCGTCCCCGAACGACAGATTTGTGAAACTTTTCGTGGCAATTATATTTACTTGCAGAGTTTTTGGCAGAAAACTGCTGAGAGAAACCCGATAGAAATTTTTTTTTTATACTTCGTTTCTATTACTGAGCTGAGGCTTAAACCATGGGCTCTCGTTTAATAACACAATACACTATGAACACTAAAGTTCAGCTTCAATTAAAAACCAAGGGTCTGTCATATACATTGAGCTTAAACAGTCCTCTAGTAACCACTAGTACGTTACTAACGTTTGGTGTATAACAAAATATTTGTTTATTACATTGTAGTTCAAATTATAACAGGACTATATTATAAAATAATAACAGAGTCACTTATATCGTATGAGTGAGAAGAGGAAAGGACGGATAGAGAGTGAAATAACGTATGGAAATAATAAATATGAACACCAACAATATTTTCATTGCAATTGCAGTCATTTTATGTAAAAATATTATTTGAATATATTTTACAGGGTCTTCCGAAAACATGGTCTCCCCCACTTTAGTTAATACTGACAAATTTTCTTGAAAAAAATTTATGCGAAGAAAAAGTCAACGTAGTCTAGTAGGTAGGCCACAGTTCAAAATTCAGCCAGCTCAGATATCGTCAACAAAACGTAAACGAAACGAAAAAATATTTCTATGGTGACCTCCTCTCCGTAGATTTCTGGCAGAAATATTGAGAGGTCCCTCCACTCACGTATACAAATAACAATCACAACATAAGTGCTATTGCGAAGCTAGGTCGTAATCCTGACCGAATGGTTGTAATGACCATTTATGTATGTAAAGTATACTCAATTAATAGAAACAGAAATTAAAGTGGCTCTAACATTAAACATTTTTAAGGGAATGAACTTAACTTACTTAGAATAAATTCAAGAAGATTTTCGATAGATGACAAACAAAAATGGAATAGAATTCGGTGAAGTATTGTCATTTACAATTAAAGCCTAGTTTCACACACCACCTTTGTTGTGTGTGTTAATTTTATTAATGAATAGTGGAAACTACAGTTTGAAGTCGACTCCGAAACACAGATTTTTGAGAAACTTTTAATGGCAATTTAATTTACACTCAGAGTTTTTAAACCAGAAGACTGCTGAGATAATGTCGCCGAAGAAATATTTGTTTCATGTTTCGTTTTGTTCGAAATATCTGAACTGGTATTTAAATCATAAGCTCGCGTCTAATAAGTCTACATACAAGGACAGTTCAACTTTATTAGCTTCTGTAGAATTCAAAGCCCTTGTTAGCAATAACTGTTGAAATATTTGTATACGATTTTGTAGAAATTAATAATTTTTCTGCACAGCTTATCTCATCACCCTGTATGCAATGTAATGCATTGTGTTCATGAATGTTTAACACACATAAGAGTGACTAAATGGAAACATGTGTGACTGTGAGCTGGCGTGTTTTTCTTTTTTTCCAGTATTCCGGCATTGGCTCTGTGTCTGTGTGTGTGAGCTGAACACAAATGATATTAAAAAGTCCAGGATGCTGTTGTCTAAAAGTCTGTCACTCCAGTAGACTTCTGTAAGCGCAAAGTCCGTATAATGACAGCAGAACCAGTCTGCCAACCAACCAGCCAGTATATCCATATAGTCAGTCTATCAGCTTCATATAAAGTGTGTATAAATAATAATAATATGAGGCCAGATCCAAAGAAGCTGAAAGAAAATTTGTTACAATGAACACTTGTCTGCCGTAATAATAAAATTCTGCTGTATATGTATATGAAAGGATTTTACTTTCTGGCTTTACGGCAGCAGCGCTCCCCCCAGATAGGCAACACATTACAAAATGATCACGTATTAACTCTCATATGTACATACACATTCACATTTATGTATATCCGTAAAATTATATTTTTTAAATATGAGTATGTGTGCATACATTTTGTATATGAAAGTTAATATTAAAAACTTACTTTGCCATAGAGTTGCCATAGTTACATTTTAATACAATAAACATTTCTTACACACATAATTATTATAATTTGCAATGTGTTCGTGTGCCACATTAAAGTGGCAATTCTTTACTTTAGCCAACATTTAACCTGAACTTATTTGCATTAAAGACACAAGCCAAATGCAATTTGCTCTGCACTTGATGAAATGATTTTATTTTATTTTATTTTTTGCCTTTAATTTGCTTTCTTTTATTTCACCGGATTTTTGGAGAACGAAAAATATTGAAAAAAAAATGTTTTTTAAAGAAAAACTGAAAACCAGTTGAAGTCGATTACCGTGGCATAATGACGTGTGATTGAGTGTGTTGAAGAAAAATACTCATTAATTTATTGTATTTCATAAGGATGTGTTGCACGTTTACTCGTTCATCCATTGATTACAGTTCACTTTTCATAATTAAAATGCGATATTTAAAGAGAAGATTTACAGAATTATTGTTTTATTTTATTTCTTGTCTACAATTTAATGAATTTTTGTTAAGTAAGTATGGAAAGTTTATTTAACGTTGACGTTAAATGTTGAGAAAATGAAAAGATGGAAGGTTTTCGTAAAGAAAATTTTGATTTTACAAAGTTGACAACGTCAGTAGCATATTAAACTGTGATTTTATTACACCAATGCATTAAATATCATTTCCTTTCACTTTGTTTATGCCTCTGCCTTGGAGGGATCTTGTAAATAAATCTTTGAATAATTGCAACGGATGAAATCAATCATTGTTATTTGCTGAATATTAGCAACATACCCCAAAGTGATCTTGCTTTAGTTAGTAATTATACAAACCCTTTGGCACATACATTTAGTAAGAATGAATTTCGATGAGTACGTCTTTATTTACTGTTAAAATTAAAATATCTGGCGGTTTAAACGAAGTTCAAATCTGATCTTTAGAAAAAGCCATTAATATCAGTCGACTCCTAAGGACAGATTTTTGTGAGAAGCATTTTCATGTCAATTTTATTTTCTCTCAGAGTTTTTACTAGAAATTTGTTTATATTTCGTTTTATTCGGGATGTCAGACCCTCGAAATTCGAATACTTTGTCTAAACATACTTAGGAGCTTCATTTATTTATGTAAAGTTAAGTAAAATATCGTAATATGCCATCCTAAGTTTTAACCTTATTAGGACACAAATTCAATTTTAAACGAATCCACTTTTGAAAAATATTTCATTGATTTCGTTCTAATATTTATAAATTTGTTCCTTCTCTGCAAAAAACTACACTCTCGTTTCATACTCTACAATTGGAACACACGGCTGCGTATACTTGATATTTAATTTCTCATTCTTTATTCGAAAATATTAATCATACGCACCCAGCAGTAGTTCACTTAAATAAAATAATTAAATAAAGTTCTTCTGTAAAACAACAACTTCAATTATATGAAATATTTTTTTGTTGCATTCTCCCTTTGTTAACATACTTAGAAAAACGGTAAATTTTAATGATTACATATAAAAGCGCAGCATAACAACATAACAACAATTCATAACTGAGCGAGGAACTGAATCGTGGCCTCACGTCTAATAAGCCAACACACTACTACTACTACGACTTACATACTTGCCATACAGTGTACATTATATGCTGAAAGGAAGTCGCCAAAGAAACGCTTTTTTAAATATTTCGTTTTGTACCGTGGCCTCAAGTGTAATAAGCCAATACACTACCTACTAGACTAAGACGACTTCAAGTTTATAGTTTAGATTACATAGGAATATTTAATGACTTGCTTACACAATTCCTCGCTTATTTTAGCACATGAATTTCAATCCGTTTCGGTCTGTAGCTGTTGTCCTCGCACTTAAAAGTTATTATTAAAAATTTACCCCAAGTCTAGCAACGTCTTTAGCTTTGGGTCTTTACATTCACTTCCTTTATTTTAGCGGGATTTTTTTAGATGCCTACGTTTAATATCCAGGCTACTTCTAATTTTTTGTGTTTGTCTCTGATTTCACAGCTCATTGGCTACTATACTGCAGAGTTTACAAATTTAAATTGTCGCCACTTGTTTGGGTTGTATTTGGCCTATTACTATTTCGTGTTGTTAATATTTCTGAACTTGCTCTATAGTATCATGCCACGCTGGATACTTTTATTCCTTTTTACACAGATTCGCGTGAAATTTTCTTTGATGGAAAGGGCGGATTTCTAATATTTTTAGTATTTGCTTTTAAGAAAATTCCACAGATTGTTTGAATGCCTCTTGAAATTCTTTTATATTTCGTAGTAATACTCCAACAAATAATTTATTGGACGTCCAGAAAAACCAACAACATGTTCGAAAAATAAATCTTTATTATAAAAATAATACAAATAAATAATCTATTACCTTCAGTTCTTTCTTCCATTTTACTGTACAATTCATATTGTGAATATAAATTTAAAGCAAATGAAAATGACCATTTACATATTGCTTCTACTTTTGCGTCTTATACCAATCGTCTATTGACCGCCATAAATCAAAATAACCTCAAAGAAGTACTCACTGTTGCTGCAGTCGTTGTTATTGTAGTTGTTGTTGTGGGTAAAACAAATTCTTCTTTTCTTTAGTGGTAATAAATTATTTGTTTATAGAAAAACTTTTCTTTTTTCTTTCACTTCCTGCCATTGTGTCCCATAGAAAGAAAAACAGGGACTGGAAAACGTAGAAATATTTCGTATTGACTGTGAATTTTTAACTGACCACATAGTTGTTGAATTTCAACTTTATTATACAGTTCGACTGGTAGGTAGCTTCAGTAGGGGTGATCGAATAAATTGAAATGAATTGTGATTTTTGTTGTAAACTACTCGAGCAGAAGCGGTGGAGTTATATTTGGCTTGTGGTAAGGTTTGTAACGCTTAATAGAAGAGTTTAAAATCATTTTCCGTGAACGACATTTAATAAAGGTACCTAACACTCGGATAGTTAGAAGAAAAAGATGGTAGAGTAAACCATACATAAGGTCCCATCATTAGGGTAGGCAATCTCGAAAAGAATTCTTTACTACCAATAATTTAAAGGGAGGGTGATTTAAAAATTTAAATTTAAAATGCAATAAAACAAAATCGGTTTGAAATTTTGCCAAATTTATTTATTTTTAGCCTCACAGTACCTCATGCGATCGGAACACTTTTCGTGCAATTTTTCAAGTGTATGAGGTCGTCTCTCGGCAATAATATTATGAATGTTAGCGTACAAATGCTCAATTGTCTCTGGTTTGCCGGCATAACACTTTTCTTTAACGGCGCCCATGCAAAATAGTTCAACGGTGTCAAATCGCAGCTTCATGGCGGCCAGTTGTCTTCAGCATTCCGGCTAATTAAACGGGCATCAAACGTTTGACGCAATTATAACATGAGATGTGTGGCAAGTTTCACCATCCTGTTGAAATCAAATATCGTTCACTTGAGAACGATGACGAGTTGGTGTTGATGGATACTCGCGCACAGTCTCAGCCATAGTTTCGATATTTTCAAGTGTACGCACTGTACGACCACGCTCACGTTCAAATTCAATATTTTCGTGCAATTTCCGACCAATTGTCTTTGTTTTTGGAAATAAATTTCCAATAAATTCTAACGTTGCTCAAACGTAAACCGATTCATTAATTCATTATGTTCAGTGGACATAATATACTGAATTTTGTGACAGAATAGAATGACATAAGGTGACAAGACCGATGGTTCAAATTTAAACCGATATATAGACCGCCCAATACTTCCGTTTTAGTAGCTAACCCATATAGATATGTTTCTACTGTATGAGGAGGAAGGAAGTCTTAAAAGCAATAAACCTCTAGGTACTCTAATGGCATCCCACTTATTTTCTTAAGTAACTGCTTAATGATATAGTGATGTAGTTTACCGAGCTTGATCGTGTGTAACTTTCTTACTTCAATTTTTATTATTTTTTGGTAATTTCAATGGAATTTCTGATTCGTTTTTCTTTTGTTCTGTCTGTGCTGTTATCGTTAAAAGTTATGCTGCTTGTTGTTGCTGTTGTTGTTTTTGTAGCTGTAGTTGGTATCAAACCATGTTGTTTGTTCATTCGATTTGTTTGTTGTTTCGATTCCTTCTGTGGATTGTTCATAAATAATTTGCAAAAAATCACAAAACATTTCGAAAGTAAATCACTGTGGTCAGTTTTGTCATTTTCTACGCCAATTTTTGTTTTATTTTTATATTAGAAATGCCAGTAGGAAAAAATATCATAAAATAAATCAAAGTTAAGCTTGTGATATTCAATTAGGACGTTTAAAATTATCTGATCCGATTTAATTATGAGGCAGATAAAAAACGAACGAGAAAACTTGCTCTACCAACAAGAAGTTCAAAAACAAAACAAATTACGCGTTGGTAATTCGTCAAAAACTACGATCGCTGCAGTAATACTGAGTATACTACAGCCATGAAAGAAAAGTTGGATATTAGATAGCATTTGGAGCCCTATTTCTCTGTGGAGGAACTCGCCTATAAACAACCACAATACTATGAAGAAACTTTAAGTCAGTCGGTGTTTAAAAAAGTTGGAAACAATAAAAGAATAAGAATATGCAGGAATAACGTTGGAAAGTTAGTGCAATAGGAATAAGCACAAGCTGATCGCTATTATGCACTAATCACTCACAATTTAATTTTCGTAGGAAACAAAATGAACAACAGTATCCTTGCAGAAGGAAACTTTACCACTCAAAATGGCATAAAAGAGATTGGAAAACTAAGAAGTAGCAAAGCAGTGAGCGAACTTGTTTTGCTAGATGAAATTCTATAATTGATATGGAAATCACCGTTCAAGTTTTATAAATTCACATCACATCAGTCTAGGAGTAAGAAACATTGTCTCAAATAAGAAAAAAAGATCACAAGATACAAATAAGCGTTTAGAAATATTGTAACGAGTTTTAAAGCAAATACATGCCGTCTATCACTTCAAATGTTCACCATCGCGCTTATTGGTATCTCTAACTCCAACTCTAAATGTGAAAGATATTTACCTACGTTGGCACATTCTTGCAGAATTTTAAGGACTTCAAATGAACTTTAGGAAAACCAAAGTCAATGAAATTAATCTCGTTGCTACAGAGGTTGTTATGCTTAAGGCTGACCGGAAGAAAAATAATCATAAAAATAATCTCCATTAAACAGTATGAAAAAGGTCGCAAATATCTTAAAAAACCATTTTTAGAATGTTCACAGTAAATGCGAAAACTACAATCATTGATCAATTTGGTTACAAATTGCCAGTTCTTTTGAATTTAGTAAACGACTATGGGTGACAAGAAAAAATGGAAATCCGTTGTTTTCCATTTGTTTTTTACATGACGCAGTAGCCTGTTACCAATGCTTGTAAGCGAGAAATTAAATTAACACAGTTTTTTTGATATTTCGCTGTAGAGTTTAACCATTTTTATAGGAAAAAGGCATCATTTATTTGATATCTTTATGTAGTTGACGCATTTTTTAGGTACTAATTGGTCTTACGAGACAAGAGTTTCCAAACCCAAGCCGTTAATGCTCAGAATCTGTTTTCGAGGGTATATAATGTAATAAAAAATCGTCTTAAATCTGTTTTGAAGCGACTTTAGACGCAACTACTCACGCTTATAAATTAAAACATTCAACATGACTTTTATAAGGTCATAGATTGTAATCCTGTATATTAGTGGAAATAACATACATAATTGGTCATTACAACCCTTTCAGGATTATGACTTAGTTTCTCATACCACTTATGTTGTGTGCGTTAATTTTTATACATATATGAGTACAGTTTAAAGTTGACTCCGAATGACAGATTTTTGAGAAACTTTTCATGGCAGTTTTATTTACTCTCAGAGTTTTTGCCAGAAAACTGCTGACAGGAAGTAGCCGAAGAAATATTTTGTTATATTTCGTTTAGTTAGAGATGCCTGACATGGGGTTTGATCCGAGGCCTCACGTCTAGTAAGCCAACACACTATCTACTCGACCACGGCGACTTCATTGGTGGAAATAAAGAATTACGAAATAAATTGTAAAATTGTAAAGTAATGCAACCAGAAGACCCCAGTGAACTAATCTTAGTCATAGAACAACATTTTTATTCTTATAACTTAATGAATCTACATCCATCGAGTTAATCATCTTTAAACATAGTTTATTATGCTCAATTTCCTACCAGGTTCAAAAATCATTAGAGATTTGACAAGCAAAAATAAAAAATTACTGTTATTTATAACAAATTTAACAATAAACTAAACAAAATAAAACAAAACAAAAAAAATTAATTTTTTTTTTGTTAAAAAGTTTTTGTTTTTCGAAAAAGTTTCTAAAGTGATGCTCGTTTATTTAAACTTAAAATTGGTTTAAAGACAACAAACAGTCTGGTTAAGGTCTCTCAATCAAAAATCTTTACGGAGAAGTAAGTCTACCGAAACTAAAATATATCAGGAATGATGATAATGTGCTTGTTATTATTGCTGTTGTTGTTGAATGAATATGTCAACAACAACCCCAACGACTATAGTTATTTTGTTGTGTTCATTTGTTTAAATAAACAGACTAAAAAGCAACAAAAAAAAAAAAAAAAAAAAAAAAAAAAAAAAAAAAAACTTTTCAATTGGTTTCACAAATAAACACATTGACAGTGTCAGTTTAAAGGCAAGGGAGACAAAAAAGGAAGAAGAAAAAAAATGTGAAAAGGAAACCAGCCAAGAGACCAAATCTCTAGGAAGTTTTTGTCTCTAAGTGAATAGACTTTTTGCAACAAAAACAAAAATATTTCAAATTCAAACTTTAAGTTCAAGCAAAAGTTTTTCTTTATTTTGCTATTGATTGTGGTCACCACAAATAATTGACATCCAAACTCCTTAAGGGAGTCTCGTTTTGTTTTTTTCTTCTTGATTTCCAAAAACAATGATAAAAAGTTTTACTTTCCAAAACTATTCAATTTATTATTTAAATGGAGTTTTTCCTATTATTTTTTGATACGAGATACAGAATGAAAAAAATTTTTTTTTATTATTTCCCTATAATGTGTCAAAATGGTAAGAAAACGAACAAAAAGAAAAAGTACTTTTTTTTACTTCCTAGTAATTGCAGTTGTTATGCTCATATTTCATCAGTGTAGTCATGTCAAAAGTGAGCTATAAAAGAACTTTAACTCCTGCAATGGTTGGTTATAAATTTATTGTATAAATTTCCATCAGCAAACAGCAACAGACAACACCAACCAAACACTATTAGGCAATAACAATAACAATACAATACAATAGAAAGAAAACAAAAAAGAAATGCTCACTTTAACTCGCAATTTTTCCGACAGACATGTAACAATAAATTGCAATTGCAAGTCACTAAAAATTCTACAGAAAAAAAAAACAAAAAAAAGAGAATAAAAAACAACAAAAATAAAATAAAAGTGCTGAAATGATTATATTTTATGTACATATATACAGTATTGGCCAAAACTAAAGCACACCCTCAGTACATTTAGGATTGAACCGTTGTCCGTTTGGCCTGCCTCTGGATGCCTTATGCTATCTGAATCCTTTAATTTAAACTTAGATTCGTCAGAAAACAGCACATTCATCCATTTTTGGACACTCCAGTTGAGATGGGTCTTGGCGAATTCAAGTTTGGCGATATCAAATGTTTTTTGCTGGTCGTCGACTGAATAATTCGGCCTCTACCGCCCTTCTGGGAATCGTTCTTTGGGTTATTTTTAAATCTAAGCGGTTTCGTACGTGACTAGAAGATGCTGTAGGATCATTTTGGATTGTCCTTTTAATTAAGGAGTCTTCATGTCGCAAGGTTTCTCGTGACCTTCCTCCAGAATGAGTAGGAGATGTGCGACCAGTCTGTAAAAACTTTTAAATTAGCCTAGAAATAATTGATCTCTTGATTGAATATTTTGCATTCAATTGATGCCTTGATAAGCCAGCTCTCCAATCCAATCATTAACTTAAAAATCAACCCACAAAATTGCAAAACCAAAGAAGATTTATTTGAAGCCGCAAAAATAGCCTGGGAAGCAATATCTCATGAAATAATTAATAATTTAATGTCCCCTATGCCTAAAAGATGAGCGTGTGTCATTCAGAATAAAGGATTCGCAACGAAATATTGATTTCAATAGTTTTTTGCGCACCTTAATTGGGGGGTGCTTTAGTTTTATCCGCTTATATTTGCGACTTAAAATGTTTTTTGAATTCTAACTTTTTTTTAAAAAAATTCTGAATGCCTTAAGTTTGTGTTTTTCAATAATAAGGATATAAATAAATAAATAAAAAAAAAAATAAAAATAAAATTTTAATAGCTTTGTTTTCTTAAAAAATTATCATTTAAAAAAAATGTACTGAGGGGGTGCTTTAGTTTGGCCAATACTGTACATACGTACATACGTATGAATAAATAAAAACGAAAAAAATTTTAATTTTTATTATTGTCTGCCAGCGTTATAACAAGTGAAACACCAAACACCACCTAAAATTTTATACAATGACAACACAAACACAACAACAAAACCTACAAAATATGGAAAGTAGCACAGTAGCAGTAACTCTCCTTTTAACAACAACAGTGGTCTAAATGGCTTAAAATTATGTCACAGCACTTATTCAATCCTTTATTCATTCATTTATTTTCCACCTCATCCTCATCATCATTATCATCATCATCATCAGCGGAAGCAACAATTTGTTGCAAATTGTTGAAATGATTCTTATTCTTACTTGACACACTTCTTCTCTTAAGTGTGTTTCGTAATTAAGAAATTTATTGTTACAAAGCTTACGAAATGATTTCTTGGAAATCCGTTATTTACCATTAAAATTAATTGGAATTCAAAAGAAAACAATTCTCCGGATGGTATTGTACTTTTGTTTAAAAAGCTACCAGTTTAAAAAAGGGGGAACAGTTTTTTTTTTATAAAAAATTTTTGAAATAGCGGTATTTTCCTTTTCATATTAAACAGACAAATACAAATTTATATTATAATTCAAGAAAAATATGACAATTGTTTAAAAGGTACCAAAAATAGTACTTTTCGTAGTAGCCTGTGACAATAATTTATAGCATGCCTTGGTTAGCATAACCTTTTAGTCAGCCTTACAACCTACGTAGCTTCTTGTGTAATACATGGCGGGCATTCATTTTTTAAATAAGTATCGGGACCTGCAGTTTAACAAGCTTTTGCCAGAAAACTGCTACAAGAAATATTTTGTTTTTCAATTTATTTTCTCAATAAAGAAAAGGTATCCTAGTTTTGGATACAGAGCAGTTGCCTATTAAGCCGACACAATACCTATTTCAGCAATACAGACTGCAGTATTTAGTTTTTAACAGAATCTGTAAAGAAAAATTTCAAAACCCCATTACTTACTTACTTAATTGGATTAACGGATTTCGACCTGCCTTAACGCATCCATACAGACGCCTCTGCATCTTGCGCGCCTTAGCCAGTTGGTCACACCAATTGACGACAAAGCTTCCTGGGTTTGGTCCCTCCAACGCAGGCTTTCGCTGATCCCCGCATCAACATCCACGTCATTGAGGAGGTCATTGTTGGATATTGACGGAAATCATCGTCAACTCGCACTGGACCCAATATTTTACGTAGAACTTTTCCCTCGCATACTTTCAACCCTTCTGCAGCAGTGCTTATATGTGTGCATGTCTCTGCGCCATAAAGAAGCACGGGGAGGATGAGCATCTTCGAGACCCCATTACTAATTAATAAGAGTGATGAGACGCGCAAATGTAGAATACAGGACCATTACTTGGGGCATGTTTGAACGACGAGAGAACTTAGATTATGTAGGAGACACATGCTAATTGTTATATAATTTTATGGATATAAAAGAGTAGCAGAATGGTGTTGCTAGATTGATAGATACCCTGCTGCTCAGGGTAAAGTTGGTAAGAAAGAAGGCATGACATATAAATTCGAAAGTAAATACAGATTGCAGTATAGCAGTATTGAACTCATTGTCTCTGTTTCTACTTGGACAGAATTTTACAAAATCAGGAGGGTTTCGTTCGAACTTTGCAAACAAATAAGCAAAGCTATCGTCTTAAGAGATCACAGAGCTTTCTTACTTGATTGGTCATTACAAGCCTTTAGTTACGATTACAACCTAGATTCTCAAATTACTAAGGTTGTGTGCGTTAAGTACATCCATTAGTGGCGGCACCTACTGTTTAATGTCGACCCCGAAGGACAGAATTAAAAAACTGCTAAGAAGAAATCACTAAAAGAAATTTTTTTTCATATTTCATTCGAGATGTCTAAGCCAGGGTTTGGACCATGGATCCTCGTCTAATAAGACTAGACACAGCCTTCTAGACTGCGAGGACATTAACAGAGCTTTTAAAAAGTAAAAATAAACAGTAAAACTGAAATCAATGGCAACTTGTTGAAAAAAGGCATCCTCTCCATTGGAGTGCATTTCCGTCAGAATAGCTTAATGCGTACACAATATCGTCTAATTAGAGATTCAAAAAATACTCCAGCAGCCCAGGATATACAAATACACCTACAACGAGCAGTTGTCTATGGCGGAATTTGATTAGGAGGCATGGCTACACATAACTTCTTTGAATATGTGGCTGAATTGGCAGTGATAGTGAACATGATCATAATAAGGAAGCTCTTGTGATCTCAACTGAATGGCATGGATCTGGATGAGCATCGTTTTCCAGAAGAAATTATTCCAAGAAATTGTGATACACCCTGGACACCAAGATCATGCGATTTAAGGCCGTGCGATTTTTTGCTTTGGAGTTTTGTGCAGCCATTGGATTGATGAAATTTGCTCAGTATAGGGATCCTATCGTGCTTAAGCGTGCTTTGGTAACCAAAGCTACCACTTCAACTTAACCTTAGTAAACTCTGGGGTTTATGGGAATAAACCAGAAGCAATTTCTGAGCCCAAGTCCAATATATAGCACATTATCGGTGAGATGCATAAACATCTCTGAGAAAAGTCATGTAAAATTTTATGAATTTTTATGGCCTGTTATCAGTGCCGTGGCTGCCATTTAATTGATATTTTTCTCCAGAATTACAGGTCCGCAACATGTCTTCTTTACAATCGTATAAAAATATCAAAGTTATCTTAAAAAAGAAATATGTTTTCCTAGTTTAAACTGAAAAAGAGCATTCTTTCTGACATACCCTTTACTAATATTATTCTTCTAAGAGCTGAGCTTATAATATTTTTGTGTAGATTTTTATTAAGTTCTCTAGTAAAGCCTTAGACGTGATTAAGTAATAATCACAGCTGAGGTTTTTTATGGACTTAATTTTATATTATTAGAATAACTTACAGGTCATTTAGAATTTTAAACAAATTAAACAAATCAAAAAAGAGGAAACTAAACTAGATTTGGACTACAAAAATAAATCACTCTTGTGTCATATGTAGTCGCCGTAGTCTGGTAGGTAGTGTGTTGGCTTATTAGACATGAGACCACAGTTCAAATCCCTGGTCAGACATCTCCAACGAAATGAAATATGAAAAAATATTTGGTCGACGACTCTGATTTCTGGCAAAACCTCTGAAAGTAAATAAAATTGCAATGGAAAAGTTTTTCAAGAAATCTGTCGTTCGGAGTCGACTTTAAACTATGGGTCTCAACACTCCTGTATAAAATTAACACACACAACATAAGTAGTGTGAGAAGCTAGATCGTAATCCTGACTAAAGGTATTAAGCAGCAATTATGATACCCAATAGATTAAGAACCACCTCAACGTCTTTAGTTCACACAGTAAACAACTTGTTACTATTAATTGTTTGCTTTTTGTATTCTGTACTTAATCGTATTGCAAAGACTGTCATTGTTTATATTTATTATTACAAGAATTTTTTCGGGGTGAACTTTTTCTAATTTTTTTGTTACGTTTGCTCTCTGTTTTATAAAATTTTGTTTGAGTTCCTCCTTTTTGTGCCATTTGTCTGTCTGTCTCTCTGTCTGTTTGTCTACATGTCACAGGCATAAATGTGTGACACTTAGATGCAACAACAGTTACAATTTAAAAAATAAAAATAAATACAAATACATGCGAAACATGCTCATTGTCAAGGTGTTGGTGGTGCAATGATATACAACTACTATTACAATAACAATCATAATAAATTAAATTAAAAAAAAAAAAATAAATGCAACTGAAAAATATTTAAGTTTTTGGGTTCAACATTATTTTTTGTTTTTTTTTCTTTAACGGCAGGTCCTTTAAACTTTTTATTTTTTTAATTTCTTTATTTGTTGATTATCATTTTTATTTGTTAACCATGCCTGGTAGATGGTTAAATGTTGTTTTTTTTTTTGTGGAGAATTCTCAAGAAATCCTGAAGTTGACCTTTTTTCCAGCTGTGCTCCTCTGGCTCAGACATAGTTAAGAAATTAATAGGAATTGAGGCTAGCAAATCCTGTGAAGAAAACACAAAATAAAGTCCTAAACAATCAACCACAAATCCCTTCGCACATTTGTCAACACTTTATCAAAGTCAATAATGAAGAGGTTGCCTGCAAAAAAAAAAATAGAAAAACAAACGAAAACAACAAATCTACCCAAAAGAATTTAAACTCATTCAATCACTCACTCGTTCACTCATTTACTGGTACTGTGTTGTGTTTAGGCTTTTCTAAAGCTTCCAGCTATTCACAGTTAATTCGTTGAAATAAATAAACAAACCGAAGTTTAACTTAAAAGTTGTCCTCAAAAGTGAATTGGGATTCAACTTGAATTGGCCGAATTAAAAGTCAGCTAAGTGACTGAATTCATGCAAGGAAGTTTGCTAACAGTCTGGTCTTTGAATTGATAAGACGTTATACCTTTGGAGTAGTGGTGTAAATGCCTTGACGTAGCTTTGGTTTGACAGTAAGCTACGGATTGAAAAATTAATTTTAAGAGTCCAATACAGGTTAAATCTTTCGAAATTTGTCTCAGAAGCATATGTAGCTGTATGGCGCAAAGAGTATGCTACGCTGTCACACACTCGAACTAGGCACTATTTTTTATTGAAGAATTTGTGTAAAACGATTTAAGACGTAAATGACATGTGTATTCCACATAGGCTGATATGATATAAGCTGTTTCTGTATAATTCTTGTCTTTCCTGAATTTTTCTGTGGCATTGGAGCTAGGAAAACAAGTTGTTGTAGCGTTTATGGTTATTTAATTTAATTTTTGTATATATTGTTGTCGCCGCAGTCTTGTAGGTAGCGAGTAGACGTGAGGACACGGTTCAAACCCCAGGTCATCTCCAACAAAACGAAATACGACAAAAATGATTTAATATGTATGTATATCGTAGTCGCCGTTGTCTAGTAGGTAGTGTGTTGGCTTACTAGTCGTGTGGCCACGGTTCAAACATCTCCAAGAACACGAAATCAGAAAAATATTTCTTCGACGACTGCCTCTCATCAGATTTCTGACGAAATCTCTGAGAGAAAATAAAATTATCATGAAAACTTTCTCAAAAATCTGTCGTTTGGTCCCACCAATTATGGATAAAACTCACACACAATGTGTGTCCTGACTGAAGGGTTGTAATGAATAATGTATTTAGTCCTCTTAGGCTGATATGGCAAATTCTTATCATTCTTCGCTATCCTTATACTCCCTTGCTTACCTCTTCTCCTTTTTCCTATCTTCTTTATTATCCTCTCTCTCCTCTCTCTCCTTTAGGACGTGTTACAATGGGTCATTATGACCTCCGAGTATTGTTTTGTCCCAATGACAAGTATACGTCCTCAAACCTAATCTCACCTAAACTAATACTCACGTTCTTGATCATACTGCAATGCGTTGGAGCAAAGAAACTTCTGCAGAAAGAGCGTTCTGCAAGTAGAAAGTGCAGATAACGGATGATTTCTCCCTGGAATGATTAAAATTGATCTATCAAGGGGCTGGAATCAAGAGCCGGAAAATATATTTCTAGGTACCCCATACGAAGAACATCAAGGACTTCTGAGTGGTCAACACTATCCATATACACAGGTTGGGTTTTAAGCGCACTTAAATCTACCCTAATCGCAGGTGCATATTCAGGTATAGTCTGTAGGTCCCAAGTGGTTCTAGTCACTACTATTAAACCCTTTTGTCTCAATATTGCTGGTTAGAAGTTTAAGACGAAAAAAGGCGTTAATGTGGCGTTAAAACAGAATTTCGTGATATCCTTGCAATTACTTCATCTATAACAACCCACCCTTATAGTGTAACTTCTGAGAGAACGCGATAGAGACTAAGAGAAGTGACTATCGACTTCAAAAACTAAATTTCAAAAGACAAACGTGCAGGCACACTTTTTGACAATATCTAGAACCACTACACACATACATAATTAGTCATTACAACCCTTCAGTCAGGATCACAACCTAGTTTCTCACACCACTTATGTTGTGTGTGTTAATTTTATATATGAGTGGCGGGACCTACAGTTTAAAGTCGACTGCTAACGACAGATATTCGTGAAACTTTTCATGGCAATTTTATTTACGTTCAGAGTTGTTGCCAGAAATCTTCTGAGAGCAGTCGTTTTATTGGATATGGCTGACCTCGGGTTTGAACCGTTGCCTAACATCTAATAAACCAACGCACTACCTACTAGACTACGGCGATGGTTAGAACCACTAAATTGTTCTCAATAAATCGTTGAATGGGCTTGACACCAACATTCTGAAAATACCGCCAACAGTTCATCATTCTCCCGCTTCACCAGTTTGTACGTTATAAAACCTTGGAAAGTGCGGAATGTTGGGCGTGAATTTTTTTTTTATTAGGCTTCCGTTTTTGGGCGCGGGAGTTAGCGCTTACACTATAAATAGAACTGTAGAGTAGCTATAGCGCATTATATGTTATTAATACAGGAGTCATAAGATACTGAATGGAATAAGGCTGATGTGATGCTATTACTAGTTCTATTATTACTGTTTAAACGAATTACTGAGAATATTGGATTCCGATATAGTAAGGAACGCAATGAAATATATGGCAGATTGCTTATTTTAAGGACCTCAAGAGAGCTCGAAAGTTTGCCTCTGAGTGTAGAATGAAGAGAGCTCGGAAGGTTGCTGCGAAGTGTAGAATCGTTTCGTAGCGATACAAAATTTTTTTGACAGCTTCGACTTTCTTTGCGTTGTCTCATAATGCGGTTTTCATAATTATGTTCATATTCTTACATATATACAGTTGTACATTATTTGATATCCATGGTCACCTTGCAAGCGAGTATGTCGATTCCTCTTTTCTCTTCAATTCTGGAGAATATTGTGAGTTGTTTTATAAGATGATGATTTTCTTTCTTTCATGGATCTGTGGCATTGTCCATCTGTATACTCTCCATACCTATTATTTTTCGTTAACGAAAGGAGTCCACAGTACATTTATCAGGATCCATAACCTATGTATATATATATGCCCCTAGTCTGTTCAAAGATTATGAAACAGTTTTGTGAGAGAATGTACATTTAAGCACTCGAATTCATAAAATGAAATTCATTCAGAAACAATTTTAAAGTAAAATTTAATTTAAAAACGACATATGTAGGGTTCTCTCGATAATAAAGAGTCGCAAAAAGGACTGCAACTACTCAATCAAGAACATTTTTGACAAAGTGTGTCAATAACAGTTTTTATTTGTTACGAATTCTTGTGTTTCTTCTCCTCTTTCTCTAGTTTTTGATATGATTTTCGATGTTGTTGTTGTGTTTTTTTGTTTTCAGTTGTCATCATATTATTCTTCTTTTTATTCTTGGCCTTTTCTTTTTTGTTTCTTTGTTAGCCAGATAACAATTTGGCCATTTTCTAAACCATTTACAGCATTTAAAGTTAACAAGAGTAAATATCCTTAACAGCATGAACCAAAATAGATAGAACAAAAGAAAAAAAAAAAAGGAAAAAAAGGAAGAAAAAACTCAAGTAAAGACCCTAGTAAAAAAAACAAATATGAAATAAAAAAAGAAACAACAACAACAACAACAACATAAGAAGAAAACCCAAAATGAAAAGAGAGTACCCGATACAACTGCAAATAAACTCATTCCTATACACACACATACACTCACTGGAAATTTAGAAATTTACTTGTAATAGCACAACACAAAACATTTGGGGATACTGGACGCACACACCCATTTAAACTTGTGCTAAAACGTTATACAAATAATATAAAAATTATATTACAAAAGAAAAAAAGAAAAAGACAGAGAGAGAGTGAGAGAAATAGAGAGAGAGAGAAAAAAAAGTGAAATGAGAATCGTATCGAATACAATCGAAATACAATGGAACTATAGTCCTTGTATCAAGAGACCCATACGTGTGGATGGCTTTTAAAAAGTCAAACAAATATAAATACACTCTACGAGTATAAAGAGAGACGAAAAAGAAGAAGAAAAATAAAACATGTTTATGAATATGAATGTGAGTTTGTGCTTTTAAGAAGAGTGAGTGAATAAAAGGAAAGCGTTACGATATACAATATGTGTATTCCCAAATGTATTATCGTTTCCATACAAACAAAAAATGTCATCACATAAAAATTGTCAATTTTTATAACAATTTAAACAATCCACAGTCAAAAATAAAAAAATATATACATATATATACAGTGTATTTAAGCATGTATGTATGTCCATACAGACATATTTATTTACAACTTTTCAATAAAAATTTTATTCTTCTTCTTTTTTCCAAAGGACATTACAAACTATACGTTATTGTTATGCTCTCATAAGTGCTGTGGAGGCATGAGACATTTTCTGCAAATGGTTTACTTTTCTCTTGAAAATTGAAATTATTTCTCATGAATTAATTTTATTAAGACGAATGAACGTTATATTTTAATAATGTCTTGACCAGAAATGTCACACATTTTTTTATATATAATAAGTAACAAAAATTAATACAGTAATCTGTAAGAGGAACTATTTTGTGGTATACAGAACGGATCTTGGTCCCAGAATAAAATACTCAGAACCAGGAGGAAACTGGCAGGCATCATACAAGCGGAAGTCTATGCCATCGAAAGATGTGCTTACTTCAACTTGAATAGAGGTATAAAAGGTAGGACATAGCAATACTATATGACAGTCAGACACGAAAACTCAACCCTTATCTCACACAAATTTATACATGAGTGGCGATAGATATTTGAGAAACTTTTCATTGAAATTTTATTTACTTTCAGAGTTTTTGTCAGAAAATTGCTTGGAGGAATCCGCCGAAGAAATATTTTTTCATATTTCGTTTCGTTTTGATATCTGACCTGGGGTTTGAACCGTGGCCCAACGTTTAATAAGCCAACACACTACCTACTAGACTACGGTAACTTCTAAAAAAAAACTGATTCAACAAGATAGGCAAAATATGGTCAGCCTCTACTGGGTCCCAGGCCAAGTAGAAATTTACGGCAATAAGCAGGCTGACAAGCTTGAGAGGTGGAGGGCTTTCACTTTTTCGATGGAGCCAGAAACCTTCTGTGGACTGGGGATGGATGTTTGGGAAGGTAGGCATAACGAAAGATAAAATAAGGGAAGACAAAAATCTCTTCTCAAACCAAGTGGATTTGTGGTGATCAAAAATATTGTTGGGTAATTACAAGCCTTAGTTGTGAAGTCGCCGTAGTCTAATTGGTAGTATGTTGGCTTATTAGACGTAAGGCCAAGGTTCAAACTCTAGGTCAGACTTCTCGAATGACTTCCTTTCAGCAGATTTGTAGCAAAAAACTCTGAGATTGAATAAAATTGCCATGAAAAGTTTCTCACAAAAATCTTTTGTTCGGAGTCGATTTTAAACTATAGGTCCTGCCTCTTAAGGATAAAATTAACGCACACAACAGCTAGGTCGTAATTCTGACTAAAGTGTTGTTATGACCAATTAAGTAAGTCTACTGGTTTCCAGGTCAGGAGGCGATTCTCGGCAATAAGCAAGCAGACAAGCTGGCGAGGAGGCGAATTTCCACTTTGGCGATAGGGCTAGAATCCTTATGTGGACTGGGGTCGGATGTTTGAAAAGGTATGCCCAGCGAAAGTAAAGATAAAGGAAGGCAAAGGCTGTTTCAAACTAAGTGGATTTGAGGCAATCAAAACTATTGTTGGGAAATTACTGTAAGAGGAGATCTGAACCATGCATCATACTATACAGAAATAACCTGAAGTTGGTAAACAGTTTTTCGACAGGACGCAATAGAATCATATTACACTTATTCGGAATGGTGTTGTTTCAAGTCCAATATGTTAATTCTGTGACTAGGAGAACTCATTTTTGGGTCTTCTGGGGTATTAATCAAAACTCTGTCGTTCGGAGTCGACTTTAATCTGTAGGTGCTGCCACTCATGTATAAAATTAATGCTCACAACATAAGTGGTGTGAGAAGCTGGATTGTAATCTTGACTTAAGAAATTACCAGTTAGCGTATCAGGTTCTAACTAAGGAATTTTCATTGTTAGAACAGGATTCTAAAGTTTGTCAGGGCACTATGATTGAGGAGACTTTATAAGGATACTCTTTATAAAGTTGGAGGAGAGTATAATAGATCGTATGGACACAGAACTAAAGCTCATTTTTATGATAGAATAATAATTGTATATTATAACGAACTCTTTGCAACCAACTACATGCTGTGTTACTCAATACAATTTTGTCATTTTAGAGCCAATAAAGCTAATGTTCCATCTGTGGTATTACGGGTTTTACAAGTGAAAAACTGATACAATAGCGTTTTGTACGTCTCTCCTGAATAAAACTTTTCACCACTAAGACAGTCCTGCAAACATCGAAGCAAATAATAATCTGCAGCTGCAAGTTTTGGATAAAACCAAACAAAACTTCTGAGTCACTATTTCTGCAAGCTTATCAAATGTGTTTATGGTCTGGCCCTGTCACGACAAGATTTCTTCTGTTGATAATGTCTACCTCTTTAATTAATTTGTTTTTTTTAGTCTCGTAAGAATCAATCGTTTAATCCAGCTGTTGAAGTTTATAATTAACAATTCCCTGCCAAACCTACTACACAGACTGCATAACTATTTCTGCTGTCCATCCTGATTTTGGCAACGTTTGCAAAGTTCACGTGGATATGCCCATGATCTTTTCCCTCAGCATACGTAATCGTTTCTTATTGCCCATAATCATTCACTTCTATAATAATATAATTTTGAAAATAAAAGCAACAGCAACTAAAACAAGAAAAAGTATATAATTTTTGGAAAAATTTTCTTTTGTCCTTCGTTTGAAGGACTTTCAGTTTCAGTTTCCATGTTAGTCTTATTAAAATGAATTTTCCACAATTTGTATTTCACACCATACTTAAGTGTTTAACTATTATCGACGCAATCATTCTCATTTTAATCATCATAATCATCAATGGCAAAAACATCCTTTCATTTCATTTCATACCCCCTCTAGGCATTTACTATTGAATTGTCTCTTCAGCAAATCCAACTTAAACTGTTACTTGGTTTATCCTTTACCCCTCCACTTGCTTCTCTTTAAAAATACTTCGAAAAAAGAAAGAGAAGAAGAAGTAGTCAGAAGCAGCAGTAATAACAACAACAAGTGTTAACATATAAATGACAAGCATAATGTCAACATTTTGTTTTTTTTAAGACTACTGTTGTTGTTGCTGCTGCTACTGTCGTTCATCAGTATTTTTTTTTTTGTTCTTTCCATCTTCAAGATGGTTTAACGAAACAATGTTGAAACATCTGCCTTTTACTCTGGCCTCCACCCCAACACCACATCGCTTCCATTAAGAATTTTATATCCTTTAGCTGTTGTTGTCCTTGTTGTAGTTGTTGTTGTTGTTTTTTCTCTTCGTTTTTCGTCTTCTTTAAAAAAATTTCTTACGGTTTGTTAAACAATTTTCAAGAGTTGACTGGTTGGTTGACTTTAAAATTTGTTTCGCTTTAAGTTTTAAAGCAATTGACGCTGACGAAAGCGTTGAAAATAAAAAATAAAACGTTTTTCGCTTTAAATGCTATAAAAACGAATGCTTTTCTTCCATTTTTTTCTGATTGTGTAAAATGATGGCAATAATCGTTTGGAATTTAATGGAAATTATTTTATTGTTATAACCGGATATGGATTATAGACGACATAACGGTGTAGTCATTTCAAATTTTGTGAGAAAGGGAAGTTAATTGGTAACGCATTTGGTGGCAATGCGTAAAACATCATAAGAAGCGTTATACGAAGAGATTGCAATTCATTTACAATAAACTGCTAAACTGGTACTAAGTCCAGTCAGAGGGATGTGAGATATTGTACTGTACTCAACATATATGGGGTTTCCTGAAATGCCTGCTCCAAATCTGTTCCCTTGGGGACCTCAGGATGTTATTCGATAATTTTCGCCTCGTGTTTTTTACAGAAGTGTTGTAAAATCGCACAGGTACTCAGTATGTGTTCTCATAATTCGTTTTCTTGATAACAGAATCTCAACATTGGGCTTGAAGCGATTTCTATTCTGAATTCTAAAATTTTTCAGTTTACAATACCCGATTAGAAAGCTGTAAATATTATCAGGCTGCTTCTGGATAGGCTCATAATCACACCATTAAAGTTCAGATTATCTAAAACTCATCTATCTGAAAAGCCTCACGACTCTTTTTATCTTCCTGTTCGCAGAATGTATCTTCACATTCCATAGAAAATTTCTGGCCCTTGCAGCGGTATGGAAGCGCTACTCCTGACAAGTTCACATTGCTTATTGCACTGAATTTTTAAATGATCTGGTCATCAGCAGAAGCTGTACCAGTTTGCCCTGACGATGCAATACTAATTTTGAATCAGCCTCTGCTTTACTTTAATTGCCTATTCACAACCCGACTCATCTATCTGAAAAGCATCACGACTCTTTTTATCTTTCTATTCGCAGAACGTGTCATTTCACAAATAATTTCTGGCTCTAACAGCGGTATGGAAGTTTTACTCCTGACAAGTTCACATTGCTTATTGCACTGAATTTTTAAATGATCTGGTTATCAGCAGAAGCTGTACCAGTTTGCCCTGACGACGCAATACTAATTTTGAATCAGCCTCTGCTTTACTTTAATTGCCTATTCATAACCCGACTTACAGATTTCAGCCTGCTTTCACACAGTCTTCTAGGTGTGTATGCTTCTTTAGCGTCTTCTCCAGTTGGTCACATCAATCGATGACAGGACTTATTCGATTTGGTTCTTCCAAGGCAAACAAGGTCGTCCTCTTCGGCGACTTCCGCAAATCCTCGCATCAAATTCCAGTCTCACCGAAGAATTCTCCTTCATTCGAAAGACATGGCTGAGCCAGCGCAGCCACTGCTGTACAACATCCATATCGTTGAGGAGCTTATTGTTCCATCGGATGCTGAAATCATCGTTTTGTGATAAATGTCGTATTCGACTTGTTTATGTTATGTTATAATAAGCACAGTCTCTAAGTAGTCGCCGCCGTAGTCTAGTAGGCAGTGTGTCGGCTTATTAGAAGTAAGGCCACGGTTCGAACCCCAGGTCAGACATCAAAACCAAATTATGAAAAAAATATTTCTTCGGCGACTGCCTCTCAGCAGATTTCTGGCAAAAACTCTGAGAGTAAATATAATTGCCATGAAGAGCTTCTCAAAAATCTGTCGTACGGAGTCGACTTTAAACTGTAGATCCCGCCACTCATGTATAAAATTAACGCACACTACATAAGTGGTGTGAGAAGCTAGGTCGAAATCCTGACTGAAGGGTTGTAATGACCAATTATGTATGTAAGCACAGTCTCTTCACTAGCATACTTAAATCCAACAGAGTTGAAGTGATCCAATGTTGTGATTGTGCCGACTTTGCTAAGGGATGCTGAATTCTGTATCTTATACATCTACATCTGACTTTTATTATGTTATCCATTTAATGAACATTTTTGACTTATATTTCTATGAACATAACGAAATTATTTTGCATATCATTGGGGCACATTTGCCTCATCCTCATACAACGAATTTGTGCCATCGACTTTAGCTTTTCAATACTAGCTCCACATATTTTGCTTCTACATACTCCATGTGTTGAATATTTCTCTATTTGGGAAGTTTTCTTTTCCACATTGTTGTGTGCTGATGTAAGCTACAACACATCTATTTCCTGGCTCCATGCGAGCGAGATGTGTGATGGCAGCCGCTTTAATTTGCGGATGAAGCTTTTTCCGCAGCGACCTTATAATGCTCATTCCATTTCGTAGAAGTTGCTGTAGTCTAGTAAGTAGTGTTTTGGCTTATTAGACTTGAGATCACGGTTCAAACCCCTGGTAAGACATCTCCAACAAAGTGAAATGCAAAAAATTATTTCTTCGGCGACACCTCTCAGCAGATTTCTAGCAAAAACTCTAAAAAAAAAAAATAAAAAGTTGCTATGAAAACTTTCTCAAAAATCTATCGTTCGGAATCGAATTTAAACTATAGGTCCCCGCCCCTCATGTATAAAATTAACGCACACTACATAAGTGGTGTGAGAAGCTAGTACGTAATCCTGACTCGAGGGTTGTAATTACCAATTATGTAGTATTCCAATTTAATTCCTACCTGTTTATTTGCTGTTTGGAAAAGTATTTAAAATCTCTGGCTAGACAATAATTACTCACTCATTCACTTTACAGGCACATAAAATTTTATGATTTTCGATGAAAATAAATTTCGTTCCAATGTTTTACTGTCTGCGCTGTATATATTTTCAAAACTCAACCAGTTTTACAGCCAATGGGGTTTAGATGGAAAATAAAATCAATACATACATCATTTTACCGTATACAGCCAACACAAATGAATGAATGAATGAATACCTACGTATAAGTGAAATGCATATCCTTTTAATTACTTTTTATTGTTATTTTATATTTTTATTTGTTGTTGTTTTTTTTTTAATATTTTCCATTGAAATTGTTTGTTTGAAAATATTTTCGTTTAATACCAACAAAGTTTATTAAAAACTATAGAATTTATTCATACTCAATTATTATTAAAAAGAACTATGCGTGTGTGCAAATAAATGATTTTTATTAAAAACAAATACTTTAAAATAATCCAATAAAATTAATAAAAATATTTGGAAATTTTTGTAAAAATATTTTTAAAAATCATTTTGAGGCAAAAAATAAAAGAAAAATCACAAGCCATAAACATTTTAAAACACACATAAGATTGTACAATAAATAAAGAAGAAGAGAAGAGGGGGAAGAATAAAATTCCATGAAACCATAAAATTAATTTGCATTTTATATGCTGGATTCCAGTAGGGTATGCTTAAGTAGTAAGTAGCGAAAGTAAGGCAAAAATCAATACGAATTTCAGATGAGTTATGCTTCAGATCTTAACATTTCTTGAAGAGGATACACATACTAACTAAAGAGTTGTAAATGGCCAAGTAAGTAAGGAATGTAGCGAATGATCTACGAAATACACACATAGCCTTTTTAACAAAAAAATTATATTTAAATCAGACAAATACTCCATGTAGTGTACAGCAATTTATCGAATATCATGCTTCAAGAAAGACGTCGCTACCATTCGTTGAATTGGTATGTGAAAGACATTCAGAGGAAAAATTGTAACCTAAGAATAGTACGAATTATTGAAGCTATTTTATTTGTGTTGTGTTGGCTTATTAGACGTGAGGCCACGGTTCAAAACCCAGGTCAGACATCTCCAACAAAACGAAATATTTCTTCGGCGACCTCCTCTCAGCAGATTCTGGCAAAAACTCTTAAAGTAAATAAAATTGTCATGAAAAGTTCCTCATAAATCTGTTGTTCGGAGTCAACTGATAATTTTAACACACACAACATAAGTAGTGTGAGAAACTAGGTCGTAATCCTAGCTGAAATGTTATAATGGCCAATGTCAAAAAGATGCCAAGAACAGACCACGTATTGTAGTAGACCATTCTATTGAATACCATGCTCCCTTGTGTAAACTGTTCATCAATTTCAAGAAAGCCTTCACTTCCATCTGCCGAACTGCTATGTGAAAGGCATTCAGAGGGAAAAATGTACCCCGTAAGTCGTTCGAATTACTAAAGTTATGTTTGAAAGATATATGTAGGACTATCAGTTCTTTACACCGGCTTTAGCAATTAACAATTTTATATCAATAAGATTATATATCGGCCCAGATTACGGCTGATAACTATACTAAATGATGTCAGTATGGAGATCAAGCGCGAGATCACTCTTGGCAACAGGTGCTACTATGTTGTAAATAGGCAATTGAGTAGCAGAAATCTCTATCGTACGGCAAAACTAATACTCTAGAAGACGCTTATTCTCCCGTGCTTTTTATGGCGCTCAGGCATGGACACTATTAAGCACTGATACAGTAGCCTAGAGAGTCCTACATAAGATCTTCTGTACAGTGTGAGTTGACGATGATTTCCGCATCCGATCCAACAATGAGCTGTATAAGCTCCTCAACGACGTGGAGGTTGTGCAGCGTGTTAACATCTAGCGGCTGCGCTAGCTCGGCCATGTCGTTTGAATGGAGCAGGATTCTCCGGCGAGACGGGTATTTGATGCTGGGATCTGAGGAAGCCGGCGAAAAAGACGATCTTGTTTGACGACCTAGTGTGCTCAAAAAGCAATTGAAATATGTAACGTGTTTTATCTGGATTATGCGGATGATATGTGTACACTATCGCATAAGATCTTTAACTCGAAGATCTGGAAGGTGACCGAATAATGAAGAACACCGAAAAACCAAAGCTAAGCGAACAGAGTAGGCAGAGATCAGAGATGGAAACCTATGAAGTACGAAAGGTTTCTACAATCTAGAAGCAGTAGAGGCAACGAATGACTTCCCTAAAACCAATGCAAATAAAAGGCGGGAGCCGTCTACAATCGATATGTAAAATCCCACAAAGAGCCCGACAAACCATACTTAGACCAAGTAATAGAAGCGGAAAGTCTACTCTGCTGTGTAAGTAGACTATGACCCGTACGTGAGGTTTATTTCGTTACAGTAGGGATGCATTTAGTAATACCTTGAGGCCTCTTGAAGGGCAACTACTCTGTTTGAAATTCTAAATAAATAAATAAATAAAGAAATCAGTCAACGACAGAACATGTTCTCAGAGTTCGTGCTAATTTCCTGCAGTTGCTCTACACATGTTGATACAATCAATACAACAGAATACAGAATGTTCAACATTAAAAAATGAAATATGGAAAGGATTTTCTGAATACATAATTATTCAATTACATGTTATCTACAATAGCCTGAGTAGAGTACTTTCTCTTCGGAATATATAATCCAAAGAAAAATTATGTGAAATCGTAAAATATATTTCATAGAAGGAAAAAGAAATAATTTTAATAAAAAAATATTAAACGTGTATAGAAGTGTACAATCTTTGGCACAAAGTTTTAAAGTCTTAAAATTTTTAAAAGTAGAATATGATTCTCTAGCAATCGATAATTTTTTTTGAGAGAGAGTTTTTGCCAGAAAACTCTTCTTCGGAAGTCGCCGAAGAAATATTTTTCATATTTGGATGTGATCAAGATGTCTGCAAAGGCTTTAATGGTAATGCTAACTCACTTTTAGTTCTTGAAATGCTCGAATACTCCAGAATCCAAATTGCTGTCAAATTATATTATAAAACAAAGGCGATGTGCTGATGCAACAGCAGACTTTCTTACTTCATTTCATTACTTATATACCTTTGCATTCAAGAGTGTCTAATTTATCCCGAAAATGTTGCTGTTTGTTATGGATTTTGGGCTGACGGCGTTATCGATCCATATTTCCATATGATTTTGAAACGGCTATCACTGTCAACTACGAGTACTTTAGGCCGATGCTTTCCAAATTATTTTGGCTTAAATTGGATGACCTGGACATTTGAGAAATATGGTTATAATAGGATTATGCTATGTGCCACACAGCTCATGCTACATTGGATCTGAACACAAAAGATATGTGGTGCTATATGCCACACAGGTCATCCTACGTTGGAAATCCTGCGCCTGTGTTTTGAGGGCTTAGTTATCTGACGTGGAATAAGCCAGAAACCACAGTCAACATAACCCATGCCATCGGTCAAATTTAGTTTGATTTACTATATGCGACAAAGTCATGGATCATAGCTTTACCCAGCGAAGCCGTGTCCATATATAAAAAATTTCAATGATATTTCACACACACTTTGTTTTATTGAAATTTAAAAATAGGAAGCGCTTAATGAAATACTCTATAGAGAGAGAGAAAGCTAGAAGCTAGAGTTTAATGTTGAGATCCGAACAAGCTAACTGCTAAAATGAGGCCTTTGAAGGTAAGACTTTTTCGTATTTCCATTTTAAGATGTCAGAAAAGAAGTTTGAAATCTTGAGTAACCATCTATTAGGCCCACACTTTACTCACTGGACTCCAGCGAGCACAGTTTTTCACCTAAGGAGTAAGAAACATCAAAAAAACATGAAATTAAGCTTGGCCTTCCCAATGGCAAAATATTGCTTACCCCAGCAGTGTGGCTTTTATGGATACTGTGTGAAAATACTGGAACAAGTGGTAGGGTTCACATAAGTAAATCTTATAGTGACTCTTACTTTCTCTCTCTCTCTCTTTCTCCCTGTCTAGCGATATGTAAATACAAATATGAATGCCTTAAAACCATTGGCCGGCAACACTTGGACATGGAACAACAATGTGAACACTTGTAGTGTTAAAATTTTGGTGTTTATATTTGTGTAAATCAATGGTTGCAAGTTTACAATAACAACAAGCCGAGCAACAATGTAAAACAAACCACAACAACTTGAACAAATGTATCTAAAACCAGTATCTAAAAGGCACAAACCAAATTTATCAACCAAACAAACCAAACACATTGAAAACCAGCCCGCAGTTTAAGGGCAAATTCATAGCCATTCGCTGTACAACTACAACTACAATGCAGCCACAGAAGAAAGAAACTTGAAAAAATAGCCCAGAGTCTGTGTCCGAAATGCTCTAAAGGATTAAAATAATCGTGCCTAAGTAAAGAGAGCCTCAAACCTCAACAAGAACAACAACAACAACAAAAGCAACAAGAAAGGAGTAACTGAGAAATAATAAAATGTTGCAACCTAGTATTTGCAACAAACATTCAGTCGTTTATATCCATAATAAGTAAAAATCGCTGTTAAATATTATGAAAGAATTAAATTAAAATACTGTGCCGTAAAGAAGAGCGGAAAATTATAATAAAAAAGAACATAATTTTTTATTGTTGTTATTGTAGTTGTTAGTCATCAACGCTTTAGGATAGACTCTGGAAGCGAACAGAAATATAATTTTCTACAGATATAACTTAAAATATAACAAAAACAAACAACAAATACAACGACAAAAATAAGAATCGAATACATTTAAGGAAAGCATGAATGAAGTACGTATTCGTATTCGTTAATGTTGCATGTTTTATAAACGTAAAGAATTGGCACAGTAAGGTTGCAAACGGATAGAGATAGAAATTAAATACAAGCTTGAATATGAAATACGGGAGAGAGAAGAAAAAAAGAAATATAAGCAGAGTGAGTAAAAATTCTTACTCTTACTCCTACTAAACTTGGAAATCTGAGAAGAAATATTTCAGGGAAACTCGAATTTATTAACAGAACTTGCCTAGGAATTAGGAAAAATCCACGTCTACATGGAGTGACAGAGAACTATCAATCAGAAATTAATCCGAAGTCTTTAATTTTCCATGACCCTGACGGATAAATTAGGCTGAATTTGATCGATGGTTTGGGTTATTTGGCTTTGTGCAATCAAACCGTACGATCTCGGTGGCCAGTTTGCATCTCTTCCACGTGGGATGAGCATGTACTTTTCCAGAATATCGAATGTAGCAATAGCTGTGTGATACCAAATGTCCAGGCCAATTCAACCCAAGAGAAGTTGGTAATCATTTGTGCACGTCGTTAACAGCAATGGTATGGACAACGCCGTTCTCAAAGGAATATGGACCTATGGCGTCTAAAAACCCCACTGAATAGTGACTTTTTCGGAAAACGATAGATCTCTCATAATTCGACAAAAAAAGGGAAAACCCAAGATATGCACCAATTACAGGGATATAAGCCTTCTCCCTATCCTATATAAGGTTCCTATTAGTGCGGCTTTAGACATGGCAAGTTCAGTTCAAGTCCTGGAGAAGACTCAAGAGAAAATCAAGTCGACACACACCATCTTTTTGGCGATTATAAGGAAGCCTTCGATAGCCCCATAGGGAATAGTGATTTTGCTGCAATCTCTGAGCTTGGTATACCTGCGAAGCTGATAAGGCTATGCAAAATGACGTTGAGTAACGCCCGCTGCTTCGTCAAGGTAGGAATGGACCTCTTTGAACCTCTTGATACCGTGCGAGTTTTTAAAGGACGTGATCCCTTATCATGCGACTTCTTCAACTTCGTCATGGAGAGTGTTACGCGGAAGGCGGAAGTGCGTCGCAATGACACTATATTCCAAAAAAGTGTTTAATTGCTTGCGTACGCTGACGACATTGCCATTATAGGGCGTACCAAGCGAGATGTTACTGCTGCCTTCAATGCTATTGCAAGGGAGTCTATTAAGATGGGTCTGGCAGTAAATGAGGACAAAACGAAGTATATGTTGTCGACAAGTAGAGACATGCCGTATATTGGATCCCAGATTACAGCCGATAACTATACTTTCGATATAATCAGTGAATTTTATTTATCTGAGATCCGCCATTACCATCAAAAATGATGTCAGCCTGGAGATCAAGTGTAGAGGACAAAGAGATTCGTCGAAGAGGACAATCTTGTTTTTGTTGGGCGAACCAAGTCGAGGAAGCTCTGTCATCGATTAGAGTGACCATTTGGCGAAGGTGCTCAAGATGCAATGGCGCCTGGAAGGATATGTTAAGGCAGGCTGCAATTCGTTAATCGGGTTGTTAATGGCCAATTAAGTAAGTAAGTAATTCGAAAATTGTATTGTTCTCTTGCCCTCCAGAAATTTTCCTCTTCCCTGGATGATTTTTGAAAATTAAGGTCAGTTATCAGCTGCTCCAAAGCCTATTTAAAGAACAAACTGCGTTATCTGTGGTCGTTTACCTTCAGTTTCTAGGTCATTTGAATTATGTACGAGTGTAGACCTAAGGCGTCATGACATTAGCCAAGTTGTTTTCTGCAAAAGGCCGATTTCTTATGAGGACTGCTTCTGATACTCCTGCAGACTCTCACGGACAGAGGCGATGTTTTAGGCAGATTTTGTGTTTCGTAGTCATACATGTGTTGGTCGATCATTTGCTAAGCCAGTGGACTCGAATTGATCCACTGCAATGCGAATAGTCGTGCATTTTGTAAGCTTGTCTTGTAATGCCTGCACATAGTATCTACTTTTGACCCTATTACTGTATGCCAAAGAAATTAGAAAACAAAAAGTCTCTAAATTAGCATAAAAACAAACTAAACACCCGTTAGCCCGTTAACTGTTCTACACTCTTTGAAAGGGAAGTTCAAAACAATTGCAAACATTGATTACCAGAGTGTAACTCCTTCTAAAGAATGATTTCAAAAATGGACTCCTTTCTTAAAACTTAATTTTAAATTCACCCTCTACTCTGAACTTAACAAATATCTCCACATACAAATACTTTTTTAACTTTATGGCTCCCTCATAAACAGCAGCATAACTGACAACAACACTGACAACTGGAAAAACATAAACACTCACCCATAGATCTGGGGAAAGCACGAACAGCAACAGTAGTAAAATCTTGCAACCATCATTAATTTCTGTCCATTTGTATTGTTTCTTATGCCAGCTATTGAAAGGAGGAAGAAAGAAAACGAATAGAATGTACGACAAAAAGAAAGATGATTTCGGCAGCAGGCAGGTTTCAGAAAAAGCTTACGGATTAAAATGGGAAAAACTCATTAAAATTTTGTTACAGAAATGCATTTAAATGGTACTTCGTTGTGGACTATTCTGTAGATATGTATGCTTGCATAACATAGCCAACAAGTTTTAATTGCTGCACTATGGTATGGTTTGGCCTGCTTAATGTTCATTTAAAATATCTTCAAGCATACCGACACTCAAAATGTCAGTTTTAAATAGAACTCTATCTTCAATTCATCACTCGCATTGTGCACATCGTGTCATCATTTCACAATTCCATTGCAAAAGTTGTGGTTTTAAATGAAAATCAAAAAAGAAAAAAAAAAAACTGCCTGCAGCTTCAGTGTGATTGTGTTCTGCTTAAGAAGTACTCGCCTGTAAGTGACTACGGCTGCTCAAGTGATAATTTCATAGAGTTTTACTGCAGCAACAGCAACAACAACAGCGATTTTTAATTAATTCGTATAAAATAGAGGAAAAAGGATTAAAAAGATCTCCATGAAGAAAAAAAAATTGAGAATCCTTTGTTAAATAAATTTACGGACATAAAAAGGGACATTAAACCGAACAATAGTTTTATAAGACAGAGAGGCATTAATTAAAGCATGTTGGCGGAATTATTTGAACTGCAACAGAAAAGTTTGCAATTTAATAGAAAACTCAGAGCTTTACTTGAAATTTAAGTTAGGCTTCTGTACTCAGGCTATGGATTTAGTATTAAAATTTTTAAAACTCCATAGTTAGCAACCTCAAATAAATATTCTCAGACGAACTGTTAATCCTAACAATTAACTCGAATCAATTAGCAATACGGGGTGTTATACCAAGAGCTCTTATTTTTAAATGTAAACAAAAGAGATCATCGAAATTTTTTATTTTTTAAAAGGCCGATTGGTGCTATTATATGTAGAATTTAACACTGTTCAAATGTCCTTCCAAAGTTCTCTGAGGGTAGCTTATCGGAAATATTAAATTTGCCATGTCTCTTGCCCACCGTAGTCTGTGGCTTATACGCATACACCTGCGACCTAAGAAAATCTTCCATGAAAAAATCTAACAGATCAAGTCGTACAATATCGGTGATCAGTTTACATCAAACTCTGTTGTAATGACCCTGCCCTTAAATCGCTCGAGCAGTATATTCAATGTGGAATGGGATGTGCAACACGTAGCGACAGTCAGTTCTGTCTGAAACCCCGTAAAAGAACTGCAAAAGAAGTTCGTAATCAACCGCTTATAGTGCATGCCGTTAAGAGTTATGTTCTGGCCAATGTCGTTTTCAAAGAAATATGAGCCGATGACTTCGCCAACTCACAATACATACCAAAGAGTACATTGCATCGATTTGCATTGGACGCTCTTGGATCTCATGTGAATTGGAACGCTCTAAATTCGATGATTTTTTTCGCAAAATTGTGCTCTAAAGACCATTCGGTGACCATACGTCGTTGTTTATAGTCGTTTATAGTGATTAAGCAAAATGGGCTGAATACATACATGCACATACATACATAACTGGTCATTACAACCCTTCAGCCAGGATTAAAACCTAGCTTCTCACACTTCTTATTTTGTGTATTAATTTTATACATGATTGGTGGGACGTACAGTTTAAAGTCGACTCCGAACAACAGATTTTTGAGAAACTTTTCATGAAATTACGCTCAGAGTTTTTGCTAAAAATCTTCTGAGACGAAGTCGCAGAAGAAATATTTTTTCATATTTCGTTTAGCTGGCGATGTTTGACCTGGTGTTTGAACCAAGGCCTCACGTCTAAGAAGACAACACACTACCTACTAGACTACGGCCACTAATGACAACTAATTTGATAAATGAAGCATTAACAATATGGTCATTGTCAACTATCAAAGTTTGGAAGTCCTTGTTGGAAGACTCTATATAAGTAGCAAGAAAACAACGGTAATACAATCCCTACACTTCTAATGAATGACTGTGCATTCATTAGTGTGGTTGATAAAGCTAACTTTAAGCTGAAGTATTCGCAAAAAAAAAAAAAAAATGAATTAAAAAGGCTTTTAGCTGCGCGTTATGAGACCTCATACTAGCTTTGTTAAATTTACTTAAGGATCTGATCCGAATACAAAATCTTGTAAGATGAAATGATGCATAGTATGAAGATGGCGTTCGACTGAAACTGCCAAAAATGGAAACCGTTCTTGATTTCGGTTGTGGTATTGAGATAAAAAAGGTTCAGTCAGGATTACAATCTCACACCACTGCTGTTGTGTGTGTTAACTTCATACATCAACTACAATTTAAAGTCGAATTTCGAACAACAGATTTTTAAAAAACTTTTCATGGCAATTTTTATTTTTTTTTTCTTACCAAAAATCTTTTGAGAGGAAGTCACTTGAGGTTGGAACATTGGCCTTAAGTCTAATAAGCTAAAACATTACCTACTAGACGATATCGACTATAATCAGTTTGGGTTTTTAAATTCAAAAAACATTTGTTTGGGGAGATAAATTATTGTCTACTGCTCGCGTTATACTTTTTAGGCTATGCCGTAAGTACTCGTTCCGTGTAATCCAATTTTGTTCTACTTTTTCCAAAACTTCCGGAGGTATCTCAGGCATAAAAGGCATAGAGTTGTATTACAGTGCTGGAATTGTAAACTATATCCGAAAAATTTCATTGCAACATGTTGCGAATCTCTTATTATACTAAGAAAATTTATACTGAAAAATCGAAACGTATTGAGATCACTCGCATATACTCACATATACAAACAACACCAAAGTTGTAATTAAAACCTAACTCGACTGTATCCATATCTAGCAAGTAAAATGCAGACTCTGTTTTTATAAAAAGAAAGGATTCTTGTTTTTTTCCATCAATCATGATTGTGAATCAAAAAGTCTAAAGCTTATGCTTGCAAAAGGCAAAGCAAATTATGCCATTTCGAAAATGTAACCAAATTTAGAAGGACTTAGAAGAATATGTTTACTTTCAAGGGTAACAAATATCAGCCAGTAGGGACAACATGTTATTTACTTTCAGAAGAAGCCACTTTAGAGTACAAGGTAAAACAGATGTCCATCTAGTAATTTATGCTTGGACCTTCTCCAAAACCTGCTGCAACAAACCTTAATATTTTCAAATCTTTAGAGACAATTAATATGTTGTGTGGCTTCACCCAAACGCTACACAACTTAGTCTACCCCTAGATAAAGAAGGATAAAGGAACTCCAAAAGTGGAAGAAATTTTTTCCTTAGAAACCTTTTTCTTCGTCTGAATATTTTTAATTTCAAATACCTTTTTACTTAACAAGCAAAACAAAATTATCCATCGTTATGATTAATTGCAGGCCATCTTCTTAATTAAATTTGATTTATTTTCTAACAATTGAAACTGAAATATTTTTTGAAATAATAAGAAGCGAAACAATTTGAATAATTTTTATGCTTCAATATTATTGGTGGGGCCACATAGAAATCAAAAGATTCGTGGAAAACCTAAAAGGCATTCATTTGGAAATTTTTCAAATACTTAAACTTTTTGGGATCTGTTTTATTGAAGCCGAGCTATTCCTTGTTTTCTTTCGCAACTGCAGTACAAAATAATTGAATTGACTGTGAAAATTAAATAAAAAAAAAACCTTTTTCTATTCGTTGTTTATGTTAGCGAAGCGAAGAGGATAAAACCATGTAAAATACGACTGCTAAAGTACGCTATTCGAGAATTTGAGAGCATTTTTAATTTTTAAAGTCGCCGTGGTCTCGTAGGTTGTGTATTGGCTTATTAGACGTGGGACCGGACCAATACGAAATATGAAAAAATATTTATTCAGCGACTTCCTCTCAGCAATGTTCTGGCAAAACTCTGAGGATAAATAAAATTGCTATAAGAAGATTTTTAAAACTCTGTCGTTCGAGAACGACTTTAAAACTGTACATAACGCCACTTATGAATAAAGTTAACACACCCAACATGAGTGATGTGAGAAGCTAGGTTGTAATTCGAACTAAAGAGTTGTAATGACCAATTAAGTAAGTAATTTGACATCTCTTACTCACTTTATGAAGCTGTGAAATCCATCCAAATCGTCAAGCTCGACACTTTCTGAGAAACAATTTGGATGCCCAAGAATTCCACTCCTCAGGTTCACAAGTGTCGGACAGTGGCACAGAAACTTTCCGTGATCTCTTTTCCTCTTTTGTTTTAAAGCTTCTGCAGGCGTCATTGTGATGTTGTCAGTCCAGTGTCTTGCCATAATTGCTACGTAATTTTTTAGCTGGACTCTGATCAGGTTAAACATAAATTCTGTTCTGTTTGTATACATATTGGGTCAGTTTGTTTGAGCCACTTCAGATGAATACTAATCTTACTTATGAATTTATTTTAATTTTCACTTGTCCTAGCCTTTACAAGTGCGTTAGCTTTGTTTTTATCTTGCGGCCGAGAATCTATATGGGGGTAATTGTTTAATGTACCGCTATCTCCTCCAGGGACTCACAGTATTTTTTGATAATCTTTAATCGGTTTTGTTGTTGCCTTCAATGTCTTCATGTCCAAGCACCTATATGAAGACATCTGTCGAATGTCTTGCTTGAACATGCTATGAAGTCATGTAAGCGCTATTCAATGGCAGCTTCACTGTCAGTAAGTATGAGGTAATCTTTGTATCCATTATTTTAGCTTGAGTAGTACTACAGTAATCTAAGATTGTCCTCTTTTGAAAAAATTCTATAATCGTCTTTGTTGTGTCATCTGAATCCATCAACGGTTAATTGATTAATGTTCTCTAAAAGAGGTAAATCATAACTAAAAAGGATATACCCGGTATTTTCGTTATAAAACTAGGATCTCAAAAGGGGTCGGGAATAGTGTAGTCAATAAACTACACTGAAGATTTTGGCAGAATTTTCTAGATGAGAAAGAGAAGCATGGAATTCAACAAATGCTTGGGAGGTCCGACATACCTGGTTGCCAACTTTCAAAACTGCTGTATCCAGCAGTGGACAGCGGCAAAACCGGAGAACTATTTGAGTTCGACAAGAAAACCGTTCGCATTCCAACAATAATTCTAACGATCTGCCGCCCCAATCGGATTACTGCAGAAGCTGCAATGATGTGGAGGAAATGGTTTCGGTGCAACACCTTTTATGCGAGTGCCACTTCACTTCAGGATAAAAGCCAACAGTTTTTGAGAGACAAAACGTTTGAAGATCTGGGCATGGTGACGAACTTGCCACTAAGAGAACTGACCGGTTTCATCCGTAGTTCGATGTGGTTCAAACCAGAGATCAGCAATGAATCGTTTTTCCGCTACTCATAAGCACTCATGCAATTTTGAGTATGAGTCAATCAACAGAATTGAAATTCAACTACTCTGATTCATTCGTACTCGCTACAGCATTGATTTATAAGTATAGGTTACAATGAGTATGAGTACAACGTTGACATCAAACTCACAACATTCGAAATGTGTTTGATTCATACGCCTACTCATTCTGATTCATAAATTTAGAAAAATACTTATAATACTTATAAATGATTCGAGTGGCTCGAATCATTCATCAAAATTTACAGCCTTTGTTATTGTTGCATATACAAACAAAGAAGAAAGGAAAGACAAAGACAACAAGCAAAGCATACACACAATCTTCTTGTGAGTATAGTAGTGTTCGTACGCGAATCATACTTATTTTGTGCTTCGTGTAAATGTTAAGTAGAGACGAGTCGAAGTCAATAACATCATGCGTATTGTTAAGTATGAATACGACGAGTACTTCCAACTTTGAGTATGAGTAGTATGATTATGATATTAAAATAAGTATGAATGCGTATAAGTAGTTGAAATTATAAGTATGACTCGAATCTACTCATCGTTTTGAATACTCGTTGCTGATCTCTGGTTCAAACCCACCACTAACAGATCATGACAAGGGGCTTACTTCACACTGGGTAACACAATGCGCCATATGGTCACCGAAAGAACTTGCCTGTGAACGGTAAGCTACCCCCTTAACAAACCCACAGCTTCTATACTTCCATGATCTTGTGCCTCACAGTATCACTGGTGGATTCGCAGCCGTTGGCATTATCAAAATGTCTGGTTGTTGACAGTTAAGGACAGTTAACAATGCTTTAGATAATGTAGTTCTACTGGCATATGTTGTTATGGTCACCACCATTAACAAATGATGTTCAAACCAAGTTCAACGATTTCTTTCATCAAAAGCCAACCACCAAACCGTATCGCCATAGAAAGGTTTTGGTTTGATTACAAAGCCGTACAGTTGATATACGACTCAGGGTGATAGTATCCGACAATTGGTTTCGTTTTCCAGAGAGTGTTGCATATTACAAAATATTTTAAAATATTCTTGTTTAAGCAGGATTTGGGTTAAAAAAGTATTCAAAACTATTGAAGAAATCTTTTTATTTAAACTTCAAATCTTATGTTTCTACCATAGATGGGCACTTTGCAGTACCAGTAAAATTCCAGTAAAAATTGATTTTTACTGATTATTGAAAAAAATTACAGTTACAAAAATGAAATCTAAATTTCATTACCAGTAAACATTTACTGAATACTGAAAAGCTTAATGCATTAGAATTATAATGCAGTATGCCCATGTATGGTTTCTACATACCATATGCTAACTATACATTCCAACTGTAGCGTACTAATGAAATTGTAGCTTCTATTGCTATCAGATGTACCATGACATTTGAAATATTTTTGGCAAAAAAATAAATCAAAAGCCAAAAATATCCAAACAATAGAAGAAGAAGAAGAAAAAAGGATAAAAAGTCATAAACATTTACGTTTGAAACTTGGAAAAATTTCAATTTCAATTAATTTTGCATAACATTTTCATTTTATTTTTACTCACCAACCAACTGAACTGCTGACTGACTGATTGACCGTCCGACAAATATGCTGTTTATTTAGCCAGAAATATTGCCTGTGCTACAGTATGGTACAGTATTTTCATGAAACCAAATTAAATAAATTTCAAATCTAATATCGACTTGACTAGGATGGTCTTTACGTTTGGCGTTTGGCAAGAAGTCATCCTTTGACGCAGCATACTTTTGGAAATAATTTTTAATACAAGCGATGGATGGTAGGTAAGTGGTAAGGAAATATTGAAAACTTGAAGTCATCTTCACCATTTACCGCAAACGCTAAAACTAATAATATTAATAAGAAGAAGAGGAAGAAGAATATTATATTTGTTGTTGTTGTTGTTTCTTTCTTTTTTGGGTTTGTAACAGTTCAAAGTTTATGGTAACTTGATATTTAACGTTATACTTTGGTGGTTGTCCTTTGGATTGTGTGTGGCTGTCGAAGTGTTTGTTTGTCTGTCTGTTTGTTTGGTTTACCTGTCTATTTGTTTATTCATGAGTTTGATTTTCTTCAGTTATTCATCAAATGTTCAAGTTTTTAACCATGAAATATTTTTGTTTTTTTGGTTGTGTGGGTAAATTATTTCACTTGAATTTCTTACGGTTTGTTTTTAAACTGTCTACCACTCTACACTACTACCTCTTTCTCTCCCTCTCCCTCTCGCTCTTTCTCTACTTATACTTAACTGTTGGTTTGTAATACAAAAATATACTCATCTTTCCCCTTCAATCCCTGACATTTGATTTCGCTCTGTGGGTGTATATTCCTCGGTATAAAGTTATCTACCCAGCTGCTACTGCTGTTGTTGACTTTTTGGCCAAAATGAAACAAAAAAAAAAGAAATGTTAATAAAATATCCCCAGCCACTAGCGTGTAAATATTTGAGATTCATTCAAGTACTGCTCCTGCTCCTTCTCTTCTCCCTGACTGCCATGAATGCCGCTAAAACTTTTGTTTTATTCATTATCATTATTTCTTCTGGTTGGTAATGGTTATGGTGGCGTTGCTGACGTTGGTCATAGTGGTGTTGGCAATGGCAAAAGTTGCATAAATTTATGATAATTTTCTTTAGATCCCCTTTTTTCTCTCTCTCTCTCTCTTTTCTTTTTTTTATGGGTCTAAAAAAGGCTTTTGCTTGATAAACTCTTTGCGTTGATTTCAAAGGATTTCTATCGCGGTTTGTAACGCCTTCAAAAGGTCCATGTTTTTAATAAATCTTTTGTTTAAATAATAGAAAAAAAAAAATTTGTAAAATTTTTTAATTGTAATACCAATGGAAACTTTTAAATATTTTTTTGAAAAATTTCCTTTGCTTAAATTGTAATTTTTTTGAAAATTTTTTATGCAAACTTGTCTATACGACATGTATTGTTCATATTTCAAATGTCTTCAAATCGAAACTATTCTTTAAATTTAAATGAAAAACACGATTTAATTACAATGTTTTAAATCAAAAACTCAAACAAACTAATATGGGAATATGTTCACAGAAACACAATAAATACTAACATAAGAGACGATCCCAACTCGCCGTAGTCTAGTGGGTAGTGTGTGCATAGTTGCCAGATAAATAAAGCATTAAATTGTTAAATATTAGAAAAAAAATCGTCAAAATCGTCAAAGACGTTCATGGAAATCGTCACAAAATCGGCATGAAAATTCAGTGTGATGTTCGCTAGAACCGACGACACATTTTTCAGTGCCTTAGCTTCTTAAGAGAGTGCAAGAAATACTTCACTTGATCTGATCTTCTTACTATTTACACCACTTATATCCGAAATAGAATGGAATACAACTCTCATGTATAGGCCGGTGTCTCAACGTCTATTTTGAGATTTCTCGACCGCGTACAAGAGAGGGCGAAGTTGCCCGTTAATGACGGTAGGGTATCGAACTCCATTGATTCATTGGAGCATCGTTGTAATGTGATTTGTGTTTCACTGTTCTATCGATATTATAACGGATTTTGCTTGAGCGAAATAAGGGACTTCTTTCCGAGAATCATGTATTCCTACGTAACACCCGTCTTTCTCGGCGAGCACATACGTATGTGTTCGATTGGCCAGTGGATCGCACACTGTATTACAGACAAAATTCGTTCTTTAGTCGAACTATTCGTATGTGGAACTCCCTTCGTGCAGAGGTTGTAATTTTTTGGCTTTTAAGGGATGAAAAGGACATATGATACAGAAAATTTGCAATAGTAATAACAAATACAAAACTTAAAGTGGCTTTTAATGTACTAAAGTAAAGAATATGATGTAAATTTTTAATTTCTAAAAATCGTCAAAATAAGGGCATAAATCGTCATGTCGTCAATATGATATTTTTGGAGCACAAAATCGTCAAAATGACGATAAATCGTCACTCATTATGGCAGCTATGAGTGTGTGGGCTTATAAGACGATAGGCCACGGTTCAAACCTCAGATCAGACATATCTCACAAAACGAAATTAAAAAAAAAATATTTTTTCGACGATTCCGCCTCAACAGATTTCTGGCAGATTACTCTGAGAGTAAATAAAAATTCCGATGAAAAGTTAATCAAAAATCTGTCGTTCGGAGTGGACTTTAAACTGTACGTCCAGCCACTCATGTATAAAACTAACACACACAACGTAAGTGATGTAAGAAGCAAGGTCGCAATACTGTCTGAGGCGTGCGGAGTGAGCGTTAATTTGAGTGTTAAATTTTGCCATTCATGGAGAAACGTAATATGTGACAAGCTATGCCGTAAAGCTGCTTAAAGTGTGTTAATAGCCAATAATGTATTTATGTTTTAATGTTTTGAGTGCTGTGGTAATTATGGGTCACTTTCTAGCTTTTCAGTTTCGTTATAATTAGCTCATCCAACCTCACCTATGAGCTTCGTTGCAAATTGGTAAGTAGACCTTCAATTGGAAGATTAATGCAGTTTCGTTTGCTTTAAAATATTGTTCTATAAGAAATGCTTGCATTCGCCAAGCAAAAATTGTATTTCAATTGGAAATATTAAAATTATATTACAGCCACTCAAAAGCATTTAATTTTTTTTATTTGAATTAACAATTTCTGGAAAAACATAATAATATTTAAAAATAATGCTGGTTTATATCTACCTCTCACCCTCCTCCTCTTACATTATTATTACATTCACACAGTGTTTCTTTAAAATCATTATAAAATATTTAACACGCATTTAATTTTTTTGCAAAAACAGCTTCCAGACCGCAACGTTATTATTCAATATTTAATTATGCGAACGAGTGTGTGTGTGAGCGCATATAATACCATATGAATTGGTGGCAGTAACAGAACAGAGTTAAAATTACGAAAAGAGAAAGATAGTTTTAACGGAAATGAAAAACAAAAATAATTGGCAGTTAAAACGACTTTAAAGTGCCATACGGGGATGAAAAAAAAATCGGAATACACACTTTCAGCAGGCTATACTGCAGGTCCATGTACCTTTCTTTCTTGATAACAACTTTTATGGAAATTATTTCATATGAGGGTTATTTGTATAGAAATTAAAATTTAAGGAATTATATAAATTAGAGAGAAATTTATAAAATTTATATTAAAGCCTGTGCAGAGCAATATCTTCTTATGTAGCGTACAACGAAACTTATGTAGAATGTAACATATCGGGTGGACCATCTATCGGTGTAAATTTAAACCATCGGTTATTTCGAATCTTCCAATACTTATGCCATTCTATTCTGTCACAATATTCAGTATATTGTCTCCATAGAACGTAATGAATCGACGATTGACGCTTGAGCAACGTTGGGATTTATTGGAAATTTTTTTCCATAACAAAGACAATGACCGGAAAATCCACGAAAATGTCGTCCAAAATTTGGTCGCAGAGAAGGACCAACAGTGCCCAGATAAGCAAGTTTATTGCTAAAGTATCTATTGATACGCCAAGACGTACACCCGAAAATCCGTCGACATCAACTCGTCATTGTTCTCGAAAACTGAACACTTCACGCAACAATTTACGTCCAATTTTGCGAAAACATCTCGTTATGACGCCTTACAAAGTTCAATTGGTTTAAGAGTTGAAGGCGCATGACAATCCGCTCAGTTTTTGCTTTACTAGCTGGGCCAACGAGAAACTCAACGATGACATCGATTTTGCCAAAGAAATTATCATTTCGGAAAAAGCTCATTTTCATCGTGGTGGGTACGTTAATAAGCATAATTTTCGTATTTGGGGCTCAGAAAACTTACACGTGGTCTTACAGAAGCCAATGCACCCATTACAAGTAAATGTTTGGCGCGGCCTGTGGAGCGGCCAAATTTCTTTGAAAATGCAAACGTCGCAAACATTAGGGTCACTGGAGGCACCTCTCGTTACCGATTTTTTTTTGTACCAGCTCTACATGGTAGTGATGTGAACGATGTTTGGTTTCAACAGGATGGTGCAACTTGCTACGTATTTAATGCCTCAATGGATTTATTGCGTCAAACGTTTGATGGCTGTTTAATTAGCCGAAATGATGATGTCAGTTGGCCGCCAAGAAGCTTCGATTTGACACCGTTGGACTATTTTCTATGTGCTGCCGTTAAGGAAAAGTGTTATGCCGACAAACCAGAGACAATTGAGCATTTGAACACCAACATTCATGATGTTATTGCCGAGATACAAACCCATACACTCGAAAAAGTGCACCAAAATTGGTCCGATCGAATGAGGTACTGTGAGGCCAGCCGCAACAGCCATATGAATGAAATAATATTCCATTTATAATCGGAACAATTGTATTTCACAACAAACAAATTAATTTGAAAAAATTTCAAACTGTTTTTGTTTTATTGTGTTATTAAATTTAAACTTTTAAATGGCCCACTCTTTATAATTCTAGCCATTATACATCTGACCGTATCTGTGTTTCACAGAATGTAAATGTTAATGTATGTGTGTGTATATTTGTGTGATTGTATGGATATTCAGTGCCACAAATGAATATAATCGATTTTCCGTTGTATGAATGAATAAGCGGAAATCAGTCAAACACAATATGGCCTTAATAAGAGTACTAAAAAATTTCTTCCTTTCCTTTCTTTTTTTTTATAACATGGTGTGTGCTTACGCACACATCAATATTTATACAGATGAACCACTCATCACAATTCACATACGAAATAAAAAGATTCAAGCTCCAAAAGTAAGACTCAACTATGGATTAATCATCGAACTTCTCTGCCTGAGACTCCTGATGGATATGACAGTGAATATATAGGTGTGTGTGTATGGGCATGTATATGTATTTAAAAAATGCAATTGTATTGTTATTTGTATGTCAATATACTTGTGTTTGTATTTAATAAAGGTATTTGTAAAGAAATCTTTAATCCTTCTCCCAGAAAATACTGGGGTTCTGTTATGGATTTTCTTATGCAATGCCGTGTGAGCCGTCTGTAGATTTATTTGTTGGCATATCGTAACCAGTAAAGAATACAAACTAACGTTCGGGTGTTGTTTGTTTTTTGTTTTCAAATATATTTTTTCATCAGTCGTCTCTGTTGCATAAATTGTTTCTGGTATTGAATCAATTCCAATCGTTATGGTGGTCAGTTGTTGAGGAGAATGCAAAGATTGAAATGGAGTCTATGACTCCATAGGTACTTCTGTGTATAAACTACATATAATCGAAAATATAAAGTATACAACGAAATTGAAGGCTTTATTTGGAGTAGTTAGCAGTGTTCCAAACGGACTTAAAATTGTTATGATGTTGTGCTTCTCTAGTGGAAATCCTGGCCCTTGTTCGTAAAAAGGCGACACATTCTTTTAAAAGAAAATGATTTTAATTTGAATTTTTTGAATTGAAGGTTTCAGTTGGCTTACTGTGTTATGGAATAGAATTCTCTTCGAATTTGGCAAATCCTGTCGATTTGTGCAACTGTATCCTTCAGACAATTCAAGTATTGTTAGTGTAGTGCAGAATTAATTTTAAGCTTTGTGCTTAGAAGAATGCCTCACCTACCATATTAGTTTTTGATTTAATATTTAGCTTTTGGGCTACCGGCACAGCACTTTCATGATGGCATGACTACTAATTTATTATTATTTTGTCAACATTTATTACGTAATTGTTCAGCCATCAATGAAACCCAATCTTCACTCAATTGTCTAGGCTGTACTTAGGACTATTAGACGTGAATCCTTTGTTTAAACCCCATGTGAAATATCACCAACAAAACGAAATATAAGAAAATATTTCTGCGGCGACTCCTCTCAGCAGATTTCTGGCAAATACTTTGAAAGTAAAAAAGTCAGGTTAGGTTGTTTACCAAAGCACACACGTGCTGACCAAATTCTACCGAACTCCTAGAAGAAGTTGTTCAACGCAGGGACTGCACACTAAAAAGCAAGACACCCTCCCTAAGCTGGAAACCATCCTGAATGTTTTAAGAACGAAGCTATATATTTGATTTCAGTGGATGATAACTCCAAGGAATGGAGAGCCAAATAACCCAAATAACCCAAATTAGCGCATCGCTAGAGATAGGCATTGACAAAGAAAGTGGATAACAGTTTCCTCCTCTTCAACAGACCCACACCCTCGGGAGTAGTCCTTCTATGGGAGCTGCAGTATTTCTGCGTGCATTTCCATAACGCAATGACATGTAAGAATTGGCCACGTTGATCGAAATGACCTTGCGGTCAAGTTTGAGTAGTTGGTTGGTACGTCGGGCCAAGTGAGGTTAGCATTCTGATAGTATTGTTGCCTAAAAAGTTTCTCAAAAAATCTGTAGGTCCTGCCACTTATGTATAAAATTAACACACACAACATAAGTGATGTGAGAAGCTAGGTCGTAATCCTGACTCAAAGGTTGTAATGACCCATTATGTAGCAGTTGCAAGTACAAATAAAACGATTTGACAATATGGTCTGCTAAACCGTTGTTATAATTTGAAGGTTTTAAGGTACTAATGACTCGGTGTGACCATTCCAGGTTTGCACTTTATTGGTTGCCATAATACAGATCAATATTTTGGCAACTCGTTTCCTTGCCTTTTATTTTTGTTTTGTTTATCTGATGCATCAAAAAGAGGAAGTAACAGCAACAGGCATGAAATTGTTATTGTCATTAATACATACGCCATGTGTGAGTGTGAGCATATGCATGTTGCTGTTGTGTACTACTTCTGGCAGTTGTCAATGGGTCAGGATGTGATTAAAAAAAAAAAAAAACAAAAAAAAATTGCATTTTTCTCCTGTGTGTAATACGAATTGTCCAACACAATATTTAACTTGGCATGTCTTAATTTTCTGGTAATTGGGAACATGTAATTTTCATGCATGCATCCTCAATACCTGGGCCTGTCAGACAACACATGTATTTTTTAACAAATTAAACTTTTCCGTTTTATTAGCAAGCATTCAAGGCAAACAAACAAGAAACAAAAAATCGACAAGTTTTAACAGACAAGGTTATCAGGTTAAAAGCGAACTTAAATTACGGCCAGCAGGATGTTTACAAATGAAAAAGATGTAGTTTGTGTTAACACAATAAGTGAAAATTAAAAAATGTAGAAACACAACTAAATGAACTTAAAACCGGAAACAATATTTATTTATGGTTTAGCATTACAAAGCAGTTTTTTGGGAATATCGTTTACAAAACTACCAACTTCATTTTCCTTCCATTTTTTGTGTGGCATGTTTCCCTTTTTTTGTTATCAGTTTTTCGATTTGAAAATTTTTGAAACTTTATACACATACTCCACTCGTTTGTTTCCCTGCCTGCGTTCCGCACACAAGTGTGCCAAGGACATCAAGTGAAAATTTTCACAATTTTTCCACATTCGAAAATCATCAATGAATGTCAATGAAATCATTGCCTCAACTTTAGCATGTCATTGTCATCGAAAGTATTCACACATTTTTTTCTTTCTTTTGTTGTGAAGATCGAGTTTATTGGAGTTTATTAGATTCATAAAGTCTTCACAACACAGTCGCTGTCATACTCGTATATCGATTATATCAAACGGGATTTGAATGGTGGTGAATGGTCGTCTTGTCAAAACTTCTGCTTTCGTTCCGATCCGTTGAGGGCACAAGAACTCCAAAATTATGTACCTGGAGAGAACGTCGTCGACAGTTACTGTAATTTCAGTCACATTTTTAAGAAAGTCATGTCCAATCACACCATGTAACCAAAATGCGCACCAGACTGTAGCGTGTTGTGGATGCGTTAGTTTCTCACGCATTGTGTATAAATTTTTAAAATTTCAAATTTATAAATTATTTGTTTTCACCTAAACATTCACAAGGAAATGCGTTTCATCGGAGAAGATGACTGTTTTCGGAAAACGGTTAAATGGGCTTTATTTTGCTCTCCATGGTCTGCTGATTTGAACTTCTGTGTAAACAGAATTTTGTACTCGTAGAAAAGTTTTATAATAACATTCGTTGCATAGTGCTACGTGAAATTTGAGAACGATGTCGAATTAATTATTGGTTTCAGCGACACTCGCGTTTAAAACGGCAACAGCACTGAAGTCTTACTGTCCATAACCGACCAAATACAAATATAGTTGGTCATTACAACCCTTCGGTCAGGTTTACGATTTACTTTCTCAAACTACTTATACTGTGTGTGTATGTTAATTTTATACATGAGTGGCGGTCGACTCCGAACGACAGATTTTTTGAAGGAACTTTTCATGACATGAATTTTTTATTTACTCTCAGAGTTTTTGTCAGAAATCTGTTGAGAGGAAGTCGCATAAGAAATAAATTTTTTGAAATTTAATTTTGTCGGAGTTGTCTAACTTGGGGTTTAAACCGTGGCCCCACGTCTGATAACCAAACACACTACCTACTAGACTATGGCGACGAATAACCATGACAGACCCTATTTCTTCAAATTGGAGAAAACATTAACTGCACTTTCTCTATTATAAACTCTTCAAAGCCTGCAAATGGTCACAGCGTAGCATAACTTTCTAAATTTTTGTGATGAATTTTCACAATTAGGCAGCATTGATATTTTAGTGATACTCTGATAAGCGGTTGCAAATAAGTTGTTCTCCAGATGTTAAAAGCAAGTGCATGAGCCTTCTGTCGCTACATGATAGCGTGGAGAGAGCAGTATTGTGTAATAATAAGATATTTTCGTGATACTCTTCGCTATGAAATACGTTGTCTTCCTGATTTGAAATGCCCGTGCCTTATATCGTGGTGAGAGAAGTATTGTGTACTATTCCTTCCACATCGTGATGCGTTTTTCAAATTGCCATCTCACCGTTGTTATTCTTTAAAGGTTAGGTTTTAGATAATGTTGGACTGTTTAATTGACGCACTGATCGAAAGAGGTTTCGATTGCGATGGATATCTGATGTTGCTTGTGTTTTAGTTGCGACTTGTGTGCTCCATAATCTCTTATACCCCTCTCTTAAGCTTTCCTTTACAATCTTGTCCAATCTGTTGTACTCATTGTTATGTGGGTTTCTGAGACAATTTACTTCCGTTTTCTTTTTCGCTTGGTTTCTTAAACATCATGCTGTAGCCAATATGTTTTGCTGCTGTGCTTATAAGGATGTTTTTGATTTCATCGCAATTAACAAACCTACTGTCTTGTGACTATTGAGGGAGTACCTATTGACATGGGTAAACTACTTTTAGTCCCTTGATTTGTATCACTTCTGGATGACTGTTTTATAATCTTTTACGGCAGTCGATTACATTATCGGTTGCGTGATTGCATAAAAAAAGAAAATAAAAATAAACGACCCTGGATACATTACTATGTCATACGCATAGTAATATCGTGTTTATTTATAGAGAATATATTTATAGAGAATATTATTCATTTAAAATTATTCATTCTATTTTATAGACCACATTTATGTTTATTTTTTGGTTTTTTTTTGTATAAATACTACAAGTATTCTATGCTTGATTAGAACATACATAAGTACGAGTATTCGTATCGTGCAAGTCAAACTGTTAAGTTGTCGCATTGTCTTCAAAATGTTTAAGAAAATATTCTCTGTAACGGTTTTAATCATCGTCATTGTTGAAATACAAAAAGTGTACAGTCTTAACAAGCGATGTGTAGAAGTGGATCACTTAGGAAATTGTATTGATTCCCGTCCAACCATGTTCCTTGCCAAACAGGTCACACTGAATAAGTCGTATTACAGGGTATAATAAATATTTATTGAAAATATTTATATTGATTGGTATAAATTTAATTAAATCATGTTACACAAAATACTACGTTTAAAACATACGTATGTATATATATGTACATACACAGTGAGCGTCAAAAGAAAATTCTAAAAACCAGGGGCCGAATTACCGCATTCGTGATCGAACAGACTTTCGTATCGAGTACAATTTAGTGACGAATCGAATGGATAGATTACCGCATTCGATAGCTCACGTATCGAAATTACAATAAAATGTACAAGATTTTTTCTAGTATGTAATAGAATTGACACACATGTTTTATTAAAAACATATGTATGTTAATACATTAAAAAGCAATCATCGAAGAAGAATAAGAAGAAAAGTAAACAAAACTTTCGCCGGTATATTAAATATTTATGCATATTTGTTAAAAAAAAAATGTCATTTGGTATTTTCTTTATTGTCGTCCGACTCAGAGGATGATTCTAATACTATACGTATTAGAAAACAAATCCGAGACAAAAGTGACCCACTATCATTGCCAGCTCCTGCGTGAGTGAATTTCATTTTAAGCTGCTCCCATAACCTTTTTGATGTTGCTTTTCCTTGGCTGCAGTTTTTTTTTTTGTATGTTTTTGGCCAAATTAGGATGCTCCACCATCCTTTTGTTTTCCATTTATTTTCTTTATATTGGTCCTTTAAATATTTTTTTTCTTATTTAACTTAAAAAAAAAGAAAACAAATTATAAAAACTTAAATTTTTTGGTTTTTTTATGCACGCTTAAGTAAAAATATTTCTTTTCGATATCTGTAGTGTTAACGAATGACATTTCAAAAATATGCATTCGATTGCACACTCGTTATCATATGCTATCATCTCAAATTTCGATACAACCTGTTCGATATCGAATGCTATAATCTAAAGAAGAAAGATTACGAATAATTCTACTCAATCACGAATGAGTTAATTCGGCCCCAGGAAACTCAACTTTTACCACTTAAGGAAAGTACCAAAAAAAATTTGATAATATTTCCAAATTTTTTTTTGTAAATTTTGTTTTTGTTTCAATTTTAAAAACAATGGCAATGAAATAATTTTAAAATAAAAATAACAGTAATTTATTCATGTATATTCTTTTTAATGTACAGTTTTTTTTACGATCACTGTCTATATATATAGAGCTACAGAAATCGCATGCCGACGAACTGTAACGAATAGTGTTACTGAGCAATCTTGGTTTTGGTGCATGCCACGAATCTGTTTTTTATACTGAAAAGCATTTACAATGATAAACAAGGCGAACATTGGTGGATTGTAGGTTTTCTATCACGAATCAATTATCTGAGATTGCGTTGCTTCACTTGATTATGTCTTCTGGATGGAACAGAGTACAGCCTTTGGCTGCCATGAATAAGTTTCTCAAAAATCTATCGTCTATAGCCGACTTTAAACTGTAGGTTCCGCCACATATGAATAAAATTATCACACACAATATAAGTGGTGTGAGAAGCTAGGTCGTAATTCTGACTGAAGGATTGTAATGACAAATTATCTATCAATTGTTTAAGTAGTTTAGTTTAATATTTTGTAAAAGAGGTGCAAAACTGAGTACATATAAGTTTCATTAATTTGTGTTTAATTTTATCCTGCAATTATTAATTTTCGATAAAAGTATTATCAAAGGATAACAACACAATTAAAGGATGTACACACTTTGAATTACATAATACATACATTCATATACACACTATGTTCTCCTTACTGTAAATTCATAAATATTTAAACAAATTCTGAAATGTATATGTTCATTAAGTCTGAATTTATTTGAAATTCTTTTAATTGTCCATTATATCGTACAATAGTTTTATTTTCTCAAGTTGTCGTTTTTTGTCTTTTATTTCTTTCGTTGTTTTTTGATTGCTAAACTATTGCAGCAAATTTACGAAAAACAATAGAAAAAAAGTTACATTTTTCTTGATTTGTTCGTTAAAGTTGATGCCACACTGTCTACATGTTGTAAGAAAAGGAAGAAGCATTCTACAAACAGAAAGTTTTCATTGGGGGTTGATTTTAATAAAAAAAAAAAGACAAAACAAATACTGAATATAAGTGGGGGTATTGATAAGTTGCTTCAGACCAAGTTAACTTTGGGATTGAAGGAGAAGGCTGCGTAAAGTTATACAAATGTTTGGCTTGACTTTTACATTTCTTGTCTGACCTTATGACATTTCATATTTAAAATTTGGAATCATCACAGTTTGTTTCTCTTTTTTTTTCTTTGGTGGCAAGTTCTCTGATGTTGGAGTTTGTTTGACTTCAGGAATGAAGTGGCAAGAGATATTTTCGTGATACTCTTCGCTATCAAATAAGCTGTCTTCCTGATCGTGGTGAGAGAAGTACTGTGTACTATTCCTTCCACATCGTAATTCGTTTTTCACATTGCCATCTCACCGTTTTTATCTATTAAAGATTAGGTTTTAGAAGATGTTGGGCTGTTTAATTGACGCACTGATCGAAAGAGGTTTCGATTGCGATGGATATCTTGTATTGTGTTGCCTGTGTTTTAGTTGCGATTTATACCCCAATTAGGCTTCCCTTAACATCTTGTCCAATCTGTTGTATTCATTGTTAAGTAAGTTTCTACAATAGATTTGAGACAATTTGCTGCCATTTCTATTTTTTTTATTTCTCGCCTGGCTTCTTAGGCATTATGCGGAAGTCTATGTGTTTCTCTGCCGTACTTATTTGGATATTTTTGATGTAACCCTACTTAACAGACCCACTGTCTTGTTCTTCTTGATAGCAGTAGCTATTGACATGGATAAAAAGATTTCTAGTCTGTTGGTATATTATTTATTCTGGAAATATTTTAAGGCAGCGGGTAGAAGATGCTGATCATTTACGGTAACCACATTAACCACATAATATTTTGCGGTTTTGCGATAAAATAAAGAAAATTAAATAAAAATATTTCATTTCGATATATTCATGTTATAATACCCCCTGGATAAATTATATTATACGCATAAAAATATTGTGTTTGTTTATAAAGAATTTTGCTAACATTATTCATTTAAAATTATTCATTCTATTCTGCAGACCACATTTTTTTTTTTGGTTTTTTGGTATAAGTACTACAAGTATTGTGTAACCGAATGGACAATAAGTGTTCGTATCGTGCAAGTCAAACGGATAAGTCTTTAAAATGTTTAAGAAAATACTCACAATAATGCTACATTTGCTAGGAGACTGGGAAATGTGAATTTATGGTTGACTTAGGACGTTGTCTTAATAGGTTAGGAAACTGAATTTATTAAGAAGGCCAATGGGAATGATAGAATAGAAATATATATGTTATATACAGTGGACAGCAAAAGCCTTGGTACATACATACATAATTGGTCATTACAACCCTTCAGTCAGGATTATTGACCTAGTTTCTCACACCACTTATGTTGTGTGTGTTAATTTTATACATAAGTAGCGGGACCTACAGTTTAAAGTCGACTCCGAACGACAGATTTTTTGAGAAACTTTTCATGGCAATTTTGTTTCCTCTCAGAGTTTTGCCAGAAATCTGCTGAGAGGAAATCGCCGAAGAAATCCTTTTTGTATTTTGTTTTGATGTCTGGCCTGGGTTTACGTCTAATAAGCCAACACACTACCTACTAGACTACGGCGACTTCACAAAAGCCTTAGTACTCCTCTATAATTTGACAAGAAAAAAGTGCCCACACGCTTAATACTCTTGCACAAAGGCCGGATATGACTTCAAGAGAGTATTTAGGAGATCATTTAAAAGAACGGTTACGTAATCGCTAAACCTCAAACAAAAGTCAACCGAAAAACTTGCTCATTCATGGTGCCACCAGAAAACACTAAACAAAACTTGTACATTCAATTCCAAATGGGTTAAATGGAGTGCTTGACCATATGGGATATTCAACTAAATACAAGGGATAACATTTTCATATATTAGGTCTTAGAATTTTAAATTTACTCAAGATTATCCTTGGGGGTACCTATGGACTCATCTGAAACTTTTCCTTATTTTTATCTTGTTTTATGAAAAACATTAAAAAATTGTTTGTTTTATAATAAAACAGAAATAAATTAATAAAATAAATATGAAAAGCTTAATTTTTTATACAAATTGTTGGTTAAAATTCATAAAATTGTCAAAATATATTGGAGTATTAAGACTTTTGATGTCCACTGTATACATACATATGTATATTAGATATATGGGAAATTTCGTGTCAAGTGACCCAATTTTTAAAATCGATGTCTTCCGATTTGGATGAAATAAATAAATAAAAAAAAAATTTTTTTAAAATTAAAAAGATTATTTTTGGAAAGATTGAAGAAATAGCTATCTAATATCCTTTGGAAAATTTTTGCTAGGACCAATAGGTGAAAAGTTACACACATTTTAAAAAACCCTGTATGACCAAAATGTCCAACTGTCCCCTCTAACTCCGGCAGCTCTGGACTGATAGAGCTGAAAATTTGTGTCTGGCCAACTATCCAATAGTACTAACCTTGGTGCAAATTTCATCCAAATCGGAAGACATCGATTTTAAAAATTGGGTCACTTGACACGAAATTGCCCATATGCATATACAGAGGCTTATTTCGTGTACCCAATTGTCTAAAATAAATTTAACCCAAAGTTTTTTTGTTATGAATTCATGAATGAATTTATTAGAGTTTATTTTCGATTTCACCAACAACTAATCTAATTTTAAAAATAATGAACACATGTATCCTACATGTGTTATAGAAAGAAAAAATGATATATGTATCTAGAATCCTTCAGAATGTAGTATTAATTGGACACAATAGGCGTTATATATCGCGTTCCAAGTAGCATTTTGTTGAAACCACATGGCTCTTCACTGCAGTGAATAATATATCGTTTTGGGGTGTATTGGCAGACCTTGAATTTTCGCTTGCTGATGTCTACACCAAATTCATCAATTTTGTCTGATGACATACAATCAATTCTTCAACAGCTCGAATTCTGATAATAAAATTCCATCATTTTGAAGCGTTGTTCTTTTGTAGATGTAGTCACGGTAGTCTAATTGGTAGTGTGTTGGCTTGTTAGACGTAAGGCCTCGGTCAAAGACCACAAAGTCTAATAAGCCAACACACTACCTACTAGACTACGGCGACTTCACAAAAGCCTTAGTACTCCTCTATAATTTGACAAGAAAAAAGTGCCCACACGCTTAATACTCTTGCACAAAGGCCGGATATGACTTCAAGAGAGTATTTAGGAGATCATTTAAAAGAACGGTTACGTAATCGCTAAACCTCAAACAAAAGTCAACCGAAAAACTTGCTCATTCATGGTGCCACCAGAAAACACTAAACAAAACTTGTACATTCAATTCCAAATGGGTTAATTGGAGTGCTTGACCATATGGGATATTCAACTAAATACAAGGGATAACATTTTCATATATTAGGTCTTAGAATTTTAAATTTACTCAAGGTTATCCTTGGGGGTACCTATGGACTCATCTGAAACTTTTCCTTATTTTTATCTTGTTTTATGAAAAACATTAAAAAATTGTTTGTTTTATAATAAAACAGAAATAAATTAATAAAATAAATATGAAAAGCTTAATTTTTTATACAAATTGTTGGTTAAAATTCATAAAATTGTCAAAATATATTGGAGTATTAAGACTTTTGATGTCCACTGTATACATACATATGTATATTAGATATATGGGAAATTTCGTGTCAAGTGACCCAATTTTTAAAATCGATGTCTTCCGATTTGGATGAAATAAATAAATAAAAAAAAAATTTTTTTAAAATTAAAAAGATTATTTTTGGAAAGATTGAAGAAATAGCTATCTAATATCCTTTGGAAAATTTTTGCTAGGACCAATAGGTGAAAAGTTACACACATTTTAAAAAACCCTGTATGACCAAAATGTCCAACTGTCCCCTCTAACTCCGGCAGCTCTGGACTGATAGAGCTGAAAATTTGTGTCTGGCCAACTATCCAATAGTACTAACCTTGGTGCAAATTTCATCCAAATCGGAAGACATCGATTTTAAAAATTGGGTCACTTGACACGAAATTGCCCATATGCATATACAGAGGCTTATTTCGTGTACCCAATTGTCTAAAATAAATTTAACCCAAAGTTTTTTTGTTATGAATTCATGAATGAATTTATTAGAGTTTATTTTCGATTTCACCAACAACTAATCTAATTTTAAAAATAATGAACACATGTATCCTACATGTGTTATAGAAAGAAAAAATGATATATGTATCTAGAATCCTTCAGAATGTAGTATTAATTGGACACAATAGGCGTTATATATCGCGTTCCAAGTAGCATTTTGTTGAAACCACATGGCTCTTCACTGCAGTGAATAATATATCGTTTTGGGGTGTATTGGCAGACCTTGAATTTTCGCTTGCTGATGTCTACACCAAATTCATCAATTTTGTCTGATGACATACAATCAATTCTTCAACAGCTCGAATTCTGATAATAAAATTCCATCATTTTGAAGCGTTGTTCTTTTGTAGATGTAGTCACGGTAGTCTAATTGGTAGTGTGTTGGCTTGTTAGACGTAAGGCCTCGGTCAAAGACCACAAAGTCTAATAAGCCAACACACTACCTACTAGACTACGGCGACTTCACAAAAGCCTTAGTACTCCTCTATAATTTGACAAGAAAAAAGTGCCCACACGCTTAATACTCTTGCACAAAGGCCGGATATGACTTCAAGAGAGTATTTAGGAGATCATTTAAAAGAACGGTTACGTAATCGCTAAACCTCAAACAAAAGTCAACCGAAAAACTTGCTCATTCATGGTGCCACCAGAAAACACTAAACAAAACTTGTACATTCAATTCCAAATGGGTTAAATGGAGTGCTTGACCATATGGGATATTCAACTAAATACAAGGGATAACATTTTCATATATTAGGTCTTAGAATTTTAAATTTACTCAAGGTTATCCTTGGGGGTACCTATGGACTCATCTGAAACTTTTCCTTATTTTTATCTTGTTTTATGAAAAACATTAAAAAATTGTTTGTTTTATAATAAAACAGAAATAAATTAATAAAATAAATATGAAAAGCTTAATTTTTTATACAAATTGTTGGTTAAAATTCATAAAATTGTCAAAATATATTGGAGTATTAAGACTTTTGATGTCCACTGTATACATACATATGTATATTAGATATATGGGAAATTTCGTGTCAAGTGACCCAATTTTTAAAATCGATGTCTTCCGATTTGGATGAAATAAATAAATAAAAAAAAAATTTTTTTAAAATTAAAAAGATTATTTTTGGAAAGATTGAAGAAATAGCTATCTAATATCCTTTGGAAAATTTTTGCTAGGACCAATAGGTGAAAAGTTACACACATTTTAAAAAACCCTGTATGACCAAAATGTCCAACTGTCCCCTCTAACTCCGGCAGCTCTGGACTGATAGAGCTGAAAATTTGTGTCTGGCCAACTATCCAATAGTACTAACCTTGGTGCAAATTTCATCCAAATCGGAAGACATCGATTTTAAAAATTGGGTCACTTGACACGAAATTGCCCATATGCATATACAGAGGCTTATTTCGTGTACCCAATTGTCTAAAATAAATTTAACCCAAAGTTTTTTTGTTATGAATTCATGAATGAATTTATTAGAGTTTATTTTCGATTTCACCAACAACTAATCTAATTTTAAAAATAATGAACACATGTATCCTACATGTGTTATAGAAAGAAAAAATGATATATGTATCTAGAATCCTTCAGAATGTAGTATTAATTGGACACAATAGGCGTTATATATCGCGTTCCAAGTAGCATTTTGTTGAAACCACATGGCTCTTCACTGCAGTGAATAATATATCGTTTTGGGGTGTATTGGCAGACCTTGAATTTTCGCTTGCTGATGTCTACACCAAATTCATCAATTTTGTCTGATGACATACAATCAATTCTTCAACAGCTCGAATTCTGATAATAAAATTCCATCATTTTGAAGCGTTGTTCTTTTGTAGATGTAGTCACGGTAGTCTAATTGGTAGTGTGTTGGCTTGTTAGACGTAAGGCCTCGGTCAAAGACCACAAAGTCACACATCTCCAACTAAAAGAAATATGAAAAAATATTTCGTCAGCGACTTCAGCAGATTTCTGGCAAAAACTTTTACCCATGTAAAGTTTCTCAAAAATCTGTCGTTCGGAATCGACTTCAAACTGTAGGTCCCGCAACTCATGTATAAAAGTAACTCACACAACATAAGTGGTGTGAGAAACTAGGTTGTAATCCTGACTAAAGGGTTGTAATGACCGATTATGTGCGTATGTTCTTTTGTAAGTATATTTATGAAGAAATGTCGAATATCATGGTTTTGTTGCATCCCACGAATTCATTTTTAAACTGAAAACCGATACAAAAAATCAAAAAATTCATAAAATTTTTTATTCTATCTGAGTGTAATAGCCTTTTTACACTTAGCATCATCTCAGAGGAATGAGTGGAAGATGATAAAAATAAAAAAAGTTGTTTACATTTGCATCATCTCTCATCTTTCATTTAAAATACATAAAATCTGCTTATAATTAATGGAAAAAAATAAAATGGAAAATTCTTCAATTATCGGATTAATAATTGCACTTGAAGAGAAAAATCAATTATTAAAACAATATACAACTGACCAAACTATTAGAGTGCTTTTTTTGCTATAAAATATTAAAAAAATATTATTAAAATATTTATTTCATTATATATACATTAAAAAATTTACTAACTTTATTCAGTCCCGCTCATTTTGTGACGTTTAATTTTTTTATACATATAAGCAAATGTCATTTTTTTAGTGATGACACTCAAATTATCGAAAGATGATGAGTGGAACAAAATGAGGTAGGACCATCTTGTGAAGATGATGAAAGATGACGCTTTTTTGCTCTGTATATTTCTTATGGGAAGATGTTGTCATCTTGCCAATTGATGAGAGATGAAAGATGAAGCCCAGTGTAAAAAGCCTATAACGAAAGCTGCGTAACAGGAATGCATGAAATTGTTTGTGTATGTGTAGTTTATATTGAAATTGTATATATTGTTCTCATTATTGTCAAAATAACCAAAAAAAAGTTAAAGAAAACTCTTCTACTATTTCTCATTTTAGAGCCATAAAATAGACCGTCCAGTAACAGAAAAACCGTGGTATCAATATTGGTGATCACCGGATAAACAAAAACAAAATCAAAAATAAATTATAATACGTATTAAATACTAATAAAGAAAATAGCAATAAATGTTTGTTCATATCCTTTAAAGGTGCTTGAAATATCAAAAATCCAAAAAATATTCTCGAATATTAAGTTGTATTTATTTTCAAAATCAAATTTAATAGCATTTGATGACTCGCAGAATGTTTTCTACTAATGCAGTGTCCGGATATGCTTAAAATAAAATAGGAATAATGGATCATAAGTTCTTAATACAACTTTGTATGATCTATTACAGTAGATATTACCGTAAACACATTACAGGCGCGGTAATACAAAATAAAAAAGTGTCTGAATTTGTAGAAAACTTTGACACTTCGGTGCTTGCTTACCATTACTTTGACTAATATTTAGGATATAATAAATATTGTATACACGACTTAGACTGCAGAGAGTTTTTCTAGCCCCCAATAATGGTTTGAAGTCAGAAACTCAATAGTAACGATGTGGTTGGACAGATACTAAGCAAGCCATCAAATGACATCATAAGCGAAGCCATAAAATAGAAATCACAACACCAACAACGAGTTAGGCGAAAGGCTCTTACTTGAAGATGACAATTTAAGATTGAAATACGCAAAGTACTCCTAAGCTGGAGAGAAGTACATACGACTAGATAAGCACTGAAGGAGAAATGCTACAAGCTTCCAGAACAGCAGAAAAGATGTTAATGAACATACGAGTAAAAATATTTTTCCAAATAAAATTACAAATATGCCTTACTTTCTGAATTAGCCTCGTATATTAAATGTTATATAAGTATATACAACTCTTCAGTCAGGATTACGACCTACCTTCTCATACCACTTAGGCTCTGTGTGTTAATTTAATACATGGAGTAGCGAGACCTATTTAAAGGACAGATTTTTGTGAGAAATTTTTCATGGCAATTTCTTATTTAATCTCAGATTTTTTGCCAGAAATCTATTGAGAGGAAGTCGCCGAAGAAATATTTTTTTCATATTTCGTTTTGTTGGAGATGTCAGAACTGAGATTTAAAGCAAGGCCTCACGTCTAATAAGCGAACACACTACCTACTAGACTACGGCGACTTCAAGTGATGTAAGGAGCTTGCTCGTAATCCTGTCTTTAGGGTTGTAATGACAAACTGAGTGTGTGTATCTAACTTTCTGAATTAGCCTCATGTATTCAATGCTGTGTATACAATTCAAAATTAACTCTCATTCATAACTCCATCTGCAAGGAATTCAAATTTATTAAGAGAGTAGGATTGAATGAACACTTTAAATTATTTTCTTTTAAATTATTTTCTTTTAAATTATTTTATTTATTTTAATAGATTTAAGTAGGTTTTAATGAACACTCTTTTAATTATTTTATTTCAATAAACATTATAATATTAAAAGATACAAAATTATATTGTCCGTCTGGTTGCTGGCTTGTTTGCCTGTTCACTTCTATCCTACGACTGTCCCTTCACATTTCTTCTTTTACTACACTTCCTCAATACTGACTCTTACTCTCTCTTACTCTCTCTAATTATCTATACTTCATTTATCTTCAATTATCTCTCCTCGCTGCCTGTCTCTCACTCCTACGTTGCCCAACATTTGGCACTCCTACATTCGGCCCTCCTGACGTTACATTCGACCCGAATGTAGTAATCCACGGTTTCATATACTCAACAACAGTTGTACATCTCCTGGACCCTTCCCCTTCTCCTACCTTGGCCACTTCGTATCTGCCATGATTCAACGTTCGTATGACTCGGTAGGGTCCCCAAAACTTAGGTTTCAATTTCAATCCAGAGCCAAACTGGGTTCGCTTGATTGCGACTAAGTCTCCTACTTCGTACACGGTTTCCAGGTTCCGGTTTTTATCAAAGGACTTTTTGTTCTCCCGTTGGATCTTGAGAATGTTATCACGCGCTCTTTCTCTAAGAATGTCTCTCTCTTGGTGGAGTTCTCGAATGGCTTCTTCATCCAATAAACTTTGAATATTCTTATCTTCTTTTACTCTCATCTTGAGACCAGTCAGAATTTCAAACGGGGTACTTCCTGTACTGCGCGAAGATGTGTTATTGATCATCCTTTGTACTGTGTCCACATGTCGATACCAGTTTTGTGGTGGACTTTGTAGGCATAACTTTGTTAGCATAGGAATAATAATCTGGTGAATTCTTTCTACTTGACCATTTCCGCGTGGTACTCCAGTGGCAATCAGCAGATGTTGAATACCTTCCTCTTTACAATAGTTGCCGAATTCATTCGATGTAAAAGCAGTGCCTCTGTCGGTTATTATTCTCACAGGATTCCCAAATACAGCAGCCTGTCTTCTCATTCGTTCTACCACTTCAGATGTACCTGTACTCTTTGTTGGATAAAGCCAGACAAATTTCGAGAAGGCATCTACTACGACCAAAATGTGGTTGTATTGTTTCTTAGTGGTCTCCATTGGGCCTACATGATCTACGTGATAAGTCATCAGTGGCTTATCGGCCTTATCGATAGGAACCAACAGTCCCTCTCTCTTTCCTTTCTTAGCTTCTGCCATAATGCACTCAATGCAATTCTTGACCACTCTTTCAGCTTTTGTAATTAGGTTTCTTATATAAAATGTCCGAGCTACTAAGTCTGCGGTTTTCCTAGAGGCGTAATGCCCTTGCTTATGTGCTAGCTCAATTATTTCTCGTTCCATGTTCGAGGGAATGACGATAAGTTCCTTAGTGGGATCCTTGTGCACGATGCCATGTTTTAAGTAAAAATCTTCATACCGTTGGCCCTCAAGCAATTTACTTACAGCCCTTATCCAGTCATCTTGTTGTTGTGATTCTTTGATACGGTGGCGTAACGAATCCTCCATCATTAAGCATGCAGATCGGCTTAGGGCATCGACGTGGAGCATCTTATTACCTGATCTATGTTCGATAACATAATCGAAATCTTGAAGGAAAAGTGCCCATCTCGATACGCGCAGTGGTACGTCACGTTTCTTCATTGTCATTGCAAACGCATTGCAATCTGTGACGATTTTGACACTTATCCCCAATACAAATACACGCCACTTCTTCAAGGCCTCGATTATGGCCAACACCTCTAACTCGTACGAGTGATAATTTTCCTCAATTGGTGTGGTCTTGCGACTCATAAATTGAACGGGATGTAATTGACCATCCTCCGAGTCCCTCTGCAGTAATATTGCACCATAACCGTGCTTGCTGGCATCGGTGTGAATTTCGGTTTCAGCATTGGGATTAAACAATTTTAATACGCGAGCTCCAACTAATGCGGCTTTCAGTTGCTGTACAGATAAAACTTGCTCATCGCCCATCTTAAAAGTCGCATCCTTCTTTAACAAGTCTGATAACGGCTTTGCTACCAACGCATAATTTGGAATAAAACGTCGGAAGTACGAAGTGAGACCCAGAAATCTTTGTACCGCCTTTCGATCCTTAGGAATAGGAAACTTTTCAATCGCCAAGGTTTTTTCTTTGGATGGCAAAATTGTAGAATTTTGAAGTAAATAGCCTAAGAACGTGATTTTACGCTTTAGGAATTGACACTTACTCCATTTAATACGAAGTCCGTTTGATGCCGCGACTTTAAGAACTCTTTTCAATTTATCAAGACCTTCTGCTTCGGTAATTGAAGGTATCACCATGTCGTCCATGTAGATGACTATCGTTCCATCCATAATTAATTCGTGAAATACAGCACTAATATACCGACAAAAAACAGCGGGGGAATTTGTTATGCCGAATGGTACGTACGAAAATTCAAATTGTCCTCGGTGGGTTACAAAAGCAGTGTATTTACGGCTGTTCTCTTCAATAGGGACATGGAAGAATCCGTTTTGCAAATCCAGGGTGGTATAAACTTTGGCTTCTTGCAGGCGCTGTATGACATCATCAATTATCGCCATTGGAAAGTTGTCTCTTATAATTTTTTCATTTAGTCGTCGATAATCACAGCATAATCGCTTACTGCCATCCTTCTTTGACACTAACACCACGGGCGAAGAATATTCGGAGTGACTGGGTTTCACTATACCATTTTTTAACCATTCAGATATTTGTTCATCCACAATTTGCTGGTCTGCATATGACATTCTACGGGGATTATGAACTACTGGGATTTCATCCCTAAGCAATATCTTCATCTTCACTGGAAATGATTTGGGCTTAACTGGTTGATACTCTTTTACTATTCTTATTATTTCCTCTCGAATTTCACGCTTTACGTCGCCTATATCGACGTTATCTGGGTCTGCAGTCACACAAATATTATTAAATTCTTTTATCATCTCACAAATTTCATTGTCATTGGCACCTTCAGCATCCGCACCACTTGCCTCATCCGATTCATTACTACTCTTATTGACATTCACGGCCTGAGATTCCGAAGACTTTATTGAGAACTTCGCTCCATCCGCGTTTATCAACACATCGACATATTCCAAAATATCATTACCCAATACAGCAGAGTAATGAATATCGCGCTCACGAGCTACATGAAATTTAATTGGCACCTCTATACCATCCAAACACACTTCCGTCTCAAACGAGCCAATAGTTTCTACTTCCTTCTCTCCTATACCAATCAATTTCCTTCTTTCAGCGCTTACTGTAACGTCACCCATTAACATCAAGGCATCGTATCGCACACAACTAATGTCGCTACCGGTATCTACGAGGGCTGATACTTCAAAACCCAAAATTGACACATCTTTAAAAATTCTATTCGATCGAGAGATTATAGTATCACTAGATTTACGCTCCTGGCCAGTCAATGTATGGACAATTCCACTGGACTCCATTGTACTAAACTCTTCCTTCTTAACTCCATTCTTTGTGCAATTAAACGACTTGTGACCGACCTCGTTGCATCTAAAACATTTTGGTTTCGCTCTAGGACAATCTCGAATTACGTGCCCTTTTTGCCCGCATTTGAAACAACTCAAAATTTTAGATTCTGATTTTCCTACATGCACCTCAGAGTCTGGTTTGGCACGCGATCTATTGTAACTTAGCTGTTGTGTTGGTTTGGTTACCCTTTCATATACTTTCAGCTTGTCCTTCAGATCTTCTATATCGGTGGCCTGGTACAATATTGTTTTATTTACTCTACTATCTGGTATACCTTCAATAAAATACTCGATTATGCTCCCGTCATCCAGATTTATTGGCGAACTTATTTCCATCAAACAGTACAAATATTCGCGGTAACTTTCGTTGGGACGTTTTCTCCTATTCTTCAATAAACGATGGACCTCGATCGCAGTCAGTTTAACACCAAATTCCTTTTCCAGTGCATTTTTCAAAGAGACCCAATCTTGTATTCGGCGCTGGCTCCGGCAAAACAGTTTGGCTGCTCCCGTAAGAAGCTGTCGAGCATAAATGTATTTCTGTAGTTCATTCCAGCCAACCGTATACGCACAATCTTCAAAGTCATTAAGCCATGTTGAAATATCAGGTTGGTTTTCGCCTGAAAATTTTGACAAGGTGTCCTCTATGTCCCTTAGCGTAAAGGTAGAGCGTCCAGGATGTTCTGTACTTGACCGTTGATCAGCGTTCGAAACCGCCTCGCCATATTCTGAACCTGTATTCTCCTCCCTCTGGCCAAAGCCAAAATGCCTAATCAATCTCTCCTGTAGGACAGTCTTAGGTCCGTCATCACTGAGCCCTAATTCCACTAATTTCAGCCTTAAATCTTCAACAGTCAGCACTAAAATTTCAGACAGTTCCATTTCCAGTCCGGTCAATTACAAAATTCAAAATTAAAATAATAATAATAATAAGGATAACAAAAATAGTAAGAATAATAATATAATGAATTCAAAATAGCAGTTATATATAAATAATGTTAAACGAAGTAATGATAGTAAATAATACAAGAATTAAAGCAATAAATTCAAAATACAATGTATGCTCAGTAAATAAAATTAATAGATGAAATGATATTAAGTGAAAAGTATTATCGAATATATCAAAATTAATATTCAATAAGAATCTAAAATTCTCTAATTTGTTCTAGATAAATGGAATTCAATGTATTATAATTTCGTTCAAAAATTAATTAATTTCAAATTATCAAAATCAAATTTAATAATATTAATTATAATAGTATTTAATAATATTAATATTTTCATTAAAGATTAAATTATTTTGTGCCCGACTGTTCTCACTTATTCAACATTCATTAAAATTCCAAATTCATTTTAAAGCGATAGAAATTCAATTTTACAAACATAAATGTCTCACTTTTCCTTACTGTTATGCTCTTCACTGTTAACTATAGGCACAATATCAATTCCAGTATATCATTTCCAGTATTAATGTACTCTTTCTACCCTCTTCTTCAACATCTGCACAATTTCCACTCAAAGCAACTCTTCTCACTCGATTTCTTCAGCTTCTTCTTTCCCTCTTCTTTAGCAAAATGGTAACGGCATTTTTTTTCTTCTTGTCACAAGCAATCCCTTCACACTCGGTCACACTATTTTTTCACCTTCTTCTTTCCCTCTTCTTTCGCAAAGAATTTGTAGACACAAAATGGTAACGGCACTTTTTTTTTTTTCTTCTTGTCTTTGTTTGACGACTTCTTTTTTATTTTCACAGCGAGCTAATACAATTTTAAGTATTAGGCTTTTTTTTTTAAGCATTAAACAAATTTAGTTCTTCCTTTTAATTTAATGATCCAGTTTCGGGTTTCGGCTCACTAGTCGTTCCCGGACGAGCCCCCATTTGTAGGATTGAATGAACACTTTAAATTATTTTCTTTTAAATTATTTTCTTTTAAATTATTTTATTTATTTTAATAGATTTAAGTAGGTTTTAATGAACACTCTTTTAATTATTTTATTTCAATATTAAAAGATACAAAATTATATTGTCCGTCTGGTTGCTGGCTTGTTTGCCTGTTCACTTCTATCCTACGACTGTCCCTTCACATTTCTTCTTTTACTACACTTCCTCAATACTGACTCTTACTCTCTCTTACTCTCTCTAATTATCTATACTTCATTTATCTTCAATTATCTCTCCTCGCTGCCTGTCTCTCACTCCTACGTTGCCCAACATTTGGCACTCCTACATTCGAAAGAAATTATAATAAATTTTATTCTGAAATTTAAGTAACTTCAGAATCTTCTCACCATCCTTCAAAACTTACTTACACACTCACCTAAATGAGCAGAAATTTTCTCTCGTCAGTTCATACTTGTGAAGAAAACTTAAGTGAAACAAATGAAAAAGTACTTTTAATGAATGAATACAAATGAACACAGAAATAACAACAACAACAACAACAACAGCTATGATTGCATAAGTAACACAAACTACAACAATATAACGTATGTATGTGGAAAAATTTATAACAATACTAACAGCAACAACAATGGAAAATAAAATAAATCTTCCTTGGCCAGATATTAACATCTTTAACTTGAATTAAATATAGAAAAAGAAAAAGAAAAAAAAAAATACTCATTAAAGGCACACACACTCTCACACACACATGAGGAGGAGGGTGATAGAACTGCCAACTACTGGTCAAGATTGAATCACTACTACTGGCCGACAGACTTACTAACTCAAAACCTAAGCCAAGTGATGTGTGCTGTCTGATATGCTGTGAACCTAAATGAAATACATGTCAGGCCGAATAAAGTTCAAAATTAGTTGTTGCCTGTCCAGCTTAAATTGCCAATGGCAACAATACCAAACACAACAACCACCATAACACTACAAGATCAGATCAAACTAACTTGCGAACAAAAAAAAAAAAAAGAAAAGCCACGAAAACAAAAACTTCTTTGGTAGTTTAGTTCACTGGCCGTTTGTGGTGTAAAGGGAAGAGTAAAAGGAAAAAAATAAGTATTTTGCCATCGAAACTTTATTTCCGAGATGGATGTCATTCATACGTTAAACTGTAATTCATCAAAATCAAATAAAAATAAAATTAAAAGGGAAAAATAGGGAACAACACCGGCAACAGCTTAACAGCCTTCGAAAGGGGATGTGAAAAAAGATTTTCGAAAAGATTCAACAAAAATCACATAAAAATTCATTATTCACATGAAAGATTAATGATTTTATGGGTCCCCCTCTTTTCTCTGTCTGGCATGACTTTGAAAGTGTGAGTGAGCGTGTGTTGATTTCATTACATTTTAGCTTTAAAGCCAACATATTGTTCATAGGCCAATAAGGAATTAGAATATCTTTTTTTTGGTCCTTTTTTTGTACCTTTTTTTGTGTGTTTTTGTGTTTATTTCCACCATCATAAAATATTCATTAACAAGAATCACCAACAACATTCAACGTCATGATCCTTATCGATTTCATCATCATTTTCGTTCTCATTATGATGATTAAATGGATGAAAGAAAAAAAAACATGTTTTATTATGGGAAAATTATGTTGAAATAATTTTTAACCAGTGAATTAAATTTCAATTTAAGTGCCAGTCTATTAAAATGTAATTATTCACCTTGTCTTTAAGGGTAGAGAGTATGATGAACAAAATTGTTTCATCAGCCAGACGGGGAAGAAAGAAAAATTACTCTTCCTTTTCTTTACCCCTTGCATAGCACAGTGTGACACAATTATGTTGTAGACATAATCATTCGAAATCGTCTTTAAGCTGAAGATCCCGCAGCTCATGTATAAAAATAATACACATAACATAAGTAGCGTGAGAAGCAAAGACGTAATCCTGACGGAAGGGTTGGTAATGACCAATTATGTAAGGTGATGCAATACTCCGAAGATTAGACATGGATTTAGCACACCAAAAGGCTTTCCAAAAGTGTAAGTTATCTTTGGATCCGTTCGTAAAGGCTTCAATCCGATCGCCAGAATTATAGGAATACTAATAGGAAAGGTATTTTTATAAACCTACATGTGAAACTATTATCGAATGGATGAGTGGTCACATGTTCTATGAAACTACTCCGCAGCATAAAGCGATCTTAGTTATCTTTTTTGACATGCGATCAATATGTTCGCACTTTAAGATTACTATTAATGTGTTAGTAGTAGTTCAGGCTTTTCAATAGTCAACTGCATAACATAGATCCTGAATAATGTGTGTCTTATTCGCAATGTGGAGATCTTTTGGCAAAAGTCGCTGCGTATTGCTTCATGAAATTTGAAATTGAACAATGCCGTTTGGTAATGATGTTTTCGGATTCACCGACATTCTTTTCGTAATAGGAAGTCAGTAAAGCGATCGACTGAAGTCATTCTCTTCTTCTAATCTAGTAGGTAGTGTGTTGGCTTATTAGGCGTGAGGCCAGACATCTTCAACAAAACGAAATATTAAAAAAATATGAATACTCTGAGAGCAAATAAAATAATCAGGAAGGTTAGGTTAGGTTAGGTTAGAGGACGTGTACTTGTCCGTTAAGACAAGTACAATACCCGGAGGTCGAAATTGACCCATTGTACAACGTCCTTGGAGAGGGAAGGAAATAGAGGGAATAGGATGAAAGGAGGGCATAAGGGTAAGGGGAGGATGGGAATCACACAGAAAGAAACAGACACAAACAAGGGTTGAGCGCGCGACTACACTTATGAAGCCCTAGCACCTCTCAACTAGCTCAAACTGCTAATGAATCTGTGAAGAGCCTTGATGTCGGCTCTCGACACAGAACTCAAGCTCTCAAAGAAGGCTCTGCCAAGGCTCAACCTCAACCTACCAAGGGCTGGGCAGTTACAGAGGAGGTGTTCGATAGTCTCTAACTCCTCCTCATCGCAACATACCCTGCAATAGTCCGGCTGGGATCTGTTCCAGATCCCCGTTAGCGACCAAATCTCGCAGCGCCCTGTGATAAAACCGACAACCAACCTTACGCTGGCCTTAACCGAGCCCAGCAGCCAATCTGTTCTCTTACTGTCCACAGCAGGCCATAGACGTCTAGAGACAGAACAACCTGATCCGTTCCTCCAACGCCTCTGCTCTTCCTCCCTGACCCATCCATCGATGAGGCCATAGAGGTGGCAGACTGGGGGTTCAGGACCAACTAATTAATCGCCCCCCGAAAGGGAACCTAACCTAGCGAGGGCATCCGCCGTCTCATTGCCCAGTATTCCGCTATGACCCGGAACCCAGCATAGACGGATACGGTCCGGTCCAAAAGACCTCAACGACTCAAATAATCAGGAAAGTTGCTCAAAAATTGTCGTTCAGAGTCGACTATAAAATATAGGTCGTGCCACTCATGTATAAAATTAACACACACAACATAAGCGGTTTGAGAAGCTAGGTCGTAATGCTGACTGAAGGGTTGCAGTGATCAATTATGTATGTAAGTATTGTTGTATATGTATCCACGTCGTGTCTAAGATTACGAATCGTTTGAAAAACTAGTCTATATTGCCGTTGAAAATGCCCAACATTTTGGTGGTAGGTAGGTAGGTAGGTAGAGGTGGCTGCCTCACTTAGGCCGCATTGGGCCTATTGTGTTACCACAGTTATCCGATATCCCCTAGTCCCGGAACCACTCGGAGCTCCTGATGAAGCGATTTAGGCTGACAGTTCCTCCAGATCATCCATGTAGTAAGTACCCAAGTACTTCCTTCTCCTTTGGCAAAGAGCTGGGCATGTACCCAGCAGGTGAGGGACAGTTTCCTCCTCTTCCTCATCTCTGCAGCTTCTGCAGAAGTCGTTAGCAAGGTGTCCAAGACCAATGCGCCTCGCATGCGTACCCATAATGCAATGCCCCGCGCGTCTTTGGAATTTAAGTAGACTCATCATCACAACATTTTGGTGGTACTGTTAGAAAATTTGGTTTGTGGTTTGAGTTAAAATAGAAGCCAGTGATGTATTTAAAATGTAAGTGTAAGTGTGAGTGTGTGGAAGAATGTTTGGTTTTGTATTTGTTTTTCGACTAATAGAGCCCAACATTAACCCAGACGACATTAAACCCATAAACAATCAAATTATAATGTTGTTAACATTGTTCTTGTGTTTGTTGGTGTTGTTGTTGTTGTAGTTGTAGCCATAGCTACTGATATTTTTGTAAACTTGTAGGGGAGGAGTTCTTTTCATTTTTCGTATTATACTTGTGTAATAAATTTGAAAACCAAAAATAAAAAAAAAACACAAAAACAAGAGAAACGAAATGTACCGTTCCACAATTTAACATGTTTTACACGTACCAGACAAAAAACAGTAAATTGCTGGGTGGCAGTGATGGTGGTAGTTGTAGCAGTAGTCAGTATATGGCAGTATTTTATATTGAATTGAATTGTACCGTTTTATTTGCGGGCGTGAGAGTTTGAACTGTATTTGGATTTTATATGTATTTTTTTTTTTGTTTTTTTGGAGGGTAATTGTGCCGTTTATTAGCTGCTAACAAAACTTACAAAAACAAAAATAAAATATTGGTATGAAATGTATGAAAAAAAAAAACAAAAACAAAATAAATGTTTGTTGGTTAATACCCTCTCATTAAATTAAATGATGTGAAAATAATGTTACACAGTCTCAATGTTAACCATTGTTAGCAATTTACAGTATAAATGCAGCAAAACATACAAATTTTTTTTCTTTTAGAATACATTTGTTTGTTTTATTTTTATTTTTATTTGTGAGTTCTTTTTTCGTTTTGCTCCTATACTTTAATATTTTATATTCATATCTGGTATGGGCTAAATTAAAAAAATTAGTCAAAAAATTTTGAAAATCATGTACCATCAGTATACATACAAATCTTCAGTCTTAAGTCTCCATGGATGAAATACATGTATCGAAAGCCCTTCGTTTGACGTTTCACTTGTTAGTATAATTTCTCAATTTCATTTCGTCTTTTAGTTATTCCAGTATCGTTACACTCGTGTTTTTTAACTTCTCTCTACTTGCCCCGGATATCTCTTGATATCTGGTATTTAAATACGTGAATATTTATCTTTGCATTAGTACTGCGTTATTCCTAGTCATCCGGTGAAATATTCGGAATTCATTAGGAAATTCACGACTACATATTTTCCTAGCAGAAGATTATGGCATCAAAAGATGTGCTTCATTCAATTTGCCCAGAAAGTTCAGACAACGAGACATAGCACATACTATCTGACGGTCAGACCGGCAAACGAGCACATAGTTTCTATGAAGTTGACTTCAGTTTACTATGGGATTGTCTGGGTAAGCTGAATCAGCTAGAAAGGAGAACTAGAGTTACTCTTTGCTGCATCCTAGGTTAGGGTTAATTAAGGTGGCGGACTCTCTCGAAGGCCAGCATTTAGGTCTACAATTAATTCTTTTCGGGGTCAACCATTCCCTAGAGAAAACTATTCCGTGCCCAATATAAATCTTGCTTTTGCAGCCGCCTTTATATTAGAGAGTTCGGTCAACGATGTCAGAAAATTAGAGGCCAGAAATTTCCATCTTTGCATGGCAAAAGCAGGGCACTGCCACATTAGGTGAAGAACAGTCTCTTCTTTCTCCCTACCAAGCGGACAATGGCCCGCAAGAATCACCACAGTGCGATGGATGGCCATACGATTTAAGGACAGAAGTAAGTCAATCCTCTTCCTGTCCATATGTGTTCATACGTGATTGAGTCTCCTCGTAGAACGAATGGATAATATCGCAATGGGAATAATAACCCTTTAACGGAGATTGCTAGCTTTGTACCTTGCTGGATAGGTGGGGTGTCACAAAGCCATAGGACATAAAGTCATAATGGCTTTATGTCTCAATCCAAACGGACGTAAAGCCATAATGGCTTTATGTCTCAATCCAAACGGACATAAAGCCATAATTTTGATATGACCTTAAGTCTCATATCAATTTTAGTGAAATGGGACATAAAGCCATTATGGTTATATGTCCCATTTGATGTTTTGCGTTACAAATGCTTTATTTCACTAAATATGCCTATTTATCTATGAAATTAATGATTTAAAAAATTCGAAATTTCTAGGCTCCAGGAATTACAGCTGCAAACATTTTGTGAAAGGAAAAATCCTTAGTTATCATTGGAAAACATTTTTTTATTCTTCTGACGCACGCAGGAAAACTTTATTCAGCGAAGCCACCTGCCGCGTCCTACTGGAGGAAAAAACCCCTAAGCGCGGCCGCAGGTCGCCACGCAGAAAAACTTTATTATGCGAAGCCAGATTTCAAACTTAACTTTAGTGTCTCAGGAACTGAAATGAGAGATAAAGCCATGAATGCAATCATTATTAAAAATATGGCTTTATGTCTCATTTTCGGAAAAAAATTTATGGCGTTAAGTCCCATTATAATGAGACTTAATGGCATATGCCCTTTTGTCTCAATGGAATGGGACTTAACGCCATATGGCTTTATGTCCTATGGCTTTGTGACACCCCACCTGCTGGATACTATATGATGAGGGAATTCAAGGCGATGACTTAACAGTTGGGCTTGGCAAAAGGAGCCGGAACATGCCTGTGGCATGCCAAAAAGAGTTTAGAAAGATACACTCGGCGAAAGGACATATAGAGAGGATGAAACTTTTCTTAAACCAAACGGGTTCATGGAAATCTGAACTTATTCTGGGTTATTATAGAGGAAAGATAGTTGAGTCTTGCATCAGACTAGCCGAAAGCAGCTTAACTCAAAGAACACAGGCTCAGGAGAGGAATCGCTTCAAGCCCAATATGTTATGAAAAACACAAATCGCCCGAACACGTACATTGAAATTGTTGCGAAGTAAAATTATTTCGAAAGAAATACGAGTGTGTTTAGGAAGTTTTAGATTGGAAGCCAGGACAACCGATTTGGAAGAGATGTTATCCAGCAACCCTAAATAGGTTGAGAGCAATACAATATATTATCTGCTATTCGCAGCACTTTAGCACCTTTTTACAAAAATTTTACTGGCGGTAGCATGTATATTTCGAGTGAGGTTTCTGGATCTCAAGTATTTTAACGAAATTTGGAGATATGCTCTCTTCAAAGTTTTGAGTCATTCGAATGGTGTAAGAGCTGCTATAGCTGTTCTATGTGCAGTTCTGCTAAGTTTTTTTTTTTATAAATTTTCGTTTTTTATTTAATTCAATCATTTTTACGTAAAAGTGTTCTTTAGGTGCCTCAAAATATTGAAAGGTTGCCCACACCATTGCGGACATGTCTTTTTTTTTGTTTGTTACATCATCCCAAAAAAAATAAAAATGTGTGTGAATTTTTTCAGATCGTTTATAAACAAATAAACCTTATAAATCTTTTAGAAAATATCGAGATTTAAATGAGCTTTACACCACCATTAAAGTGTACACTTTTTTATTTTTATTTAATTTTAAATTAACTCTCAAAGGAAATCCTTAGAAAAAACCATTTAAATGTATCCTCAGAGACTAGGATTGAAACAAATAAATAAATGAACTCAATTAATGTGCAACTTCACTGCTTTTATTTAAATCTTCAATTAAAATGTTGAAAAATTAGAGGCCATTCGATTGCCAGGAGACTAGGCAGAACAGTAAATAATTGCTAACAGCATTCAAAGCAGTAAGAAAACATTACCGCTGAATAGTCATCATTTAATAAAAATTAAATGCCGGGGGTAAGTAATTGTAGTCAACAAATTGAGACAACGATGCATCGACGTTGTGGTAATTGCGATTACCATGAATTTTTCAATCTGTGAGTGGAAAAGCCTTCTAAAAGCTTGGAGAAGAGTTTCCGTATGTACGTAATTGGTCATTGCAATCCTTCAGTCAGGATTACCAGGTCGTAATCTATTGTGCTTGTTTTATACATCAGCGGCAGGACCTACAGTTTATTGTCGAATCCGAAAGACAGATTTTTGAGGATCTTTTCAGTCACTTTTCTCTCAGTCGCCGGAGAAATTTTTTTATTGTATTTCGTTCTGTTGGAGATGTCTGACCTGGGGTTTGAACCGTGGCTTCACGTCTAATAAGCCAACATACTACCTACTAGACTACGACGATAATGTGATATTTAAATGATATGAATCAAGATTGTACTATCGGGGCTTCCAAGAAGGATTTTGCCAATTGATAACGATCATCTTGTTGAAACTTGTTGTCATTTATTCAGTTTGGTTTGCTAAATCACCATGAACGGATACGGTATTTCACAACACGTACAAACAATAAAATTGCTCGGGCAACACAAAACGCATATCAATGTGATCGATTAATTTCCGTCTACTGTTTTAGTAAACGATCGTTTCAGTACGTCGACGAAACGTAAGATCTGCCGAAAGCATCGCCGATACCAATGAGAGAGAGTGTACAGAAGAGTACCAAACAATCTATTTTTGCGTCGCTTACAAGTACTATGACTCTCACAGACCAAAACTTGGTGAAATTTGTATCGAACTGAAGATAAACGAGCATGGACAGCAACGCAGTGGAGCAGTTTGCAACTACTGTTCATTTACATATTATCCTTAGTGATGAGATCAATTTTTTGCTGAATGGCTAGGTAAACAAACAAAATTATCGAATATGAAAGGATGCCAAACTATATGACATCCAAGACAGTACAATCCGTCCCGAAAAAGTCAATGTTCGGCTGGCAGCATCATCACGTCATACTTCTTTGAAAACGAACTCTATCGGTCAATGATTAAAAAATTTCTTTTAACATGAATTGGATAACTGGATGTGGACACAAACGCCATGTGGTTTTAAGGGGACATGCCATACGGCTTATGTTATATTGGAGATCGTGTGATTTGTCTCCGTTAGAGTTTTTCATGTGACGCTTTCTTAATTAGCAGGATGGCATTACGTGCAACATAGCTGATCTCACATTGGTGATTCTGCATGAGTGATTTGAGGGCATGGGCTTCTCACCTGGAGGTAATATGAACCAGGCCAGCGAGATCGTTAGACTTTTCTTAAGTTGTAGGTGCACGCGAATAAGGCACAAACCACAACAGCCTTCACAGCCGACATAAACCATGCCATTGGCCAAATTTAACCAGATTTATAGGCCAGAGTTATGGAAAATTACCAGAGAAACCGTGATTGCTATTTGAACATGGTCTTTCAAAGGAATAAAAAAATTCGATGATATCTCATACACACTTTCTTTTATTTAAATTTAATAATAGGAAGCTCTTAAAGAAAGACACGATATGTTTATTCGATGTATAGAGAACACTGCTTGAAACAGTCGCAATTAATTGACACCATCACCTGATTTAGGATATCCTTGCTCTTTAAAAATTGTCTCTTTGTGTTGGAAGCCAAATTAATTTGTTCACAGAATTTAATGCCAACAAAGGATTCATTTAATAGACCTTTAAACAGCTCAGCATGCTTGTTATCGTATCTCATAAAAATCTTGACAAATTCTCTGAATATCTCGTTTAAACACCCCTAAAAATACGCAATTACAAACACTTTTTGGCCAAATTTATAAGTTTGCACACACACACATACTCACACGCTTACATTTACAAAAAAAAAAAAAAATACCCACATATGGACGAACAGAAGATTGCCTTAAATGTGTTGTTGCTTAAACAATATTTACACCAATACCAACCTAAATTGACCCAAATGACATACGGCCAGAGCTTGTTTTGGTAGAGAAGAAAAAGACTAAAATACAGTTTCTATCACACGTTTAAAGACATACACACGCGCACAGGCAAATAAACAGTTGTATCTTTTTTACTTTCACTTAACCACAGTAAATCCTTGAAAGTGTAAAAGTACAATAACAAAAATCGAATACATGTAAGTATATCCTTTACCAATACATATATACATATATATATATATGTATATACGTGTACAAGACGAAGACAGAGACTTTGAGAAACAAATAAAATTAGTTTCGTTTTAGTCTGGGCATACCATAATGCCATGATGATTTAAGACTTAAATTTACCCTGCTGTTATTTAAATGTATTTATCTTAAGGATAATACATACACACACATACATGTATTTATATTTACCACACTTAAATGTTTAAGCAACCAACAACACACACAAACAAAAAAGTGAGCATTTATATGGAAAATTAGAAGGACAACCATTATCCAAAATGTGTTGGAGAAAACAAGGTGAGAAGAAGAAGAAGAAAAAAAGTGTAAATAATGGAATTATATAATTGTATTTGTAACAGTGTGCATGTGTGTGTAAAGAATTTATTTAAGTTTATGTGTGTCACTGTTTGTCTTAAAGCAACAGAGTGGAAGGAAAATATGTTTGCAATTGCTTGAGTATGTATGTGTGTTTGAGTCTGTCATACACTTACATTCTCTTTCTCTCTCTCTCTCTCTCTTTCGCTTTCTGTATATTTTATTTCAATAATGGTGTTGATATTATAATTTAAATAATTTATTCGTAAAGTACTTAATAGCCAAATGGTGGAGAGAGCGCCTATGTCTGTCCAACTGTCTGTCTGTTTCTTAACGTTAAAATACAAAAGAAAATTGTTTTTTGTTTCGAACAAGAAGAACAAAAAAATTTTTGAAAATATGTTCAGAATATTAAAAAGATTTAGTGGGAAAATATGAAAATTTGTGTAGAAACACTTCAGGAAAATGTTAAACCTGAATTACAAATTTTTTTCTCCTTCTTTATTCTCCTTAAACAAATTGATGTGTTTTTAAAACTTATGTAAATTACTGCTTTAAAAAGGTTGCCTCGTTCATATGAAAAAGGCTGAAATGAAGATTCGTTGTGTATAGAAAAAAAATTTTTTTTAATTGAATTCTACAGACAGACAAACAAAAGTGAATGAATGTTAATTGAAAAGGTAATCTTAGGCATTGAATTGTAATATTTTACAGTCTTAGTTTTAGAGAATAATCAGGACATTTCTTTAAATAGAATTCATATTTATAAGGCTTTGGGTTTCTATTTTTAACTCTGTAGATAGTTGATTAAGGTTGGCATAAATATTTATTTGTTTAAATAACAAGTGAAGATGGCATATATTTAAATAAGTTTTAAAGTCAACAAAGTAAAAGGCAGGTGTGAAAGGGTTATTTCTTGCAGATGAATGTAAAATCTTCAAAATTCTATGCAATGAATTAGCTTTTATTGGAGATAGTTCTTTTTTGTACAACAACAAACACGTCCACTAGAGTCGATTCCAATTAAACAATTTTAATAGAATATTTGACTAAGAAAACTTCATTAAACTTAAGAATACGTTAGGCAGTGGATAGTGTACAATCCCTCCGCTGACCAACTTTTTATATGAGTTCTTTAGAATTTGGTCAGTAAGAGGTCTTTGCTCATCCGTGGCGTCAAACGAGCCGCTATGTATGTATGCTCAATTGAGATTTGGTATCAGAGCTATCACTCCAACCTATCCTAACCTAACCTTGTCAGTGGATCTAGTTGATATTCATTTATCATCATGTCATTTATATAATTCCTGGTCTTTTAGACTATTGAAGACCACAACAAATTTTTTTTGGGAACTTTATTGCTCCCCAACATTTGTGTAGCTATGTCGCCTTGGTCTAGTAGGTATTCCGTTGGCTTATCGGCAATTTCCTCTCAGCAGATTTCTGGCAAAAACTATGGGAGTAAAATAAAATTGCAATGAAAAGTTTTTCAGAAATCTGTCGTTCGGAGTCGATTTTAAACTGTAGGTCCCTCAGTCATGTATAAAATTAACACACACAACATAAGTGCTGTGAGAAGCTAGGTTGTAATCCTAACTGAAGGGTTGTAATGATCAATTATGTACGTATGTATTAATATACCGGTCCAAAAATAAACGAGTCCACATTTCGATTAGAATGGGTTTCTACTCAATGGTTTTCTAGGTGAATATTCATGCCAATGGAATATATGCAAGGGAATGAAGAAAGTGGCTTTTAAAGCTCATCAATCAATCATGATGAAATTGAAAATGGGATAAGGCAGCCTAGACGTTTTCGACACTTTAGGAAATTTTATCATTAAATTGCCGTAGGCAAGGGAGCTATGTATGGGTAATCAGGAAACAAATTATCTTAAGAAACGTTAGTCAATTTTCTACTAAAATTGACACTGAGTCATTCTATACTAAGAACGCAATACTTTGAGAAATTCGTTGCATACTTATTGTTATTGTGCCAGCATTAAAACACATGGGTACTAAATCTTTAACATATGTAGGAATGTTTGATTATGTGATTTCATTAAGTAAAACAGTTTAAAGTCGTTGAATGGAAAAGCAATTGAACAAAATCGATGTCTTTGTGGCAGGTGAATATCGTGAATTTTGCAATTCTCCGGAGATCGCCAACTTGGTTGCATCCTTGTCAAACAGAAAACCTCCAATAATTCTAAAAGTGCTCTTCCCTAGGTTGGGAGGTTAATGTGAGACACGAAACATCGTATTGTACTAGAATTCCATAAAGCTCTTAAATTAAATAATTCATGTTATGGGATTATTGGATAAGAGATATTCTTTGGTTACTGAAAGCACAGTCGGCCGCGTATTATTAGATACACATAAACATTCCAAATTGCAGAATAAATTGTTTTGCTTTATTAGTAATATTTTCTTTACTGAGCAGTATTGCAAAATGGTAACCAAATAACTGAAATTTAACAGGCAAGAGAAGATATCATTTATTTTTATTGAGCAAATAATAATAATGGGCAATTTTTGAGCAAAAAAAAAGGGCCCAAATTGAAAAAAAATTAAAAAAAAAATTAATTTAAAAAAAAAAAATTTTTTAAATTAAAAAAATTATTTTTGGAAATATTGAAGAAATAGCTATCTAATATCCTTTGGAAAATTTTTGCTAGGACCAATACGTGAAAAGTTACACACATTTCAAAAAGCATTTGTCTAGATTAGAACGCGGGTTATGTCTTAGATAGCTTCATCGTTTGTGTCAGGTATTTTATCGAGTTCCACCTAAAAGATAACGTTACTTATAAGCTTTTTGCTTGTAAAAGTTTGACATAAATGTGTAAATAAGAGATCCTTGTAAAGAACATTATGAGTGGCATTAATGAAACATAAAGTAACATAAACTATAAAAAAATACCTTTAGTTTCGATACTTTAGTATTTCACGATGTTTAAGAATATGTTCGGTAAGAAAACGTTTTGTAAGATTGGAATACTTTCGATTAAGTGTACACTACAATATCTGAAATCTGTAACATGTATTCTAATCAATAAAAAAAATAATCAATTTACATATTGTATAGGGTATACACATACAGTGAGCGTCAAAAGAAACTGTACACTATGGATAAAATTCTAACAATCAGCAAACTTAACTTTTACCACTTAAGGAGAGTGCCCGAACTTAGCTTTTCACACCACTTTTGTGTGCATTTATTTTATACATGGATGTCGCCGTAGTCTATTAGGTAGTGTGTTGGCTAATTAGACGTAAGGCTACGGTTCAAACCCCAGGTCAGACATCAAAACGAAATTTGAAAAAATATTTCTTCGGCGACTTCCTCTTAGCAGATTGCTGGCAAATACTCTGAGAGTAAATAAAATTGCCATGAAAAATTTCTCAAAAAATTTGTCGTTCGGAGTCGACTTTAAACTGTAGGTCCCGCCACTCATGTATGAAATTAACGCACACAACATAAGTGGTGTGAGAAGCTAGGACGTAATCCTGACTGAAGGGTTGTAATGACCAATTATGTATGTATGTAATTTTATACATGAGCGGCGGACCTACAGTTTAAAGTTGGCGACTACTACTACAATAATGAAATAAATAAATAAAAAAATATCTTCCAATATGTAAATAAATATTCTTTAATATGAAGAAAAAAAGTCTTCAAACTATTTACAGAAATTACGAGCATTTAAAAAAATAACTTTATTTTCCAATCCCCATCTGTAAGCGAAATTTCCTCTTTTTAAGCCTTCATCATTTACACAGTCAAACATGCGCCAGGGGTTATATCGCATATAATTCATAGATAAAATGCAGTTTATATGTAAAGTACAGGAAATTTAGAACAACATCTGGCACCAGGTCTTCAATAAACGTCAATATTCTTATTAAAATGTAAATCATAGGAAAATTGAAATTGAAAACAAGATGAGATTGCATGCAAATGACTCTTCAAACACTCTCATAATAGTATTTATCAAATCACATACATACATACACACACAGTGTAGAATAGAATAATGATTTGAGATAAAATGAAAGCACTCTTAAGAATGAGGTCATGCCCATTCACCATATTATTGTTGTAATAAAAATAAAAGAATAATAAAAAATTATACATAAAAATGACGATGAATGGTTGGTTATTGTTGCTATTGTTGTCGATATTTTTATTGAATTACGAGTACAATGAGAAAAAAAAAAAGAACTACAAATATGAACATGATTATAATATTTGTCTGTCTCTTAAACGCACCTGAACCTTAACTATAGAGGTGGTAATGGTAATGTTGATAAAATGAATGAAAACATCGTTCATAATAAAATTATTCAATAATACACACACTCACAGTCATAAATATCAAATAAAAATCTCGTTTTCTTTGTCATTTTTATTTTTATTTTTATTTGCTCCCTTATCCACATGCTTTATTTGTTCTTTAACATAATTTGACAATAAAAATTCATTGAATTATACTTTGAAAGCTGGGTGGATGACACATTATCACCCAGCACGCGGCAGCTTTATAGCCATAGGCAAGTCCATGATGCCAGTCATTCAGTCACTTCAGTCACAATGACACCAACGACATACAACATGTTGCTTACTTAAGTAAGGGAGTGAGTGATAAACATTACAAACATGATGACATGTACGCTAAGAGTGCTCAACTACTCAATTATTATTGTCAAATTGACTGATAGTCACACAGTCAATTTGATACGTAGAAAGTCAGGCGAATAAATCGTAAAGTAAAGGAAAAAAAAAAGAAAACCAGAATATTTGATCTGTCAATGAAGCATATGTTTATTTATTGTGTTTCAAAGTCCCTACTTAAAGGACACTTAAATTATCACACCCTCGACTCTATACTTCCGACCGAACAAGTGACAACATGCGTCTAAGCGTCCATAGGTCTTAACCAATCAATTGTTATGCTTCATTGGTTTTTATATCAATAATCAGAATGTTTGAAATGAAATGAGAAAAAGACATCTATTTAGCAAATATTTCGCAGTTGTCTTTTGCCACACACTATTGTCCCTGTTTTTAAGCATTTTAACCAATATCTTCTTTATTTTCTTTTTTTTTGTTGTATTAAGTTTTTCCCTTCTTTTTGAAATTGTTAACGAAGTAATGTCATAAAATAAATGTTATGTAGACGCCATCCTAATCTAAATTCTTAACGTGTTGCCCCATTATTTATAAATAAAAAGTTTTTTCCCCCGTTTTTTATATTCTATTTTAGTTTCCTCTTCATAAAATATTGTAAAATATAAGGGATATTTATTAAAGCTCAGATGTTAAAGACAACGCCTAAACATGTTAATTTATTTATAAATTACAAGGAGCGTTAGACTTCGTATTAATTTACCATTCGAATAAGATGTGAAGATTGAAATCGCCGTAGTCTAGTAGGCTTGTTAGACGTGAGGCCACTGTTTAAACCTCAGGTTAGACATCTTCAACAAAACGAAATATGAAAAACTAATTCTTCGATGACTTCCTCTCAACAGATTTCTGGCAAAAACTCTGAGAATAAATAAAAATTGTCATGAAAAGTTTCTCAAAAAAATCTGTCGTTCGGTGTTGTAGGTGCCACCACTTATGTATAAAATTAACACACGCAACATTAATGGTGTGAGAAACTAAGTTGTAATCCTGACTGAAGGGTTGAAATGACCAATTACATATCTATTCGTATTTACTTTGTAACAAAAAGAGGTCAATTTGACTCACGTTTCCTCAGATAGTTTGTTTCCTGCTTACCCATACATAGCTCTTTCCTTCAATACATACATAATTATTCATTACAACCCTTCAGTCAGGATTTCGACCTAACTTCTCACACCACTTATGTTGTGTGCGTTAATTTTATACATGAGTGACGGGACCTAAAGTTTAAAGTCGACTCCGAACGACAGATTTTTGAGTAGCTCTTCATGGCAATTTTATTTACTCTCAAAGTTTTTGCCAGAAATCGGCTAATGCCTGACTTAAGATACGAACCCGGGCTTTACGTCTAATAAGCCAACACACTACCTACTAAACTACGGCGACTACTTCAATATTATGTTGAAATTTTTTAATGCCTCCAGAAGATGTAGGCTCTCTGTAACTATTTTCGATTTCATCGTGGTTGATTGATGAGCTGAAAATGGAACTGTTATTTGGCTAGAAGGCTATTGAGTAGAAACCCATTCAAATCGAATTATGGGCTAGTTGATTTCCGAAACGGTATACTAACACATACATACAAAATTGATCATTACAACGCTTCAATCATGATTACAACCTAGCTTCTCTCACCACATATATGATGTGTGTTAATTTTTCATGAGTGGCAGGACCTACATACAGTTATAGTTGATTTCGAACTACAGATTTCTGAGAAATTCTTCATCATTTTTCTCAGGGTTTTTGCCAGAAATCTGCTGAGAGAAAGTCGTCAAAGAAGTATTTTTTCATATTTCGTTATGTTGGATTTATCTGATCTATGGTATGAAGCGTGGCCTCGCTTCTAATAAGCTACCTACTAGATTACGGCGACTTCATCATAGTTGATTGATGAGATAAAAAGCCTATTTCCTCATTCCCTCGCATATATTTCACTAACATGATTATTCGCCTAGAAAACCATTGAGCAGACACCCATTCCAATCGGTTTTATCATATGGGCACATTCATTCCCGACACGGTATACTAAGTCCAAGTTTATGGAGTTGATTTCTTAGACTCTAGAATCGTTGATAGTTACCCTAAAGTTTCTGAGGAGAACTATTTTTTACTCTTCATCACAGTGGTGAAAGGCTTTACATAGAAAGTCCCACAAGATAATTAATATGTCCTGTGATAACTTCAGTTTTCAAATTCAGAAATGCTCTTTAATTCCACAGGTAAGCGACTGTTGATGGAGAGTAAAACGATTCCTTAAAACTGACATGTTGAATCAGTCGAACGTGTTCTCATTTCCTCTGTGATATTTTTCCAAAGATGTGTGCCTCATTGAAAACAGAAACGCTATTCCATCTGAGATACGACATCTACGATTGAGACTTCTTGTTTGGAACATATTTCAATAACAGTTTCTTCTCCTACACCATGTTATTATCTAAGAAAACTGGTGTTCTTTCTACTTTTTCTTAGATTACATATGAATTATATTCGAAATTTTTATGAGTAGTATTCATATACAGTGAGCGTCAAAAGAAACTGTACATTAAAAAAAATATACATTAATAAATTAGCGTTATTTTTATTTTAAAATTTTATTTTAAAATTGAAACTTACAAAAAATTTCGAAATATTGTCAAATTTTTTGCGGCACTCTCCTTAAGTGGTGAAAGTTGAGTTTGGTGATTGTTAGTATTTTATCCTTAGTGTACAGTTTATTTTGACGCTCACTGTATCACTCTATACTTCAGTTGTATCGGAAGTTAATCCATCATAGAGATGGATTTCATTGCACTGTAATTAATAAGCATTCCAGAATTTATGCCATCAATGATCGAGAATTATAATATGTGACCTTCTTGTGGGTGATAAAAACAAAACACAAAAGAAAAAGAAAATAAATGTTTCTTAATAATAAAATAATTAGCTGCCACAGTATTAAAATTATAAAAAGTTTTAAATGAATAAAAAAGAAACGAATTCAGCTGCTTGCAATTATAACCGGATTATTTAGTAAGATTTTCTTCTCAGCAAAAGATTGAAATATTAAAAGAACAAAACCAGATAATATTCTACCATTTAACCAGAAGAGCTGGCTAATGAAAAAAAAAACAAAAAATATAAACAACAAAAAACATTCATTAAACAAGATTTAAGCTTAATTATTATACAACAAATATGAATAGAAGACCCCACACATGCACATACACAGACAAACACATACGTAGCAAGAGTGTCTTAATTAAAATAACAAATATTTCATAACCACGATGTGTATTACATATACGCTCCCCAACCAATATAAACCAATGCACACAATGGGTTTGTCGACTTAAAAATAGTTTAAAAACCCACGGATTAAATATCCCTTCCACACGTACACACCAACATGAAGCCGTACAAAGTAAGCTAATCTGGTACAGGTCAGTGATGCCCACAATAATAAACGAGCTATGGAATATTAACAAAAACAAATACTCGGAAAAAAATTTAAAAAAAAATAATACAGGGAATCAGAAATAAATCTGAAAATACACACACAAATGTATTCAAATAATTTAGCAAAAAACTATTACGGCAACAAATGCTGGCTAAAAAGGAGGTTGCCTTGGTAATAAACTCCTCTCTGTACAGCCTAGTGAATGCATGCAACAACTACAGAAACAACACAGGCATCAACAGCAGCAGCAGTACACAAGTGCTGGCAAGACAGTGTTTAAGCGTACAATACAATGACATGTAACATTGTGGCAACAGCAACAACAACAACAGTACTGTATACTTTTTTTCTATTACTGTTGCCACAAAAGTATATTTGATGTTTTATATCTGTTGTTGCTGTTGTTGTTTGTATTATTTTTGTGCAACATGTTCAAACAACAACCAAAACAATATTCCAGAGAGTAGAGTATTCCGCAAGCGAACATTGTAAATCGTTTAATCGGTTTATTTGCTTTTCGAACATGTAAACGTTTTCGTTAATTTCATATTTTCTTTGAACACTCCTCACGCAATTGTAATCGTAGGTCATTACATAGGAGAGTTGTAGAACCTGTAATATCCAAATGGATGGCAGAGGTTCTTTACACTCATTCTGCAGAAACATACACAGGAAATAAAACAATAAGTTGCAGCTCAACTAGGGGATTCCCCAGAGTGATGTCCTTTCAATACCCATAGGAGCCTGACTTCAAGGGACTCTCTGCCACATCATTCAGAGAGGCCGTGAGACTCTAAGTCATTTATGAGTGACTGTGAAACTGAGAAGAAACCCAAGCAAAACCACGATAGCACCATTTAGAAAAAGAAGAAAACTTGTTAAATGAAAGAATATTCGGCTCCTGGGTGAGATAATATCACAGGAAGTGGGAGTTCATATGTCTAAAAATAACATTGGAAAACAAATTGACATGAAAGGCTGATATTGAAAGTATCTCAGTGAACACCAGACATACAGAAGGTTGGTATACAGAAGGCTGGTATATAGAAGACTGGTATACAGAAGGCTGGTATACAGAAGGCTTGTATACAGGACGCTGTTATAGAAAAGGCTAGTATACAGAAGGCTGGCATACAGAAGGCTGGCATAAAGAAGGCTGGCATACAGAAGAGTGGTATAAGAAGGCTGGTATAGAAAAGGCTGGTATACAGAAGGCTGGTATACAGAAGGCTGGCATACAGAAGGCTGGCATAAAGAAGGCTGGCATACAGAAGAGTGGTATAAGAAGGCTGGTATAGAAAAGGCTGGCATACAGAAGGCTGGTATACAGAAGGCTGGTATACAGAAGGCTTGCAATGAAATCTTGGGGATGCAACCAAGGAATTATACTCTCGATGTATACCAAGTCAATAGTGGCCTACATACGTGGCAATTGTCGGCGCAGATAGAATTAATTCGAAAATAGCTCAAATGGAGTTAAACAAAACACTAATCTCTCTTGGTATTGGCATAGAAGGGCAATCAGAACCTGTAGAATAGCGGCGCTGAAGATTCTATTGGATTTAAGTCCATTGTACATGATCTATGGTAGACAAATTTATATGAAATTCAATTGGGCTTTTTCGTGGCCTAAGGAATTGATTGGCTGACAGGTTCCTCCTTAACTGTCTCCTGGACAAAATCAATGAGACTTAGTAACGAAAATCATGGGCTTAATCTGAAAGCTTAATACTGATTGCAAAGAGTGACTATTTTGTGGTACACAGATGGAAGAAGATGAAGATCTAAACTATGAACAGGAGCAGGAGTTTTGGTCACAGAATGACATGTGCCAAACCTATTCTGATTTCAAGCGGAAGTCTATGCCCTATCTAGGGAGATGTGCGCAATTCACCTTGGAAAGGAGGTACTAAAGACAGGACATATGAATACTTTTTGATAGTCAGGCAATCAGCGTACTCGACTTTTAGGAAGCTAAATCGAATATAATATGCGACTGTGTAGAAAAGCTAAGATTACTGGATCCCAGATCATACTTACATACATACAAAGATACATATCGTAATTGGTCATGACAACCCTTCAGTCAACAATACGATCTAGCTTCTCACAACAGTTATGTTGTGTGTGTTAATTTTATACAAGAGTGGTGGGACCTACAGTTTAAAATTGACTCCAAACGATATGTTTTTGAGAAACTTTTCATGGCAATTTTATTTACATTCGTTTCGTTTTGTTTGAGGTGTCTGATCTGGAGTTTGAACCGTAGCCACACTTCTAATAAACCAACACATTTCCTAATAGGCTACGGCGACTTCAAAGGGAGCAGATGTTGTAAGAGGTATGCTCAATGAAAAAGCAGATAAAGAAAGGCAAAGGCTTTGCTCAAACCAAGTAGGTTTTAGGCAATCGAAATTTTTGTTGGGAAACTACAATAAGAGGAGATCAAAGTTATGCATCAAAGTTTCCAGGAATAAGCTGCAGTTGGTACCCGGTCTTTTGACAATACACTGCAAAAACAGGGTACACTTCAGACTGAGAGTTTGGAGCCTTTGGGCAGACTCGAGATTAAGGATCAGACCACAGGAATTTGACTTATTATTCGAGAAGGGTAGTTTTATTACATACGAGTATTTTTTCTCTGTGGAAATTACTCTCATAAAAAATGAAAATGAGTCCATCGACAATGTTGCCAGTGCTTTACTTCATCTAAGTCGCTTTAACTTCAAATTTGTAGCTTAATGAACTTTGAAACCTACTTATGATTAGCATTGTACAATGGATGTATTGCTTCCAAAGGACTTGAGCTTGGTGAATGAATGTGAATGATTTTTCTTCATCAGAGGTCTAGTTATTCAGGAGCATCCAACAAATTTCCTTTCGTGGTCGTCAAGTACGAATTTTTATAAATTTTTAACTGTCAGGCTTTCTAGAAGCAATTTTTAACCGTTACTTCTTTTGAAACCGAATTAAATGTTAAGAATTATTCATAATTCGGTTTTTTCTCAGTTTCCTTTGCTTTCTGAGCGCCCTTATTTTATGGGTATTTACTTCTAGTTGAACGCATATTATCCAGAAACCATAAAATTGAAAAATTTTTCAAATAAACATAAACTACATATGTATGTATGTATGTGTAGAATACAAAATATACACACACATACAGATAAATACAATATATTTATATTAACTAGGCTATGTACGTGAGTTAGCGTTATTGTATGTGTGCGTATGTGTGTTGAACATAAGCTTATGAAAAATGTTGAAAATCTAGAGTTTTAATACACCAACATAATTTAACACACACAGACAGAAAAAAATACGGTATTCTTTTTCTTTTTTGGTTTTTTTCTATTTTTTAAATTTTTTATAGTTTCTACAGCAGATTAGGCCAATATGACCGTTGGATTGTGGCGAATATAAAAATTTATGAAAGAAATGTTAACATTTGAAAGGATTCCTTAATAGACTCATTGAAAAAAGAATTTTTTTATGGTTTCGATTTTAATGCTCATTGTGGTTGCAGTTAATTCGACTGTAAGGAATCTAAACATTCAACGTATAATGGTTTAAGAGTTCTGAGATCAAAACATGTCATTTTTATTATGGTTGACAGAGTTATGCTCTTTCGATTTTTATCGGATAAAACACAAGTTATGCTCTTGCTTAAGAAATTCGTAAAGGTCTGGAGTTAGTGTCATTCTACTTCAATGATTTCTTGGATTTCTTTTCTGGTAATGCCATTAAAAAAGAGTGTCTCCTGGAAAAATACAAGCTCACTCGATGAGTTGGCATAGATATGATGAAAATGCACCTAAAACGGAGAACTTACAAGTCTCCGTAATCCTCAAAAATCTTTTTCATTGGATAACTGCAGTATTGTAGTATTTCGATAGATTCTCATTCAGCTCACTCATTGGGAATGCTTAGGAATGATGAAAATGCACCTAAAATGGAGAAATTACAAGTTTCCGTAATCCTCAAAAATCTTTTTCATTGGATAACTGCAGTATTGTAGTATTTCGATAGATTTCGGACTCTCCTAATAGTTCTGAAGAAGTTCTTTTCCATTAAGGAAACCTGGTCACTAATACAACAAGTCGAAATGTATAAGAACAACTGTAGTTGCATTGATAGACAAGTCAATATAGGTGTCCTTGGAACGCGTACTACCACCTTTCGGTTAGTAAGAATGCGTATTGGAATGAGTTGCATACGCTCAGCATCATTTTTATGTGCTTATGTGGTTCGATACAAAGAGTTAATTTAGACTATTTTTTGGGAAAATTTCAAGTAGAGGGCTCTGTAAAATCTAGAGTTTTATTAAGCTGCTTGTTCGCTCAAAGGTTACAGTAGTTTAGACGTATTGTACTTACCAAGCATTAGTAAGTCGGGATTATGCCCGTCGGATTGGACTACAGCTTACAGAACTCTGTGGTAGATATCATGATGTAGGAGTGGAGGAGATTAATCATTTGCTTTATTGCTGCTCGCCTCTTAAAAATGACCGCCTCAAGAATTTTTTTACCAGACTCCACATTTTGCACCATTCTCCAGCAATATCTCAGAAACAGTCAAATTCTAAAATTGCAAATAATATTGCAAAGGAGTTGTGATAATCAAAAGCAATGGTTAGAAGTCGCCGTAGTCTAATAGGTAGTGTGTTAGATTTTTTGACTTGAGGCCGCGGTTAAAACCCAGAGCAAACATCTCCAACAAAACGAAATATGAAAAAATATTTCTACGGCGACTTCCTCCCGGCAGAGTTCTGGCATAAATAAAAATTTCCATGAAAAGTTTCTCAAAAATCTCACGTTCGGAATCGATTTTAACCCTTGATCCCGACACTCATGTATAAAATTAATACACACAACATAAGTGGTATGAGAAACTAGGTCGTAGTCCTGACTGAAAGGTTGTAATGACCAATTTTGTATGTGAACGGTTAGAAGTAGTTCTAATAGTTCTTAGAGACATCAAACTGAAGTAAATTTTTTGGCTTGCTTTCACGGTTACGTACCAAATTTTTACACTTTTAAACCAACGAATACAAACTATCTGGTTTTATATTTGAGCAAACTGCCAAACTTTGTTAAGAAAAGCATTGGCATTCTGTGGCTGAGGCAGTTATTTGCACGACCATATTATACTAACAAAATAGGTAAACTGCTTGGCACTCATTAACCTTTATAGTGTTAGGGTTGTCTGTTGAAATCCTTATGACTTTAGTTACAAGAAAAGTGATGTTTACAGTAACGTTTTTATGTAGAATTTTAATTTTATTTTGTATAAGAGATAGTGAATGCAACATAAAGCATAGATCAGTTGCACAGTCAGGATAGTTCGTATTCATGAAGAAGCCACTGAACACATGTTTACAAACATGACATCATTAGCTTACGGCTGTTCTGTCAAATTTGACAATTGAAAGTTTTTTAAAAATCGTAAAGGAATCTGTGGGGAATCCACTGATACCTTTAAGTCCATTTTCCATTCTACTTGCTTTGTGTTTGAATGCCTATTTCAAAAGGTTGCACAAGCGTGCCAGATGATGATAAACCAATACGAAATGCAACAAAAATTAAATGAAATGCAAACGGAGAAAATAAAATGAACGAATTGTTGAAAACCACAGAAAAGTTATTTGACCGGCCATATGTTCGCGAGTTGTATGTCCATTTGCGTTTTTATTTTGGATTGTTTTTTTTTTGTCGTTTTTTGGAAACGTTTCTTCAACATTTCCTATTCTCCACAATTCACAAATACCGCACAGCACTAGAAAAAGAAGAACACACAACAGCAGCAACAGAACTAGTTTAACAATACTCGAACTCATAGTGATACCATCAAACATATATGCATACAACAAGAGAATTCATTGTGTGTGTGCATCAGAACTGAGTAACTGTGTGAGTGAATGAATGATTTAGACGCACACACACATACAGAAGGAGAAGTGAAATAAAAAACTCAAGACCCTGGACGTGTTTGTGTTCACATTGTTTGCATGTTGCTGTCAGTTATTTAGTCTATCCTGTCTATCCTGTGTATCCTATGTGTTGCTTTTGTGTGTGTGTGTATTTGTGTTTAAGAAGTGGAAATAAAAATGTAAACAAAATATTCTAAAATTTTTCGTACATTTTGACTTTTATTGTTGAAATTTTTATTTCAGTTCAACACAATTTTTTATGCATTTTTAGTAGATTTTCTATTTCAAATTTTTTTGCTGTTTTATTTTTTTTTGGTTCGTAGTTTTTATGAAAAAACAATTTTTTTTAAATACGTATTCTATTTGGGTGTTGTAATAACTTTTTCTCATATTTTTGCCATTTTACAGTTTAAAACTGTAGTTTTGTTCTTCTCATTTAATTTTTTTTCTCTTTCTAACCAAACGAATAAATAAATAAAATGGAAAAAACAAAACAAAATAGAAATAGAACAGAGTACATACAATAGAAAAAAATAACAACAAAATGAAACTGCAACATTTATGAACTCATTAATTTACTGTTGCCTTGTTCCAAAGTCGAACTGTAATTGCACTCTGCACTCACTCACATGCTGACTAACATGTCCGTGGGCGTAAAAAATAAAACAAAAGAATTTAATTGAAGGCTAGTTTGCAGTGCAAAAAGCAAGAATAGTAGAAAAATATGTTGTGTATCGTATTTCATATTATGAAATAACTTTGGCGTTAAAATATATAGAGACTGTAACACAAAAAGCAATAGAAACAACTAAAAAAAAAATATTAAAAAACTATTCTAATTACCAGCGCCAGCGAATGAATGAATATTTAATGTACAGCTAGTGATGGAAAAGCTGTCTGCTGTGAAGTTCCATTTCATTTAGCAAATGTTTTCGCTTTTTGAAATATTTACAAAATTAATAACATTTTTAAGGTCGCAGAACTGAAAAATATGTGCAACAAGAACTTTAATTTACGAATAGTTTCGAAAGAATATGCTAAACCAAATGGTTTTCTAATAAACGTCAATAAACGATTTAAATTAATTTGCGCAGAAGTCTGTTTACCAAAGCTTAACAGTAGGATGACACATGATTATATTCAACACACTTTTACCTCAGCTACATTATGATACCAATAGACTTCACTGTCAAACTAAACAATGCCTTCAACAAAATTCAATTAATTTTCAATTTTCCTTATGTAAGACATCAAATAGAGTCACTAAAGAGGAGTCTCCCATCTTAGCCTGTAGTCTTCCAGGTAAAGGACAATGACATAGCAGGTTTTCTATACCTTCCTCTCCATTTTTATCTTTACAGCTGCAACCGTATTCCGTATCATAATATCATGTGCATAGCACTGTGCATGTCTCCCTTTGAACCACTGAAAGTAATCACAGACATCAGTAAACCTACATCTTTTATTCAGTAAACCTATATAGTTTTCAGGAACGAGGACTTGGGGGCTTCATTTAAAGGGACAGCATTTAGGTCTATTGTGATACCACAATTAATTCTAATTTTTTTATTGCAGCAATCTTTATATTAGAGAATTGGACCAATGATTTCAGGAAATGAGAGGTCAGAAAACTCCGCCTCTTCATGACAAGAACAGAGCACTGAAACATGAAGTGAAAGTCACTCTCTTCCTCCAACACCAATAGTTTTTGCAGAAGTCATTAGTAGTTCTAATACCGAGTCTATCGGTATGCCTACCAACAGGACAGTGGCTTGTAAGAAGCGCTATTGTGCGATGGAGGGACCAAATTGAGTCTGTCCTCTTTTTGTCCATACGTACCTTCCTGCTGCCAACGAGATTAAGACTCACCGTAAAATGAGTGGGCAATATTCAAATTAACCGAAGCAATGGGAATACCTATGCCCCGTAACTTGTCGGAGCTTGACATCTCCGTAATGGATCTGGCTAGCTCATTCGAAATGCAATTCCAACGATATCTCTGTCTTCCAGAACCCATATAAGAGTTACGTATGATACAAAATTTCTCCGAGAAATTCTCAGCATTCATGGACAAGAACGGATGTTAGGTTAGAGGACGTGTACTTGTCCGTTAAGACAAGTACAATACCCGGAGGTCGAAATTGACCCATTGTACCACGGATGTTAAGGAATTAGGATGTTCGTTAGGGAATTAATCGCAGCCTGTCTGAGTAAATCAAGAGATTTTCAGGGAAAATCGTGCCTTTCTTAAAGACACGTAAAATGTAAACGCTGTTCATTAAATGACTAACGTTATCGTCATATTAATGCCACAACTTTCATTCTTCTACCCATCAATCCCAAAAGAATTTTGTTCAACGCTTTTATAATTCTAGTGTACATGTATGGGTATATTGTATACTCTTGCCGTAGGCTGGCATTTGTAATACATACATACCAAATTGGTCACTACAACCGGGACCTACAGTTTAAAGTCGACTCCGAACGACATATATTTGAGAAACCTTTTCATGGCAATTTTATTTACTCTCAGAATTTTTGAGAGAAATCTTCTGAGAAGTAGTTGCGAAGAAATATTTTTTCATATTTCGTTTTGTGGGAGATGTCAGACCTGGGGTTTGAACTGTGGTCTCACGTCTAATAAGGTAACGCACTACCTACTAGACCGCTTTGGAATCAGCGTGCTATGAAAGTAATTATGGAAGTGGTATGATCCGTCTTCCATTTGCGAATTAATCCCTGTCTAGCTATCCGAGTATATCAAAAGATTTTTAGAGAAAATCCCTCCACACAACAAGCATTAGAACTTTACTTAGAGACGTTTAATGTTATAAAGTAATTAAATGCCATACAATTCTGTATCCTTGAAATAGTCGGTAGTTAGAGATGATATCTTATCGTTATAAAATCCGCCTTCAGTATAAAGGGAAGAAGAAAAATTTTATCACAATAAATCAACACATAACATCAACACAAAATATGGATTAGATTGTGAAGCTAATATTTATTATGCATATTCATATATTAATCAGTCTTTAATTTAAAATCCAATTCATTTCAGCCCGTTTTATTTACAGGATAAATCCTCTAAATTATTACCATCATTACAATAACAACAGAGGTAAACTTAACAGATTTCAATCCTTTTAATACGCTGTCATTTCCTATGAATGTTAAACTCTTTCCTTTATTTTGTTTTCATTTTTTTTTTTGGGATAACAACTCAAATCCTTTTGTTATTTAAAACACAAAAAAAAAAAATTTTAAATATTCACATATTTTGGTTGAAGAATAATAGACCCAAAACCTATAAGACATGTAAATAATATGGCTTTTAACAATATGGGCCTTGTTAACACAAATCAATTGACCCAAAACAAACATTTTTTTTAACCCGAACCAGAACTGTCAACAATAAACAGCTAAACATACTTAATAAGCTGATGATGATGCTCTTGCTAACCTTGCTGGCAATCTCCATTTACTCTTGGCGAAAATCTTGACTGATGATAAATCTTCAAATGATAAAATCTTAAATAAAATCCGAGCTCTCCCAAACCAAGAAATCAAATTCAATGGAGCTCTAAGACTGATTGATGGAATGATAGAAGTTCTTAAGATGGTAGTATGTAGTATGCCACCTTCAAATCACCCATGAATCAGAAAATACCATTAAAATAAAGAGAAAAAAAGGCACAAAAAGAAACCAAAAGAAAATTGACAGATTCCTTAAGATGACAAATTTGTCGTCATGATATGATAAATGATGAAACAGTTTAAGAATTATTTACCTTCACTTCCTTCCATTACCATTTGCCTTTACACTTGGGACTTGTGCTTTTACATTTAGGAAAGGAAGTTGAAGGGAAATTATAATATTTTCTTTACAAGTTGTAGACTGAGTGAGTGTAGCGTTAAGCATAATAAATAATAAACCGTTGGGTTTATGTTTACTGTTATCGAGCTGTTTGTTGTGAGAGTTTAAAGGTGGCAAAGTCAAGTCAATAGAAAAAATTCTCTTTTGACACTTCGAAACCGTTTAATTTCTTAAGTCATTTCGCATCCTTTGGGCATATGAATTAAGAAAATCAAATAAAAAACAAATAAAAGAAAATCAAATTTTTACAATAAATCTATAACATTTATTAGGGAATTCAAATTGCTGCATTAGACACAAAAAGAAAAAAACATTTTTTTTCCATGTTCTTGGAATGCACAATGCCTTGCCATAAAAATAAAAATACAGGTGTTTGCATATTGAAACCACTCTGGTAAGATGAGTAAAGCAGACAACAGAAGAGATAAGAAAAGTAACATAAAATCTTATTTTGATAGGAGTATAATCATGAAAAATCACTTGATATTATGCCAAGTGCAATTTAAAGATATTTAATCAAATCATGAGTGTAACAGAATAGTTTTTAAAAGGGGGTTAAATGATATGAACTTTCAATGATTTTTCGTTGAAGTTTTAGTTGCTGTTTTAAGGAGAATATAAAAATAATCAATACCTATATGACCACGACAGTTATCTCATGAAGAGACAACTAACAGTCCAAGCTAGTTTTCAGAAACGAAGAGTTTAAGTCTCCAGTGCGTATAGATATTCTTTAGAAACGAAGAGTTTAAGTCTTCAGTGCGTATAGAATTCTTTAGAAACAATAAAAAACTTTATTTTAGAGAGCTCGGTCAACGATATCAGAAACTGACAGAGCAGTAACCTCCGTCTCTTCATGATAAGAGTAGGGCACTGACACTGACATGTGAAAGCCAGTTTCTTCCTCCAAAAACAAGTCATTAGTTGAAATACCCAGTCTTGCCTACCGAAAGGACTATGGCCCTTAAGAATCGTTATTATGCTCTGAATGACCATACGATTTAAGGACAAAAGTAAGGACCATACATGTCCAGCAGAGTCTGGCAATACTGCACATACGTTCCTACTTCAAACGTGATTGAAACTCCCCGTAACACGAGTGGACAATATCCAAATTAACCAAAGCAATGAGAATTGAAGTAGCCGTAGTCTAGTAGTTAGTGTGTTGGCTTATTAAACTGAATGCCCGAGTTCAAACCCCAGGTCAGACATCAAAATGAAAATATGATAATATTTTCTTCGGCGACTTCCTCTCAGTAGATTTCTGGCAAAAACTCTGAGAGTAAATAAAATTTCCATGATAAGCTTCTCAAAAATCTATCGTTCGGAGTCGACTTTAAACTGTACGTCCCGCCACTCATATATAAAATTAACGCACACAACAAGAGTGGTGTGAGAAGTTAAGTCGTAATCCTGACTGAAGGGTTGTAATGACCAATTATACATGCATGTATGTATGTAATGCCCTTTAAACATCTCAGAGATTGTAAGCTCTCTAACGGCCATTAGCAATGCAATTTCTAACGTTATCCCTGTGTTCCGTAAGCCACACAAGAGTTACCTTTGAATGACTTGAAATTTCAAAGTTTTGGTTGTTTTCTTAAGGAGAATATAAGCAAAATCAAAGCTATGTTAATTGTCTAGTAAGTAGTGTGTTGAAATATTGGACGCCAGCTAGTGGTTCAAACACCAGCTTAGTCTTCTCGAACAAAGCGAAATATGAAAAAATATTTCATTCGGGGCTTTCGCCTAGAATCAATAGAATAAATCAATAATTTATCTCCTATAAGCAGCACGATATTTGCAGCTGCCTGCCATTTCATTGATTCTGCTTTCTGCTTTTCTCCCACGCTTCATTTGATATTCATTTCTGGCATTTCATTTCCAATTATTACACGAGCAAAGTTCCTGAGTGCAGGTCATATATCAACAAAAGCATGTTGGTTGTCTACAGCTGTTCCTTGATCTTTAAAAGCTTAAATATTTTCCGTAGTCCTTTTTGATATTTTAATTTAACTACGCTTCTGTAATATTTATTTCCAACACAAAAAAAATAAATTTTTTATAAAAAAAAAATAAATTCAAAAGGACTAAAGGAGCTCTGCAAGCAACCACATGGTACAAGTATGTCTAACACTTGGCAGTTACTATCAATCTCTGGAGTGAAATTTGCAGACAGACGCACGCAGATTGACTGACATACAAACACACACCTTTTTAGCCATGAAAAATGCATTCATTGTTTTCCATATGGATTGAAAGGAATTCACTAGAAAATCCATACAAGGTTGAAGGTGTCTTCTTGGCATTTTGATGATTTTTTCTCTCTCTCTCCCTCTCTCTCTATCTGTGTTGTTAAGCTTAAGATTTTTGTGATTGTGTAGTTTATCTTGTGGTTTAAGTGAATATTTACTGGGATTGGCATCTGCAGTGCAAGTGTGAGGGCGGAGTGTAGGAGATGTTGCCAAAATGTTTTAAGCCAAAAACATATTACACATATTAGCCTGGCTTTCATGTCGTTTGGGCTACCGAGTAAGTGAATTTTGGTAGGAAAGATAAAAAGAAAAGCAGAAAAAATTTCTGGCTAAATGATGCTTTAAATTTCAATTTGTTTTGCATAAAAGCACAGCGTTTTTTCTTTAAGCTTTAGCAGCATCAGTTTCTTTAGTTTTATTTTCCTATTATTCGGGTTACAATTTTATTGCAAACATCATCAATTTGTGCAGCCAAATTTAGTCCATTCTGTTGGCAAAAATAAATCAAAAACGAGAGGAAGGAGGCAAGTATTTGAAATAATTTGAATATAAATATTGTATCGTGTGATTGTCATAAAAATCCTTTAAACGATTTTAGAAAATCTGCAGTTTTGTCTTCATCTCATACTCATATTTTTATGACTATTTTTTTCTTAAGAATTTGAATTTATTTTTCTATTTAAAATATTTGTTTATATAGAAATTGTCATCAAATTATTGTTTGTTTGTTTGTTTGCTTTTGTTTTGTTGGTTTTGTTTTGTTTTGTTTTCTTTTCTCTTTAAGCTTCTCCACTAAACGTTCGCTTTTCTTGTCGTATATTTTACTGGTCCCCGGTTGCTTGTTTACAAAATTTATGTTTTTCTTTTAAAATCCTTTTTTTTGCCGATTGCATTTCATATCCTTTGGCTGTTATATCTCTCTGTGTGTGTGCGTAAGGGTTTGAAACTCTTTAGTTGCCAAAGACTGCAAAGTTTTTGTGGACATTTTTATTGAACTTTGTGGTTTGTTGTTTTATAATGTTGCTGTTGCTATTGCTATTATCGTTGTCCATGCCCTTTCTGTTGTTCAATGTTTAGTTGCTTTTGTTTATTTTCTGTTTTTTTTTTCTTTCAAGTTGTTCTTTAGTAATCGTATATAGAAAATAAGAAATATTACACAGTATTTTTGCTTTATAAATTTGTATTTGAAAAGTGATTTGAAGCATATATCAAATTGATCGATTACTTTGACAATAAATTTCAAATGTCCTGTGTTGTGTGCTAAACTAAAACACTGTCAGAAAATAAAGCCTAAATTTCCATAAACAGGCGTTGAAATGACATAGTTTTTGTGATTTGTGTAATAGCTATGGCCTCATACCTCAGTTCAGAAGCCTGTCTCAGCAGTCTTTTGGAAAAAAATCTGAGAGTAAATTAAATTGCAATAAAAGTTTGTCATATCCATCGTTCGAAATCAAAGTTAAACTGTAGGTCTCATTACACATGGGTAAAATTAACACACACATACCTATCTCAACCTTACAATCCTGACATAGTTAGGGCAATGGAATAGCACAAAATATGTATATCCCACGGCGCTCAAAGGCGGGACTTTGTCGTATATAGGGGACATAATCTATTGAGTGCTATTGAACTATTCAAATGAGTCTGGCAGTAAATGAGGGCAAAACGATTATTACGGCCGATGACTATACTATCGGTATAGTCAATGAATTTGTTTATCTTAACGCAGCCAGACTGATGTCGGTCTGGGTATCAGGCGCAGGATCGCTGTTGCCAACAAGTGCTACTATGATCTCAATAGGCAATTGCGTAGCAAAGACCTCTCACGTACGGCAAAACAAATACTCTATAAGACACTCATCCTCCACGTGCTTTTTTATGGCGCAGAGGCGTGGTTACTACTAAGCACTGATGCAACAGCCTTGAGAGTATTCTGCGGGTTGGCTATGATTTCCGCATCTGATCCAATAATGAACTGCAGGAGCTCCTCAACGACATGGACGTTGTGCAGCATATTAACATCCAGCTGATGCGCTGTCGTTCGAATGAAGGAGGATGCTCCGGCGAGACGTGTGTTTGATGTGGGGATTTGCGGAAGTCGTCGCAGAGGACGACCTTGTTTGCGTTGGAAGGACCCAAACGAGGACCCAAACGAGGACCCAAACGAGGACGATTGGTGTGACCAACTGGCGAAGATGCGTTGGAAGAAGAGATGCCTGGAACGATATGTTAAGGCAGGTCGAAATCCGTTAGTCGGGTTCTTTTGGCCAATTAAGTAAGTATAATCTATTGAGGTAGTAGTTCCGTATTGGAAAATGTGCTGTCGTACCATTATTATTCGCTTTCCGTGATTTATGTAGCCCTTCTCCACAGGAGCCTTAGTGACTCTGCTCAATTAATTCCACTGGGAAACTCGTGGTCATCTTCCAAGGAGAAGTGCTCAAATCAATTTCTTTAAAGACGTAAAGGACTCGACATACCAATACTGCCTGATAGACAGCACTTGTTAGGTCGAATCGAAGATAGTATGTGCCTGCCTGGAGAAAATAATCAACTATATAGGGAAAATAGGATTTCCCTTTGCTGGGTCCCAGGTCATGAGGAAATTCGCGGCACTGAAAAGGTAGACAAGCACACAAGGAGGGGGGTTGCCATATTGCTGTTGAGGCCAGAATTTTTCTGTAGGGAGGGTAGAGATTTTTGAATGGGTTTAAGGCAATACAATTTTTTATTATCATGTATGCACCAGATCACCCAGGAATACATACATAATTAGTCATTACAACCCTTCAGTCAGAATTAGGACCTAGCTTCTCACACCAATTATGTTGCGTGTGTTAATTTTATACATGAGCGGCGGGATTTACAATTTAAAGTAGATTCCGAACGACTGATTTTTGAGAAACTATTCATGGTAATCTTATTTACTTTCAAAGTTCTTTCCAGAAATCTGCAGACAGGCAGTCGCCGAAGAAATATTTATTCATATTACTTTTGCTGGAGATGTGGTTTGAACCATAGCCTCATGTCTAATAAACCAACATACTACCTGCTAGACTTCGGCGACAACATCCAGGAATAACCTGATGTTCATAACCGATTTTTTGAGAGGGGTATGTAGACTCGAAGTACACTTGCTCAGAATGGGGATGGCCTCAAAATCAGGTTGAAGATTCTTTTGTGTCAGAACACATTCTTGGAACCTATGAAACACCAATGCATCTCAAAAGGAAACAGCCGGAAGCATACCAAAAGCTGGTTAGGGATATTTTTTACACTGATCAGCATCCCAATGCATATTCTATAGAGATTGAGCCACATTACAATAGATCGCATAGTCGAAGCATTGTGCCATCTTTTCACTGAACCAGTTTTCTGAGTGCAATTTGATTATCTAAAATTATAATCAACTGGGCGTACTGCCTAATTGTTTAAACCTAAGTTTAAGTACAAATACTCTTGCTCCTACAACCGTGTCAGTCTTTAGCCTATCCAGTAACCATTCCTGACCACGAACAATTAACGTGAATTTGAAATATTGGTTGAAATCCAATTTAGTATCCATGTAGCGTGTGATCGACTAAACGATTATTTGATCCAGAATACATTCTAGAACACTCAAGTGATCAAAGTCACAAAGTTCTTTACAAAAATGTGTAGACAGACTAAATTTAGAGGAGGTGTATGTATGTACATATGTTTCATGTTTCATTCTACTTAAATTTCTCATACTAAGTTAAAGTATCATTAGACGGTGCTTTAATCAAACAATTTCTCTCTGTGTAGAAATCAATGCCGTTAAAATATACATAAATTAACGAACAGCAAACATAACTTTTAATACGTTTTTCTTTACTTTTACTCTATTCTTTTATACTCTTTTTTCATTTCATTTCAGTTCATTTTCGTCTTGAACTTTGAACAGAATGTCACGTTTAGGGAATTTCATTATTTTTCTTACTTTACGCTTCAAAATAAATGATCGTTGCCACAAAATCTGGCATCGAAGAATAGAGTTCAAAACAAAAATGAAAACAACAACAAACAGAAACAAATAAAAGGACTCAAATTCAGAAGGGGTGTTGCCAGTATACCAACGTATGTATAAGTAAACATGTGTACGTAAATAAAGGATATGGAAAGGAATATCGATATGCATGGAAAATACTCCCACATTACTATGAAGGGCATAAAGAAAACATTTCAAAACAAATCAACACACCACACCGTCCATAACAAACTATAAAAGAAATCAATGTCTGCAGCATGAGAGCAGCACTCATCCAAGAAAGATGAAAATTTCTCGGATGCGTGACCATGATGAATGTTTGCAATGAACTTGAAAATGAGTTATGAGTACGCTTGACTTGAGTTTTTATATTTAAATTGATGAAGAAAAACAGAAAAGAAAAGACAACAATAATGGATCGATAACTTAGATGTTCTTATCACAGGCACATAAACCTATTAAGCTTTACTTTAGAATGTCTGGGTATTATAATGAAACGATATTGCTTGCATTTTCTGGCAGGGTTGTAATGTGATGAATAGTTTGTTTGCCAGCTTATAATGTAAGTAGATGTGCTCTTGAGAAAACCCATGTTTTAGATGGCTGTATAGAATTGAAAATTTGATTGTATGATTGAAATTTCTAGAAACGAAAAATAAATTCAGCTTCTTTTGTTTTTTCGTTTTAATTTATCTGTGGCAGATAAATACTTTTAAATTTTTACGTAGGTCCACATTCATCCGCACAATAAACCAAACAAAACAAAAATTCAGGCAAGATCTTCAAAAAGATTTCTATATATCTACAGAATAAAGTCGAATTCGAACGACAGATTTTTGAGAAACTTTTCATGGGAACTTCTCAGGGTTTCTGCCAAAAATCTGCTGAGAAAATGTGGCAAAAGAAATAAATTTTTTTATATTTCGTTTTGATCGAGATGGCTGAACTCAAGTTTAACCTTAGTCCCACGTCTAATAAGCCAACATACTGCCTCCTAGCCTATGGCGACCTCAGACTAGTAACAGTTCTTGTAAAAGAAGTCGCCATAGGCTAATAAGTAGTCTGTTGACTTATTAGACGAGAGACCGTAGGTCAAACCCCAGGTAAGATGTCTCGAACAAAACGAATTTAAAAAAAAAAAAATTCAGTCTTCTGCCAAAAACTCTGAGAATAAAATGAAGTTGCCATGAAAAGTTTCTCAAAAATCTGTCGTTCAAAATCGACTTGAAACTGTAAGTCCCTGGATAAAATTAACAAACACAGCATTAGTGGTGTGAGAAGCTAGATTGTAAAACTGACTTAAGGGTTGTAGTCGCCAATTAATTAAGTAAGTGTTGTAAAATCGAAATCTTTTCAATACTTATCGAAGCACTCTTTATTTAATAATCTAACTTTCCTCGCAACTAGTCAGTCTTAATGCTTCTCCAAATTGATTTATACAATGTGAACACATTTTGCGAGCTCTCAAGTATTTTTTTATAAGAAGAAAGACCTCACGAAAACATTCAAAGCAGGCTCAATAGCCAGGCAATTGGACAATTAAAGTTAGTATGGAAAGCCAGTCATATATCTCAGGTCGAATTAAAGACAAAACATTAAAATCTATATGATGTGCAGGCTTGTAAAAATAGGAAATCTAAAGTGGCCACATATATTTGCCAATCTATGTCTTAGGAGAGTACATAAAATATTCTAGTCTAACGTCATTAACAACCAGCGATTATGGAACACTGAATGGCTCATACGTTGATTTATCTATTACGTGGTTTCAAAACCACTTTTAAATATATTTTGTCTGATGCCTCAGGTATTTATTGTAAGGTTTGCTCTTTACAAATACGAATCGTTTAACAACCCAAAGAAATGATTATGATCGTTATAATCGACCTGCTGTGGGTAAGTATAAAAAGGAATTGTAGCAAACAGGAAGCATTACCTGTACATTATCGCAACGTAACATACGTAAGTGAAAATATCGTTTCAGTTAGTATAAGTGCGACAGATAGTTCGCTTGATAACCGACTTTTTTACGACCTCGATTCAAGATTGTCCGCAACTGTCCGGTATGTGGTTCCAAAATAACCAATTTTTGAAGAAGTTTCAATAAACCTATATTCACATTTTGTCGATATTAATTAGTCACCAAGATTAGACATTTATTGCGATGCTATGTCGAAAACCTCTTAAAACCCTCTAACGTTGGAACACTTGAAAAACAATATTTGTAATGGTCGAGATACTGTCTGAAAAGTGCGAAAATCCGTTTGCAAACAATCCAGAAGTGGTCATTTAAATGAGATTTTATAACGCACATAATGACCGGGTCCAAGCATTAAAACGAAATAGAAGTTCAATCGCAGTCATATCTTTATGTGTGTTTTATTACCACTATTTATTACGGACTGAAATCTTCCGCCTTGACTATATAATTGTCAAAGTGAACATGTCGTAGAACAACTTGAAGAGACTGACATTGTACAAATATAAGTGTAATACACTTTGAATCTGGTACAATGGCTTGGGCTATATATGGTCTGTGGAAAACTGGCGTCCATTTTCCATAATTTTTCAAGTCTCTGATGAGACCGCTTAATCTTCTAAAGACCAGTTTTAGCATTCGAATGTAGAGAACTCATCGGAGAGTTCGATGATTAAGATTGTTTTGCATAGTGTTGGGAATCCCGGGATCCCGGGGTCCCGAAATCCCGGGATCCCGCAGTTTTTAACAATTCCAAAATCCCGGGATTGAGCACTTAATCCCGGGATTTGACTTTTTAAGCCGCAATGAAAAAAATCGTAAATTAGAACTCTCACTAAATCGAATTTCCAGAAATTTTTTTTGAGATGTATTGGGCTACTAGAAAAGCTTGCAGTATATGGACTTAACTTGAGAAAAGATATAGTTGGTATTATGACAGACGGTGCAAGTGTCATGAAAAAAGTTGACAGATTATTACATGTAAATCAACAGTTATGCTTTGCCCATGGTGTCCAACTGGCGGTAATTGACGTGCTATATGAAAAGCATGATTTACAAAGAGAAACAGATGAGCAATACCACGAGGGTGAAGAACCAGAAGAGGAAGACGATTTTTCAGAGAGTAACGAGGATGAGAATTTTTCTGGCAACGAAGAATTGGTTGATCTGTATTATGGCCATAGACATGGAGGATACCAATGTGATATTACTGAGGTCAATTGCGGTGCAGTGATCAAGAAGGTGTGAGAATTAATAGTGATGTTTAAACGATCGCCAACAAAAAACGATGTCTTGCAAAAGTATGTTACGGCTGAATTTGGAAAACAACTAACTCTAATAAAAGACTGTAAAACTAGGTGGAGCAGCCTTTTGTTAATGCTGGAACGTCTTTATTTATTAAGAAATTGTATACAAAAGGTATTAATAGACATTGGTCCACCTGAAGGTGAATATTTTGCTTTATCCAAAGATGAGATTAATATGGTATCCGCAATCATTAGTGCTCTTGTCCCAGTTAAAGCAACAGTTGACGCCCTTTGCCGTCGTGATGCTAATCTGTTCACAACCGATGTTGCCATAACTTTTATGTTAAAAAAACTTAAAGATGCTAACAACGTTATAAGTCAAAAACTACATTCAGCCCTCATCCTTCGCATGCAACAAAGGAGAACAGATATCAGTGGGGTACTTCAGTTTCTGCACAATGGTAGAAGAAATGTTCAGTCCGAATCCGAAACAGAGTTCGTAACGGTTCCTTCTTCCATAAAATGTCTCAAATTAATAGTTGAGTTACTCGAAAGACTAAATGCTTCAAGTCCAGCTACATCACTTCTAATAGCTTCTGAGTCAGAAGTTACACCTTCTGATTCAGATAAGGCACCTTTCGAAATTGTTTCAGATTCTTTTGAGCTTCCATCTGAATCTCTTTCTTGTTCTCTTGAAGAACCTTTAAATATTTCAGACGAGCTCAATGAAGCTATAAAAAAAGCACATTTACCGAGGATAGCAATTCGATGTCAGACGTTGTCTGTAAAAATTCAGAGAGAAATGCTCTTGTTTGAAAATGGAGGAACACGTGGTGACCTTTTGCAAAGAGCATACGATTTTTTAATGACTATTAAGCCAGCCAGTGTAGAGTCTGAACGTGCTTTTTCTGCAGCTGGATTTTTCGCAACTAAAATAAGAAGTCGTTTGAGCGATGAAACTTTGGATGCTCTGTGCTTCCTCAAAACGTATTTTAAAAATAATAAAAAATAATAACTTATCGCACTTGATCAACAAAAGAGTATATATCTATAAAAACAATTAACTCTTTATAATTAATTTAAAAATGTGTAAAATTAAAAATAAAATTAATTTTCTTATAATTTAATAAATTCTTTCTTGTAAACCTATTTTTGGATGTGTCATGTTATTAATTTTATTGAAATAATATGTTAATATCTTTCAAGAACAAATTTTTTAAAATCCCGGGATCCCGGGACTAGGTAAATGAAATCCCGAAATCCCGGGATTGAAAATATAGAGCGGGATTGCCAACCCTAGTTTTGCAATGTCGTCTTTTTGCTACGGACAAAGAAAGGTGATAGAAGTCGCCGTAGTCTAGTAGGTAGTGTGTTGGCTTATTAGACATAAAGCCAGGGTTCGTATCCCAGATCAGGCATCAAAACGTAAAATTAAAGAAAAATATTTCTTCGTCAATTTCCTCTCAGCAGATTTCTGGCAAAAACTCTGAGAGTAAATAAAATTTGCCATAAAAAAGTTTCTCAAAAATCTGTCGTTCGGAATCGACGTTAAACTGTAGGTCCCGCCACTCACGTATAAAATTAACGCACACAACATGAGTGGTGTGAGATGCTAGGACGTTGTACAAGGGGCAATTGGACCTCCGGGTACTGTACATGCCACAGTTGCATGACAATTTAAGCAATAAATACGGAAGTTTTATTTGCTTTCATGCTCTTCTAATTTCTGCAATGGTTTCTAAACAATCTGCTGCTATTTGCTGTTTCTATTTTTCTTTCCAATCCCCTTTAATGGTTACAGTTTTAGTTTTAATTTCAAAATTCTGTTTTGATTGCAATTCCATACAAAATAATATTTTTTTAAAAAAATGGTATTGTTGTTGTTGTTGGACTTTTCGTTCTTTAATTCATTTGAATAAAGAAGAAAATTATCCTTCAATTATTCTAAGGAGACTATGAAGACTTAATAGGAAAAGAGAGATATTGTGTAAGTTCAGCAAAAAATATCAGTCAGGTTGAGTAAATAAAAAAGAGACATTTTTGAAATAAATTCTTACAAAACCAATAAATGATTACAGTTGAGGGGAAAAGAGAGTTCGTAAGAGGTACTCTCACTAGTTAAAGGAAAATAATCGTTTAATATCTACATATCCACTACGGATAATGGGAACTGGTAGTGGGAGTTTTACCCTTTTTTAAGGACAACCACAAATAATGCTTTACACGTAATCCTTCCATTAATGAAGTCGTTACAGATAGACAAGTAGTACTTTAGCAGGTACTAGGATGACAAACTGAAGTCGCCGTAGTTTTGTAGGTAGTATGTTGGCTTATTAGATGTGAGTCCAAGGTTCAAACCCCAGTTCAGACATCTCTGAGAGTAAATAAAAATTGACATGAAAATGTTTCTCCAAAATCTGTCGTTCAGAGTCGATTTTAAACTGTAGGTCCCGCCACTCATGTATAAAATTAACACTCACAACATAAGTGGAGTGAGGAGCTAGATCGTAATCCTGACTAAAGGGTTGTAATGATCAATTATGTGTGTTTGTAGGATGATAAACTTCTCATGAGTATTGAATTTGAAGCTGAAGATATTTGCTTAATTAGGTTAGAGGACGTGTACTTGTCAGTTAAGACAAGTATAGTACGCGGAGGTCGAAATTGACCCATTGTACATTATTTGCTTAATTAGTTGTAGGCTTTCTCAAAAGAAGACGCATTCGTAGCTGCTTATTACGTTAGACGTTCATTTGACGTTGATGGGGAACAGGGTCAGTATGAATCATTTTAACTACAGTTTCGAAACCCTTCAATGTGTCTTCATTAACTCTTATAATTTGTGTAAGTAAATGGTGGGTGTAAGTAAATGGTAAATTAATGACTTTTTATGATGACTGGCCGATGTAAATTAGCTCTCTTATGATCACCTAACGCTTCACACATTCAGCTGTGACTTGTAGATAGGTTAGGTTAGGTTAGGTTGAAGTGGCGGCGTTGATTACCAAAGCACACTTAAGCATGCATAGCGGCCCATTGTGTCGAGGTTTGTAGATAAAAATTACGTTTAATTTCTGTGTTACAACGCTTGGATCTCTATCATTGAACTTTTAGTATCCTTATGATGGATTTTTCAAAATTTGGCCTTCGAAACAATGAACATTTTTGAAAACATTTGCTGTCATGATATGCCTTGATTGATGCTTTTTTACTTCTTATCTTTCTAAGGCGTAACGTGGAACAAACTTTAAAAAAACACAAAAATCATCACGTCAACCACTATATTTTATCATTGCGATCACAGAAGTGAACGCTGCATCTGTATTTGAGCATAGTGCCTGCATTCTGTACTTAATAACAAATAATCTCTGGATCGGTAGGCCTAATCAATGTCCATCTAAAATTTAAAGTATCTTTCCGTAATAATCATGAAGTAACGTAAAGTAATTGGTCATTAAAATCCAGCTTCTCACACCACTTAGGTTGTGTGTGGTAATTTTATACATGAGTGGCGGAACCAACAGTTTAAAGTCGATTCCGAACGACAGATTTTTGAGAAAGTTTTCATGGCAACTTCTTATTTTTTTTCTCAAAGTTTTTGCTAGAAATCTACTGAGAAGAAGTCCCTGAAGAAATATTTTTCATATTTCGTATTGTTCGAGATGTTCGGAGCTGGGGTTTGAAACGTGGCCTCACATATAATAAGCCAAAACACTATCTACTAGATTACGGCGACTTCATAACCTCTGTATCAGGTAAGTATCTTTTCGTTCAGTATAATAATGATGATGTACTGCCTGGAATATATTTTACATCGAGAGGCTTTCTCAGCCAATCGCTGACTACGTTTGCCATAAGTCATACTGGTTATGCTAATTTCCCATTCACTTAACGGCTTTACATCTTTGAGATCATCATGTATTTATGCGGCTTCTATGGCAATAGAAACATACTCACTGTTTCCTGCAATTAGTGAAGAGAACAGAGATTATTATTGCCGCCAGTAGGAATTCCAATTTGTTTTGGTTGGTGGCCGTGTTGTACCTTAAACATGTCATTTGTTGCTAAGCCTATACGTATGAGTGTGAGCCCTGCGATCACTTCAAATGCAAACTGATCAGTTGTAGATAAAACAGATGTGTTATGCATTCAAATCATTTCGATTTCTAATTCCTATTTTTAATTCCAGATTTACATTTATTTTCAACACAATCAGTATTTATTTTTTCTCAACCCTTAATTCAGTCCTTTTGACTTCAAGAGTTGGATATTTCTATTCCGTTAAGTTTGTTTTTTTTTTCTTCTTTTAATTCAAATTACTTCATGCTTGTATTTCTGCTTTTCTCTCAGCCTGCCTGTCTGCCTGCCAGCCAGCTTGACTGCTAACTGCAATTGTTACAGAAAACCAATTATGAAGTGATAAACAGATCTGTCGATAAACGCATTGTGCTCAAGAGTTGCCACGGCTAGTAAGTGGAAGAGGGTGGCATAAATCCACATGCAAACCAAACTAAGCCAAAACCGAACCGAACCGAACGAACGAATCCTTTCAATATTTTATAAGAGTATGAATGAATTCGTGTTAATTTTATGTTTTGTCTGTATTTGCACTTGAGCTTTGGTCTGAAAATGCATAAAGTGTCTGGGGGGTACATGGCAAAGAGAAGGCAGTTTGCCGTTGTGCTGTGTTGTTGTTAATGCATTTTGTGTTGGTTGCCACAGTTGAAAAGTTTGTTGCATTTTAATTTGATTTGTGGAAAACAAAAATAAAAAAAAAATATTGGGCATATTTGGTTTGGTTGTACTGTTTGGTAAGAGCTCATCATTTGAAGCAATTCAATTCATATTCTAAGAGAAATTATTTCTGGAAGATTTATCAGATCCCATTGCTTTAGAAATTTACTGATGCCAGTGTATTCGGCTCTCACATGCCTATGGCAATTCTTCTTAGAATAGGCAGAATTATACATTCAATTTCTTCAAATGTATATTCCAGTTTACTAGCAATTCACATTAGATTTTCCCTGCTAGCTGTCACGCCGCCGTCTTAATATTAATCAATTGGGCAGGAAGTATATCAGGATTGCTTCATACATACATAATTGGTCATTACAACCCTTTAGTCAGGATTACGACCTAGTTTCTATCACCACTTACGTTGTGTGCGTTAATTTTTATAAACAAGTGGCGGGATCTACAATTTAAAGTCACAAAACACAAATATTAGCCGACTTCTGGAAGTCGTGCAAACGTGAAATTGACACATTTTGTAATAAACAATCAAGATCCATCAAAAATTCTGAAAATTTTTGAACTAAAAGTTTATTTGATGAGATGACATACTATATAAAAAATATTACACAACTGTTATACTATTTATTAAATAACTACGGTAATTTTTGTCCGATTTGATCAGACGCGATGCCAATCTCTTCACAAGAGAACAGACTTTAAGAATATTATCACTTATCTTATAGTTTTTTTTTTTTTATTAAAGTTTGCTACTATGAATGGATAAACTTGAAAAAATATGAAAAAAATTCGAATTTTTCAAGTTTACCTCATCAAAACTAATAGCATATTAAGTCGAATAATAGATATAAGTATACCATTTTAAAGGTCCATCTCTCCCCTTTCCAACAAGATTTAAATTTTGGAAATTGGGTCAGAAATGTTTGATTAATCCAGAAATTTGTGCGTAAAGTCACAGTTTTTTTTTTGTTTTGTCAAATAAAACAAGGGTTTGGAGGGTTCGAGAAATATAAAAAAGGTATTTTTGAGTTCTATTCAACTAACTGAACAACGTGGACTATGTATGGACTCGGGTGTATTTTCACTGTCGCACCGTGTAATAGTCCCACAGTGTCAAATCAGAGTTTTTTTTGGCGGCTAATTAAACGGCCATCGAACGTTTGATGAAATAAATCGATTGTGGCATGAGATTTGTGGTTGTACAATAGGCCAATTCGACCTCCGGGTACTGTCTTAACTGACAAGTACACGTCCTCTAACCTATGAGATTTGTGGTAAGTTGCACTATCCTGTTGAAACCAAACATCGTTCACATCAATACCATGAAGAGTGGGTACAAAAAAATTGGTTATCTTGGTGCGATAAGTGGCTCCATTGACCGTAATGGTAGCGCCGCCCTCATTTTCAAAGAAATGTGATGCCTCTACACCACAAGCCGCATCAAACAGACACTCGTAATGTAAGAGCACGTGTGGATTCTCTGAGCCTGAAATATGACAATTTTGCTTAGTTAAGTACCCACCAAGATGAAAATAAACTTCATCCGAAATTTGACAAAATAGACAAAATCGTGCAGTTTCTCGTTGGCTCATCTAGTGAAGCAAAAACGAAGCGAATGGTCATGCGGCTTGAACTCTGAAACCAATTGAACTTCGTTAGGCGTAATACCAAGATCTTTTCGCAAATTTCTACGTAAACTGGTGTGTGAAAAGTTCATTTCTTAAGAACGATGACCAGTTGATGTTGATTGACTCTCAGCCACAGCTTCGATATTTTCGGATGTACGCACTGTACAAGCATGCTCACGTTTTAGCAATAAACTTAGGATTACCAGCTACTGTTGTTCCTTTTCTGCGATCAAATTTTGGACTATATTTCCTGCCATTTCCGACCAATTGTTTTTGTTTTGGAAGTAAATTTCTAATAAATCCTAAGGTTGCTCAAGCGTAAAAAGCTTTTCAAGAGACGTTGAAATGAATCTGAAAATGGTGACCTACTACGTAGTACTGCCTGAATATAACCGATATCCTACTGCTACTTAATGAAAATCGAAAATTTCCTTAGGTTGTAGAAGGAAGATTGAGAAACTTATTAATTTTATGCAGAACGTAGTGTGCACTCTATGCCCCAATAATAGAATAATACACCCACTCCTTAACGCAATTGTTGTTACTTGTATTGCGGTTATAGTTTCTGATGTTGTTTCTCAATTTACATACACAAACTCTTCTATTTGTTTGTATGGGTGTTGCTCTTCAATGTTTTATCCTAGCACTTCTATTCTATAAATACTACAAGGATCTGTTGAAGTGTTATTCTACGTTCGTATTGAATTTAAACTTCGATTTCTGTTTGCATTACTGATTTTTGCAATATGCTAGAATGCAAACCAAATACAGTGGGCTTCAAAACTACTCACATACAAGTGTTGCGTTTGAAGAACTTGCGGAAAAAAATAATCAACCCTTTGGCCCACTGTGGTTTAGCTAAACAACAACTTTTCAAGTTGTTTTTACTGATAATCCTGTTTATTTGTGTATTTGTTTTCTTGTATCCTTGTAAAACTAAACAAAAAACTTCTACTTGTCGATAAGTGTGCGATAGTATTGCCGTACCCCTCCCAGTGCATTTCACTTTAGAAACGATATGATGTTGGAGTGCAGTAAACGAGTTGGGTATTTTTTTTGGCAAATGGAAAGAAAAAGAGAGAAAGCTTTATTTTACTAAACAAGTAAGAAGACGAATTTGCATTGTGTATGCTTTATGGGATTGATAACTTATTTGCTTAGGTCCAGGATGTTGATTCAACTCCAGTTGAAAGGCTATACAGCAACATGCAAGAAAAACAACAAAATAATAATGAAAGCAAAGGAATAGGAATAGGATTTATTTTTTGCATTCAGAAGTAGTAAAAGTGCAAATAGTAATAAAAGTGGCTTGTTTTCTTTAAAAGTTTACTGCCACAGATTTAAAGCTGAGCAAAAGAAAACATTACAGTTAGGAATCAAGAAAATAAATCTTGAAAATCTAAAAAAAAATTTTAAATTGAAAATATTTGCAGGCGTAGGAAGGAAGCAACATGAAAAGGAAAGTTAAAATATATAAAGAATGCTATTACCTCAAAAGTGAAATTCTTGAAGTCGGCATATACTAGTAGGTAGAGCCCGTGGTTCAAACCCAAATTCAGACATCTTGAACAATACGAAAAATTAAAAATTTTTCTACAGCGCTTTCCTGTCAACAGTTTTTTGGCAAAAATTCTGAGACTAAATAAAATAGCCGTGTAAAGTTGATCAAAACTGTAGCAACCTGCAACACATAATCGTTCGCATAATCCACCATCTATATACTTACCACTCTAGCACAGATAAAACAGTGTAACACAAACCTAATTCGTTGGTTGTTTAATAAATCTGACGCATGACAAATATGCTGCTTCTGACTCATGTTTTAGAAAACTATTTAGAAATTTATTTCATAAAATAGCAACTCATTTAAAGATGTTATACTCCCTTTAATGCTTAGGACAGTTTTACTCCTTTGTTCTAGGAAAATACACGTATACATTCGTAATTCTTTTGGAAATGAACTAAAGGAACTTGTAGTCGACACAGTCTACGTGAGGCTCGGTTCAAACCCCAAGTCAGACATCTCCAACAAAACGAAGTATGAACAAGTATTTCTTCAGGGAGTTCCTAACGGCAGATTTCTGGCAAAAGCTCTGAGAGCAAATAAAATTGCCATGAAAAGTTTCTCAAAAATTTGAAGTTCGGAGTCAACTTTTGTAGGTCCCGTCACTAATGTATAAAATTAACACACAAAACATAAGTGGTGTGAGAAATTACGTCTTATTCCTGACCAATTATGTATGTGAACTAAATGAGAGTGTGCTTAGTATACTCCATAACAGAGCCTAGCATTCGTACACATGGATAAAATTAACACACCTAACATAGGTGTTATGAGAAGCTAGGTTGTAGTCTTAACTAAACAGTTGTTCTGATCAATTAAGCAAGTATGGTACGTAAACTAGTTAAAATAAAAATTGTGATAATTCCTGCCTGTGAATATGTGGCATCCCCACATACATACATACATAACATACATGATTGGTCATTACAACCCTGAAGCCCTGGATTACGATCTAACTTCTCACATCACTTATGTTGTGGGTGTTAATTTTGTACATGATTGGTGGGACCTATAGTTTAGAGTCGACTCCGAACGACATATTTTCGGGAAACTTTTCATGGCAATTTTATTTATTCTTAGAGCCTTTGCCAGAAATCTACTAAGACGAAGTCGCCGGAGAAATATTTTTTCATATTTCGTTTTCGTTGGAAATGTCTGAACTAGGGTTTGAATCTTGGCCTTAGGTCTAATAAGTCAACACACTATCTACTAGACTACGGCAACTTTAATTTTTTTAAAATAAGGTTTTAAATTCAGTTACAGCAAACCTATGATCACAGCTTTGATTTCCTTAAAAATAGTTTAAAAAAGTACAATTTTATGCTTAAAAAAATAATAAAATTTTCCAATAACAAAATTCTTTTATTAACGAACTGTCAGCAACCAAAATTACAACCATAAAACACTTTATGGTGTAGTCGTACTGCAAATCAATTTTTTATAAATTTCAGTTACCATATGCTCTCTATTTTTACGTGATATTTAACAAGTAATACGAGTTTATTAAGTCTCAACAATACTGGACAATTTTCCACATCACATGAAATGTTACGAAATTTTAAACAACTCAAATGAAGAAACAATTTCATCCCGCATGAGAAGGAACAAAAACAATAATGGAGTTTAAAGTTAGCTAACTTGAGACTTTAATCTAGAAATAAGAGGCCAAGTTAAATAGTTATTTGCCATTGTATGCAGGCAGGCAGCCATGTTAGTAGATAGGTAGGTAAAGCAAGCAGGCTCGTTGCATTATTTGCTGGCAACAAACCGTTTTATAAACGACGACAGGTTGGCTGGAGCTGAGGAATTGATATCCATTCCAAACATTTTATGGCTGTGGGTTAAAGTAATTGTTTGCTGCTGCAAAGGTATGGATTTTAATACAATTTTTCTCTGCATTTTTCTTTTTTTTGGTTTTCTTGGGGTAACGTGCATGGCATTCCAAAATACAAATTGTTGTTGATTTCAACTTGTCATTTTATTTATGATTTTTATTTGTTTTTGTTTTTTGCTGTTGCTGTTGCTACTGTACTACGGGGCTCTTCTGTTTTTGGTACTTGCAACAAATTTTTTTTAGTACTGATATCGTTTCGTTTTTTGTTCGTCGTATGTGTGCTCTGTTTTATATTTTTACAATTGCAATATAATGTGTCGGTAGTGGTAGTATATCTTGTATCTGTGTTGCATGTGTTTGTGTATCTGTAATATTTAGTTTTTCATATTTTATGCTGGTATTTTTATTTTTATTTTTCTGTTTTCTCTCTGGCATCCATATCCAAACAACTTTCGGCTCCCAAAGGAGTTTTTGCTATTGAAGTTGTAATGTTCTCCCATTGTATTCTTCTCTGTTCCGTTTTTATTCGGTGTTGTTTGTTGTTGTGTTTATGTTTCTACATGTTGTTGCACGTGTTGGTTTCCATTTTCCGTCGCTCTCTCTCTTCTTTATTTTGTTCGTTTTCATACTGAATTTATGTTGACATCATGGCAGTGAGTTGTTACTTTTTTCCTGTTTTTTTTTTTCTTGTTTAAAAAATAAGAGTTTATTTGGGTTTCAACCAATTTTTTATTACTTGCTGCACATTTATAAATGAAATATGTATGTTTCACTATTTTTTAATATTTCACATTTGGTTACACATTCCGGCGAAAACTTCAATTTTTGATTTAAAAATTTTTCCGTTCATAATTCATACCAAATTATTCGTCATTAGTACCCAGGAGTTTTTAAGTAATGCATTGATATTCTCACAGTTCATACAGAGTAATTAAAAGAATGTTCGAAAGCATCAAGATAGGACCTTCAGTCATTACCCGAGAGAGACACTAATTACCTTTTGTATGGGGATTGTTAAAGTCGCCGTAGTCTAGTAGGTAGGGTGTTGACTTATTAGACATGAGGCCTTGGTTTAAACCCAAGATCAGTTATCTTTAACAAAACGAAATTAAAAAAAAATACTTCTTCGGTGACTGCCTTTTAGCAGATTTCTGGTAAAAACTTTGAGCAAAAATACTTCTTCGGCGACTGCCTTTTAGCAGATTTATTGCAAAAACTTTGAGAAAAAATAAGAATTGCCATGAAAAGTTTTTTAAAAAAACAAATCTGTCATTGGAGTCGACTTTAAACTGTAGGTCCCGCCACTCATGTATAAAAATTAACACACACAACAGAAGTGTAACCCTGAGGAAAGAGATGTAATGATCAATTATGGTCATGAATGGATACGAGTATGTACATACATTGTACATACATTGTCACAGTAGTGAGACAGAGTTTTCTGGAACGACGAATTCATTCAATCAAAATTCTTCAAATTTACATCTCAAAATTTAAAAGTTGAATTAGAATTATCTTCGATGTCAGTATAGAAATACGTTTATAAATGTCTTCAACTTTGAATCATTTCCACAGCAAATGAATTATGCCATTGTTTTTGCTAATGAACCACTTATGCCGTCAATTAAAATACGGAATTTAATATCTAAAACAACAATAAATTAACGCCGTCTTATAAATTGCTAAAGAATTGCTAACGTACTCATTATCCTTAAAGAAGTCACGCATAATAACAAACATTAAATGGTCCATTCAGTTATCCATTGTTTAACTACGATATTTTCATTTCGATGTGTATGTTTGTATCATCTATATGTACATACGTACAAAATCAGTCCGTTGTTTTAAATCATATTTCACATGAATCATGTTATATACCGTTTAGCCTTTAGCCTCCTACTGCTCCCTTTGAAAATCCATGCTGTTGTTATAGCCTAACAGTTATAACAGTGACATGTAACTGTAACTGTAACAAATCCTTTTATATAACATTACAAATTACTGGAATTTGTTTTTGTTGGTTCGGTTTAGTTTGGTTTTGTGTAGCAGCAGGAATGAAAGATTTCTATCCCAATACATGTGTGCGTATTGGAACAACAACAGCAGCAGCATAAACGAAAAAGTCATTCTTTATCTTCATCTCACCTCCCCACACCCATCAAAAGCAAAATAGAATATAGCAATACAAATGGCAACATAATGAAGGCATGTGCAGATTAAGTGTTGCATTCTCACTACTACTCACCCACACCCACACTCACAATGTATTTATGATAGGCGCACAAACGTATACGCATGAACCCAACAGGCAGGCCTACCGCTCACGTGGACTATAATTTATAGTGTGGCCGAGGACACTCTATCACATGACTGGCAACCAAAAACAACTGACAGAACAGTTAAATTAACGCCAATGCATTATAATTCCGTTTAAGTATGCGTGTATTGCATGTGGATTTTCAAATTTAATGGGTGGCTTGTGTAGGAGATGTTATTTTCATCGAAAAGTTATACTTAAAGTCACTACAATGTTCATACATGTCCTGCTGATAAAATTCTTGCTATTAGGAGTTGCTTTCGTCTGTTCTCAGTAATAACCTTAGAGACATACTTAATTGGTCATTGCAACCCTTCAGTCAGGATTATGACGTAACTTCTCACGACATTTATATTGTGTGTGTAAATTCTATGCATGTGTGGCGATACCTACAGTTTTTGGTTGTACAATGGGTCAATTCGACCTCCGGGTACTGTACTTGTCACAGTTGACAAGTACACGTCCTCCAACCTACAGTTTAAAGTCAATTCCGACAAACTTTTCATGGCAATTTTTTTATTTTATATTCCGAATTTTTACCAGAAATCTGCTGAGAAATATTTTTCAAAATTTTGTTATGTTCGGGGTATAAACTGTGACCTCACTTCTAAAAAGCCAACACACTACCTACTAGACTATGGCGACTCCTTAGATAACATTTATATATTATGTTCACGGGATTTCAAAGGAATTTTGGTACTGTGAGGTACATCTCACAAGGATTTCATTCTAAGAAGACCAGCGTCCGGCTTCTCTTATAGAGAGAGGCTTAGCGCGCGACAAAAGGCAGCTTACAAAAGGCTATCAGTCTGAACAAAATTTATGTGATGTTTTTATAACACAGGCTATTTCACTTGCTTGCTGTTTGCATGGAAAACACAAACAAAAACACTCAATTTTGTTTGTGTTTCCCATATAAACAGGCAAGCGAGTGAATAGCCACATTAAAATCAAAACCAAATAAGTCAAATGTCTACGTCTACCATAGATTAGAAGAATCCTTATGGAAGCTCATAATGGATTTTATTATCGACCACAAAGTAAATTAAATTTGCTTGAATACCAGACATTTTTTCCAACGTTACTATCTTCCAATAACGCAGAGAAGTAATTATAAATTACGATATATCTGCCTTCGAATTGTGGAAAATTAGACAATAGAAGTTGCACTGAGAACAAGACTGAATGTACGCCAAAATTTTTACAAACCTTTTGCCTAAATCCTGTATTGATCCCTACGGTTCTAGAGTGAAATAGATGGCCGCAACAATCTTCTTTCATTGTGGTCTGCCATGAGTAAATAGTTTTAATTCTGGTTAATTGAAATTCCCTTGAAATAGATTCAATTTCTAATTATCTTCTCCAGTCGTTAATAGCTTTATATCTGGTACCTTGAGTTAGTTCCTATTTTTTCCATTTACAAATTCGTCACAGTTTGGGATTCTCCCCTTTCTGCTTGTTATACTGCATTTGAAATGATGTTCGGCCATAATATATTTAGCATCTTCCACAATGATCGGTTAATGAACACCTGCAGGACATACTCATCATCGGTGGAAGTATGCTAGGGTTCAGAGCCACTTAGTATTGTAGTAGAGCTTCATAAGCCTGCTTAGACTGTTCCTTGCAAGAACCTTTGGAGAGCCATTCTATCAAACATGAAAAGATTTTGCCATTCTTACGGTAAAGCCAATGGAACCTCTGTGCAGAAAAATTGATAGAATTGCGTTTTGCAGAATTCTAGGAAAAATAGAGCGCTCGAATGAAATGATCAACTGAAAGTGGCAGGTTCGAACTACTCAGTAAATGCATCAGAATTTCGTAGCCAAGCGCTCTCGGTTTTTGCCAAAGATGTCTGATGTAGATGTATATGGTCGAGCGTTTGTCATGATGAACACAATGTAGTCGCCGTGGTCTAGTAGGTAGTGTGTTGGCTTATTAGACTGAAGACCCGAGTTCGAATCCCAGGTCAGACATCAAAACGAAAACATTTCTTCGGCGACTTCCTCTCAGCAGATTTCTGGCAAAAACTCTGAGAGTAAATAAAATTGCCATGAAAATCTTCTCAATAAAATTTGTCGTTCGGAGTTGACTTTAAACTGTAGGTCCCGCCACTCATGTATAAAAATTAACACACACAACATGAGTAGTGTGAGAAGCTAGAACTGAAGGGTGCGGGCTTCTTGGGGACGATTGCTGTAGACTGTCTAATGGTGAAGGTATAGCACTGGCCATTTTATAGTCACCTAGCAGCAAATCGTTTCCTTGCCGTTCGCATCTTGAGATGTCCAGAAACACTACTCCCTCTCTTCCACCTTCCTATAATCCATTTTCCTAAAAACCTGCACAATGCACTGCATGAGTAGGGGCCATCCCCTGAGTGCTGGTTTCACAAAAAAAAAAAAACACAAAACCACTTTTAATTATGGCTGTTTTAATTGAAGTACTTAGAGCGTAGTCTAGTAGGCAGTGTGTTGGCTTATTAGACGTAAGGCCACGATTCAAACCCCAGGTCAGACATTTGCAACAAAACGAAATGTGAAAACATATGTCTTTGAGAAAAAAAACTCTGAGAGTAAATAAAATTGCCATGAAAAGTTTCTCTAAAATCTGTCGTTCAGAGTCGATTTAAACTGTAGGTCGCGCCACTAATGTATAAAATTAACACACACAACATATGTGGTGTGAGAAGCTAGGTCGTAATCCTGACTGAAGGGTTCTAATGACCAATTGTGAATGTATGTATGCACTTACAGCAGAGATCAGATTCATTTGCAAAACGTCTCAGAGTTTTTGCTAGAAGACAACTGAGAGGAAGTCGCCGCACGGAATATTTTTTCATATTTCGTTTGAGGTGTCTGAGCTAAGGTATCAACCATACATCTCACTAAATCCAAATGTTCAGTGTGACGTAACAGACCATATAACATTACAGTCTGCTCCACCCTATTTATTATTCTATAGATCAACAGCGCGTTTAGTAAGTGAACGTGGGTACATCCCCAAAACGTGCATAAACTTTCTATTTGTTAGTTTATTTGTCAAATAATGCCGAGTTAGAAATTTTAAATTGCAACGTTTTTCTCTCGAGAATCGATGGATGGTGACATTTATACCCCCTAAGTTCAATCTCCATTATGGAGAAAAAACGAATTCAGATTAAATAATGAATTTTATCATCATATTTATGCGTTGCATTTTTCTAATTTAAAATCATTATCAGCTAAACAACAACAACCAAAAAACAACAACAACGAATAATTGGCCTTATCATTATACAATAGTTAACAGTATAGCTGGCACGCACTCTATGCTCATGATGATAATGATGCCTTAGATTATCACGGTCATGATGTCCAAGATTGTGTGACATTTTTAAATGATGATGACAAACAAGCTGAAAATTCTTGATGGCGAATTATTTTGTGGATGGTGGTGGTAATTGTATGTGAAATGTGTGGGGAAGGGGAATGCATGTGAAAAATGTTAAAAATTCATACAAACATTGACTAGATATTGTCAACATAATAACGATGTTCAAACGAATAGACAGACAACATGTTGCAGAGTTCAAAGGGAGTGTATTATTTAAATGTTGCTTCCTTGCATATTCACGTCAAGAATAACGCGGTGGACACTGATTTAATGAAAGTTAGATGAACTATGAAGTCGCAGTAGGTAGTGTGATGGCTTATTCGACGTAAAGAAAAATATTTCTTCGGCGACCTCCTCTCAGCAGATTTCTCTGGTCAAAATCTCTGAGAGCAAATAAAATTGCCACAAAAAATTTCTAAAAAAAAATTTTCGTTCGGAATCGACTTTAAATTGTAGGTTCCGCCACTCATGAGTGGTGTGAGAAGCTACATAGATCGTAATCCTGACTGAAAGGTTGTAACGTCCAATAATGTCGATGAACTAATTCACAATCGTTTGAACTGAACAAAAACTTTGTCTAGAGCGAAAGGATGAACAAATGAGGACATCGACCATTCACACAAATGTGTAATGCGTGCTTTCTGCTTAAGAATGGTGATGATTGGCTTATTACTAATAGATTTAAAACAAGTTTCTGCGAATTCTTGGCTAATATATAGGAACTTCGATTGTCTCATGAGCGAGTTAAATACCGACATCCGGAGTAGATGATGTGGCGACTATCTACTGCTCATAATGGCAATTGATAGGCCTTTCCAGGATATGATTTAATTCCTTTAGATTTACTCTTCAACAGTTTGACTAGGGGCACTGATATCATGATTCCTATTAAATGCCAATGGCAACTGTCTATTTTCGTATGTGTTCATTGGTTTAACCAAAGGGTTGCAGGGCTGGGACTGTAAATTCAGTAGTCATGTAATATTATTATGCCTACTGACTGAAAGCAAAAAAAAAGAAGTATAAAATGCTTACCATGTTTCCCGTATGACCAACTTCATTACAATTCATTTTTCTGTATGACTGGAGGAACAAAGACAACGAAAAAAGTGTGAAAATCAAGATTCTATGTTTTGAAAAATTTCCATTTTGTCTCTCCCACTCCTGTCTCCTTGCTATGCCCATTTACTAACAGAGTGTAAGTCACATGTATGCAAAGCATGCCAACATGTGGTTGCTTTGGCAATTTTGAAAGGCACACCAAACAGGAAGAAAACAAAATGTGTCATGCAACACACAGAATAGAATAGAAACGGAAAAAGAAATAAAAAATAAAGGAGGAGAAGAATATAAAATGGACTCTGAAAATCAAAGAATCATGTATAATCTAGGCAATGAAAATAAAATTCAAAAAGTAAAGACTACTACTGTATGCTAACCGCAACACAAACACATGCCTGCCTTATGAATGCTAGTCTGCGTGGATGCTAAAGGCAAGAAGGAAGAAGAAAAAAAAACTAGGAAAAATCATCAGTCGCCAGTTGTTGTATACCAGGGCGCTGTCACCCATAAAACAATTGCTAACTGACCTCAATGTGACACTGCAACGGCTGTTATTAGGTCATATGTACATACATACGTATGTTGCAAATAATGGAGCATGTATAAGATTTTACAGACTTCATCTGCCTTATCGTCAATTCATAGTTTCTCGCTCATTCGTAACAAATGAACATGAAGTCATTAGATGGTGCACCTCAACTTCTATGCAGGGTTAATAATCGTTGTGATGAGTTCTTTTAAAAGCAATTGAAGTGCTATGTGGTTTTTAAATTTAAAATTTATTTGAAAAATACAGTTAAAAAAACAACAAATAAACAACTTCTTTACATCATAATCATCATTATCACTTGAAAACAATACATATGTATGAAAACTTATTGCAATTTATATTTGATAGCACGTAGTATGGGATATTTGTCACCGGTGCAGGCACCACGGAAATCATCGAATGACAAATCAACCAAGGCAACACCACCTAAACCTTTGGTCTTGACATAAGCAGCCTTGTTGGCAGCAGTATCGGGATCTTCATAGCCCACCCACATGCCATGTTCATTGTTATCGTCAGCCGAACGATAAGCGTAGTTACCGAAACGTTTGGTGGGATCGCCAACTTTACGTAGAGCCGAATCGGCACCCTTCAGATGTTGATTGGCGGGATTTGGCAATTTGGCGCATACCTCAGGCCAGCTCAAGAGACCTTCGATTTGGGTTTGAACGCCAGCAGGGGCAGCCTTATCGGTATCGGATACTGGTGGCAAACCAGTAAGGCCAGAATCCTTGGTCATCTTCCAGGCACGACCATAAGCGGCAATACCCACATTTATTTTGGTGGCAGGGCAATGATTATTCAACCAGTATTGCACCTGATAGTTGACATTGAATTCAGGATTACGTTCATTCAATTCATAGAGGGGAGCTGGGAAATCAGCAACTTCTGGATTGCGATCTGGAGTTTGGAAATCGAAAGCCATGAGGTTGACGTAGTCCAAGTTGTTAACAATAGCGGGAACATCATAGAACACTGTAAGACAAATAATAAATTTAATAACTTGCAGCACGAATCAAGCAACTCACAACTTACATGACGAATTGACATTCGGTAATACGGTAACACCTAACAAATAACCATCAGGACGCAAGGCATTCTTGAGTTCGCGTATCAAAGCAGTAAATTGTTCCTTATGTTCTTCAGCCTTCTCATCAATGACAAAGTCACCGGTGAAGATTTTCTTAAAGCCCTTCCAGAATTTACCCACACTACCGTGCACCTTCTTGGGTTTGTTTTTGGGGAATTGCCAGGCAATATCAAGGCCATCGAAACCATAAGTCTTAACCAAAGAGTGTGCACTGTTGATGAAGGGTATGCGAGCATTGCTGGACTCCAACAAAGTCAAATATTTATTGCTATCGGGATCAACTTCATCTTTATCGCCACCCACGCTCAACAAAACCTTCAAGTGTGGGTATTTCTTTTTCAAACCCGTCACAGTACGATACAAACCAGTACCCACATCCAAATCAAGTTTTTCATTTTTAGCCACCAATTTGTTGGAGGTGGGATTAATGCTGGCATAACCATACACTAAATGCGAACAGAATTGTAAAGCTGGTTCCATATCATTTAAAGTCAATTTAGCAAGACCTAAAAATAATACAACAAACAGGGAAATGAAAGATGTTAATAATACCGCTTGACGTCATTCAATTTTAAAACGTAAACATTTTCGATTTCGCCAATTGCGCCTTGTGAATCACAATGTGAGAATCATTTAAAATGTGTTATTTTAGCACCATTAATGACCCAAAAGTAATGAATTCATTTGAATGAATGCAATAAATGTGAGAGATTTTTCAAGTGTTTTCTGTTTTCTGTTTTTTTTTTTCTTTGTTAACAATTAACTTTCAATTTATGAAACTTTAATGGTTTTATTTTCATTAATGGCAGTGTTTTGTGTGATTCATTCATTTGTTTTGCTGGCCAGACGGAAATTTTCTAAGTTTTCTTATTTCTTTTTGTGGAATTTTTGATATTTTTCCAAATATAATTAATTTTTGTTATCGTTGGCGTATCTAGAATGAAAACAGTCACTACAAATAGTCATTCCATATGTAAGCATCAAATTATTAATATTCTTAGTTTGGAATGGTAATTACTTTATGAGTACTGTCAGTGCTAAAATCTGAAGCAAATTATGCCGCATACTATTCCACACGGAGTAACCTATTACCATTACTCAATAGGTTAGTAAACAGTTGCCTTTATAGCATACTGTTGTTCATCAGAGCTACTTGATTGGCAATAGATTATTCTAGGGATGCCCAATATAGATTTAGGTCAGCATGGTAGATCTCTAGTGCCTCTACACGACAATAACAGTAATAATAATCGGATAACCGAAATGCAGTCGCCGCCGGAGTCTAGTGTGTTGGCTTATCAGACGTGAGGCCGCGGTTCGAAATCTAGGTCAGACATGCCCAAAAAAAAAAAAAAAATATTTCTTCCGCAACTTTCTCTCAGCAGATTTCTGACCAAAACTCTGAGAGTAAACGAAATTGCCATGAAAAGTTTCGCTAAAAATCTGTCGTTCGGAGATGACTTTAAACTGTAGGTCCCGCCACTCACGTATAAAAATTACCACAAACACCATAATTGGTATGAGAAGCTAGGTCGTAATCCTGATTGATGGGTGATGACCAATGCATGCTATGTTCTTCAGTTTTTGGAAACTAATAGCAAAGCCACTGAGAGCTTAAAACGATATTTTGTCAAGTTCTGGAATATTGAGGTTACATTGCAAATGTCGCAGAAAACTTCAGAGTATTGATAAAATAATGTGTGTCACGCAAATGAAATCTATGCACAGTCTTTGCATAGAATTAAAGTAAGTGATTTAAAGACGTCCCTTACAATGTGCAGGCAGTACATCAGCTTCTAGTGCTTAAGGATACCTGACTTTAATTTTATTACGTCCCTTTTTAATGCCATTCTAACAATTTCATCAACTCTTGGCTGGTATTTGTCATTCTGACAAAGCTCTCATCCTCAGCCTCATCAATCTAAACAAGTTCTGACAGGGGGCCTACAAGTCTTTTGTATAAGGTTCCTAAGTGATATACACTTACAGAAAGAGATGCAGTGGTTTCCGTTTCTGCATCAGTTGTTATAAAATATTTACCGACTTTTTGTTTGTATGCTCAGGAGACAGTGACAGCTACAAGATTTCTAAAATTATTTCTGAGTAGATCTTGTGTAAATCTGTAACAATAAAAAAATATATACACTTTACTTCCCTCAAGAAATGTATTCAAAATTAGAAGATAAATCCAAAAATAAAATATAATTTTAGACAAGAATTGCTAGACTTGTTAGCAAAAAAAAATTCGAGCTTCATTCCTCATATCACCAATAGGGTTATTATGCCATTCCAAGTCTTTGAATTCGCCGTAGTCTAGTCGGTAGTATGTTGGATTATTAGACGTAAGGCCAGACGCCTCCAATAAAGTGAAATACATATGAAAAATATTTTTTCGGCGACTACCTCTTAGCAGATTTATGGCTGTTGTAATTGAAGTACTTACAGCAGAGTAGTCGGCGTATTTACAACAGTGTGTTGGTTTATTAGACGTAAGGCCACGGTTCAAAACCTAGTTCAGACATCTGCAACAAACGAAATGTAAAAACATATGTCTTCGAGATTTTTTGCAAAAATTCTGAGAGGAAATAAAATTACCAAAAAAGGTTTTCAGAACTCCTCCGTTCGGAGTCGGCTTTAAATTGTAGGCCCCGTCACTTATGTATAAAATTAACGCACACAACATGGGTGGTGTGAGAAGCTAGGTTGTAATCTTGATTAAAGCATTGTAATGACCAGTTGAGTAGATAAGGATGCATCTGTTTAGAATTCATAAGTTCTATGAAGGTCCTCTTTTAGTTTCTGACCTTGTGAGAATGATAGTCAATAAATGTTAGTAGCTTTGCTGCACTATACTTTAAGTTTTAAAGGCGAAAGTAAATTGAAATCAGTTGAATAATTGATTAGAAATATTCGCTCTGGATATTCATCAATTATCTCATCGTGTTTATATTTAAAATAAAATTATTAACGAATCTATTTCGAGGCAGGCAACCTTTAATTTGTAACACTTTAACATCCATTTCCTAGAATTCAATTGTATTCAGACTAAAAATTAATTGTTTAAAACAACAAAATCATTTGCTTTTGAACAAATTTAGTGCTTATATAGAGAAAATAAAGCGGTTCACACAAAATCTAAATACAAAAATGTTAAGCAGCACGTACATATGTAGGTGTACATATTAGTTGATGGAAAAAATTCCCCCTTTACGAATATATTCCTTTAAAAGTTTTAAATGAACCGCGTATATTTTTCATTGTGTAATTGTAATTTTAAATCCACTTCCATGAATATTAAACACGTTTTATTTTTCAACTGTTGCCACTCTATTTGTAACAAAATTTGTACACAGTAAACGTAATTGTGATCTTGTGATCTTCAATAATTGTTTATAATTTTTTTGTTCTTGTTTTTTTTTTACATTCTAAAAGTGTTCCCCCACTTCTATGCTTCCGTAGTTGTTAAACGTGTTAAGACTTTTTAATTTTTTTAAATTTTTTTTTATTTTTTTTAATTTCAATTTCTACGCTTCATTTTTCTTTATGACTTTTGATTGATTATGACTAATAAGTGTACTTAAATAGAATTCTAATACTGTTTGGATAATAATTTTATATTTTCAATTGCCCTGGCAATTCTTAATTGATTTTAGCAATTAGACTCGTACTATTTGGCTGCATATAAACACAGCTGCATTTAATAATTGGTATTGATTGTGTTCTGCATTTCAATTCAATTAATTATCACGTTACTAGAGAATATCAAGGCAAAATGGATAAATTTGGAAAAAGAAGGTTTTTTTTCAGATTCAATTTGTAAATAACATTTGAATTACGAATAAAAATAATATGATTTTCGTACCACACACCAAAATGAAAACCTCCAAAAACAAAAGATTTGGAAAGTTTAATTTAAAGTGTTATAAAAACTATCTAAGTAGATTCGTTCACTATCTCACTCATATTCAAAATTGTTATTGACAGCATCCTAGCTTAAGCTACATAGCTTGAAGACACACACCTGACACTGTCGTTGTCTGACAACTTTCTTATAGATTTAACAAATTGGAGTCAAAAGTTCACATGTGAGAATATGCTGGCAGATATGCCACAATTTACGCTTCGTCCACAACGAACCAAAAACTTCCTTTCTTGGATGGCATGAAAAATTCTTCATATTCCCAAGCATTCGAAAATCAACTTATTTAATTTAATTCTTACTTGATTGGTCATTACAGACCTTTAGTTAGGATTACAACATAGCTCCTCACGCCACTCCTGTTGTATGTGTTAATTTTATCCATTGGAGGCGTGAACTACAGTTTAATATTGACTCTGAACGACAATATTTGATTTCACTTTCAGATTTTGATCCTGCTGAGGAGAAGTTGACGAAAGAGTTATTTTTTCATATTTCATTATCTTCGAGGGCTTTTATTTCACAATCGAACACACTACCTATTAGATTACGACAACTATGTTAAATCAGATGTGCTGTATCTATAAGTATTCATTAGCTTAGGTATGGTAAGATCGTGGACCCCCTTGGTGGAAGAGATGCCACTTAGATCATCAGTTAGATACATTATGATACTAAAATCAGCTTGCAATTCGGGGACCAAACATTCCTTATAGGAAACCAACTCGAGTCCCGGGCATTGCAGCAATCTTAATGCTCAAGAGCTATGTTTTGGAATGATAGCAAGTGAGAGGTTAAAAACTGCTGTATTTTCATGAAGCGAGCAAATAAGGTGAAAAACAATATCCTTAGAGCCACAACTCCTGTAGAATTCATTCGGCAGAAATCCAAAACATTCGGCTTTTTTACCAAAAGGACACTGATCCTTGAGAGTCGTTATTGTACGGTAAATGGCCATACGATTTAAGGATAGAAGTGTCTAGAATAGTCTAGCAATATTGCATGTACTTTCTTCCTGCCAACGACATTGAGCCTTCCTGGACAACGAATCGACAACATTTAATCCAATCGATATACATACCTATGCCCTATACCATCATTACAAACTATTGAGTACAGAAATAGAAAATGGAATTGGAGAAACATCCATACATACATACATAATTGGTCATTACAACCCTTCAGTCAGGATTATTGACCTAGTTTCTCACACCACTTATGTTGTGTGTGTTAGTTTTATACATAAGTGGCGGGACCTACAGTTTAAAGTCGACTCCGAACGACAGATTTTTTTGAGAAACTTTTCATGGCAATTTTATTTACTCTCAGAGTTTTTGCCAGAAATCTGCTGAGAGGAAAACGCCGAAGAAATACTTTTTGTATTTTGTTTTGATGTCTGGCCTGGGGCTCGAACCCTGGCTTTACGTCTAATAAGCGAACACACTACCTACTAGACTACGGCGACGGCATTGGAAAAACATCCAATGCGCAAAGTTTTTGTGCCCACATTACCAGAAACTCTACAGACTAGAATTTATACGGCAGTCAAAAGAAAAGACGGTTGATTGGGATATCGATATCTAGATGTCGATATCTAGATGTCGATAGCTAGATGCCGATAGCTAGATATTAAACCATTAGAAATTATAAAAAACGTGGATGTAGCTGAAGATCGTAGCAGTAGATAAGTATGAATAGCGGGCCTATGTTCGGTATAGAAGCGACAGTAGTTTATAGACAACGGATGTATGCATTGCGAAACCTAATTTCATACTTCAGTAACTACGTTGGAAGATCTTTTTAACATTTTTATTTTGGTTATAGAATATATAGATATAGACCTGTAGTCGCCGTAGTCTAGTAGGTAGCGTGTTGACTTATTAGACGTAAGGCCTCGGTTCGAACCCCAGGTCAGACATCGAAACGAAATATGAAAAAATATTTCTTCGGCGACTTCCTCTCAGCAGATTTCTGGCAAAAACTCTGAGAGTAAATACAATTGCCATGAAAAGTTTCTCAAAAATCTGTCGTTCGGAGTCGACTTTAAACTGTAGGTCCCGCCACTCATGTATAATATTAACACACACAACATGAGTGATGTGAGAAGCTAAGCCGTAATCCTAACTGAAGGGTTGTAATACCCAATTATGTATGTATGTACATATATATAGATATACGACATCGAAAATCGTAAAAAGATGTACTTGAACGTTATAATTGTTCAACTACAGCTCGAATAAGGGGGAAAATTAAAAAATTTGAGACGGCTGATACGTTGTAGTTTACACAAAGCTGAATACGTATTCGTTCCGGGTCAAACGAACCGAAAATAGACATATTAACCACTTGAAAAGTTTTTAAGGGAAGTTTCTTACATTGCAAAAATCATGTCATCACGAGTATAGCCAGGATTGTTAAATTTCTCTATATATGTACAGCTCATTAAATAGTGTTCTTACTACAAAAGAAATTCTGAAAAAATTTAGTTGCCAAGATATCCAGGTTTAAAGTCTGGAGAGTAAGATAAAGTTTATTAGCATAAATGGGAAACAATTGGCTAAAAATTGCTTTTAATTTCAACGTGACTTTAAATGTGGGACAGATATCTATAGAAATTGGACATCCTGCAGTATATAAAGTAGTGTGTAGAAACATGAACTTGATTGATGACGCTTTTTTATTCCATAACTTTTGAGATTTGTTTCAAAACATTCGAAATCACAAACCCGTTTGTGGTTTTCGCAGATCAGCTTACGAGGTATAAAAACCACATCTGTTTGTTTTGTTTTATTTTAATTTTTTTTTTTTTTTGATTTTTTTTAATCAAAAAAAGTTATATAATCAGATTCATTATTTGTTTCTTCTTAATCGGTACACAAAACACACTCAGCCACATACACATGATGGAACAAAATTCGCTAATTAAATTAACATATTAAATAAAAAAAAAACAAAACAAAGCAAACATTTCAAAATAATTTCTTGGAATTTTTAATAAAAAAAAAATTATTTCAAGAGAAAAAAGTCCCCATCAATTAAAAAGTACGTGTGCTGGTAATTTTGAATTCAATTGGTATAGTCAGGCAGTATCAACTAATTTTAGACACTAGATAACCTTTTTAACATTTTCCTGGTACTAGAACAGAGTTTGTATTTTTTGTTTTAAGTGAAATAGAAATGTATTATTCTAGAAATACTAGAAATGAACACGTCACCCAGGGTGTATAGTCAAATAGTCGTCCTTCACTTGTTTAAACTAGTCGAAGGCAATAAGAGTTTAAGGTGCCAAAAACCTTGTCTCGCTTTAGCTGTCAAAACATTTTCACTTTTTTTTTATTATACGAAATTGAAATTTTTTATTACAGATCTTATGAAAATGGCATCAGTTTTTTTTTTTTTTGTTACCTTCTCGGATGTATGAATTGCTGTCGTAGTAGCACACCAAATGTGTGTTACCGGCAGCTGTGGTCTGTTGAATTATTACAGCAGCCACTAGGGCACACAACAAAATGAAACATTTCATTTTGATTTTTTTTTTATTGTTTTAATTAATACAAATTATTACAACAAAAACCACTTATCAAATTTAAAGCAGATTTAAAAAAAACACACACACTTTAAATTGTAATCCGTACGCAACGAGACTTAAGCAATAACTAAACTTTAAGAGCCGTACAACGTCTTAAGTAGAGGCTCTGTGAAGTCTCGAAATGCAAAGCAAAAAAAACAAATTAAATTTACAAATAAAAATAAAAACAAAATGAGAAAAATAAAATCATTTGTTTTGATTTTGTTTTAAATAAAGTGAGAATAAAAAAAAAAAATAATAACAAAAAAAATAAAAACAAATTGAAATTGAAACCGTAGTGCGGCTTAAAAACCAAAACAATAACAACAACAACTGCAATACAAACACACGAAATAATAATAAATTATAAACAATAAGAAAAACAGTGAGTAATACTTAAAGAGAGTAATGAATAATAACGTTGATTTAGTTGTTTTTGTTTATATTTGTGTTTAGTTCGTCTACTGTAAGCATTATCAGTTTTGTTGTTGTAATTTATTTACTCTTTATTGTTTTTGTTTTTAAAAATATTTTTTTTTTTTATTTATTTTCGGTTCTCTCTTTAACACAATGTTTTTATTTGTTATTGGAATTGATGTCATCAGTTCCAAGCAAAGTTTCTAACTGATCATACAAATGCCGATGAAACACACTGGTGGCAGCAGGAGACACGTAACGTTTGATGTATGTTGAGTTCCAGTGCAACGTTTGGAAATTGAAAATTCCTAAATTATGTAATTTATGTTGCATTAAAAAAATTGTTTAATTGTTAGCCTTATATTCATGTTACTGCTGCCTTTAGTGCTATTGATCGGGAGTCTACTAAGATGGGTCTGGCAGTAAATGAGGGCAAAACAAAGTATATATTATCGACAAGTAGAGACGTATTGGATCTCAGATAACTATAATTTCTATATAGTCGAGGAATTTATTTATCTAAGCTCCGCCGTTACCACCAAAAATGATGTCAGTCTGGAGATCAAGCACAGGATCACTTTTGCCAACAGGCGCTACTATGGTCTCAATAGGCAATTGAGTAGCAGAGACCTCTCTCTTACGACAAAACTAATACCCTACAAGACGCTCATCCTCGCCGTGCTCTTTATGGCGCAGTGGCATTAAGCACTGATGCAGCAGCCTTGAGAGTATCCGAGAGAAAAGTCCTACTTAAGTTGGTCTAGTGCAAGTTGGAGATGATTTCCGCATTTGATCCAACAATGAGGGTATTAACATCCAGCGGCTGCGCTTGCTCGGCCATGTCGTTCTAATGGAGGAGGATGCTCCGGCGAGGCGGGTATATGATTCGGGCATCTGCGGAAGTCGGCGAAGAGGACGACCTTGTTTGCGTTGGAAGGACCAAATAGAGAAAACACTGCCATCGATTGGTGTGACCAACTGGCGTAGGCGCGCAAGAAGCAGAGGCGCCTGGAAGGATGTGTTAAGGCAGGGTGAAATCCGTTAATCGGGTTGTTAATGGCCAATTAAGTAAGTAATCTGTATTCACTTTATATAAAAGCGGTTTAATTATGCTATGTGACGCTAGAAAGATGGAAGCATCAATTGTACCGATTAGCACTCTAATGTACATACTTACAGACATAATTGGTCATTACGATCCTTCAGTCAGGATTACGACCTAGCTTCTTACACCACTTATGTTGTGCGTGTTAATTTTATCCATAAGTGGTGGCACCTTCAGTTTAAAGTCGACTACGAACGTCAGAAACTTTACATGGCAATTTCATTTACTCTCATAGTTTTTGCTAGAAATCTGCTGAGAGGAAGTCGCCGAAGAAATATTTTTCATATTTCGATCTGATCGAGATGCCTGTCCTGGGGTTTGAACAATGGTCTCACGTCAATACGCTACCTACTAGACAACGGCGACTTCTATGTACATATGATGGATTCAAGTACAACGCTTGGAAATGCAAAATTAGTAAATTACGTAATTTCTGTTGCAATAAAAAAGTCCTTTATTTTGTCACTTGATGGTTTTGCTAATTTTTATTTCCTTTTATATAAAAGCCGTTCAATCACCCCGAGTGGCGTGATATACGTGATTCGAGATTTTAAAATTATTAGATAAAATACTCTGTGTTGTGGTATTTAAAGTTTGTCCATAGGTTCTACAATTTCTTTTTCTCATCCAAAAAATAAATTCTAGTTAAGGTAACCTGAATAGACTTATGATTGTGATATGTTTTCGTCGTTCTATTTAAATTTCTTTCTTTCGAGCCTTTTTTTCCGGTTTGAAAACACAAAAGTTATCTGGAGAATGAAACGGAAGATGCGTGGCGTAAGTATGTGCACTCTTGCCCTATTAGCGCGAAATGAAGACGTTTTGTTAGCATCATTAATAAACCGACCTAATTAGGTTTTGCATGTTTTACTCCTCTAAAAGCAATCGCCATGACTTTATTCGCGGATAAAGCCTATTTGCTCTGATTCGGATCTAGAAATTTCTTTATTTTATTTTATATTTATAATTTTTGTTGTGTTTAGAGGCATTCCAGTTTATTCCACAATTTCGAAACGTATCAAAAACTCGTTCATATTACGGTTGAACAACGTTACTGTTTTGTGACATGAGCACTCGAAGCTTTCTTATTGACCCGACACTTACGAGGTGACTCTTATACATGTATTCCACTATGTTAGGAAGTTACAGGGGAAAAGAAAATTCAAATTTCTCTTTGCTTGAATCTCAACAAATGCTATCTACTGATGATTGCATTGTATTGCAAAGAAACCTAGCAAATGATATTATAGTCTGGATTTACGTTTAGGTTTTAACGACACATTGCTACGATTAGCAAGGAATTAGATGCTATGAGTTCCATACATACGATAAAGTCCTATACTTTGAAGAATTGTAGAGTTTCAAAGAAGCTTATTTGTCTAGTAGGGAAGGAATTATATTTCAATCAATATTCAATCAATCTTAAGATTAACTTGAATATTGTTATCAATCAGCGTGTGATTACCTGAATTTTTTGATTGATGGATCAATTTGATTGATGATGCTGTTAATCCAAGTTTCTATGTAAATATGACGAAAGTTTTCAATTAAACAAGAATAATGAAGTCGCCGTGGCAGTCGCCGTAGTCTAGTAGGTAGTGTGTTGACTTATTAGACGTAAGACCACGGTTCAAACCCCAGGTCAGACATCAAAACGAAATTATGAAAAAAATATTTCTTCGGCGACTACTTCTCAGCAGATTTCTAGAAAAAACTCTGAGACTAAATAAAATTGCCATGAAGAGCTTCTCAAAAATCTGTCGTTCGGAGTCGACTTTAAACTGTAGGTCCCGCCACTAATGTATAAAATTAACGCACACAGCATAACTGGTGTGAGAAGCTAGGTCGTAATTCTGACTAAAGGGTTGTAATGACCAATTATGTATGTATGTATATAATGAAGTCGCCCTAGTTTAGTGGCTTATTGGATGTGTGGCCCAACTCAAGTCCCAACATTTCTAACAAAACGATATAGGAAAGAATATTTCTTCGGCGAATTTGTCTCAGCAGATTTCTGACAAAAACTCTGAAGAATAAATAAAATTTTCTTGAAAAAGGTTGTCAAATATCTGTCGTTCGGAATCGATTTTAAACTGTAGGTCCTGCCACTCATGGACTCATGCAACGTGGCTGTTGTGAAAAACTAAGTCGTAATTCTAATTAAAGGGTTGTAATGGCCAACTAAGTAGAGTAAGTAATTACATCTTCTCTTGTATGAAAGTTTTCCTATGCATTGTGGAGTATATTGTGTCCAGCCAAAGCGGGAAATATTATCAGTCGCTGAGTTAAGTTTTTATTTGTTGTACTTGTGTTTTAATTTGATTTGCTTCTTGGTTTTGATTAATATTAGATTGTATATTTTCTCATCTCAGACATTGGCTCTTCTTCAAATACATTTTCGATTGCTTTTGTAAATACATAAAAGTAAAATTAAATCTTATCAATGTGTGCCATAGGTCAACAGCAGATGGTCGTTTTGTTTTTTGTAAAATCATACAACTACTGGAATACACACAGACTTGAAGAGATTAAATTGTATTTAATTTTTCATTAGTTGATGTTATTTTAGGAAACGAAATATATTTTATTTAAAAATATTAAAATACCGTATATATGCTTTCCAATTCTAACAAAAAAAAAATTTAAATTAAAATAAAAACAATATGCTCTAATCATCATCATTGCGAAAATGGAAACAAATGCATATACCCAATATATGTATGTAATTACGATTTAATCAATATTTTTTTTTAAATTTTTTTAAATTTTTATTTGAAATCATTTGTGGGTTTGGCTTTTAATGGCATTGTGGTGTTCCCTTGGTAAGTGCTTTAGATATTAAAAATTTTTTATAGGGTGTTACAGTTAGACGACAGCATAATTTAAGTGTTTTTTTTTCTTTGTGAGCCGCCTGTTTGTAAGAAGAAAGTTAAAACATAGGGGTTAATTATGATGTAATTAAGCGATTGGTGTAGAAAAACAACAACAATTAACTTCAAATAGTTTTATTTTGTAAATAAATCAGGCATTTGTATGATGCGCAGACGTATCTGTCAGTCAGTTGTCTAGAAATATACTTCAACAAATTGCGGTAAAATATAAATGGTGGTCCATTTAAAAGTTTACATTTGAAAATGCAATAAAACAAAAACGTTTTGAAATTTTGCCAAATTAATTTTTTTGTTGTGAAGTACAATTTTTCCGGTTAGAAATGGAAAATTATTTTATTCATATGGCTGCCGCGTGCAGTCTCACAGTACCCCATTCTATCAGACCAATTTTCGTGCATTTTTGCAAGTGAAGGGGTCGTAACTCGGCAATGGCATCACGAATGTTGGCCTTCAAATGCTGAATTGTCTTTGGTATGTCGACATAACACTTTTTTAATGGAGTCACACAGAAAATATTCCGACGGTGTCAAATTTGTTTTTGGTATGCCGACATAACACTTTTATTTAATGGCGTCACAGAAAGTATTCCAAAGGTGAAAAATCGCAGCTTCTTGGCGGCCAATTAACATTACCATTTTGGTTAATTAAACGGCCATCAAACGTTTGACTCAATAAATTGATTGTGGCATGACATGAGTGTCAAGTTGCTGCATTTTATTGAAATAAAAAATTCTTCACATCAATACTATGAAGAGTGGATACAAAAAAATCAATTATCATGCTGCGATAGGTATCTCCATTGACCGTAATGGTTGCGCCGTCCTTATTTTCAAACCAATATGGGCCAGTGATGCCTCCGCTCCACTAGCTTCACCAAACAGTCACTCGTAATGGGTGCATTGGCTTCTGTAAGACCACTTTTGGGTTTTCTGAGCCCTAAATATAAGTTGAAAATGAGCTTTATCCGAAATGATAATTTTTTTTTGGCAAAATCGATATCATCGTTCAGTTTCTCGTTGGCCCAATAAATCCCAAACGTTGCACAAGCGTAATACGATTCATTATGTTCAGTGGAAACAATATACTGAATTTCGTGACAGAATAGAATGGCATAAGTATTGCCCGATTCGAAATAACCCATGGTTCAAATTTAAACCGATAGATGGCCCACCCTATATATTTACATTTGATTGAACATTGTTTATTAGGCTTCTTACAAGCTTCTAAAAATGTTATTCAATCAATTATCATCCTTCATTATGTCCTGTTGCCTTTTATTTGAATTCGATATAATTTGTCTTTATTTTTAATATAATTTCTCAAAAATCTGCCGTTTTGAGTAGATTTGAAACTGTGGGTACCGCCATTACGAACGAAATTAACACACACAGCATAAGTGGTGTGAGAAGCTAGGTTGTAATCCTGGCTGAAGGATTATAATGACCAATTATGTATGTGTGTATGTATAATTATTCTAAACTGCCTAGCTCAGTTCCGAATAAATTTATTCATTCATAAATCTCTAAAGGATAATAATCTGTTTTCATTATTATTATTTTTATTAATAAAATTAAATTGATTTACAATAAATTATTTACAAATGCTTGTACGTTGGAAAAAAATTTAAAGAAATTATAAAAGAGAGAGAGAGATAGAGCGAAAAAATTCCCATTTAATTTAGTAAATAAATCATTTTGCATTATGGAAAAATTAGTAATTTTATGAATAATCACAAGAGAAAAAAATATTTTTTAAAAACAAATTTTATTGACTTTAAAAACCACATGATGTTCAATCATTACATGCCCCTGAAGCACACAACACAGTTCAGAGAGAGAGGAAAAATTTATTTGTGTGTGAGACAAAAAAAAGCCATCCTTGTAATCAGGATTATTTTACATTTTATTTTCAAAATATAACTTATATTGGTAAATGGCAAACGAAAATAAATATTCACAGGCACAGATCAAATAAAAACACGCACAATTCAATTGAAAAAATTTTAATGTGGCTAAAAAAAACAAACAAACAAATCAAATAAAATGTACGAAAATTTATTCGATTTTTTTTTATAAAATTAATGCAATAAATGGCAGCGTATGACAATTATATGAGTGAGTACTTGTACATTAAAGAAGGCCATGGAACATGGGTGGTGGTATAATGGTTTCAAGCCTTTATTGCCTTGAAATGGTTCAAAATAACATTTACCGCTCAAATCTAATCAAATAATTAAAATCTACTGGTAAGTAAGCGTTTTTTATAGTTAATCTATCCATAGGGTTGTTTGTCATCGCATTTATTTCTGTATACCTGTATCGCAGAGGATTTATAGACTTATCCCCAAGTGTAAAAGTATCCAAACAATTCTTTTGAGGTAAGTTGCAAATACATCTCTAACCTGAAACCTGAAAGGTCCTGTATGCATACACGAACACATAATTGGCCATTACAACCCTTTTGTCAGGATTACAACCTAGCTTCTAACACCGCTTATGTTGTGTGTGTTAATTTTTATACATAAGTGGCGGGTTTTTGATGGCAATGTTTTGTTTACTGTCAGAGTTTCTGGCAGGAATCTGTTGAGAGGAAGTTGCCGAAGAAATATTTCCTTCATATTTCATTTTGTTGCAGATGTTTGACCTGGGGCTTGTACCATGACCTCACGTGTAATAAGCCGAGGTAATACCTACTAGGCTACAGCGACTTTCAATATTCTAATATTGCAGGGTAAACCAAAAATGAAAGAAAAATTCGTGGAAAAGAGAAGAAGAGAAAGAGACAGAATTAAAAAAAAAACTGGTGGCGAAGATATATGGAACCATCTCACAAGCTAACTAATGCCCATAATAAAACTCTCCAGGAAATAAAAAACCGCCGGCCAAGTGATCTCAGCTTTTGCCATTGATTGATTGTACTCAACACCGTCAGGTTCCCCTATATTTCTTCAAACCATACAGAAAGTAGAGATGGCTGGACTGGTTTTCAACCTCAGAGCACAAAAAACCTATTAGGGACGTAATAGTTTCCCTACTCAAATCCTGCACTACTTACGAGTAAAATGTTAAAGTCTGGATCATAATAGCCCACAATATTCCTTACTTTACACAAATTATGCTCGACACAGTCAATCTACATACATACATAATTGGTCATTACAACCCTTCAGTCAGGATTATTAACCTAGTTTCTCACACCACTTATGTTGTGTGTGTTAATTTTATACATAAGTGGCGGGACTTACAGTTTAAAGTCGACTCCGAACGACAGATTTCTTGAGAAACTTTTCATGGCAATTTTATTTACTCTCAGAGTTTTTGCCAGAAATCTGCTGAGAGGAAATCGCCGAAGAAATACTTTTTGTATTTTGTTTTGATGTCTGGCCTGTGGCTCGAACCCTGGCTTTACGTCTAATAAGCCAACACACTACCTACTAGACTACGGCGACTTCACAGTCAATCTGACTAACCATATAAAAAGTATAGGAGCCTATGCTCCACAAACTGTATTTCAGCCTCAGAGCACAAAGTCAAAAAACCTATTAAAGTTGTGATAGTTTACCCCCTCAAGTCCTGCACTTTCTAAAGCGTTAAATCCTGGGTCACAGTCTTCCCACAATCTTCCACACATTACCCTTTCTCTTGCCAGCTCATCTGAAATCTCACTACTCCATATCAATATCACACAGCCTGGTTTACTTTAATAACTTCTTGTTCAGTCTGCTTTTTTGTCACATATTGTAATCGAACTTGCCTGTTGTACAATTTGACACGGCGGTATACCTTATCCTTATACCGCCCCATAATAAAAAATTTATCCTGATTATATTCCCACTACATGTGGTCACTTTATTTCTACATCATTATACTGGCATCTGTCAGATCGATACAAAAACAAAAACGAAAAAAAAACAAGTCAAACTATTGAATTTAATTGCGTATTTGTTGTAGTTGTGGTTTTTGTTGTTGTTTTTTGTTTAAAGTAAAATCAATTGAAAATAAATTAAATGTAATCTAAATATTCCCACAGACAACAGTATCCATATCAATATCCATATAATCATTGATTGTACAAATATACATACATATGTATGTATGTATGTATTACACGGTAAGTACACTTAGTTTTTAAACGGATGTACTCGTATGTCAGTGCAAATATTTTTACTCTCGTCCATCAGATGCAACAAATAATTCTCTTTTCGTTTTTGTTTTTCCGCCAACAGCTCTAAAGAAGGGGAATAAATATTGGTCAAGTATGAGGATATCGTTAGCTGGCCGGAAGAAGCAGAGCTGGGGGGCAGAGTGACCTGATTACTTTTAGTAATTATGTAATGAAGAGTGATAATGAATGAATTTGTAATGAGGTTTGTAAATAAAAATTAACGAATATTTATTTATGTGTATGAAGAATAAAAGTTGGCAAGTATTCGCCATGAGTAAGGGCACATGGTCAAGGCAACGGGAGTGAAATTACGGCATAAATAAGAGGGCCTTTTACTTGCTGAAACAATACTAGCTTCTTGTGTGTGTTAATTTTAGCCATGAGTGGACCTTCAGTTGAAGAAGAGATAAGTGACAGAATTAAAAAAGAAAGAGTTGGAGAAGAAATTCGGAGCCATTTCACAAACTAACTAGTAATCTCAGCTTTTGCCGTTGCTGCTCAAGGTCAGAGACACAGATTGTGCTGAACACAGTCAGGTCCATCTATACTTCTTCAAACCCTACAAAAAGTAGGGGTGCCTATGCCCTACAAACTGGTTTTCAACCTCAGAACACAAAGTGAAAAAACCTATTAAGGTCGTGATTCCGAACGAAAGATTTGAGCAGCTTTTCATGCCAATTTTATTTACTCTCAGGTTTTTTGCCTGGGGATTGCTTAGAGGAATCCAAAACACTCCCTACTAGATTTTCTTTGGGTGGTATGAATCCGAAATCTCCAATTTTCCATGACTCTGGCACATAAATCAGGCTGAATTTGGCAGATGGCATAGATTATGTTGGAGTTGACGAACGGAATGGTTTGTGGTCGCATATACTTTCGGTTTCAGGCATCCCGTAAGGAAAAGTCTGAAGGAGTTAAACAATACGATTTTAGTGGCCTGTTCAAATCGGTTGTCATATCGCTAGTGTAGAATATTCAATGCGGTATAGGCTGCGTGGTACATAGAGCCGTCCTGTTGAATCCATATGTCGTTGATGTCCAAATAATCCAATTCAGGCCTAAAATTGGTGAACATCGGCCTATATATTGGCATGACCAATATCGTTCTCAAATAAATATGGACCGATGAGGCCTTTAGTCCAAAATCCACACCAAACAAAGACTTTTTCGTTATGCATTAGATACTCTTAGCTCATGGTGCATGGGGATTAACAAATTCCCAGTTCACGTCCCCATTCATTTAGAAATGGGTCTAATTGCTGAAGCTGATTTTTCGATGAAAATTTGCTGCTCACTCATGAAATATATGTACGTCATTAAAACTTCAGTTGCTACGTCAGTTGAATTTCATACGGGTTCTGGCCTTAATCTCAATACAAAATTCGCCAAGTTGCAGTCTGCGAAGGGTTGACTTCTAGTGAGGAACATTAATTCTACTCTTCGGATTCTCCTGCGCAGTCTCACGGAATGCGACGATGTTTTGGGTAGACCTTACGTTTCGCCGACCGCAGAGATAGTGATAATGAGCCGAACAGAACCCCCATTTTTAAAATTTTATTTGCTTTCTTCACTTCATATATACCCGAGATCAAAAAGGCCCTTTAATAAATGGAACACCCGGAGCGATTTAAGCTCGTGTTGGGGAGCACAAATGATTCGTAATTAATTTAAATTATTTGAATGTTAAACAATTTAAAGCAATTAAACACTCACAAAATCAACGATGTTTTTATGCGTAGAATTCATTACACTCGTACGTTTTAAACTGTGAAGGGAAGAACTGAAAATGGAAATGAATAAATACTTGTAATAAGGGGGAAACGCATTTAAAAAAATTTTATTTATCAGACTGTGTAATCCATAAAGTACAATACTTAAAACATGAAATAATATGGGTCGATAAAATCTTGAATGTTTGAATGGAATACAGGCTTATGGGTAAAAGTTCATTTTCTTATCGCAACATAGTCGACATTGAGGTATGTTAAAGTGTTTTCTATGATCATCAAATTCTTTCATTCCTTCTTAAAAATCCAAATTTTTATTTATGAGATGTGAGACGTTCAAATCCCTCTCTTCAGGTTTATTTGGCGCCTATTTGATCACTGTTTGAACTACACTTTGGTCTCTAGTGTAGTGTACTTCATTAATATTTCGCATATGGTTACGAAACTATCCATTATTGGGTTTGAATACCGTCAACTTAATAATCAAGTAAGTAGATACTACCCTAATATACTAAAATATAAAATAAACAGCGGTTAATGTACAGCTTATATAACGCAGTAGTAGCCAGTGAATTTGTTGTGTATATTTTATATTAAACTGAATCCAATAAATGTATTTGCATTGATGTTGAAGTAGACTTTTTTGTAGCAACTCTAAATCGACATAAATTTTCTTTATAGTGTCGAGAAAAATTGAACTTCAATTCGAGATAAAATTTCACATTTTAGTTAAAGAAGAAAAACATTATAAAATTGAAAACCTTGAATGAAGTTCTAATTGTATAAAATGCGAAAAAACGATTTAATAAATAAGTGGAATATACAGACATACAAACATACAAACATTGTCTTACAGAAGAAAAAAGGAACGTCAGATTTTACATAACAGATCATACATAGACATATGCATACGGGAAGTAGTGATGGATTTTGAGCACTTCCTCATGGGAAATTATGACTACCACAGCTTTTACATTTCTGCGCAGTTTTTATCCCGTTATGTGATTTTGAGTAACATCTTGTAAGACAGAAAACCAGGCACTTTAGTTTTTAAAGATTTCTATCAGTTTTACTCAGCATTCAAGGGATATTTTTGTGTTGAATTGGATGCCTGAATTGGATGAGTCGCTATAGTCTAGTAAGTAATGTATTGGCTGATTAGATATAAGGCCCCAGTTTAAACACCAGGTCAGACATCTCCAATAAAATGAAATATGAATAATATTCCTTCGGCGACTACCTCTCAACTGATTTCTGGCAAAAACTCTGAGAGTAAAAATAAAATTTCCATGAAAAGTTTCTTAGAAAAATCAATGAAAAGTTGCTCTGCCATGAAAAGTTGCTCAAAAATCTGTCGTTCGGAGCTGACTTTAAACTATATATCCCCCACTCATGCATAAAATTAAAACACACCATACAAGTGGTGTGAAAAGCTAGGTTGTAGTCCTGACTGAATGGTTGTAATGACCAATTATGTATGTACATATATGAAGTATACGTTTGGCAAGAACACTTACAATTGTCTACGAGGTATCCACCTAAGCATAATGTATTGGATTTCTAATACGGACTACCGTACCAGATTAATTGCTATTCATTCAGTCAGTTGTGTCAAATCAACAACAGGTGCATACAATAAAAATGATTTTATTAAAATATACAACATACTACCGTTTTGCCTATTTTATGGTCGTCGTAATCATCCTAATAAAAGGGCTATTCACAATGTGGTTTATAAACACTTGTACGTCGATAAAATGCCGAAAACATCGACGCTGCCCGTGACAGTATGCAGGCGAATCCGATATCGTGTCGTCTACACGAACTCAGCCTATTGCAGACCGGACGGACCTGAACCTGTACAAAATTAAACTGCCGCATGAACTAAAGTTAAGTAATTATATGCCACGACGCGCGTTTAATGAATGGGCTGTGAAGCAGTTGGCAACTAACCAAAGTGTTCGTTGACAACTTATCTTCAGTAATGAAATCTATTTCTAAATGAATGCGTACGAGAACAAACAAAATTATTGAATTTTAGACGATACCAATCCAAATCAGATTTTAGAACTATCAATGCGAAAAAGTGATTGTTTATTGTGGATTTTGGACAAAAGGCGTCAACGTTCTGTATTTCTTTGAGAACGACATTAGCTAGCTCTACAGGCCGATGACTATCAACTTTTTTTTGGCCGGAATTTTGACCTAGATACTAACGACGTGTGGTTTCAACGGAACGGCACTACGTGCCACGCAGCTTACACACATATTGTATACCCTACACAAGCGATTTGAAGGCATGGGGACTGGCCATCGAATTCGCGCGATTTGAACCTGTTTTTTTAAGTCGGAGGCTAATACGAACAAGCCAGACGTCCACAATGACTACGTAACCTATGCTATAGGTTAAATTCAGACTGACTTAAGCGTCAGAGTCATGGACAAGAAGAAGATTTCGCAAGAGCTCCACCTAGAGAATCCGTGCCTAAACATAATGTCACACAGACTTTGTTTGATTTAAACTTTTACTTAGTGTCTCCTATACGATCCGATATATTGAATAACTTGAAGAAGGCGGAACTTATTAAAAGTGTTTGGAAAGTGTGTAGACTTCAAACGAGGCAACGTTGACGATGTATCAAAAGGTTTTTTCTTGCCATTTGATTCCAGTAGTAGAAGGCTTATACATACTTAACAAACTTTTATTGCCCACTGTTATTGTTTCTATTTACATGGTCTCACACAGTTTATAGTGTTAATAAATAAACAATACTTTACTTGCTTATATGTTGTGTATGTTGTGTTTAATTTCTGTTTGTTTGTGATACCAATAAACAAAAACAAAAAAGAAATGAATTAAATAATCGTTATTTTTAACAAAAATAATAACAACAATAATAATACTTTATTTGTACCAAAAAAAAATAACAACAACAATAAGAAAATAAATAAAAATTGTTTACACAATAAATATTTCAGTTCATTTTATTTGAAGCTTTTTTTTAATTTCCTCTGCTTTTTATACAATGCTTTGGTGAAAGCTCGGATTTAAATTTTATTTCGTTTTTTCTCTTACTTGTTTTTTCATCAGCCCTATTGCATGCATATATTTTTTAAGGTTTTATTATAACGGTGGTTAAATTTATACCGCAATCAGTGTTACCATATTATATAAATTTTTTATAATCAAAGTATTGAACTTAATAAATTAAATTAATAAATTGAATTAAACACAAAATTAAATTTTTAGTTCCAATTCTAATGCAGCCCACTGAACGTAGTGGCCCGCATATTATGTGTGTTAATTTTATCCAAAAATGGGTAGACCTACAGTTTTAAGCCGACTGCGAACAACAGATTTGAGAAACTTATCAAAGCAAATTTATTTATTCTCAGGGTTTTTGCCAGAAGTCTGCTGAGAGGAAGTTGCCACAGAAATATTTTTTCATATTTTCGTTTTGTTCGCAATGTTTGAGCCGAGAGTTGCAACATGGTCTCTTGTCCAATAAGCCAAAACACTGCCTACTAGACTAGCTTTATTTCCTAAAAATGAAGGATCAATCGACGACACTGATAATTAATTACGGGCTTTAGGTTTCTTAAAAATTTGTTTATCCTTTTTCGATGCACAAAGATTAAAACAATTTGAGGATCAAGTGTTCTGTTATCAATGCTTTCAGAACAGATTGCGAATATTCTGTCACTGGATAGGATGCTAACATAGAATGAAGTGCTGTGCAATGAAATTTTACAGGCTACTCGAAGAGGCGGGCGTCCGTCACATACGTGGGAATGTTAATTCAAGTAGAACAATTCGGAATATGTAAAACAATAGGAGTTATATAATGAAAACAACAACTTTATTGAGCCTCAATGTTCCTTATAGAATCAGTGGGTGATTTAAAAGTTTAAATTCAAAAATGCAATAAAACAAGAACGATGAAATAAAACAAGAAGGATGAAATTTTGCCAAATTTATTGTTTTGTTGTGAAGTGCAATTGTTCCGGTAGGAAATGAAACATTATTTCATTCATATGGCTGTGGCGGCTGGCCTCACAGTATCATATTCCATCGGATCAATTTTTGTGCACTTTTTCGTATGTATGGGGTCGTATCTTGGCAATGGCATTACAAATGTTGACCTTCGAATGTTCAATTTTCTCTGGTTTGTCGACAGAACACTTTTCTTTAACGGCGTCCTACAGAAAATAGTATAATGGTGTCAAATCTCGGCTTCTTGGCTTCACCATTTCTGCTTATTAAACGACCATCAAACATTTGACGCAATAAATCGATTGCTGCATAAGATGTGTGTCAAGTTGAACGATCCTGTTGAAACTGAACATTGATCAACACCATGAAGAGGAGATACAAAAAAAATCGGTTATCATGGTGCGATAAGTATCTCCGTTGACCGTAATGGTTGCACCATCCTCATTTTCAAAGAAATATGTCACAATGAAATATGCCTCCGTTCCACAAGCCGCTCCAAACAGTCACTCGTAATGGGTGCGTTGGCTTCTGTAATACCATGTGTGGATTTTCTGAGCTCCAAATACGGCAATTTTGTTTATTAACGTAACCACCAAGATGAAAATGAGCTTCATCCGAAAAGATGATTTTTTTTTGGAAAAATCAACATCAACATTCATTGGCCCAATAAATCCCAACGTTGCTCAAACGTAAATCGATTCATTACGTTTAGTGGAGATAATATTTCAAATTTGGTGACAGAATAGAATGACATAAGTATTGCGACAAGCGTAATAAACGATGGTTTAAATTTAAGCCGATAGATGGCCTATCCTATTCATATAGGCTTCAAACAGTGGCTATGTATTCACCGAATTTGAATTTCTATACGTTGCTCTGTACTCAAGTCTTTGACAAAAGTTTTAAAAAAATGTGTCCTTTGAATAGGGAATTCTGAAATGTTTCCTGTACCCAGTATTCACTATACTCAAACACTTACATATGTATTTCAAGAGTAAATCAAGGTGTAGTGAGATTGAAAGTCCTACAAGCGATAAATAAAGTGAAATGATTCACATAATTATTTCCTTTTATTACTAAAGTAATCTTTTCCACTAAGAATTCAAATAAATTGACTTCGGTTTCATTTTTCTTCTTTGTCTTAGTTTTTTTAAGGTACATTTGGATCAGTGGTTAGGAATCCATTGCACGCAATATCACTTAAGTTATTAAGTGGTTTCTTTTTACGAATACTTAATGCTGCTGATATAAATTTTTAGGGTTTTAAAACTTTTTTTCTATTGTTGTTGTTGTTGTTTTCAAATGTTATTGTTTTAGCCTTTTCACTTACACCTACATACAACTACAACAAGTGGCTGAATTGTTACCAGAAATAAAAATCCGAATTGGCTTCAATGGGAAAAGAATGAAAAGTTGAAATGAAATAAACTTTCAAATGTTGAATGGCGCCGGGAAATAACAGTTTTTCTGTTTTTTTTTTTTTTTTTTGTTTTCGAAAAACTCATTGGCAAGGTAATTTCTGAAGTACCGAACGAAAACAACACCTACAAATACAAAAAACAGCCTTTGTTCTGTAATTTGCACCTTCATTTTAGTTTCTGTTTTTATTGTTATAATATATATACTTTATTTGCTGTAGTTGTTGTTTTTGTTGTTGGTTTTCAACAGCTATTAGAAATAGTATTACTTGTACGCAAAACTAACAACAAACAAATACGGACGGCCATAAAACTTTTTTAATGAAAATAAAAATTTCTTCTTTAACTGCTCAAAAAAAAAAAAAAACCTAAAACTAGGCGTTTAGCACATCGACAGACATCGAATGATAGAGTTTTTAATTAGAGAATAGCAAGAGAAACCATATCATTGTTTTAATTTCTATTTTTTTGTTTTTGTTGTTGGTATTTAGAAATTAAGGAAATAAATGCTTTTCATGCTGGTGGAAAATTTTTATCCATTGATTCACGGAGACCACGAAAGGGGTTAATACAACGGCATAAAATGAATACGTTTCCTTATAAACGAAATTTTGCCGAAAATCCAAGCAGATCTGTTAAGGTATACAGTTGTCGATCTAACAAAAGTAGATTAAATGGGCGATTGACATCTCTTCCGGAGGAGGACATATAATCTTATAAAGATTATTTCGAAGAAATGAATTTGATAGTTTATTTGAAATTTCTCACTTTGGCCTTCTACACTCACATCTTAAATCGGACTGACCAATCATCATTAGATGCATGCACCTTTTCAATTTGAAAATTGGCTACAGCATTAATCAAGGTCGTCTGAAGAGAACAAGTGTTGGAGAATCGTGTGTAGAAAATCATGTTCGCTAAAACTGTCCACCAATTGTATTTCGGTGTATTGAAATCAATACTATCAGGGGGCCATACATAAGAGGAGATGAATGCGAATAATTTGCTTTGGAGCCATATACAGAAAGTTTTAGTTTTACGATCCTGCTGGACAGTTTACAGCTAGTTTTGGAACAAAGAATGGTTAAATGGTTTAACAAGGGCTTCCAAAATTATCTCCTGGTGGACTTTAGGCGAAGTTTTAACCCTTTATAAGCAGAAATTTAAAAGAGTTTCCACTATAAGAGAAAAAAACCCACCAAACCATAACTGAAGCTACGTGATAACCCGAGGAATCAGAGCTAATGTATTCCAGCTCGGTAAAAACTTCTTCATTCATTTCTTCTGTGTATGCTTTCAGCGTACTTCGCCAAAAAGCATTTTAAAGCTGCAACTCAGACGTCTCGATTCATAGAATTTTGCGAAACAATCATATCCCAGGATACAGTTTTTTGTTTACAAAGTGGAGTGCTGCATCTTTTAGGTGGAAGTATCGGGAATATCTCCAAGCAAGGTACTAACTTACTTTGGGCGCCCGTGTGAGCTCTGTTTTGAAGAGCACGAGGTTTTAAATTATCCCAGAGCACATGCTACGAGTAAAAGTTCCGGACAGAACCATTGAATTTACGATGAATTTTCCACATTGAAAATACCAACGCAGAACTGCAAGCTTTCGATTAAAATTGGCTAATAGACATCGATAACACTGCATAGTTAACTTCGCATATGGTCTAGATAGCGCTAAGACTCTGGCCTTGTAAATGTTTGTTCAAACTTTAGAGGAGTCACAGTTAGCATCATTGTTGAATAAACCACTGGGCATTGTATATATTGTTCTTCTTGGCAATGATTTCTGCAGAAGATAAGGGAGGAGGAAACAATTCTTCACTTATTAAGTAACTAGAGGCGAATATGGCAGGCATATGGTTTCTACCATGCGTTGACCTCATTTAGCATTCGGAAACAGATATCAATAAATTCAGTAGATTTTTCATCAGCATTCAGAATCGATTTATTGTGGTATCACAATAGGTCACATTGGCTTACGTGTGTCTGTTTTTAGAACAATCAACTCTGCCTACTTACCTAAAGTGTTGACTCCTTTAATTCTCTGTTTTATTGCTGATGAACTAATTCCTCATTTATACACTTTTCGTGCATGCATGCGTGTTAGTTCATATGAACTGTTTTTTGTTTGTTTTTTTGCTGTTGTTGTTTAGATACGAGAGTTGATTTTTCACAAACTCGATGTCAGTGTCATGAACACAAAAACCATAATGTGAGATACTCAACTCATACGGCATGTTGTAGTAGTAGTAGCAGCACTAGTAGTAGTGGAGTGACTTCCAAATTGAGAGCGTTAACCCAATACTCCAATGTTTACTTATACATACATACACTCTGCCACACAGCAACAATGGCAACTGGAACACGTAAAGTGATACACAGTGTCCGTTTCACGGTTTTGTGTGTGTTTCATCGTATCTTGTCGTCGAAGCAGCTATACAATAACGAAACGTAACGTAACATTTGTAATGGGATTTTTATGTTGCATCACGTAACGTTCATAAGTCATGTTTAGATGTCTGCTGCACACACAAGTCAAATCAAGGAAATGGCATGTGCTGTCATTGTTGTTGTTGTTGTATTTTTTTTTCTTCTTAAGTTTGTAACTGTCAGTAAATTTTCTTACCGATACTGGGTCTCATTTTTGTTTTTTTTGCTTTCTTAAATTGTTTTTGTGTTGTTTTGGCTCATCTTTAACTTGTTATACTTTGGCTTTATCATCGCTTCCATTCCTCCCAAAAGATTCGTATTATTTCTAATACTTTTTCTTATTTTTATTGTTTTTATTGTTTTAGTCTATTTTTAAGTCCTAGTCTGCCTGCTATTGTTCGCTCTTCTTAAAGTCTCTCTTTTTTCATTTGGCCCGTTTGTAATATTTAGTGAAACTGTTGTTGTAAAACTATTTGTTAAGTTCAGTACGTGGCATTTTAGTGGCATCCTCATTTACCCACATGATTCACCAAAAATTGTTTAACACTTTAAGAAGCTTTAAATCTGAAGATAAAAATGGAGAGATTTGATTGATGAAATTCGATTTCATGTGAATATATGCTTCAGATATACTTTAGCCATGTCGGGGTAATGAAAAAACAAAAAATTTTGTAATAATTTATGATCGTAATCAGTTGTTTGGAGTCGAGGTCAAAGAGCTGTAATGGCAATATTGCATGAACTTAAGGTAATACGTAGTGTGCATTATGCAAGTTATTCACCATACATTAAAAATGAATCTGTAGGCATCTTCAGCTATTTGCGCTGTATAATAATTACAAAAAACAGGCGTATCGAAAAAGCAAATACTGCAGTCCACATATTGCGATCTATTTAGAGATCACGGAGAACATCAAACATAAGTGAGCTGCGCATACATAAGTCGTACGTTAAGTTCATCCGGTTTAGCTGTTGCAAAACCGAAAAAACTTACAAATGCTATCGACATTCACCGCCTAACCTTTACATACGTACATAATTGGTCAGGATTACGAACTAGCTTCTCGCACCACTTATGTTGTGTGCGTTAATTTTTTAGGTGAGTGACGGGACCTACAGTTTAAAGTCGACTCCAAATGACAGATTTTGGAGGAACTTTTCATGGCAATTTTATTTCAAACTAAGAGGTTTTGCCAAAAATCTACAGGGAGGAGGTCACCGAAGAAATATTTTTTATTTTTCTTTTTGCTGGATTTGAATCGTGAACTCACGTCTAATAAGCCAACACGCTACCTAATAGACTACGGCTACGACCTAGCCTATCATATAAGAACCGATATTTTGTAGCAAACTTAAATGGTAGGCGAATCTCATGTTGAGTACTAATCTTCTGGCAGAGGCTAACTAAATCTCTGTTGTTCCTGTATGTGAGCAGAAGTGTGTAAGTGGAAATGACAGTGGCCAGTAGACCACACAGTTTAAAAGCCAACCATCAACAGTACTTGATAAGCATTTCGTTGAATCTTCTGCAAGGAAGACAATGACATGTTGTTACAGTTATTGGTAAGCAGAGAATGTCGATTGATGCTGAGATGGAAGCAGCAAACTTCTCATGGGTTGTCATTCGATATACATTTGGCAATTGAGTCTGATTATTGTGTTCTATTCAAAGGTAGGTTATTAGGTTAGGTAAGGTGTCGGACCCCACTTAAAGAAAGAGGTAATAGCTGCTGTAATAGCTGCTGTTGCCGCTGAAATGATCGCTGTTGTCGCTTTAAAGATCGCTGTTGTCACTGTAATTGACACTGTAATCACCGCAGTTGCCACTGTAATTGCCGTAGTTGTTTCTATTGATGACAAAAGCAGGGTGCTCCTGAGACCCACAGCTCCTACAGAAGTCATTTTCCGCAGCGTGCCTTCCAAAAGATAAGTTGCACTTAAGAATCGCTATTGTGCGATAGATGGCCATGCGATTTAAAGACAGAAGTGAGTTGGTCCACACGTGTCCAGCACAGTTTAGTAATATTGCACGTACTCTCCTGCTACCAACGAGATTGAGCTTCAATACAATAGCTATACAAGTTCACTGAAGAAATCCAAATACTTATGCCCTGTAACATGTCGGAGATTACGATCTCCGTACTCCAGCTCATTAGCAATATGTAATATCCAATGATATGCCTATGTCTCGGAAACCATATAAAAGTTACGTTGGATTGATTTGAAATTTCTCTGAGAAATCCTTGGCATTCATTGACAAGGACGGACGTTGAAATTACGTTCATTAAGGACTTAATCGCAGCTTCAGTGTCCTAGTAAATTAAAATATTTCTTAAATGATAACTTTGTTTTATTTAAATTTCGAATTAGTAAGCGCTTAATGAAATACCCGATATTTATATTCTGGTGTTTTGTCAAAATTGCTTTACTTTCAATTCGCCAAAGTTGGTTGCCGGTTTTTCTTCAAAGTCTTCAGATTTACAAAAGTACCATAAGAAATTACTCCTGCTTAATATTACGCAGGATATTATTCTTTAAGATATCTTAACGAGTTAATATTCTGTGTACTCGTATTTATCGGATCCTTATTATTTCCTTTTTATCCCTTTTAAATGTTTTTCTTTTTACACACGCTCTTGTTTGTGTTTCTAAAACTCGTTCTTGTCATGAAACGGATATTGGAAAAGGTATTCTGGTGGACGAAGTAAATATTGACCATACATGTCCATAATAAATGAATGAATGAAAAAATAAAAGAATTTCATTTTATTTCATGATGTTTTCTTCGTTTTTCGCATTAAATACGATTGGCAGAGGGATTTTATAGGTTACAACTTATTAACAGTGTTGTGTTGCGTTGTTTATTTTTCTGTGTTTTATTAACTTTTTGGGGAAAAATATTTATTAAGGATTTCTTTTTAATAAAGGACGATGAAATAAAAGTTGTATATTCATGGGAGAACTTAAATGTCACAGGACTGATCAAAATAGAAAACTTCAAATATAAGATCTTTCTTATTACTTCCTTACTTACTTACATACATATGTAATTGGCTATTAACAACCTGACTAATGGATTTCGCACCTTCGACTATTGGTCACACCAATCGATTACAGGGCTGTCTCGCTTTGGTCCTTCCAACGCAAACATGGTCGTTCTCTTCGCCGATTTCCGCAAATCTCCACATCAAAAACCCGCCTTGCCGGAGCATCTTCCCCCATTCGAACGTCATGGCGGAGCAAGCGTAGTCGCTGTATGTTAATACGCTGCACAACGCTCATGTTGTTAAGGAGCTCATACGGCTCATTATTGGATCAAATGCGGAAATCATCGCCAACCTCCACTGGACCGAAGTTCTTACGTAGGACTTTTCTTTCGAACACGCTCAAGGCTGCTGCATCAGTCCAGTACTTAATAGTGTCCATAACTCAGCGCCATAAAGAAGCACGGGGAGGATGAGTGTCGTGAAGAGTATTAGTTTTGTCGTACGAGAGAGAACTCTGTTACTCAATTGCCTGTTGAGACCATAGTAGCACTTGTTAGCAACAGTGATCCTACGCTTGACATCATTTTTGGTGTTAACGGCGGAGCCAAGATAAGTAAATTCATTGACTATGTCGAAAGTATAGTTATCGGCCGTAATATATCTCTACTTGTCGACAACATATGCTTCGTTTTGTCCTCATTTACTGCCAGACCCATCTTGATAGACTCCCGTTCAATAGCAGTAAAGGCAGCAGTAACAACTCGCTTGGTACGCTCTATGATGTCAATATTGTTAGAGTACTCAAGCAACTGGAAAAATAAATTTTGAAACAAAACACTCTCCATGACGAAATTGAAGAGGTCGCATTATAAGTTAACGCCTTGTCTGACATCTCACACGGTATCAAAGGGTTAAGAGAAGTTCATTCCTACCTTGACGCAACTGCAGGAATTACTCAACTTCATTAGTCTTATCAGCTTCGCAGGTATACCGAACTCAGACATTGCGTCAAAAACACTATTTCTTATGGGGCTATCGAAGGCCGTTTATAGTCGACAAAAAGATGGTGTGTGTCGATTTGACGTAGTGTGAAGGTCTGGTCAATGATGTACTTGCCAGGTCTGAAGCCACACTGATAGCGTCCAATCAGTGTTTTGACGTGATCTTCCTTACAAGAAAATTCAAACATGCTTTGATGATTTAAGAGTTTAAATTCATTTTCGATTTCTTAAACGATTAAATGTTTAAGCTTTAAGCCTATTTGGCTTGAATTTATGCTTTCGTGCTTCCTATACTTTTACCTCCGCCAATAAATATAACTGGCAGTAGGGCGTGCTCAAATAAGTCTAAACACGGTTAGGAAAGAAGGAAACGCTTCAAAATAATCGTTTCAAGTTGAGTTTATCCCTTTTCGTGTATGTGTGATGGCCTGGCAATAAGATGATGACCCTTTTCTTATGCAACACTCCCCAACACAGTAGACATAACGGCCAACATAACAACATCCTGTGTTATAAGATTTTGTATCTTTTCGTTTTGAATGTTGCATGTCGATCATAATTTTGTTAACGCCCTACACTTTTATGTCTCCTTTATGATTTACGCAATTGCTTCCTTTTTTGTTTTTCTTTTTTTGTTAGTATGAAAATGAAAAAGGTCCTTGCAAAAGCAATATCCTTATTGAGAATGAGAAGAATATAAAACACATACAAATACAAATAAAGTTTATCGAATGAATATTATTGTTGCACAAGGAACACCTTCTTTTTTCTTTTTTTGATTATATTGTACAACAACTGGACATAATGTCTTGAAGTAAAGATATATCCTTTTTACACAAACACATACACATACGTAAAGGTTTTTCTTTTGATAACTTCAAGGGAGTGTTGGCATAAAAATTTATTTATTTATTATGGTTACTGCCACTACTACTACTACTACTTCGGTTGCTACTTTGCTGATATTGCTACAATCCATTAACCATTGTTCTTAATGATTTTCTGTTCTTTAATACTACAATAACCACTCGAATAACTATCTCTCCATGCAACCGTCAGAGTATGTGTGTGCAGATATTTGTGTATGTTGCGTTAGTCTGTAAATTATTGAAATTAAATTTTCTTTTGTCCACCCCATTCATGCACACATACCCAGTCGCATAAACCGTTCTGTATCCTGCACACCATTTGCTACGTTTGTCAATTGTTTGTCATATTTGCTTTTGTGTCTGTTTTGCTTGGTTTGGACTTGCCATCCACTTCGCCTACATTTTATCTCGATTTCTTTTTAATTTGTTTTCTTCCTTTTCTCTCTTTTTATGGCTTTGTAAAGATTAATGTTTCCTGATAACCAGCTCAAGGTATTTTGCGTATGGCAAATGTGATTTAAAATATTTTGTTGTCCGCATTTTTACTTTCTCTCTGATAAACCTTGAATGACTTCTTCTTTTCGCTCATTAGTTAATTAATATTTTCTGTAAGATTGCTGGTGAAATCGTGTAGGATGTTACGCTTCTGATAGCGAAGGTGTCAATGATGTCAGTTCAGTTTGAGAATTTTCTTTAAATATTTTGTTTTTTTTTTCATATGCTTGACATTAATTTGTAAAAATTATCAAACGAATCTTAATATTTCATTTCATTAATTAAATGGAATTGAGACATCAATTTCATTAAAATACTTGAATGTTTTTGAAATATTAAAAATGACCTCTGCCAGAATATGTAGTCGCCGTAGTCTAGTAGGAATTGTGTTGGCCATTTAGATGTGAGGTCACAGTTGAAAATCTTTGGACATCTGTAATAAAACGAAATATAAAACAAAATATTTCTTCCGTGATTTCAGCAGATATCTGGCAAAAAATTTGAAGAGTAGAAGAGGTCTCGGTTTAAACCCCAGGTCGAACATCAAAACAAAAATACGAAAAAATATTTCTGCGGCAATTTACTCTCAGCAGATTTTTGGCAAAAACTTTGAAAAGAAATATAAATTGCCATGAAAAGTGTCTCAAAAATCTGTAGTTCGGAGTAGACATTAAACTGTAGGTCCTGACACATGATTAAAATTAAAATTAAGACACATAACATAAATTTTGTGAGCAGCTGGGTTGTAATCCTGACTAGAGTGTTGCAATGAATAATTATGTATGTATGGCTTATATGGGTATTATACGTATAAGGTTTTTAAAATCTTATTAGCAAAGTTAAGAAATTTTGCATAAAAAAATAATAAAATATTAAGTTGACCCCAAAATTTAAAGTCGACGCCAGACAACAGATTTGCGAAACTTTTCAAGACAATTTTATTTACACTCAGAGTTTTTGCCAGGAATCTTCTGATAGGAAGGAAGACATCGAAAGAAATATTATTTCGTTCTTAGTTTTATTCGAAATGTCTGAGCCAGAGACTGATCCATGGCCTCTTGTCTAATAAACCTACACACTACCCACTAGATTATGGCATCCTCACTTGTCTACTCTTGTATGATTCGTTTTAAGATTGATTTGTTTTCCTATAAAATCCGTTAACTGTTATGCTATAAACACATTCGACGTTCCAAGTGACGTTTAATAATATTGCAATTGTTCCTTTAGCTAAGCAGCATGCAATTTTGCAAATGTTGCCTTAGCCAAGCTGCATGCACTTTAATTATTTTAAAGGTGACAGCGTCAAATTAAAAGCCTCTATTTCATGAATCTTATTTTGCTATTTTTTTCAACGCTACCTTTAAAATAATCACTTTCACTTACGCTCACGTATCTTATTTTTGATAGGCTGCTGCGAAGCACTTGCTGCTTTGAGTGTGTGTGTAGCATTAAACGGGAATGCTTTTTCTACTTGAAATTTTTTTTACGTGTCCTACGTTAGTGAGTAATTCAAAATTACTCACTAGTCTCTCGTTTTAATTATCGCGACATTATGCATTACTGAGGTAGCTATTTCCGTTCACATAGTGATTTGCTAGTATAAAGAATTTAATTTGTGGTCAAACTAAACGCGATTATTCTGTACTTTTATGATTTGCCGAATCTTATAAAAATTTTAACGAGTTCAACATCAGACGCAAGTGTTTCAACATCTTGGCTCGAGTTAAGCTAACCACAATTTCTGTTGCTGATTGTGAATTTTGCGGTTTTTCAGTTGCAAGTCTGACTACGTGCAGTCAATTAAAGTGGGATTTTTTTTGTGGATTGAATTTAGGGCTTTCAATTTAGCACATTTTCTTGCTGTTGTTTTTAAACTGAAACGCGTTATGATTACTCGTAAATGTCGTAGTTCGCTAACAATAACTGAATTGCTGAAATTCCTGAAGTCGCCGTGGTCCAGTAGGTAGTGCTTTGGCTTATTACACATGTGATCACGATTAAAACACCTCCAACTAAACGAAATATGAAAAAATATTTCTTCGGCGACTTCCTTTCAGCAGATTTCTGAAAAAAACTCTGATGAGCAAATAAAATTGCTATGAAAACGTTTCTCAAAAATCTGTCGTTTGTAATCGACTTTAAACTGTAGGTCCCGCCTATTTATGTATAAAACTAAAGCACACGCAACGTAAGTTGTGAGAAGCTAAGTCGTAATCCTGGCTGAAGAGTTGTACTAATACTGATCCGTTTGAAGTTTATTTTAAAACATTCTTCAGAATTGCTTTGCGTGAAAAATTTTCATCATAATTTTTGAATTTTAAAACTCAAGATACTTTAATTGTCATCTAAATAATGAATCCCGAATACGCCCAGGCTTTAAAACCATCAGAATAAGTAGGCCAGCCAATGCCACTTGTTGAGATCAGAGGACTCAATGAGCACCCAATGCAACAATTCAATACAGACTCTAAAACCAATGTATCAACTCAATACATATACTCTAAAACCATTAAAATAAGTCGGCCAATGAATGCCACTTTTTGAGATCGGAGGATTCAATGAGCACCTAATGCTACAACTCAATACAGTTTCACCAGTGGCATCGTTCGGCCAACTTCCATGACCTGCTGAATTGGAAAAAATTTGAAAAAAATTGATTCATGAAACTGAAGCAAAGCAAAATTATTATAAAAACACAAAGAAAATACTTTCTGGCACTCCTATGTTTCCTAAAGTAACGAATTTTGCCACATAAAACAGTGCAGTATCCAGTAATCATTTGCAACATTTTCTTTAATTTAAATTTGAGCACACATAACAAGCAGCCTTTCTCTGTATTAAATGTACAGAAAATTGTTTTTATGTTCTCCTTTCTTTTTTAATTCCTGGATGAATAAATGAATGAATGAATGGAGCAGTAGTAGTCCTCTATTCATACAACTTTACATTTGTACAGAGTACACACCCCTATTAAATGGAAATACAGTATTTACGTATGCAAATTTAATCTGTTAACAATAAGCAACAAAAGCAAATACAGCAACAGCAAAAACAATTATGAATACTTATAACTCCCTCTACTACAAGGCAAAGCTACACAACAGCCATAAACGAAATAGTAGCATTATGACCCAGCCTTTCCGAATAAAAACCATCACTCTTACGACAAACAGAAGAGAGTACGAAGAGAAAAGTTTTTGAAAACTAAGTTTGAAAACAAACATTTAATCGTTGTCTGAGCACTAAAGGAGGTTAGAGGAGAGTAAAATGATTTTTTTTAAATTGCATATTTTAGAGATACTTTTGCAAAGGGGCGACATACAACAAACCATTAGATAGTGTTGCTATAACTGTTGTACTGGTTGTTACCGTTAAGTTACCTTAATATTTTTGCACAATAGAAAACAACATTACAAACCATATCTCTTAGCAAACACAGAGGATAATGAAAAAGAACACTCACATCTACTCAGCCACAACGCATACTTATGGAATGTGTGAGTATGGTTCTCATAGTGTACGTACATCTCTCCTGCTACAGATTTGAATGCAATGAAATTTTAAACTCGGAAAGAGTATAGTGACAACCCAGCTACACTGATCAAGTGCTCCCTTATGAATCATAAACTGCTGCATGTATCTGAAATCCGCACTCTAATACACATACACTAATACAGGTTTCATTAAGCTCTGTGAACGTGCACAGTGGGCTGAATGTGTTCTTCTGTAAGTCCCTTTTCAAAACATTAATTCGAAAAGCATGCAAGACGTACATTTTTTTTCGATATTTTTTAAAATTGATTTAATGCCAACTTTAATTGAAAAACGATGTAAAAAATTGAACTGCTAGAAAGTAGCTTATAATTCGTGGTCTCGGCAGATATATGTAGGTAAGTAATTAGATCTAAAAAATAAATACCTTGAAAATCTCGGTCGAATTATAGTAAAAAATTTCATTCCAAATTTGAAGTTTAATCAAAACTATGGTATGTAACCGATATGATGAAACATAACACTATTGAACGAACCCCCAGTGGGTCTCCTCTATTTCGTACTTAGGGCATGCTTCTAACTTTTCTCAGCGTACAGAAGAACCACCACGAAGTATCTCAGTATCATACATAATTGGTCATTGCAACCCTTCAGTTAGGATTACGACCTAGCTTCTCACACCAGTTCTGCTATGTGTATCAATTTTATACATGAGGTGCAGAACCTACAGTTTAAAGACAACTCCGAACGACAGATTTTTTTTTGAGAAAATTTTCATGGCAATTTTTATTTACTTTCAGAGTTTTTGCCAGAAATCTACTGGGAGGAAGTCGCCGAAGAAATATTTTTTATATTTCGTTTTGATGGAGATGCCTGCCTAGGGTTCACGTCTAATAAGCTAACACGTAGGCAGTGTGACTACCGGCGACTACTCAGTTGGTTTATATGTTTCATGTGGAGGATAAAGGCGAATGTGTAAAAATATGTACACGTAAGATTTAAATTAAGGAAGGAAACATGCTCCCCAGTTCGCATTAATAAGCAATGCTTTTATATACCTTAAGCGATCAGGCTGCCCTAAAGGCCATTGCGTCGTCCTGGTGCAAATTACGGCTCGTTCGCGAATGCAAGAAGTCGTTAAGGTCTTTTGGACCAGACCGAATCCGTCTATGCTGGGTTCCGGGTCATAGCGGAATACTCGGTAATGAGACGGCGTAAGCTCTCGCTAGGTTAGGTTTGATTTCTGAGGGCGAGTTAATAGTTGGTCCTGATCCCCCAATCTGCCACCTCTACGGCCTCATCAATGGATGATGAGAAGCCTTGGCAGTGGCTTCTTTAAGGGTTTGAATTCTATATAGAAAGCCGACATCAAGGCTCTCCATAAATGCATTATTAGCTTGAGCTGGTTGAGCACTGCTAGGGCTTCATTAGTATAGGCGCGCTCTCTCTTGTGTGTTTGTCTGTCTAATTCCACCGCTACCAATTCTCCCTTTCCTTCTTCTTCTCCTTTTTCCCATTCTCTCTATTAATCCTCTCATCTTAAGGACGTTTTTGTACAACTTGACTTTCGAGTATTGTACTTGTCTTAACAAGTACACGTCCTCTAACCTAACCAAACATGGAGGATGGAAATTTGCGCAAATGAAGATGATACTTTTCGAAATAAATTCGCTTATTGGTAGAAACTCATGCCTTAGATTCGACTATAAACTCCTGGTATATAATTTTCTTCTAAAACAGTGATGTCCAAAGCTAAAACTGTAGTTGTATTGGTGAGAGAAAGAGAACTGCACTGAAAGAAAAATTGTGCATACTTAAAAAAAATTCACGGACAAAATGATAAATTAAAATTTATTTTATATATCAGTAATGAAATTTTCTACATTAATGCTATTATGACAGTTTCGTAGCAAAAGAATATTTTTTAAGTGTGCGGAATTTAATTTATTACGTTGTTTAGAACCAATGAATTTTAAGTCTGAAAAAATCTGTTCACATAGATAAGTTGAGGAAAAAAATGATAAACATTTTTGATAATTCTTTTTTAATTCTGGATATAATAAATCATCCAAATTTTGCCAAAATTCTGTGATATTAATTTTATTAATGGTGAATTAACTACGCAGTATTATCAACTCCGCTTGGATTACAAAAATTCCTAGTTGATCTGTTCGTCGAACTACGCTATTCCGAGATAACGGAAGGGACTCTATAAACTTTAGATTGTGCTTAAGTTTTTTAAAACATTTATATAAAATATTTTGAATAAACATTTCATCAGAAAATGGTCTACCATGTTTAACAATATTTAAACTTATAAGACTTGACAACTCTTTTTTTAAACTTTTATCATCTGAGGTCTTTTCGTTGGTTTCCGTATCAGATAACCAATTCTTCAGTTTTTCCAAAAAAATAATTTTATATTTTAAAAATAATTCTTCTTTTTCCCTATCACTAAATCTATCCTTATTACTATGAAAGGAATCATAGTGTCTTTTTAAAACATATCCTCTAATTTCCTTAAATGTTTTATAACATAATAGACATTAGATAACATAATAGACAAAATATTTTTCGCATGCCATATTTATTTCTTTCAGTGCTCTAAACAAAAATATTGAAAGAAAATCGTACACCCACTACACATGTGCATTCGTCGCTGGCTCAGTGACGACTAAACAAAAGAGAAAAAGACTATGTGTGTTTTTTAGTCAGCACAATTGTGCTATGAAATGGACATCATTGTTCTAAAACCAATATGGTGTTATGGCAACCATTATGGAAATCTGCCCCAGCTTTACACAGAGAAAAAGTAAACAGAATTTGAAAAAATTGGATTACAGCAATACCAGGGCATATCAGAAACTTTAAGATACATAAAGATTTTGATGCTTTAAAAGTTAAAAATGAAATTAAAAAATTTTCAGATAAATACTTGAAGAAGCTCGTTTTCCATCCAAATACCGTAGCTTATAATATCTTGAACTTCTGTGACCATAACTAATTAATGAAGAGGCATACTGTAGCTCTTATCGATTCGTAAAAACACCAACGGCTACAAATAGCATCACATATGAAATCTGATTTTATATCTGGCCTAGATCGGGATATATATGTACGTATATATGTATATAATTGATTATTGCAATCCTTCAGTTAGGATTACGACCTAGCTTCTTACATCACTTCTGCTGTGTGTGTTTCTTTTGTACATGAGTGGCGGAACCTACAGTTTAAAGTCGACTGCGAACGTCAGATTTTTGAAGAGAGAATGTCCACGATGAAATATTTATTTTCTTATTTCGTTTTTGTTGGAGATGTCTGACCTGAAGATTGAATCGTAGTTTCTCGTCTAATACAATACCAGACTACGACGACTTGATCGGGATTAAATATTCTTAATTTTTTTATTTTCTAGTTTTTAGAATCGTAGTCGCTGTAGTTTAGTAGGTAACTAGATCGAAATATGAAAAAAAAAAAATTTACGGCGAATTCCTTTCAGCAGATTTCTTGCAAAAACTCTGAGAGTAAATAAAATTCCCATGAAGGGCTACTCAAAAATCTGTCGTTCGGAATTGACTTTAAACTGTAGGTCCCGCCACTCATGTATAAAATTAAAGCACACAACATAAGTGGTGTGAGAAACTAGGTCGTAATCCTGACTAAAGGGTTGTAATGGCCAATTATGTATGTGTGTGTGTTATTATTTCAATTCTTTTATGGTTTATGGTTTCAAATTTACTTTAAGAAATAAAGATTATTTCTGGTGACATTTTTTATATTTTTTTTTTTTGTTTTTCAAAAATTAGAAAATACATGAACATTTATGCGATTTTTAATTATTTTTTATTTATTTATTAGTGAGATTAGTAAGAGAGCATAATCACCAAAATTTATACCATGGCTTTTCTGTTGTTGCTGTAGGTTTAACGTGTTGACTCTAAAACGACAAATAATTTAAAAGAACAATTTTTTTTTTAATAAGCAATCACGTATGTAATTTGGATATGAAGATGTATTAAAAATACCATGCAATTATACTTCGATTATACCTTTTTCAGATATGGCCTTAATACCACCTCTTGTTTTTCCATACTGTCTAATCCTTTTAACTTTCGATGGGAATCGACACACTTCCCTAAGTGATCCACTTCTTGACAAAACGGTATCCTTTTAAGGCTGCGTTTCACACGATTTCTATTGATACAAATCCCCTCTTGAATTCCTATTACAAGGATGATTAATAGCGTTATTGTGAATATTTTCATAAACATTTTAGAGTCGCTGCTGTATTAGAACCTACTGGTTTGTCTTTAACGATGCGAATACTTTTGTTTAAAGCAATTGCACTTTAGTTGTAGCATATACATATATAGTCTAAAGAAATATAAATTGTGGTCACAACAAACGTATGAATAATCGTACGTTATTAGCAATATTCACTATAAATAAGTACAATAAGAAAACTCTATTCATAGTTTCTTGATATACATATGTATGTATGTGAAAATTATTTGTATCAATGCCGAAGAAATATTTGTTTATATTTCGTTTTGTTGGAGATGTCTGACCTGGGGTTTGAGACCACGGCCTGACGTCTAATAAGCCAACACTCTACCTACTAGACTACAGCTTCTTGAATTCAATCTCTGCTTTGATCAATGACAAGCTTATTTTCGCTCGAGGTTTTGGACTTACCACGATGCAGCAGTAACCACTGGAAAGATTTCAAAGCAATTTTTTAAACTTGGAATTCGAGCCAATAATATCTGCAGCTTTCCAAGATATTTGCAATGTGTTAGACTGAAGTGAGGAGCTGAAAGAATTTGTCTGTTAATTACAACTTCATTTATTTTCTTCCCTTTTAATTTAAGCATATCGAGGACGGTTTAATTTTCGGCAAAACTGGATCAATGGTTGATATTTCTTTCGGAACGACGTTTGCTTGACCATCACTGTCAGCTGACAGCACAATAGGTTGATTGATTCCTAACTCCTTCTGGTTAGAATTGAATGATATACGGGCCATGTAGTTTCAACAGGACGGCGCAACGTTCCATACAGATCATACTACATTGAATATTCTGCACGACAGATTTAAGAGCATGTAATAGGTGATTTTTAATACTCAGTTATTTGCGAATAAGTCCCAAACTACAGTGGTCATCAAAACAAATATAACCTATGACATCGGTCAAATTCAACGTACTTATCAATATGACGTATGCGTCAATATTACGGATGCTTCTTAAATGACGTATGCGTCAATATGACGTATGTGTCAACATGAAGTATGCGTCAAAATAACGTATGCGTCAATATGACGTATACGTCAATATGACGTATACCCCAAAGTCATGGACGCCAATAGACGTATTGAATGCATTCCAGCCAGATAAGATGTTGCGGATATTTGAACGAAGTTATATTTCGCACATAATGCCTGAAGAGGTTTTATAAACGGAGAAAATACTTCGATAATATCTCACACACACTTTGTTTTATTTAAATTTCAAGATAGAAGGAGCTTAATGAAAGATCCAATACATGAATGTAAAAGAAAGAAACAAGACACTTTCGTACATTTTTCTCCTTTCACATCATGGTATCTATAAACTCTTGGTTTTTGCTTTGTTTTGTAAACAGCTTGACGTTTACCTATAATTCCCACTGATGGTGTACTGAAATTGCGTGTGTATTGTCATATTCAAAGGGTTTGTTAATAATTTGGGTAACAACAGCCAATTTGCCGGATATATGAACAAAGTATAGGCAAAGTATGCAAAGTGATCAACTCAAACCAGTAGTATTTTATGTACGGGATACGAGAACTATTGCATATTTTAAGAGCATTTTTCACTTACCAACCCATGGTGCATGGGTAAAATAGTAAATGCTTTCAATAATACATTCATTGGTAGACAGACGTGCTGGCAAAATAGCAGTCAGCATTGTAGTGCAGTCAATTACAATTACTTTTAATATACAAACGATACCAACGCCCATTAGAGCACTGAGCTAAAGACACAGGTACAGAGTGGGCTCATAAAGGCCTTATTTGCATACAAATACAGTTAATGCCCCGGTAATCAGAGAACTCGTGTATTAATGTGAAAGCTCATAATTACCTACCTCATCAACCATATCTTTTAATCAGTCTGATGTCGAAATAATCACGATAAAATAAATAAGGATTCATCCTTACTGCAGACGATCTGAAAAATCAAGGCCTTGTAGTTTTTCCAGCATTATTGTTAAACCAAAAACACAGACATAATGCCATAGTCCCTGCGTTGTATTTACCGTTGACTTCGAGATGTCACTCGGCTTCGTCTATGCTACATATAGTCTGAGAATACAAAGGCAAAAAATGTTAGTGTCACCTCACAGTCTTCATGGTCACTTTGCGCTCGTCTTTTTTTATGAGCTATATAAGCGTTATGTTTTATCTGCACAAGTGAACATATACTTAAAAAATAACAAACATTACGTATACATACATATGTGAATGTAAAGCGTTAACAAAAAAAGTAAAAGAGTTGCAAATAGTTTGATTAAACATTTAAAGGTACTCCTCGTATTGGAGTTACCATACACACGTAGTGTAAATAGTGGATATGTTTCCTGGTTGGTCCCCCAGCTGTACTTTATTGTTATAGTTTCTCTATAAACTATTTTGTACAGTCAATAAAGGGATTTTTTTAAATTTTATTTGAGAGCGAGAGAATCTCCACAATGGTTCACTTGTTTATTTCATATTTTTGGAAAGTTATGATACGAGAACGCACCATCAAGTCCGTATTTTTATGAATTTTCTGTTTCTTAATTAAAAATGCGACACTGTTTCTGTGGTTTAACATTTGTCAGTAGATGTTGCTTCACTTAATTTGTATTTGTCGGCTATTAATATCATAAAAATAGCCATAAAAAGCATTTAAAATAATATAAATATGAGAGATTGATGATACTGAAATTGATGGTACTAGAGATTGAAGATGTTAGAGATTGTGAAAGCCTTAGGTTACTCATATGAGCCAGCAGTTTTAATTTTGAATAATCACTCTTATATGAGAAAGTGAGAGAAAGTTTGTCGTAATCCTGTCTAAAGGATTATAATGACCATTTAAGTAATTATACTTACACGCTTCCAACCGTTCCCGTTGAATGACAACCTCGCATGAGTGTTTATTTCTATTCAATCACAATATGAACGAGTTTTTGCGTCATTTCGTAACTGAGACCAAACAGCGATCAGAACAGAGAATTTTTCAGTGCAAATCGAAGTCAAAGAAGATCGCCGTGAGTTCATTTATGCACCAATAAAGCTATTGAAGTCGCCATAGTCTAGTAGGTAGTGCGTTGGCTTATTAGACGTAAAGCCATGGTTCAAAACCCCAGTTCAGACATCTTCATCAAAACGAAATATGAAAAAATATTTCATTGGCGACGTTCTCTCAGCAGATTTCTGGCTAAAACTCTGAGAGAAAATAAAAGTTGCCATAAAAAGTTTCCCAAACAAACTCAAACTTATTCTGAGTCGACATTAAACTGTAGGCCCCGCCACTCATGTATAAAAAATTAACACACGACAGAAGTGGGCCGATAAGCTAGGTCGTAATCCCGACCATCGTAATAGTTGGATCAAAATAAACGTAAAGTTCATATATGCTCAGAAATCCAACGTAATTTTTATGTAGCTATTCCGAAACCTGCTACTCTTGTAATATGTATCGATAGAAAGTCTCGGTTGCCATACTACTTACCACTGTTAGCGCCATCCTTAGGCTCTTTAAATTAGAATCAATGTTCTGAATTGAACAAGCCTTTCAAAAAGTGCTACTATTTGGATTGATATGTGATTGTGGTTTTTATAAGGCACTCAACATAGTGCTATTTGCAGAATTTAGAAAGCGTACAAGTCTAGTCTATGGAGACTAAAGCTAAAAATGTTTTGTAAATTATAAAAAAACGATATCTGTTTTCTTTTTGTTATAATACAATAATAGTATGTATATGGTATGGTACTGAAAGAGTTAATTAAATTGTTAATTGTGCATTTGCTTTTAAAACCGCAAAAGCTTAAATCTATTTTTCATATTCACAATGTACTTATGTACTCGTATGTACGCGTTGAAGAAAGTCGACGGCTTGTCAAGTATTAAAATTAATTTTTATTTATTTTCTATTGGATTACAAGGCAGTTGCAAATTAAGTAGCTAAGAATTGTAGCTTGTTGTAGTGTGAAAGATCGGAATCCACAACACTCAAAATGTTTGACTAGCACGCTATCACCTAGTGGAGTAAGTGGGCTATTCACTGATCAATCCGCTGAAGTAAATAAAATTGCAATGAAAAATTTCCCAAAAATCTGTCGTTCGGAGTCGACTTTAAACTGTAGATCCCGCCACTCATGTATAAAAGTAATACACAAAACATAAATGGAGTGAGAAGCTAAGTCGTAATCCTGACTGAAGGGTTCTAATGGCGAATTATGTATGTATTTAGTTGATTCCTTCCCGCTTTTCAAGATTGCATCTGAAACCTCAGCAGTAAGCATGTCAGTAAGATTCAATGCAGTTAACTGGGCCAAACTCGTTTATAAGCACGCTGTAATCTTGGGATCACACATACCTTCGCTAAATTTTTTCGACAAGAAGTTTAACATCGACATTTTTAATTCGGAGATTCCAGACAACTCTTGATTATAGGCGTTTCATTACTCCGATTTATAAAAGGGGACAACTTTGTTTTAAGCTTGAGCTAAGCTCTTCTGAAATAGTCTGAATAATTGCCATATGGGCATTCAACACTTTTCTGCGACTATAATAGGCAACTGAAAAATTGAGAGGTACAATATAGTTAGTCTCAGAATTTCTTCTTATGATCTCTGCATATCGTGAGAAACCAGGTCGTAATCCTGACTAAAGGGTTGTAATGGCCAATTATGTATGTATGATCTCTGCAGATCTATAAATATGACAATCTTTCACCTCAAGCGTCAATTTCTTGCTATTACCATGAAGAAGCAGATGTGTTTTGGTTCCCACTTCCCACTCTTCTTTGACAGCACACTGCCTAATACCGTAATAGCGAAATTTAAGGGTGAGTCGAGGACTTTCCACATTGGCACTGATCAATCCATTCTTTAAATATTAATTTGCGGTATCGCAATGGACTTAACACTTGGCTTAAGTGGGACTTTATCCGTTAAAAGGCTCGTAAACTTACCTGACATGACAAATGGCTTTTAAAAAATGTTTATTTATTTAGCAGTAAATCGGACAAGCAAAATCAATTGCCAATAATAATCGTTTGGCTGTCACTTGTTTTATTTTGCGACTCATCACAGCACTTCTAAAAAGAATGAAATTCGAGTCTGATCAATACCTGCCTATCTGAGAGACTTCTTTAACTGCTAAACCTTTTCATGCCGACCATTTGTGTTATTTTCATTGAATGAACTTATAAAACAACCCGTGTAAGAGTTTAAATGATTTCAAAGAATATGTTGCTATTTGCTATTAAATCATAGAATCACTTTATTTAGATAATGATGGAACACACAGTGTGTATGTACAGTGGGAAACAGAAGTGTGTCCATGCATATGTATTATATGCTTCACAGTGTATTTTGTGTTATTCATTATCCCCCATTTAGTATAAATGAATATAAAATTGTTCAAAAGTTGATAAATTTGAGGCAAAAATAAGATACAATTAGGGAAACATATATGTATGTACTCAGTTTTACACCACCTTCAAAACACCCACGAGACCTATGTATGTACAGTTTTAGTCGGCTCCGAACGACAGATTTTTTGAGAAAAATTTCATGGCAGTTCTATTTATTCTCAGAGTTATTGGCAGAAATCTGTTGAGAGGAAGTCGCAGAAGAAATTATTTAAAATTTCGTTTTATCGGAGATGTCTGATCTGGGATTTGAACCGTGGTCTTACGACGATACGAAGCTAAGATCACATATAATTGGTCATTACAACCCTTCAGTTAATTACTACCAAGTTTCTCACTCCACTTATGTTGTGTGTATTAATTTTATACATTAGTGGCGGGACCTACAGTTTGAAGTTGACTCCGAACGACAGATTATTTTCTTCAGTTCGCATATTTCTTTGTCTTGTTGATGATTTTAGAACGAAAAAAATTGGAGTCATTATGAAAACAATCAGTAATGGGCGATTTGATAGCCTGGAAGGAAAGGAAAACAACTGATCTGCCTGTGTATAGTATGTATTGGCATGTGGCCACTTCTACTCCACACTGTAGGCACATATGCTGTATGAATAATAAGCCCTCCCGTTTTAAAAAGTTTCTTTAAATAAATATTTATTTAAGCAGAGGCAAAATTCGTATTTAATTGGTTGTATCTTATGGTGGGGAAATTCAAACATGTGGCGCAATTGAATAAAAGTTAGCTTTTTACCACAATCTTCGCTTCTCATAAAACGGCAAATACAACGCAACACAAAAAGCATTCTGTCTTTCTGTATTTTTCTCTTTTTTGTTTTATAAACTCTTATTAACTTTTCTATAATTATTGTTAACAACAATAGTAATAATGTTGATGATGATGAGTGTGATGATGATTCTGATGCTGATGATGAGGGTGTTGATGATTCTCATATTCCTACACATGTGTGCTATTTTAATACATACCATATATACATACATACACACCAATGTAAGAGTGCGTATGTGTTCATTAACTGAAACTTATGTTTTATGAAGAAAATTCTTTTTAATTGTTCATAAACATCCACAACAAATGTGTGGGTAACACCAGAGTGGCAAGTGGTTGGGTACGTTAAGTACAATGAATTCTGAACACAAGTTGTGAAGTACTTGCAACATTTTATATAAATAGCTGTTGTTGTTGTTGTTCATTTTGTTAATTAAATTAAACTGATGCCTAAATATCGTTAAGTGGTACTCATTGTACAATGCGTGTGTAGAGTAGAGACATGTTTTGTACAAGATTGTGGTTTTTATTGTTGGAATTTTCATCATCATTTAATTGTAAATTTTGCTTCATTTGTAATAAAAATGACTAGGAATTTTTGCCTAAATTGTGGTAATATTTGTGAAGGGCTGGCAACATCTTGTAAATGAATAACAAAAAAGGATTTTGAAAATTCAATTTCAATTAAAATTGAAAACAAACAAAACGTGTGTATTTTTGCAGCCATACGTTTAGTTTGGGGCAGCTACCATGCTCAAATAATACTCAAAACTAATTCCAACTATGTGTCTACAGACTCTGATCAGTCATTTAGATTTTTAAACATTAAATAAGCGCGTACGTAACATGTGTGATAAATTTTGGTCTGGCTACCCTAGGAACGACGAATTGAGGCATATTAAAAATGAAGAGTCAGTGGGAAGACATAAAATGACTTTGACTGATTTGAAATGGTATCATGTTACCATGAGGAATAAATAAAATGAGTGTAGGGGGATACTATCAACGAGTCTGCATAGTCTCGTAGGTAGTGAGTTGGGTTATAAGACGTAGGGCCACGGTCCAAACACCAGGTCACACATCAAAACGAAAATATGAAAAAATATTTGTTCGGCAACTTTCTCTCAGCAGATTTCTGGTTAAAACTCTGAAAAATAAATAAAATTGCCATGAAAAGTTTCTCAAAAATTTGTTGTTCGAAGTCAACTTTAAACTGTAGATTCAGCCTCTCATGTATAAAATTAACACACTCTATATAAGTGGTATGAGAAACTATGTCGTAATTCTGATTGAAGGGTAGTAATGACCAATTATTTATGTATGTATGTATGTTGTAGGGGGATTTAGAGAGTGGTGGTATGACATCAAAATAAAAGAAACGACTTTATTGTGGGACTCAGAATATAGTCTATTACAACAAAGACAGTGTGCATAAAGACTGAGAACTGTCAGTCTGTTATGCTGTCCGAAAGTTCTCGAAAACACGCGAAAACTGTTCTGTCATATCCAAATATTTATAACACTACGTGATGACTAAGGCCCGCATATTAAATGGAATTTTTATACTTGTATGCAGAAGTTAGCATGTCGGTATTATGCAGGCAATTTTTGTCTCCTCCGAACATTGAAAAGAATTTAACGATTAAATTCGCATATTTGAGTGGTGTAGGATAGGATATACAATTCAAAAACCATTGAGGAGATGGGTGTTAAAAGTACTAAACTATTTGGGAAACCTCAAAATCAAAGGCATCTAGAAGATATTGACTGGGTTGAAATCAAAATAAATGTTTGATTATGAGAATGTTTAGAAAATGTATTTTAGTTAGGCTCTGTGTTCTTTACGTTTATTTTAGCAATTAATTTTTATACACAGATAGACAACACATACATACATACATAATTGGTCATTACAAACGCTTCAGTCAGAATATACGACCTAGCTTCTCACATCACTTATGTTGTGTGTGTTAGTTTCATACATGAGTGACCTAACCTACAGTTTAAAGTGGACTCGGATCGGCAGATTTTTTTGAGCAACTTTTCATGGCAATTTTTATTTATTCTCAGAGTTCTTACCAGAAATCTGCTAAGAGGAAGTCGCCAAAGAAATTTTCTTCATATTTTTTTGTTGTCTGACCTGAGGTTTGAACCGTGGCCTCACGTCTAGATACTCAATTCATCTCAAAAATCGATACTTTCAGTAGGTCCATCCAGTTTTTCAAAAAGTTCTATTCATTTGTGCGCGATGGCTGGTGAAAGCTACAATACTTTTACTACAGAAATCTTTTTAGTTATGATATAAAGATCTGTCGATCGAATATCAGACAACGTTTTTACCTGGTTTCAATACAAAGCACTGTATAAGTAGAGGTCTTGGGTTGAGCATACATTTTGACGGTCGGCGGTGTGAACTTTAAAAGAAGTTCACTGTTTGACTTACACGGTTTCTAGTCATTCACTAAATTCGAATGCAATGAATGTCTGCTGTTGCCTATTTATAGGCATTAGCGTCTCCCTGCAGTTGAAACTGTACTTTTCCCATGCACCTTAAGCTGCATAGAATGATTTCTATCGAGGAGATGAATACAGATATACGAGTTAAATTATAATGTATGCACTAATTTAGTCATGACGTCATATACGGTAGAAAATGTAAATCATTCAGGAATAGTAGGCAAAGATCAAAACTTAAATGGAAGTACCAGCCTGAAGAATTGTAAGAACTGTCAGAAACTGTGAAAAGAAGCGAACAAGAACGAGCCTGCTCTGGTTAGCTATATACGATCGGCGAGTTCTGGAAACATTTTTTAAAGAACTTGCTTTGAATTGCAGCCCAACAAAAGCCTTAACTGCTGGGTAATGTTGTTCTACAATAAAAAAATTAATTTTGGTTTGAAAGAACTGTTTAGAAATGCTTTAAAATAGCGACTGCCAGACTAATCCACTTTTAATTAACTGATGATTTTGTTTTTTTGTTTTTGCATTTTGTACATCAATAAACACTTTAACAAGCTTTACTATACAATAAAAGGTTATTGTTTTATCAATCACAATGGTAAAAAAGCCCACAAACTTTACAAAAGTGGTTTTAATAGGGAAAACACGCAACGTTTAGTTTTAGTCCCTTCTTTTTTCCTCTCTCTTCTCTCTCTGGTTCCTTTAATAATACCACATATGTGGTGGTATTTAATACCTTATAATTACCAACTACTAAAGCACACACATGCATACAAATATTTTATAATAATAAATACGTTTATCGGTGTGCGCCACCAGTATGCCAGTTTGAGGGTGGTCGCAATTATGCAAAAAGTCGACGGGAATTTAAAATCTGATTATAAAGTTTTCACGTGAATTTTTTTTTAGTTGTTTCTGCTCCTTTCATAAGCCCCCGGGATTCAAAATGTGGCATAAATTTACCTGTTTATATGGTTGCATAATATACAGTGAACGTCAAAAGGAAAGTTACTTTACATAATTACGTTGTCCTTCAGTTAGGTTTACGACCTTGCTTCTCACACGATTCTCACACATGTTGTGTGTGTTAATTTTATACATGAGCGGTGGGACCAGAAACTTGAGAAACTATTCATGGCAATTTTATTTACTCTCAGAGTTATTGCCAGACACCTGCTGAGAGGCAGTCGTCGACGAAATATTTGTTCATATTTCGTTTCGTTGGAAATATTTGACCTGGGGTTTGATCCGTGGTCAACATACTACTTACTAGACTATGGCGACATAACATTTTCATTGGTTTTGAAAAATTGTGACCGAAACACAAAGCGTACCAACCAGAGCTGTCTGCCATCTTCAATTGCTGCGCTCTACTCTGCTCACGAAATTTGGCAAGTGAGTTTACTGATGTATCCGTTGAAACAGAAATTATCCACGTCGCTGAAGACAACTTTTCAATAGCAAAACACCGATGATGCGTTGGATATTAGATTATGGCTGAGGAATTGTTTTGCAAAAACTCTCGACGTTAAATCGCTTTATCCTGGCTCCGTCGTTACCACCAAAAATGATCTCCGTCTGGAGATCAAGCGCAGGATCACTCTTGCCAACAGGTGCTACTATGGTCTCAATAGGGAATTGAGTAGCAGAGACTTTCCCGTACAACAAAACTAAACTCTACAAGATGCTCATTCTCCCCGTTCTTCTTTATGGCCCTGAGCCATGGACGCTATTATGCACTGATGCAGCAGCCTTGAGACTATTCGAAAGAAAAGTCGGTCCAGTGCGAGTTGCCGATGATTTCGCATCCGATCCAACAATGAGCTATATGAGCTCCTCAACGACATGGATGTTGTGCAGAGTATTAACATTTGCGCCTGCTCGGCCAGGTCGTTCGAATAGAGGAGGATCCTCAGGCAAGACGGGTATTTGATGCGAGGATTTGGGGAAGTCGGCGAAGGGACGACCTTGTTTACGTTGGAAGGACCAAATCGATGGAGCCCTGTCATCGATTGGTGTGATAAGCTGGCGAAGGCATGCAGGAAGCAGAGGTGCCTAGAAGGATGTTTTAATGCATGCGAAAATCCGTTAATCGGGTGGTAATGACCAATTAATTTAGTAAGTAAATCTTGGTAGCCAGTTGGCATCATAACTTCTTAAGGTACTTTGTTGTGGAAATCGTTGTTGCAATAGGGCACACATGAAGTGCCAGTCCAGTCCAGTTGAAGACACAAACATTACGTTAATAAGTTGCTGTATCGAAGGCTTTAACTATAATTGGCAATGACTTTATTTGCTCTAATACCCACTGCTCAAATTAACGGCGTTTTTCATAGTCTGCCGGTATAACCCCTGAGTAATCAGAATTCTTTTACGCAGGAAAGTGGAGACGAAAGTTTTTCAGTTGACTTTTATTTGAGATTTAGTAACTATGCAACCCTTCTACCAAGTGATCCCCTAAATACTCTCTTGGAGTTGTATCGGGACTATGAGGAATCGCGTTAAGCCTATGGGGACTTTGGCAGGCAAATCACCACTTCACATTAGCAACAGTGTAATTGGGTTCATAGTCTTGTTGAAAGTAATTATCAGTACGTATTCCTTGCTCATGAGTAATTTGTGGCAAATATCAGCAGAAAACATAAGAAAAAACTGGCGCATTCAGTGCCAAATATAGTTTAAATGGAGTACTTAACTTTATGGCATATCCTACTACGGATAACATTTCAATACAGTGGGCCTTTGAATTTTAAATTTACTGTGAGCTCTACTTAGGGGTACGTACACTTTTGCGATACTAAAATATGGCGTCCTCAATTTTCTGATAGTTTGTGTAAAACATTAAAATTTCTTTTATTATCGTATCTAAACTTTTGGTGTCCACTGTGTATATACATGCGTATATGCCTGTACGTGTTTATTTTATAATATTTTGTTGTTGTTGTTTTTTTACAATGTATTCTTTGTTAAAACCCTTGTAAATAGTTGTAAATATCCTGTTGGTTGTGTCAAATATTGTATTAAAGCGATCATTAAACATATAAACAACACAAACAACAACAATATGAATATTTTATATAAACAAACATACACTACACATACATGCACATTCATACATGCATGTTTATCGAAATTTAAATCCTTTTTTCGAACTCGAACATCATCACGTTTTGAGCATTTTTATGCAAAACATTGCGATGCAAAATAAAATTGTTTTGTTGTTGTTGTAACTATTGCTAGTACATGTCGGAGTGTTGGTAACTAGTTTATAGTGGATTTTAACTATAATTCTTAAGTGTAAGCTTTATGAACATGTTAAAATAAACACGGGTAGGTGAGGTATTCATCGCGAATTACAAAATACGAAAGTATTTTTACAACATCACTTCTCTAGCAGCCAAACACCATGTAAAAACATACATAACTTCTAATTGTACAATTGAATTGAATACAACGTTGCTTCTCAGACCATTATTTATTAAATTTTCTCTGAGTCAATAGAAAGTTTTTCTTAATTTTCTTATACATACATACATACGAGTATGTACCAGAGATCAGCAACGAGTATTCAAAACGATGAGTAGATTCGAGTCATACTTATAATTTCAGATACTTATACGCATTCATACTTATTTTAATATCATACTCATACTACTCATATTCAAAGTTAGAAATACTCATCGTACTCATACTTAACAATACGCACGATGTTTTTGATTTCGACTCTCCATGATTCAACATATACACGAAGCACAAAATAAGTATGATTCGAGTACGAACACCACATACTCGCTAGAAGGTTGTGTGTGTGCTTTGCTTGCTGTCTTTGTCTTTTCTTTTCTCTTCTTTTGTAAATGCAACAATAACTACTACTGTAAATTTTGATGAATGATTCGAGTGACTCGAATCATTCGTAAGTATTATAAGTATTTTTCTAAATTTATGAATCTGAATGAGTAGGCGTATGAATCAAACAATGAATCGAATGTTGTGAGTTTGATGACAACTTTGTACTCATACTCATTGCAACCTATACTTATAAATCAATGTTGTAGCGAGTACGAATGAATCAGAGTAGTTGAATTTCAATACTCTTGACTCACTCATACTCAAAATTTCATGAGTACTTATAAGTAGCGAAAATACGATTCATTGCTGATCTCTGATATGTACATAATTGGTCATTACAACCCTTTAGTCAGGATTACGACCTAGTTTCTCACACCACTTATGTTGTGTGTGTTGATTTTATACATGAGAGGCGGGATCTACAGTTGAATGTCCAATCTGAACGACAGATTTGAGAAACTTTTCATGGCAATTTTAATTTACCTCTCAGCTGAGAGGAAGTCTCCGAAGAAATATTTTTTCATATTTAGTCTTACCTGGAGTTTGAACCGTGGCTTCACGTCTAAGAACCCAACACTCTAACCACTAGACTTCATAATATTTTTTATTGCTTTCGAACTTAATAGCTTACATTAGCTGTGAAAAGTTTATAGTGAATGTTTGATTTGTTTGAACTAATAGAATATTACTGAATATTACTGAACTGAAAAAATCCTGTAGATAGCAAAACAAACGGTTTCATATTAGACCTAATGTAATATTCTATCTCGTCAATTGTAGAACACTAAGTTATTTGGTTAAAATTATATCGGATGGGCCATCTAACGGTTTAAATTTGAATTCTATTCTATCACAAAATTCAGTATATTGTCTCCACTGAAAGTAATGAATCGATTTACGCTTGAGCAACGTTGGGATTTATTGAGAAAACGAGAAACTGCACGACGATGTCAATCTTTTCGGATGAAACTCATTTTCATCTTGGTGGGTACGTTAATAAGCAAAATTGCCATATTTGTGGCTCATAAAATCCATTGTCTTATAGAAGCCAATGCACCCATTACGGCTGGACTGTTTGGTGCGACTTGTGATGTGGAATCATCATTGGCCCATATTTCTTTGAAAATGAGGACGGCGCAACCAATACGGCCAATGGAGAAACCTATCGCATCATAATAACCAATTTTTTTATACCCGCTCTTCATGGTTTTTGATGTGATCGATGTTTGATTTCTACAGGATGGCTTAACTTGCATACATCTCATGCCACAATCGACTTATTGCGTCAAACATTTGATTACCGTTCAATTGGCCGCCAGGAAGTTGCGATTTGACACCATTGAACTATTTTCTGTGCGGCACCATTAAAGAAAAGTGTTATGCCGACAAACCAGAGACAACTGAGCATTTGAAAGCCCATTGCCGAGGTACGACCCCATGCAATCGAAAACGTGCACGAAAATTGGTTCGATTGAATGAGGTGTTGTAAGGTCAGCCGCGGCAGCCATATAAATAAAATAATTTTCAATTTCTAACCGGAACAATTGTACTTCGCAACAAAAGAATACATTTGGCCAAATTTTAAATCCTTTTGGTTTTATTGCGATTTCACATCACCCGTATTGAGTGTGTAAGTGGCAGGACCTACAATTAAATATCCACTCCGAACGACAGATTTAATATTTTTGATAGCAATTTTCATTTAATTTCAAAGTTTTTGCCAGAAGACTACTGAGACGAGGTCTTGAGAGGAATATTTTGTCATCAAGCTTTATTTAGAATACTTAAAACATTTTGTTTAAATTAAAACCTACTTTTAAAGACTTTAAAATTACATTCCATTGAAATGCAAAGAATTAAAGAAGAAACTTCTTTTCATGCTCTTATTAAGTTTTAAAACAATTTTATTTCATCCCTTTTTTTGGTTTTTGTTGTAATGAAAAATTGCTGAAGAAATTGTTGTCTTCACTATCAATACCATCATCATCATCATCATGATCAACTATAGTTTGATTCTAATCATTGAGATGATTGCCATCGTCAACAACATTGTCATTGTTTCAACGGTTTTTATTGTCATTGTCATCAGTAGCATTGAAATTGTTCAACTATTTTACCGCTCAATTGATTTTCGAATTTATAGCACGAAAATTACCCACAAAAAAGACAAAAAAAAAATGCTATTAGCAATGCTAATACTACTACTACTACTTCTGTGACTATTACTACTGCTGCTACTGCAAATTTACTTAAAATAAGTTGTTAAGTATGTATTTAAATACTTCTACGTGGTACTGAGGGATTGGTACCTATGTATACCATGATTGCCATGAAAATTATATCAAAAATCTATCGTTCGAAGTAAACTTAAAACTGTAAGTCCTGCCACTCATGGCTAAAATTAACACACAAAATAACATAAGTGGTGGTGAGAGAAGCTAGGTCGTAATACTGACTGAAGGGTTGTTGTTAATTGACTCGTTTGTCAATTAGCTCTATATTTAATACCAGCACTTGAACTGGATTAAATGTTTCGATATATATTTTTAAAGGATCCAATCACAGCACATAAACTGGATTGACAATGTGTTTTTTACTGAACAACAAACAGCACTTAAACTGAGTTGTTCCCGCAAAATAAAAATTCTGGCTCTTTAGTTTTTAAAATGCAAAAGAAAAAAGGGAACTTTATTATAATTTTCTTCATTTAAATACAAAATTATTGATGACTACTTACTTCCAATATATTTCTTATGTAACTAAATTATAGTTATTTGAACTACTTATTAAGCAAATTTAAAGTTCATTAGCCGTTTGGCCATGACCACAAAATTAAAACAAACAAAATTAAAGCAATTGTGCAAAATAAAAAAAAGACAATTATTAAAGTGCAAGTAATACATTATTTTCATAAATGCAAAAAAGTTAATAAACGGGCGTTAAATTTCAAAATGAACAAAAAAAAATAAAAATGCAAACTAAATTAATGTAAACACTAAATTTTTGACTTTACACAAAAAACAACAAAAAAAAATAATTTTATTTCTAATTGAAACTTAAATCTAAAGATTTCTAAACATGCTCCCCCCGTTGAGTGCAGCTCAAATATTATGATGGTCCATGGTATGCTGAATATGCTGGGCTGGCGATTTTAATTCTTCTTTTAGTTGAGTGACAGGGTTTTTTTTTTTTTTTATACATGTACTGTGAAATCTGAAGATGTTTGTAAATTGCGAGGTGCTGGAGTTGGTGTGAATTTGAATTTTCGTTTAGTGACAAGATACACCACTATGCCGACAGTAATAATTAATGTTGAGTAGCCGACGGTTATATGGTGGTAGTTCTGTGCATCAATCTGATTTGGAAGCTGAAGTATCCCTTGCTCATTTAGTGAGTTTTGTAATGCAGTCAAGTTTTGTATTTGTGAAACATACTCGTCTTTGTGTATTTCAGTTAGCAAGGGTTCCACGGTTCTTCTGTGAATTTCTTCAGTAGTATTCCAAAGTTTAGAGTAAGACGTTTTTATCGAGGTTGATATTTTCTGATGCGCTTGTATGATTGTAGAGTTGTGTTGCAACACGCATTCTGGTCCTAAACTTAGTAAGCCGGATCCATCTAAGATTAATTGGGTGATGTCTTTTTTACAAACTGCTGTTGCAGGAGAAGGAGATGGCAGTGCGTATATCCATTGGTTTGAATGCCGCAGGGAGATCCAAGCAGACTTTGTCGTCAATCTTTGCACATTACAGTCTGAATGCGTTTTGTTGAGAAACAAATTTATTTCGCAGGCACATGCCCCAGCTTTCAGTTCGTATTGAATTTGGCTATTTAAGCATATATACAATTCTTCTTTCATGGCTGTGCACGAGCCGAGTCCGTAATTATCTATAAGGAAATATCTTTTTTGCACTGTATTGATTGCCAGTAAAGAAGAGCATACTTCCATTGATACAAACGTGTTGTTAATCCACCTTGGAATTGGAATGAGATTAAATAAATCGTACTGGCCTTTTTCAATTAATGGTAAAGTTACACTGAAGGTTGCTGTGGTATTTGTAAGTCCTCCTGTTACTTTCATGAGTTTGTATAGTTGTAATGCGTCTTCTCGGTTTACAGGTAATTGCAGTGACTCAGGCAGGTGAAATAATATGTTATCTACTTCATGTTGTAGTTGGATTGGGGTGAGTAATAATGGACTTATTATGCCATGATGAGTGTTTGTTAAAATATCTAGAAGTAAAGATTGAGTTTGGTCTAAGTTTGCTGCCATTATAGTTAATTGAACACACAACGACAAGAAAATATGAGAGGTTCTTTCTTCTTCACTACTGTTACGTATGCGGTTATAAATCTGTGATATTTGGAAATCAATTTGTTCAAACTTTTTCTTAGCTGTTTTTTGATCCAACTTAATAATGTTGATTGTGGAATCAATAATTGACGTTTGATTCTTCAAGAGTTTGAGCAGGTGGGCTTCATTTTGTTTAACTTGTGTTATTGTATGCGCCATATTGTCAGCATATTCTGAATCTAGTACTCCAAATAGTGAATGGGCAATATTCCCCACAATATCCATTGCTGCTCTTTTTTGTCTTTTCCCAGATAGTAATGTGCTGTCCATTATTAACCGAGACTCAGTATGTTTAAAGTAATTTACTAGATTTGCGCATGTTGCCTTTTGCTGCATTTCTTGACATAGATGATCAAGCGCCTTGGTTCCATTTGAAAATAATTCTAATTCCGACCAAAATCCTTCTAAATCATAATAAATTAAAAGTTGCCATTCTGTAGGTGCGATAAATGCTGTGCCGATTCCTTCGTAGTAAATACCCAGTTGTGCTCGAAATTGTTTATTGCGAACGCTTGTTGCAAGAACAACTGGTAAAAGCATGATACACATAACTACCGTAAGAATGTTGATAGAAGTGCGCATTCTTTTCATAGGAATTTCAGATCCATCATTATTCCGATTGGTGTTGGAATTAGTTGGTTGACATTGCTCAAATGTTTCGTCGGAGTGTTCAGTACTTATCGGTAAAGGTGCCAGTCGAGTAATTGGCCTTCTATAAATGCCCTTTGCTGTTTTAACGTCAACTACTCTAACAAAACCGTCATCACCATGATATATTTTTTCAATTCTTCCCAAAGGCCACTGTAAAGGAGCTGTGTTATCTTCTTTAACGACGACCATATCTCCGGGTTTAATATTGATTGCTTCAGTTTTCCATTTGTGACGATATTGTAGTTCATTTAGATATTCCCGTGACCATCGCTTCCAAAACTCATTTTTTATATGCGTTACTAGTTTCCATCTAGTCAGCAAGTTTGTTTTATTCGGTGTAGAATATATGTCAACTTGAGCTGTAAGTGGTTCTCCAATAAGAAAATGTCCTGGGGTTAATGCGGCTAAATCATTTGGGTTTTCTGACATTGGGCTTATTGGCCGTGAATTGAGAATCCCTTCAATTTCAATAACAACGGTTTCAAGTTCTTCATACGTTAATGACGCTGTTGACACACTTCTGATGAGAAGATGCTTAGCTGATTTTACTGCAGCTTCCCATAGACCACCGAAATGTGGCGCTCTCGGTGGTATGAAATGGAATGTTATCCCTCTGGATGTGCATTCTTTATGGATTATGTCTAGGGCTGAGTCTGAATGGATAGTTTCCGATAATTCTGTTAGTTGATTTTTTGCCCCTGCAAAGTTGGTAGCATTGTCACAATACAGATTTTGACAATGACCGCGTCTACTTATAAATCTTTTTAATGATCCTAAGAAGGATTCAGTAGTCAAATCACTGACCAATTCCAAATGTACTGCCTTTGTGGCAAAGCAGCAGAAGACTGCAATGTAGGCCTTTTGAGGCTTCTTTCCTCTCACCTTGTAGTGAACCCAAAATGGTCCGCAAAAGTCCACTCCAGCATTAATGAATGGCCGAGCTGGTGTAACACGTGCAGCTGGTAAATTGCCCATGATCTGATTAAGTAGCTTGGGTTTGGCCTTAGTGCATCGTACACAATGTTGTACAACTGATCGAGCTGCAGATTTTCCCTTGACTGGCCAATATCTTTGTCTTGTATGTGACAAAAGTGCTTGAGATCCACAGTGCTTATTTTGTTCATGCACCATTTGCATAAGCAACTTTGCAATTGGATCATTGTAAGGAAGTAGCATTGGATGTTTAGCGTCATATGAAAGTAACGATGAGTTTAATCGACCTCCTACTCTGATGATACCATTTGAATCCAAAAATGGTGAGAGATTACTGAGCGGACTTCCTTTACTTACTTCATTTTTCTTGTTTAATTGCTTTAGGTCATCTATAAACTCAGACTGCATTGCCCGTACAATGATTACGAGTGCTTGTTCTAGTTCCTTTACTGTTAAGGTAATATCCGAAAATGTTTTTAACTTCCTTGTGCTATTGATAAATCGTAATATGTAGGCCACAATTCGTTGCAACTTTCGAAATGATCCCTTGTGATTTATATTGTAGACTATATTTATTATTGGATCTTCGGATGTTGCAATGGCTGCTACTTTCTTTCGCTCCAGATTATTGTCAAATATCTCTAAAGTCTTTGAGTGCTTTTGTGGCCAAACAGTTTCTTGGCCATGTAAGAAAGTGGGTCCATAGAACCACAAGTTGCATGATGGTAAACTTTTTGGTGAAAGCCCTCGGGATATGATGTCTGCTGGATTGTCCTTCGAGCTCACATGACGCCATTGTTCAGCTAAAGACAACTCCTGTATTGCTGCTATTCGATTGGCCACAAATGTTTGATATGATGATGACTGCGAGTTGATCCAAGCCAAAACAATTTGTGAATCCGTCCATAAGAAAGTAGATACATCCTCAAATTTCAAGTCCCCTTTTACTTTGGCTGTTAGCTGGGCACCTAAAACTGCCGCGCAGAGTTCAAGACGAGGGAGGCTTTGTTTTTTTAAGGGGGCTACTCTTGATTTTGAACATAGTAGGCGTACTATAATTTGACCATTTTTCTGAACTGATCTTATGTAAACTGCGGCACCATATGCTTTCTCAGAGGCGTCCACAAATGTATGAATTTGTATTCTTGTTATGATATGTCCATTTAAGACATGCCTTGAAAATTTCATGTTATCTATGTGTTTTAATTCATCTCGGAATGTTTTCCATTTTGTATGGAGTTCTGCTGGAAGAGCTTCATCCCATGTGAGTTTTAATTTCCACAGCTCCTGTATAAATATTTTTGCAGTAACAACGACTGGTGCTACTATTCCCAGTGGGTCGAATAACCTAGCCAAATCGGAGCTTACTGTTCGCTTAGTTACACGTTTGGTATCGCCCAAGCATACCTTCACACAAAATTTATCAATTTTTGGGATCCATGTTAAACCTAAGGTCTTTACTGTTTGGCTACTTTCGCTGAAATCAATATTGACCTCTTCCTTTGTTGAAACATTTTGAATTAGTTGAGGATGATTTGCACACCACTTTTGTAGAATAAAACCATGCTGTATCAATATGTGTCTTAGTTCTTGTTGAATTGCGAGCGCTGTCTTCAAACTATCTGCTCCACCAAGTCCATCATCGACATAGAAATTATTGAGCAGAAAGTGTGCTCCCAGAGGATACCTCGCCATATTTTCTTTTGCAACTTTTTCCAAACATTTTGTTGCTAAGTACGGTGCAGCTCGAGTTCCATAAGTTACTGTGTTTAATTGGTAATACCTTATTGCTTCAATGGGATTTTCCCTCCAGATAATGATTTGCAGTCTTCTATCTTCAGGATGCATGAGTATTTGCCGATACATTTTTTCAATATCCGTGGTAAAAACAAAACGTGGCAATCGAAAACGTAGTATTATAGAAAAGAGTTCACTTTGAACAGTTGGTCCCGTGTACATTACGTCATTCAATGACAAACCAGAAGAACTCTTAGCGGATGCATCAAATACTACTCTTAATTTTGTTGTCAAACTTTCAGGCTTTAGAATGCAATGATGAGGTATAAAATAATTTGGTTTACGTAATGAATTGATGTCTATCCTGGTCATATGACCCAATGTCTCGTATTCTTGCATGAAACTTATGTATTGCATTTTAATTTCGGGTGTGCTTGCTAATCGGCGCTCTAGTGCAAGGAATCGATTATACGCTATTCCATGTGATTCGCCTAACTCTTCGGGGTTATTGCAAAATGGAAATCGAACAACAAATCTTCCATTTTGATCGATTGTGTAATTACTTGCAAAATGATTTTCACATAATTTTTCTGACACTGATAGTGCTTTGCTATCTGTTGTGATTTTTTCCAATTCCCACAATTGGGAAATGGCTTCTTCAAGGTTGAAGTCATTTTCAGTGCACATCCCACAAGTTGCTAATGATAAGTGTGTTTTACCTATCTTGCCTGCGATAACCCATCCCAATACTGTATTTTGTAATGTTGGCAAATCATTGGCTAATTTTATTTGCCCGATTGCTAATAGTTGATGATAAAATTCAGCACCTAATAGGACATCTATTTTGTCAGGACGGTTGAAATGTGGGTCTGCTAGTTTGATATTTTTTGGAATTGGCCAATTTTCAATGTTAATTCCTTGTGATGGCTGCGACGTCACTATGTGAGGAAGAACAGCTGCTTCGAGTCGTGTTGTAAAATTGTTAATTTGAGACTGCAAAGTGACATTAATTCTATGACGAACCTTGGCGTTGCTCGATCCAATTCCACTAATGCAAATTGTAGCTGGCTTAGGTGAAATGCCCAAGCGTTTGACTAATCTCTCGCTTACGAAATTGAGTTGTGAACCCGAATCCAGAAGTGCTCTGCACGATACTTCTTTTCCATTTGCCTTTACGATAACCATTGCTGTGCTGAGAAGGATGTAGCTGCTTAAGGTGGAATGTTTTGCTGCGGTTAAAGATGCGGCCTTTTGACTATCTAGTGTTGTTGGTAAATGGCTTCCTTCTGTTGTGTGATTAGATACCGTGTTCATCATTGATAAGTTTTTTTTATTTTGGCTTGGCTGTTCTAGATGAAGAAGCGTATTGTGTTTCTTGTTACATTTCATACAGCTTCTAGAAATGCAATTTTTTAAGTTATGACCAGGTTTTAAGCAATTAAAGCATAACCTTTGCCTTCGAACGAATTCTAGCCGTGCTAGCGGTGATGACTGCAAAAACTTTTTACAGGCAAACAACGGATGTCTTCCATTTTTGCACATTGCACAGGCTTGGTCCTCCGCTACCATGGATGTATACACCTTAGTGCCTAACCGTTTCTCCTTGGTTCCTATTGCCTCCAGCGATTGAAAGTTTCTTTCTAAAAATTCAAGAAATTCTTTAATCGTTGGAACTTCTTTTGGTTGAGCCAGAGATTGTTCGAAGCGTAACCGTGTGGATTGATCAATTCCCTTGAGTAGTAGATGAAGTAAAATAGGGTCCCACGATGATGTATCTATTTTAAGATTCTGTAGTGCTAACAGACACTCTTGAGTTTTATCGTGCAGGCTTTTAAAATTATCACCGGTTTTATTGTTAGGGGTATCAACCAATTCCTGAATTAATCTGCTTACTAATAACCGCTTGTTGTTGTAACGGTCGACTACGATTGCCCACGCGGCATCAAAGTTTTCCTCGGTTGCAGCAAAATGTTTAATCAAGTTGGCTGCCTCTCCAATCAAGTGTGTCTTCAGATACCAAATTTTTTGGACCTTCGTCATTGGCTGATTGATGACCAGTGATACAAACAGATCATGAAATTCCTGCCACTTTAGGTAGTTACCATCAAATTTGGGCATTGTAACCTTTGGCAGTGGAATAGTGTCTGTTGGATATTTAACACCTTCAGGTGGATGTTGTGCTAGTGGTTTTCCGTGGAATCTTTTCACTATGGACCTTAGATTAGTCTCAAGACTAATAAATCGGTCCAAATTGTAACCTTGGTCTGTCGGCTCTTCACACCTCTCGCAAATTTCCAAATGAATGTCCTCAATCTGTCGCCACAATGTTGTTGCCGTTGGAACATCGTCCGCTGTAAGGTTCTCGTGTAACAAACGCTCAAGAGACGCTATCATCGCCCCTTGCCTGCGGACTAATTTTGTAATATCAATAGCTTCTGTTGGTGCTGCTTTTGCACCTGATGTATGAGATTGATCCCCTTTTGTCTGGTCGGAGGTTTGAACAATTTTCAACATGGCCTTCTCAAATACGCTCTTGTATTGTTCAACAATGTCTCTGATAGCTTCATAATATCCTTTGACGAAATAATCATGCTCTAAAGGGAGATTCTTCAGTATACGAATTTCGTTGTTATTAGTCTCAAAAGCTGTCCACTCGTCATCTAATTTTTTTAGACGTTCCTGGAAATAGCTGACTGTAGACTTTCTTGATGATGGGTCCTTTTTAAAGTTGCGAACGATGGTTTCAATCCTATCTCCGACACCTTTTTGTATTTCCACCAATTCTTCAAATGATGCCATGGTTATGACTTTTGAATTAGATTACTTCTTTAAACTAGTTTGACTCTTTGAATAAGGTTGCAATGTTCGTGATCCTGTGTTAGATCACGTCGGGGTCACCAAAATGTTAATTGACTCGTTTGTCAATTAGCTCTATATTTAATACCAGCACTTGAACTGGATTAAATGTTTCGATATATATTTTTAAAGGATCCAATCACAGCACATAAACTGGATTGACAATGTGTTTTTTACTGAACAACAAACAGCACTTAAACTGAGTTGTTCCCGCAAAATAAAAATTCTGGCTCTTTAGTTTTTAAAATGCAAAAGAAAAAAGAGAACTTTATTATAATTTTCTTCATTTAAATACAAAATTATTGATGACTACTTACTTCCAATATATTTCTTATGTAACTAAATTATAGTTATTTGAACTACTTATTAAGCAAATTTAAAGTTCATTAGCCGTTTGGCCATGACCACAAAATTAAAACAAACAAAATTAAAGCAATTGTGCAAAATAAAAAAAAGACAATTATTAAAGTGCAAGTAATACATTATTTTCATAAATGCAAAAAAGTTAATAAACGGGCGTTAAATTTCAAAATGAACAAAAAAAAATAAAAATGCAAACTAAATTAATGTAAACACTAAATTTTTGACTTTACACAAAAAACAACAAAAAAAAATAATTTTATTTCTAAGTGAAACTTAAATCTAAAGATTTCTAAACAGTTGTAATGACCAATTATAATGACTCTGATGATCGCAAAGAGTGTAATGAACACAAAACATACAGAATGTGTAGCCAAAAAAGTTTTAAAAATTTCTTCCATGTCCATAAGAAATGAACGACTAGTAAACATTTTGTGATTGGTAAGGTGACTATCAAAAATTGACAATACTTGACAGTAAGGAAGCAGTCTCCAATGCTAGTCACTTTAGCTTGGACGGGTAATGTTGCCTATTTGTTGTTGAAAAGAAAACTGAAAAATACAACATTATCTCTGTATGAGCGTTTCAATTGTCTGTTTGTTGTTTGTGCCTGTATGAGTTGGTAAATGTCGTCTTTTATTTTTTTTGTTGTTAACAATTGTCATGTGTTTTTGTTTTTATTGCCTGTGCTCCTTTGGATATTTTTACACAATTTCAATTTTATTTACTCCCCCCTATAATCATCGTCAATGACAATTTCATGAAGTTATTGAATGCTGTCTATGAAATGTATGAATACTTGTAAAATTACAAACAAAACATATGTACAGGTTTATTTAAAAGTAGATATGTAAACAAGTAAAAAAATATTTGAAAAATATTTCCAAAAGAAAAGTTTCATTTTCCGCATTCACAACAACCACCGAGCCCTATCTGTAATTCTGACCATTTTTCATTAAGCGATCTCTTCTACCACTTCAACCATTTGTGATATACATTAGTTAAGTGTGACTCTTATGAATTTACGTATATCTTGACTTTGACTAAACTTATCATTTATTTGAAACGTACTGGCTTGCGCCATGTATTGAGAAAATATTTATCTGTGTTACAATCATGGTGGAATACACTTCAAACTTTAGCTCAAATCCGATGGTGTAATCATCAAAATTTTTCTTTTAGCTTTCGATTGTTCAGCCAGTTTCAATGCAGGTCTGGGGGATGAAATCCGTTGGTAAGGTCGTGAAAAATCTTTCTTTAAACTTTGCAGATCCTACACAGATCTAGAAGATCAAGTCTTAAATTGCTGATAAATTCGCCATCACTTTTACTTAAGTTCCCAAACTTCGCTGGTTATAATCAGTCTAGGAATTTAAATCGATGACAACCAACACGATAGTATCTATCATTTGCTGCTTCTTCTAAAAGTAGATCATATTTTTTATTTATGATACGTTCGCCACTGGAAGCCTCAAAGATGGCATTGTAGTCCCTTTAGTAGTATATATAACATGGGGTCCTTTTTTACAGTTAAATCAACAAATAAATACATTTTTGATATCAAAAAAACGGACCCGTAGTCTAGTAGGTAGTGTATTGGTGGGATTGACTTGAAGCTACAGTTCATTTCCAACAAAACTAAATATGAAAGAATATTTATTCGGCGCCTTACTCTCAGCAGATTTCTGATTTCAAGCAAAAACTATGAGAGTAAATAAAATTGTGATGAAAAGTTTTTCAAACTTCTGTCGTTCGGAGTCGACTCTAAACTGTAGGTCCCGTAATTCATGTATAAAACTAACACACACAACAAAAATTGATGTGAGAATCTAGGTCATAATCCTGAGTGAAGGACTGGGCCAATTGTTTATATACATAAAGTTTAAATTTAAAAATGCAATAAAACAAAAACGGTTTGAAAATTTTCCAAATTTGTTCTTTTATTGTGAAGCACAATTGTCCCATTTAGAAATGGAATATTATTTCATTCATATGACCGCCGTCGCTCGCCTCACAGTACCTCATTGGATCGGACCTTTTTTCGTGCATTTTTTTAAGTGTGTGTGTCGCATCTCGGCAATAGCATTACGAATGTTGGCCCCTAAATGTTGAATTATCTCTGGTTTGTCGGCATAACAGTATTCTTTAACGTCGCCTCACAGTAAATAGTTCAACGGCGTCAAATCGCAGCTTCTTAGAGGCCAATTCCCATCACCATTTCGGCTAATTAAACTGCCACCATACGTGTGACGCAATAAATCAATTGTGACATGAGATGTGCGACAAGTTGCACCATCCTTTTGAAACCAAACATCGTTCACACCAATACCATAAAGAGCGGGTACAAAAAAAAAATCGGTTATCATGATGCGATAGGTGTCTCACTTGACCGTAATGATTGCGCTGTTCTTATTTTCAAAGAAATATGGGCCGCTCTACAAGCCTCACCAAATAGTCACTCGTAATGGGTGCATTGGCTTCCGTAAAACCACGTGTGTATTTTTTGAGCCCTAATTACTATAATTTTGCTTATTAACGTATCCACCATGATGAAAGTGAGCTTCATCCGAAAAGATGATGTTTTTTTTTTGCAATTTCCGACCAATTGTCTTTGTTTTGGAAATAAATTTCCAATAAATCCCAACGTTGCTCAAGCGAAAATTGACTCATTACATTCAGTGGAGATAATATACTGAATTTTCTGACAGAATAGAATGACATAAGTAGTGCCAGATTCGAAATAACCGATGGTTCGAATTTAAACCGCTAGATATAGCGGAAATTAAATCTCCAAAAGAAATAACAAAATTTAACACAATTAGAAATCACCATTAAGCCTGCTCTCAAGCATGATTGCATACATTTTCAACTCTGTCGAAGAGTTAAGCAACAACAATGGTTTATTTAGCTGAAGAAAGAAAAAAGATGGAAGTGATGGAGTATATTTTTGAATTGAATCGATTTAAATTGAATAGAATTGAGGAGACATATCATCGGAAAGCAAACAACAGATATTTTCAGTTTATTGGCTCCAAAAGGTATTGAATAAAATTCATATTCAATGGTATTTATATGACTATTTATAGGTAACGACGTATACTTATGCTCTTTTAAGGTTTAAATTGTTGCTTATTGACGTATTGCCGGGGGGGATAGAATAAACTCAATAATATCAAGATGAATTTAAATAATGCTGATTAAGCATTGTGTTTAAATAAGTTTAAAGATAAACAAAAATTTAAGGGTTTGACAAAGTATTTGAACAATAAAAAGAAATCATGGCACAACAATATCAGGTCTATTAAGGTTTTAAAAAGCAATGAGTACATGTGCATGTATTTAGTGGATAGGAATTTAAAAATCTTTTTCTAAAAGCGCGTCATCAATAAATTAACATAAAATAATTCCAAATATTTCTATAGTTTTCTGTAATAAATTAACACAACACAATGCGTTCTCTGAAAAGAGAATAAGTTTAAGATGCCTTAAAATATTGACCATCTCTTAACACATTCTCTTTTGGACTATCGTTCGCTATCTTAAACTTCTCTAATGACGCTTTTGAAAACATTCATAGAAAACAGAATGAAAATAAAAATCTATCATCAATACAACATCAATTCAATACAAGATACGAGATCACTTTCACTTAATCAAACCCTCCTTTGATATCCAACAAAACATAAAAGCAAAAAGAAAACAAATCATTTAAGCCAACAAGTTCTGGTTGCTTGTCTTGATGCTCAGATACAAATGCTGCAACATTAACAAAAATAACATGAATTTTAACAAGTGTCGACATGTTTTTCTATGATACCCTACATGAAAGTGATAATTTGGGTACACAAGGGGTAATCGAGGTAATCTTATAAAAACAAGTTTATTCTTTAAGAAATATGGTATATTAAAACGAATTCTATTATTTTTTTAACGAAGTCTATAAGTTGGGTAAGGCAGGTTCACTAGGTGGCCTATATGTGATATGTTGCATGAGAGATGTAAGACAGTTTTATAATTGCTTCAACCAGCAGTGTTTGATGGACACTAGCAAAGAAAGTTATCTGTTTTTCTTGCATAAAAGTAGTCGCCGTAGTCTAGTAGATCGTGTATTGGCTTATTAGACGTGAGGCCTTGGTTCAAACCCGCATGTTAGATATCAAAACGGAATTATGAAAAATTTCTCTTTGGCCACTTACTCTCATCACATTTCTGGCAAAAACTCTGAGAGTAAATAAAAATTGCCATGAAAAGTTTCTCAAAAAAATTTGTCGTTCGGAGTCTACTTTAAACTGTAGGTCCCACAACTCATGTTTAAACCTAACACACACTACATTAGTGGTGTGAGAAACTAGGCCTTAATCCTAACTTAAGGATTGTAATGTCCAATTATGTATGTATACTAATCTTAGCGGAATTTAATTTTTAAATTATTATTACTTTCGGTTTGATAACGATAATCGAATTTGAAAAGAACTGCCGCGACTTAAAAGCTTCTTGGGGTTGTTCGTATAGTGATCTCAGAGGTCTATGTTGCTCAATTAAAATTCAATATCTTCTTAAATTTGTTTCTTTTATCTCTTTTACATTTTCTTTTAATACAATATTTTCAAACCAAAAAAAAAGGGTTATTAAATAATAAAAATTTGTAGATCGCTCTTGTCAGTTGTTAATAAACGGTGGCAATGTTAAGATCTCTATTCACTTTGGAATCATAGACAAATAAAAATTGAGTACAAAATAAATAAAAATTTATAAGAAACAAATATGGCAGTAATTCTAATAAAATTTAAATATTTTAAACGATACAACAACAACTGTATATTAAGGAAAATAAAATTAAAGAACACAATCGAGATAGAGCAACAGCAGTTACATGCCAACAGGCATTCTTTATTAACTTTACACTCAAGCGAGAAAGTGTTTGGAAAAAAAAAGAAAAAAAAAAGAATGAAAGAAACAAAACTGAAGAAATTTATTCATTCATTTACTCTCCCGGAAAGCGGTACACACTAATGATTTTGTCTGTGTCTTCTACTTTCTAACACTAAAGCTGTTCGTTGTAAATAGTATATCACGGCATCATTGGACAAATGCTTTGTGGGTTGTTGACCAAGATTGAAATTTTAAGAGAATTAATTCCACATAAGATTTGGTGCGCTTTAAACGTGTTAATTGAGGTTTGAAAAGTTTGCGGGGGATATACAATAATAATCATCGAAATTTTAAACGGAAACGGTTGAATTGATTACAGACAAGAGAGAAATGTATTTACCGCGTATGAAACGTTTCGTAAGCATTTCCATTGTGATTACACTGACATTACTTGTGTTTAAGATCAGCAATTGCTCTGCTTTCGGCCATAAGTGGAAAGCAATGGCGATTACATTTCGCTATTTTCAAGAGAGAATGCTGCGTACCAGTGAAGATCGTGCTCAGCTCAATTATGGCATCGTTTTTGAATGTCGTACAACGTAAGTGTCTTTGGCATCAAATACGTTTTGTATTATCTAGACTTTGGAAATGAATTCTGAGATGAAAACGAAAATAAAGAAAGTGCGTGATATTGTTCGATTGGTTATAAATTTCTTTGTTTGTATGTAAATTATTTATATAAACACTTGTGTTTAAAGTTTATGTAAATTATTCTGTTTGATACAGCCTTTTAAGTTAACGTTATCACAAGAATGTGAAATATTTGTCTGGCTGTAGTTCTCTTTCAACAAAAATGAAAAAAAAAAAATAAATAAAAAAATTAAAAAATAAAAGCAAATAGAAAATTATACAAAAGTAAAGAAATTTAAAAGCCAGATAAACTAATTATTAAAACAAAATTTAAAAAATTTAATTAAATTTAAATGTTTTTAAGTGTGAAATTTGAAACTAAAAAAAATTTTTTTTTTTGAATTTGGTACCAAATATGAACAGTTCCACGGTAAAATGCAAACAGTTTTATGCAAGGACAACAATAAACACCAAAGGAATATAATTACCATCTAATTGTAGTTCAATAGTTATGTCTACCTAACACGCAAGGTCTCTGTGGACTGCAAAAGCCGTGAAAGAACAATGATTTCTGCTTTTCCTGGCAGATAAGAAGTATGTTTCGTAGTTGACTATCAACTGAATAACAATCGGGTGGGCCCTTTATCGGCTTAAATTTGAACCATCGGTTATTTCCAATCTGGCAATACTTATGTGATTCTATTCTGCCTCAAAATTCACAATATTTTATCCACCGAACATAATGTATGGATTTACGCTTGAGCAACGTTGGGATTTATTGAGAATTTATTTCCAAAACAAAGACAATTGGTCGGAAATTGCACGAAAATGTCGTACAAAATTTGGTCGTACAGTGCCCGGTATACGCAAGTTTATTGTTTAAGTTCGTGAAACTGGTTTCATTGTTTTAATGCGCCAAGACGTGAGTGTGCTCGTACTGTCCTTACACCCGAAAATATCATAGCTATGGCTGAGAGTGTGCGTGAGATAGAATCCATTAACATCAACTCCTCATCGTCCTCAAGAATTGAGCATTTCACTCACCATTTTACGTCGAATTGTGCGAAAGGATCTCGGTATGATGCCCTACACAGTTCCATTGATTCAAGATATTGAATTATTATTCAATTATTATTATTCACACCTAAAATAAAATTGTCACAAAACGGACATCGCTTACACCAACTAAACTGTGTCATCAGTTTTTTTTTTTGTGCACGCCAAATATGTTGATAACAATTATTTAAAATGAGGCGCTTTACTAAAAAAAACAACAAAGCGTTGTAATCGTGAAAACTTATTACAAAACTTCGAAGAGTTTTTCCTACAGATTGTTCCTATCAATCACTCGAAGAGTAGTCAAAAAATTTTAAGAGATTTGGTCGGTTATGTGCAGTACAGGCCGAATCACAAAGAATATGTCAAACATGGTACTTTGACATTTTCAACTGACAGCAAAGTAACAACGTATCAGTCTAACATGATCAATGTTTTGGCGTATATTGAATTAGCCTGAAAAAATATTTCTTCAGTGACTTCTTTTCTTAGCAGATTTCTGGCAAAAACTCTGAAAGTAAATAAAATAGCCACGAAAAGCTTCTCAAAAATCTATCGTTCGGAATCGACTTTATACTGTAGGTCCCGGCACTCATTTATTATCACACACAGCATAAGTGGTGTGAGAGCTAGGTTGTAATCCTGACTGAGGGGTTGTAAAGACTAATTATGTTATGTAAAGTTTAACGTATGGCAGATACTATGTGCCTCGTCTTTAAGACTCCTTCCTGTACATCAACGTATCTATCGATCTCTAGAAAACATTGCTGTTGTAAACGAGATTGTCGCTGGTAATCCCAAAAAAAAAAATGAATTCAACATCGTTCTCAACAACTTAAAATTTCACAAAGCACAACACATTAAAAAACAAATCTCAACCTGCCTGCATAGAAAATTCAAATTGCTCTGGAGCTTATACCAGCAGAGCAAGAAAAACTTGCCTCCGCCTGTTCAGTGGATAATGAAGTTAAGTGAAATCAATGCCCATCTAATTTGGAGCTCAGAATATCTGTTTGCAAACAATGAGAAATAAGTGCACAAACAATGAACGACAGTCTGGAGCGGATTATAGTCAAGCGGCGTGATTAGACCTTTTTTAAGGATGAAGCTGAAATTGCAGTAACTGTAACGGAATTTTTGTGGCCTGGATGTTTGGGATCTGAATAACAGTTTTTAACAATACGGCATCACCACCCACATCCTGCGTACAGCAATAGATTCCTTAAAGCAACAAACAAATAATCTCAAGAAATTCTGATATCAGCTGGTCATCAAGATCGTGCGGTTTAACACTGTGCGATTTTTTCTTTGGGATTCGTGAAATCTCAAGCTTATGCCAATAAATCAGGAAAGAATTCATGATTTTAAATACGAGATCCAACCCGTTATCGTTGATATACGGCCATATATTTCTATAAAGGTTATGAACAATTTTTTGGAAGCGTAATGGCCTATCAACCGAGCCGTGGCGGTTATTTGACGGATTTTATTCTATACTTAATCAGAGCATATCACATTTACAACAATTCTTTTTCATTTTTAAATTAAGAAGTTTATTAATTACTTAAGCAGCCTATATTGGCCTGTACTATGGTTAAAAATGTCTGTGTGGATTTCAACATAGAAAGGCTTGTTACAACTGACCAAAATTTTACGAGTGATCACCATGGGGCCGTTTAAATGTTTCGAAATATTCAAATACAATTAATAACATCTACACATTTCAAAGCCCAGGTCAGACATCTCGAATATAAGGAAATTTGAAAAAATACTTCTTCGACGATTTCCATTCAGCGTATTTCTGACAAAAACCCTGAGAATAAATAAAACTCCCATGAAAAATTTATCAAAAAATCTGTCGTTCGGAGTCGATTTTAAACTCTAGGTCCCACCACTTATGTATAAAATTAAAACACACAACATAAGTGGTGTAAGAAGCTAGGTTGTAATCTTGACTGAAAGGGTTGTAATGACTAATTATGTATGTATGTATTTATGTATGTATGCATGTATTTATTAACTCCAATCAATCTCCAATAAAATTTTTGTTTCTTTATCTCATTTCTGAAGTCTTCTTAGAGCATTTTTAATCCACTTAAAACATTTCTTGCAGCACAAATCTGCGAATTGGAAATGAGGCTCATTTCATTTTGCAATTGGGTGACCTAAAAGGTTTTCGCCTTCTGGATCCGAATAAAAAATTGGCTCTATTTCTACATGGCTGGAATGATGAGGGCAGCAAAACCTGGATACAGGAATTGTTAAAAAGTAAGTCATTCAAACAAAGAAATACAAAATAATTTATTTTTTTTTGTTTCAATTTCAGCTTGGACTTATTTTGAGCCGAATTATAGTGTGTGTGTAGTTGATTGGGGTCACTTGTCGCAAAATGACTATAAAACCGCAAGCATGTCTATTTTTGATGTGGGGCTAACGGTGGCCGGTATTATCGAGGCCATAGAGCAGTTAAATCCTAATAAATTTAGTCGTAATAATGTTACTCTTGCGGGCTATAGTTTAGGAGCCCATGCAGCTGGCTATGCTGGTTCTGTTCTCAATGGTGAGATTGAACAGATCATAGGTTTAGATCCGGCGGGGCCACTTTTTACTATACCATCAGTGGTATCGACCAACTACAGATTGGATCAAAGTGATGCTATGTTTGTACAAATTTTACATACTTCGGCGTATACATTGGGTTCAGGTGTTAAGTCTGGTCATGCCGATTTCTATCCCAATGGCGGTAAAGCACCACAACCTAATTGTCGCATGTTTACATCGCTGCAGGATTATCAAAATACTAGTGAGTTACAGGACTATTTGTTATTCATTTGATTTTATCTTTTGTCCCTGACTCTGATTGTTTTCTTGTTTCTCTTCTTACACAGATCCCATTGGTTGCAGTCATTCATCATCGGCCATATTTTTTAAACAGTCTATGGACCCCTCTTATGCCTTTATAGGCTATCAGTGTGACAGTTTTAAAAGTTACGCCAGTGGCTTGTGTGCAAACAATCGTCGCGGTCGCTTTGGTGTCCATTCGCAACGTCTGAGTCACGGTAATTTCTACTTTAGAACAGAGCCTAACCATCCGTATGTTCAGCAGACAACAAGACGTCGCTGGACACAGATACAACGTTACAATCATCGTTATGGTAAATGACAATAAAACTACAAACAGGCCTAAAATAAACGGATTATCATTTTTGAAACGTATTTTTTTTCTCTTATTTTAAAGATGTTATAAATGCTCCTAGTGTAGGAAGGAGTAGGAGTAGGTACCTGGCCAATGTAATCTCCAAACATTGTAATACAATTTTAATTTGAAAAATTCATTTGAAATTCACTTTGACTGGTTACTGTTTGAATGTCTGGCTTGCTTTGGAAAAGAAAAACTTCATAATTTCATTCATCTTTTATAATTACTTGTGTCTGAGCCTGCTTTTATGCACAAAGTTTAAATGTAAACAATTTAAATGCAACAAACACTAGCATACATGCCCTTACTATCAACAATAGTTCCAACATCTATGTATGGTATTGCACATGTGTTATAGTGTAGAGTCTACACTGTAGACTCACATGTTGTAGGCGAATTAATATCGAACCAAGGTTTTAAAATTCAAAAATTTTAACTGAACTTAAATTTAAGAGCCTACATGGGGTCTACAAATGTACGCTGATATTCAATTTTAGGTTTAAAACTGAACATGATCCCATCTGTACTAAGTAATATAAATCTTGGTATTTTGTGCCTTCTTGTTAATAGCATTGCATCGGTTTTGCATTAGCATTACGTCCACGCTTTGAAATTTATTTTTTTGCTCTGAAGTACAATTGTTCCGTTTAGAAATATAATATTATTTCATTCATATGGCTGCGGCGGCTGGCCTTACAACACCTCATTCGATCGGTTTAATTTTCGTGCACTTTTTCGAATGCATGGGGTCTTGGCAATGGTATTACGAATGTTGGCCTTCAAATGCTCAATTGTTTCTGGTTTGTCGGCATAACACTATCCTTTAATGGCGTCCCACAGAAAATAGTCCAACAGCGTCAAATCGCAGCTTCTTGGCGGTCAATTGACATCACCATTTGGGGTAATTAAACGGAATAAATCGATTGTGACATGAGATGTATGATAAGTTGCACCATCCTGTTGAAACCGAACATCATTCTCATCAATACCATGAAGAGCAGGTACAAAAAAATCGGTTATCATGGTGCGGTAGGTGTCTGCATTGATCGAAATGGTTGCGCCGTCCTCACTTTCAAAGAAATATGGGCCAATAAAGCCTCCGCTTCACGAGCCGCACCAAACAGTCACTCATAATGGGTGCTGTAGCTTCTGTAAGACCACGTGTGAGTTTTCTGTTTCTCATTGGCCCATCTATTCCAATAAATATCAACGCTGCTCAAGCGTAAATCGATTCATTATTTTCAGTGGAGATAATATACTGAATTTTGTGATAGAATAGAATGACATAAGTATTGCGAGATTCGAAATAACCGATGATTCAAATTTAAATCGATAGATGGCAAATCCAATATTTTCTTTGTTAGCTATTTTGGAAATAAGACTACTTTCAACGATTTTCTACTTCGTTGTCCTTTCAGCAGCGTAGCAAGTCTATTCAACTGACGCTTTCACGTTGCCTCTTGGCCATGTTCTAGGTTCGATATCTGTTGTTGTGCCTTCAGTATTTAATAATGATGATCGATGTTGATTGATGAACGTTCTTTAGTATTTTTCTACATTCAATAATTAATTTAAAATTCGATTTTTATTTTATTTAAATATTCCCTTCTCTATATTCGTGGCCACACAGTTTCCATTACTTTCTCATACTTTAGTAATGGAATAAAAAACTCTGGATATTTGTATTTTAAATTAAAAATATTGCGTATATTTACAGATAATATTATTAACTTCGAAAGATTATTCAGCCTAGTCTGTTGACCACATCTATATATATATGTATATATATATTTTTTTTTTTGAGACTATTATTATATAGCGAAAGTCAAAGCGATAAATCTAAATAAAATAATGTCTTCGAATTGTGCCAAGAACTTAGGTATTATTTTTAATAGTCAACTTTTCTGGACTAACCACATTAATACTATTTGTGGGAAGACGTATGCTATGTTTAGGAAACTCTGTATGACTCAATCCTTTACACCGTTTAATATATGTACGTATGCTCTTGGCGAAAACATATCTAATTCCTACCCTCTTGTTTCATACAAAATATACAATATGTCACTGGAAAGGCTTTTCAAATGTTGTATGCTGATTTTCCTACACAAGATTATCTATGTAAGGGAACCAAATTATCTATTTAGCAAGCTTCAATTTTCTAGGACAAACATAGGCTACAGGACAAACGCCATAAGGTACCGGAAACAAGTGTCTGAAAGGCACTTTTTTATTAATGCGATTCGTTCGTGGAACCAACTTCCCCCAGAAATTCAAAAAAAAAAAAAAAAACAATGTAAGGCAGTTTAATACAGCAATTTCAACTCACTTTTCTTTTCTTTAAATTTCTTCATTTGCAAGGCTAATTTAAATTTAATTAATATAATTTTGCTTTTTTATGATATTTTATACATACATATATAATTAACTTAATCATTATAACAGTGTATAAACAGTACTTTTAAATAAGATTATATGCTTGTTGTACTGGAATTAACTAATAAATAAATAATAATAATAATGTTGAGGAAGATATTTAATCATCGTCATAATTGAAATACAAAAATTGGAAAGTTCTTCAGTGGAACAATCGATAAGCTGGTTAGGAAAGAATTGTGAACAAGTGGATCATACTGGAAACTGTGTAAAAAATCCTACTTCCATGAACGCAGTAATTAATATAAACAATGTGAAACCAGAGCGAAAGCAGAGGGTAAAATACAAAATATATACATATGTGTATATAAATATGTGTAGTTTCTTTCAAAATTTTTGCAAAGTTTTTTTATTTAAAAATTTTTTATTTTATTTTATTGAAAATAGCAAAAAAAACCAGAACAGTTTTGGTGGCAGAAAATATTTAAATCGGAATAAATAAAAAGGACTGATGAAGTTAAAGCCTGTATCACTAATTAAAGTAATGTCTAGCATAAATAAATAAATAAATAAATATGCATACTATTCGTAATAAATTCTAAAAAATTGTGTAAAATGTTCGTTCATTAATGAATTGCCGTAGTGTGTTTAGGCTTATTAGACTTGAGGCCGCGGTTCAAGCACCAGATCACACATCTCCAATAAAACGAAATATGAAAAAATATTTCTGAGCCGACTTCCTCTCAACAGATTTCTGGAAAAAAATCTGTGAATAAATGAAATTATCATAAAATGCTTCTTAAAAATTTATCGTTCGAAGTCGACTTTAAACTGTAGTTCCCGCCACTCATACTATACATACAATTAACACATCTCGCTGAAGGCTTGTATGTACTATATGTATACGGTGACCATTATTTCCATGAGAAAAAAGCGGACAAATATGTATATAAAATTGAAAAACAAAAAAATTCATTTATTATAATTAATTTTATGATCAAAAGAGATTCTAAAGTTTCTAGACCCATTTGGGATTTTTCGGAAAATCAAATATTGTTAAATATAGAAAAAATTCTTTCTGATGGTGCGTTGGACGCTGGCAAAGCAAATAAGAAATCTAGTAATTTCAGGATGTTTTTGTAAGAAATAAATTTCTTTTCGAAAAATTTGAAAATTTCAACCCACTTTTTATCGGGATTTAATGCTGATTGTTTCCATATTTGTTCAACATTTGCATAATTTTTTACATAAGTGAATTCATCAAAAATTTCGTTATTATTTATATTTAAATCATTTCTGATTTCTGTTATCTTTATTAAGGACTTTTCAACTGAAGACCAAAATGGAATTGCATCTACAACATAGACAAAATATAGAGTTTCCAACTCAATTTCAAATGTAATTCCAGCTAATACATGTATAAATGTATAAGCGTTTTTACCGAATTAGTGAAAAAAGTGGACAAAAGCGGACATTCTGGAAAATAAATACTTTACGTGTGGTAAAATAGTGGACAATAGCGGACGCAAAAAAAATAGCGGACAGGAGGTTAAAATAGCGGACTGTCCGCTATAATAGTGGACGGATGGTCACCGTATATATGTATTAAGTATGTTCGTTCATTAAAATGCTTTAGACCTATCACCGAATGTTGGGAATATGGACAGCGAGGCAATTTTAACCCTCAAACTAAGATTTAAAAGGGTCTAAGAGAAATATTTCGTTGATAGATAGTTTAATGACATTAAGAGATTGGTGTATCTGATGGGCAATGATTTTATTATTCATATTAGAAAGCGATTAAATATTACTTCTACGAGTGGGAAATGTTAAAAAATGTACCTTTTTAAACCGATATTATACTGTTTAAACGGCAAATATGGTAGATTACGACTCTGCCGATAGGAAAATTTGTATTTTTTTCAATAAAAATTAGTACGACCAGTCAGATTAATTGTTTAAATATATAGAATATATAACGGAATATTGTTAATACCACCCCACTTCTTGACCGCATTTATATTTTTCAAACTATAAATACTGCAAGTATTTCGTGATTGTAGTATAGTACATACAGTAATCGTAACGTAAAAGTCAAACGGTTAAGTTGTAATACAGCATCGCGTCTAAGATGTTTAAGAAAATACTCACAATAACGCTATTAATCATCATCGTAATTGAAATTCAACGAGTCGAATGTCGTCCACGAGAATTAACTGCACGATTTGGTAAGCTACCACCGAATTGTCTTCAAGTGGATCATCTTGGAAATTGTGCCAACCGGCCTAGTTTCATGCAAAACGGAATTACCAAAAAAAATGTGGCCCCAAAGCGAATGAAGAAGGTAATATGAAAGGACAATAAAAATCCACATACATATCGCATACGCTTCTCTTTGATGTAAAAATTAAAAAAAAAATTAATTTGATTGTTATTCATAGAAAAATTGGTTTTTATTCTTATTTTTTCTTACTTTAGGTGATAGCTAAACCGGTTGAAACATATGAACCGGTTAAACCAGGGACAAAAAAGGCTTGGTATCAGTTTTGGTAACTCCTCTGAAATACAAATAAATAAAAAGCCTTGGTATTGTTAAAAACTATGTAGTGTGTTAATAAATAAATAAAAACAGATAATGAAGCAAAAATTTTTAGTAACAAATTTGAAGATATCGTGTAAAATATTCGTTGCCTAATATCCTGTAACAATAAAAAAAAAAAAATTAATTCTAGTGAATTATAATAATTTTTGTCTTGAAGAATTGAATTTGAGATGTCTGCCGCACGACACACCAATTAACAATAATTAAAATTTGCGAAAATGCAAATTTATTTTAATTGGGAAAAATATAATCAAAAAATATAAAGTGGACAATACTCTTTCTCGATCGATCTTTAACTTCTACAGAAGTCATTAGCAGCTAAGAGAAACCGCCACAAATGTCTACTTTTTGCGCAGTAATTACTACCATAAGAGTATGAAGTCGCCGTAGTCTAGTACGTAGTGTGTTGGCTTATTACACATAAGGATTCGGGTCAAACACAACGACAGTCATCTCCAACAAAACGAAATACAAAAACTGGTGATTTCCTCTCAGTGGATTTCTGTCAAAAACTCTGAGAGTAAATAAAATTTGCCATGAAAAGTTTCTCAAAAAATTCTGCTGTTCGAAGTCGACTTTAAACTAACTGTGTCTACTTTTAATTGAGATTGTATTCCATTATAGCCGAATATAATATGGAGAGCAAAGTTAAGTTTATCAGATAGTGTTTGTGGGTACAAATCTAACGCTGTTATAACCATGTCGTCAACATAAGCAACAACTTTGTTGCCTGTAAATTTAAACTAAGTGAAAGGCATATTCTCTGTAAAATTTCAAAGATGGGGAGTGATAATCACACCTTACGGTGTAAAATTAAAGCCCTTTAATCTTATAATCCTTTATGCAACTTGATTATCGTTTTAATTAAAAAGTTAATAAACGACAAGCAAGGAACATTCTCTGTGTTTACACATTAGCTGCTAATAAAATTTAACGAATGTTCTCTAAATATGGTGATATTCAATACTTTTGTTCTATTATAAGTGAAGATGGTTTAATCTTCTTCTTGGTTTAAGGACACGCACATTGTTCATTAGTATCCGAACTATACTACATCGCATAATGTGTGTAAACCTTACAACAGTATCTGGTGTGCTATGGTGAACGGTTTTCTGTAAAGAATTGGTGCCGGAGACGGCAAGGTCACTAAAGGAGAATAGCGTGAAGAATAGAAGCATTAGTAGCGGTCTTTGGCCATGGATGTGTGTCGTGTTATAAACGACAGAATTGGGTTCATAAACCTCGTAATTAACGATCAAATATTTCGAACACGAACACTTGCTAAAGCTGGCACCACGGTAAAGGAGAAATGACGTTCCTCTGCAGAGTCAATGAATTGGTGCCGGAATCAGGCGAGAAATATTACAATGCGTAAAGGATAAAAGCATAATTAGCGGTCTTTTGTTATGAATGTGTGTCGTGTGATAAACAACAGAATTGGGCACATTAGCCCCATAGCCAACGATTAAATATTTCGGACACACGGGCATTTAAGTCAACAACAAGGTCGCCAGTCTCATGAATTCCTACATTAGATTCACATTCCACAACATATTCACATAAACGCACACAACACGAGTGGTGTGAGAAGCTAGGACGTTGTACAATGGGTCAGTTCGACCTCCGGGTACTGTACTTGTCACAGTTGACAAGTACACGTCCTCTAACCTAACCTAACCTTCACATTCCTTTGCAGGGAGGTAAACGAATTGTCTCACAGAAACACCATTCGCTGGCAAAATTAAGATGGGATAATGGACTCTCTTGTAAAGACACCGGACTGATCTGGCCTGACGTGGATATGTGTAGAACAGAATTTGCATTGAACCTATCAAGATTCTATTCAAGGCACCTCATAGCAGTAGTAATGGGACACTGACTTCTGCATGTTTACGCCAGAAGACTGGCATTACCTTATAATAACTTTTGCAGAAGCTACAATGGCGAGGAAGAAGTGGAAACCACAGAACATTTCTCTTCTCTGTTTTTCGGTGCTGGGGAAGCTGAGAAAAATTCTTGGACACCCTGTATTTAGGGATGAAACTCCATAATGTTCTCAAGATGGTTGCGGCTGCCTACTTACTTATGTACTTTCTTAATTGGTCATTACAACCTTTCAGTTAGGATTGCAAACTAGTTTCTCACACCACTTATATTTTGTGTGTTAATTTTATATATTGTATGAGTGGCAGGACCTACGTTTTAAAATCGACTCCGAACGATAGAGTCTGTAGAAACTTTTCATGGCAATTTTACTTACTCTCATAGTTTTTGCCAAAAATCTGCTGAGAGGAAGTCGCCGAAGAAATATTTTTTCACATTTCATTTTGTTGGAGATGTCTGACCTGTGGTTTGAACCGTGGCTTCACGTCTAATAAGCCAACACACTACCTACTAGACCACGGCGACTTATGTTGCCAAAAAATGTGGATGGTGTGCTTAAGCCAATCGGATTGGAAAAATATAGGAGCCTTATTGTCTCCGCATGGATCTTTATATATAATTAAACAAAAACTCCAAAAACAATTGCTTTTTCTAAACGTGGATCGAAAGAAGTCGGACATATGAGTTGCCTCTAAACTGATATTTCCTAAATCTGTTTTTACGCGAAAGATAATTTCAAGAGTGTACGGCGTAGTAACAGGATAAAGTAGGTAGATAGGTTGGAGTAAAGGGTCTCATTCCTATTGACATACACTTAAGCCATCATGTAGGCTTGTTGTATGCTCATTATTAGGAATACCACCTTACTTTCTATAGGAAGTCTGAAGAAGAATTTATTTTCATGGCTGCCACTGTTTCACAACCTAAACTTAAGTAAGTTTCAATTTGAGATGATAATTTTACTTGCAATTAATTCCAGATACAGTATAAGTAGTGAATAATATTTTTTTTTTAAATCTGTTTCATGGTATTTAATGTACAGAATAACAAACTCTGTATAATTTTTCATTAACAGGCAAATATTGTACATATTAATGGCGAATATTCCTAATAATAATGCAAGATTACGCATCTCATTATATTAACCGCATTTATGTACATATTTCTTGATCATTCTACTAAAATACTAACAGAGCTGAGTAAAAGTATTGAATAATTGTATCAATGTTAAGTACTCTGATAGTAGAAGTCAAACGATTCGGTTCTACGCAGCGCCGTCTTCACAATGTTTAAAAAAATACTCACAATAACACTATTAGTCATCGTCATAATAGGAATTCAACGTGTGGATTGTTTCAATGGAAAACGATCTAAACGCACTATTAAGGAGCTGCCACCCAATTGTAAAGAAGTGGATCACCTTAACAAATGTGTAAACAAAGTTCACATGTCGAATGCAATCTTGGTGAAAAGCAATAAGACACCAAAGCGAATGGCAATGGTACGATAGAAATATTAATTGTTTTTCTATTTCTTTATTCAAAATAAAATAGAAAAACTAAATGTGATTGACAATAAGAGATAAATTCTGTTTTTTATTATTTTAGATACGTGTTGAAAAGACAGAAGAAAAAAAAACGTGGTGGCATTCGCTTTGGTCGTAATTAAGCTGAAATATAAATAAATAAGTTAGCCTGTCAGCGGATATAACGGCCTGTAGTGCCATTTATAGTACAGTAAAGTAAAGTAAAGTATTCTTTAACAGTTGTAATCAAATAAAATGTGACAATAAAGTGTACAAAATATCAACATATTATTGTATTGACTTCTAACAGCAAGCAAGCAGGTACGCACGTTCAGCGAATGTATGATCTTGACAAGTAACCATTACGTATACTTAACGTATTAGAATTTAAATACATTTACAGTTTGTATATTAATAATTAGGGTAATTACATCGAGCAATACAGCATCAAAGACTGTCCTGGATTAACAATTATGTACTTCTGACATGGCAAGGTACTCATACGCATACGGGTACCTAATCATCATGGAATGATTCAAAATGACACAAATATTCAGACAAAGTATTACATACCATAAGTATCGATAAGCCAATACAATTCAGCGTATTAAAGACCAAGAAGACTGGGAAAGATAGTGGAGACAGCACATTAACACACATAACATACATATGTACATAATAGGCCATTGCAAACCTCCAACCAGGGTTACGACCTTACACCATATCTCACACCACTAATGTTGTGTATTAATTTCAACATGAGTGGCGGGATCTACAGTTTAAAGTCGACTCCGAATGACGGATTTTTGAGAATCTTTCCATGACAATTTTATTTACTCTCTCCAAAGAAATATTGTTTTCATATTTCGTTTTGTTGGAGATGTTTGACCGGTGGTTTGAACCATGGCCTCACGTCTAATAGTTCAGATTTAACGGTTGGTGTTATTTCATATTTCGTTTATTTTGTTGACGATGTCTGATCTGGGGTTTGAACCACGAACTCTGATATAACACATTACCTACCAGATTACGGCGACTTCAAACTACTAGACTAAGCCATCTTGTAACACAGTGGGAAGAATTACAAAAACACTTTGGGCGGTGTGTCCTGTAATTACATTTGAACCGTGATGGTGTGGTGGAAAATAATAAATGCAAGGCATCTCATCGGAAGGATAAAGCACTTGTTGTGTCACAGTCGTAATCCCAACTGAAGGCTTGTAATGACCAATTATGTATGTATGTATGTCTGTGATATTATAGCCGATTAAGCTTTTTATTAGATGAGAGCCCGAAGTTCAACGCCTGGCTCTGATAACTAGAACTAAACGAAACATGGAAACATATTTCTTTCGGTGAATTACTCTACTCATTTATAAAATTAACACACCCAACACAAGTGGTGTTGTAAGCGATTTTTAAATCCTGACTAAACTGTTGTAATAACCTTGAATCAAGTAAGATATCCAGGCAGGAATAAATAAATACTTAAAATAAAAGTGTAAAATTTAAAATAAATGAATAAAAATAATTCTTTATTTTCTGTTGATCTATTCATACAGTTTAATGAGAAAAATATAAATCTTAAAACGATCTATTAAAAACCGTGACCACAAACAATTACAAATTAAGCGAATACCCTGTGATATGCGAGAGTTTCTAAAAGGTTTTATGAAAATTTACCCTAAGATTGTTAAGATTGTTAAATTTAATAAATAATTACAAAAGTACCTTTTTAATCGATAAGTACCATTCCTTATAATACGCATGACTGCGAAAGTAGTCTGCTTCTACCGTATACCATAAGACAAATCTCAATATAAAGAAGCCTTCTGGGACGGATAGTATTCCTGCACTTATCCTGAAGCAGTATTCTTCGACGCCCACTTATCCTTTAGCTTAACCAGTACATTTTTCAAGTATCGAAAGACACATTCAAGAGCCTCGAATTCTTAAGACGATGCAAGGAATATGTCATCAGATCTCCTTACTACTTACACGAGTTATATCCGACCGAGAATGGAATACAACTCACATGTATGGCTCATACATGTGCCTCAAAGTGTATATTGAGGCCTCTCGACCACGTACAGGAGAGAGCGAAGGTGCTCATTAATAACGATAGGATAACCAACTTTATTGATTCATTGGAGCATCGTCGCAATGTAGTTTGTGTTTAGCTGTTCTATGGTTACTACAACTACAACAGATTCTGTTCGAGCGAGATAAGGGGACTTGTTCCCGAAAATCATATATTCTTACACATGTAGCAACCGCCTTTCCCGCAGAGCACATCCGTTTGTGGTGGACTGGCCGGTGTATCACTCTCTACATTACAGACGAAATTTGTTCTTAAGCGAGACTATTCGTATGTGGAATTCCCTTCCTGGTGAGGTCTTTCCAGTCACTTAAAATATTAAGAAATTCAAATCTAATGCCTTCAAACACTACTCATTCTTTCCTTCTTCATCATAATCTTATTGTACGTATAAGTATTACTGAATGGATTTCCTTCTACTGCTTCGTATACATCCTAAGGTTTAAAAATAATTTTAAATTGTTTTTCTCAAAATTTTAATTGCACAAAATTGCTTACAGTGCCTTACATTATTTATCCACCTTCTTAGTATTGTTCTATCCACTTATAGAAACTTATTTCAAACGTTGCTATTTTAATTAACAAACATTTTCTCTACCAAAAAAAAAAACAAAATATTAAAATACAAGAGTACTAAATGACCGCCTTCATATAAATAAAATACAATTTTCTACGTGAACTTTTTAGACATGAAAGTGTCTAGACAAACAAAAAAAAAATCTAAAAAAAAACAAGAACTTCCGACATTTTAACACTCCTTCTAGGATCGGCAAGATACGTTTTATGGAAAAACCTGCACAAGACACTTAAATATTTACAGTAACAACAACAACACTTTTATAAAATATATTTATTACTCGAACTAAACTATAAAACTATTCGAAATTCTAAAGTTCATAATTAAAATGTATTAAATTCAATTTAACCCACCACTGGCTGTACGAAAATCCTTTAAATAAAATGAAGTAAAGAAAAAAAACACAGAAATGGACTTAACAAAGTTAGAGTAGGTCATGTTGACACATGTAATACCCTGTAATGAAATATATTTGTGGTGTAACTGACGACGTACTTTAATCCATTAGGTGCGATAACAAATTTTCTACAATCCACCTACAAATCTTGTTACAAAATAAGGCAGACGTTGTTATATTTCTGGTATACTACTAGGTTATGGTTATACAATACAACCCTTCGGTCAGGATTACGATATTTTATACATGAGTGCCGAGTACAGTTTAAAGTCGACTCCGAGCGACAGATTTTTTAGAAACGTTTCATCGCAATTTTGTTTACTCTCACCGTTCTTGCCACAAATCTGCTGAGAGGAAGTTGGCGAAGAAATATTTTTTCATATTTGCGGTTTGATGTCTGACCTGGGGTTTTAACCCAGACCTTACGTCTAATAAGCCAACACACTACCTACTAGACTACGGCGATTCATATAATGTCTGGACTGATCGCATCGGCGAGAAGAACTTTTCAAATTTAGCAACTTTAAGCGATAGACCATGTAGATACGTCCTTTTACTCAACGCCTTAAATCTCATAATTCTTTCTAGGAACTGCTAATGCAATCAAACCAAAATCAGTCGTATTATGTCCCTCGTGACATCGTAAGACACCTTCAGTTGTAAGCAAAAAAAAAAAAATTTCGAAATAGAGTTTTCGTCTGTGTTATCTAAGCGCCAAGTGAAAGACTGCTAATCTTGCACCCAGTGAGCATACGACTTTGTGAATGATCAACCGTTGTTGTTATTATATTTCTAGAACTGCATATCCAAATTTAACGGCAAGACCAACTCTCAGGGGATGGCCCTTACTAATGCAGTGCATTGTGTTGGAGTTAGGAAAATAGGTTGTAGAAAGGAGGATAGAGGGAGTAGTGTTTGCGGACATTGGATCTGAATCTTTTTATATTATAAGTGGCAGTAAAGTTCTCTGCCTCTGAAGTCACAGTAGTCTAGTTGGCAGTGTGTAGGCCACGATTCAAATCCCAGATCGAATATCAAAACAAAGTATGAAAAAATATCTTTGTTCGGCGACTGCCTCTCAACAGATCAAAAACTCTAAAAGTAAATAAAATTGCTATGAAAAGTTTCTCGAAAAAATCTGTCGTTCGGAGTCGACTTTAAACTGTAGGTTCTGCCACTTATGGATAAAATTAACACACACAACAGCAAGTTGTTCGAAAAGCTAGGTCGTAATCCTGCCATAATTATGTATGTAAAGTCCTCTGCAGGTAGGGAGTTCTACATACGGATAGTTTGGCTAAAGAACGAATTCTGTTTGAATGCAGTGTGCGATGCACTGGTCTTTTGACCTCTAAGCTGTACAAGTTAAACTTTGGAAACCTGCGCTAATGCTTAGAAAAATGATACTTAATCGAGCTGTATTTCTGTTACAAACGTCTTCACCAAACGAATTTATCTTTCCCAATTATCGTGAGTATATAAATAACAACAACAACGTGTTAGGTTAGGTCATATGGATACAAACAAGCGTTTTCGCAAGTTGCAACACGGAGGAAGAAATAACCATCTAGTTAAAGATTCAATAACAACAACAATAATAATATCAACTTTAACAACATTATCTAACGTACATACATACATATGTATTAAAGATTTTACAATAAAAAGAAAAAAAAAAAGAAAAAACAATTGCTAGAATAAACTATAAAGATACACCTTCTCGTACAATATGCTTGCAATACATGCATATACACACTGTTTATTAGACTGTTGTTGCATTACACCATTAACGTAAACAATAATTTTATTTCACAGATACAATTTAACATTTAAAGAGTTGTTGTGTAATATTACAACAACAAACTTTATAACAAAAAAAAAAAACGAAAAAGGAAAATGGAAAACCGAAAAGAAAAAACAAAATGAAAATTAAAACTCATAGTCGAAGCAGTGAAAATATTAAATATTCTAAAACAACAAAAACAAGAAGTTTTGTTGCCAGGAGTTATGCTACAATCAAATAGGTTTCCATCTATAAGTATGGCTGGGATATCAGAAGTGGCTAAAATATAGAGATAGAGACTGAAACTACAAAATATTAAGAATATTAATATTGTTGTACGAGTATGAGCCTGGTTTTTTATTACAAAATACAATAACAACAAAATTTGTTGAAAATATATACGCAAAGCAGGACTGAACTTAAAATTTAAACTCCCCTAAGGGCCAGTAGTGGGCCCATGAAAAAACAGTTACATTTTGTGCATATTATAGTCCCTAATACCCCACTCTGCGGCTCTATAAACCACCATTGAAGTTTTCGAATGAATCACATGTTTTCCAATGAAGCACATTCCCATTTAAACAGTTTAATGAATACACAGAATTATCGAATTTTGACTCACAACATCTGTGGGCAATCAATGAGCACCAGCAGCTCATTACCAGCAACTCACTACCAGCAACTCACTACCAGCAGCTCACTACCAGCGACTCACTACCGGCAACTCACTGACAGCAAATTACTACCGCCAATTCACTGCCAGCAACTTACCATCAGCAACTCACTGCCAGCAACTCACTACCCGCAACTCACTGTCAGTAACTCACCACCAGCAACTCACTGCCAGCAAATCACAACGAGCAACTCACTACAAGCTACTGTTTAATGCAGATTTTAGTCAGGCGGCGTAGTTGGGCCTTAATTTTATGCAGATGAACGGCATTCGTTACAGGAACATGGTACTTTTAACTTCAACTAGATGGTATGGACCTGGACAACAAGTGGTTTCAACAAGACGGCCGTGTGTCCGGTAAACACTGCAAGTGCACCAATTGTTTTATTACAGCAATTATTTCCAGAATAAATTACTTGCAACACTTTAGTAAGGATTACCACCTATTTTCTCACAACACCCACGTTTTGTGTGTTAATTTTATCCATGAGTGGCTGAACCTATAGTTGAAAGTTGATTCCGAACACAACATTTTTAAGAAACTTTTCATGCCAAATTTTATTTTATTCTGAGAGAGAAATCTGCTGAGAGGATGTAGCCGAAGAAATATTTTTTTTTTATTTCGTTTTGCTCGAGACGTCGAAGCTAAGGGTTGAAAACAATAAGGTTCTAATAAGCCAACATACTACTTAGTAGACTACAGCGACTGAACAAATTAGCTGAAGAAATTCGGAGCAAGATTATGTGATTATCGAGAAAAGTTTTATTTTCCTTCTCCAGATCTGATATCCAACACGTCATCGAAGAGACGCAGCCACATCTCTAGGAAAAAGGCATGAAAAACTTCATGTGAAATATAAATGCCTCTTATCAGAGTTCATTCGACGGATTTTTTACTCCAATCACAATTTGGGCTGTAACAAAATTTTTTTTATTTTGTAATGCCGCGATTTGTATTCCAGTCGAATTAAGGCTTCGTAATCACCTCACTACTCTGTATATTAATTTGACATAAATGCTATCAAAGATCCATCAGAGTATTGAGGTCAGTCTACTTAAGTCCACTATTACAATTCCATGTCCAGATCAATTGTCCAGTAGTGTCAGCTTGCACATTTAGCCGTTGCATTAATTTGGCATTGTGGTGACAAATGACGTCATTAGATTTATTTTACAAAAGTTGCTCTCAAATAATCTGTTTGCATACCGCTGTAAACGATTAGATTATTTGGGAAATTTTGAGTCCAAAGATCCATAAAAAATTCGAACAAATATCAAATAAATTGGCCAAAATACCTCTCCACATTAGAAGAGTCCAGATGCGGTTTGTCTTTTAAAGGCTCTTGTATTTATGCGGGCCCATAGTTTAGTTTGTTTATTAAAAACTAATAAAATTTATGATATAAAAACTTAAAAAAAAACAATTATTATAACAGCAACAACTTAAGAAACATGTTTAAAAACTCAAATTGTTGTACTGAACAAATATTTGTTCGTACTCATGGAGATAGAGATACGTTAAGTGGCAGTAAAAAAAGTTCTAGTGCAACAGCAGCAACAATAACAAAAAGAACTTGAAACAATTTATGGAAACATGAATAAACTTTTCTCCAACAACAACAAAAAAAAGAGAAAAGAAAAGTAAAAACATACTTGCAGGGGAACACGTGAAGAAATGAATATCTCTACACAACCGATATTTTTACTTCATTACATAGCGGTCTGTATGTATGTGTGTATGTATGTATGTGTGATAGTAAGAGAGCACAACACTTAAATTATGTTTTTCAAAAATGTGTAAATTGAATTTAAGTCCTTCCGGTTAGTTGCTGTTGTTGTTGTATTTTGAATGTTCCTAACCGTTGGAAAAAACACTTGAAAATCTACACCTAAAAACCGCCAAATGAAACTGCAAAGAAAAACTCACTTAACGCGTTTCATGATTGTTTTGTATACATATGTACCTACGTATACACATGCAAACGTACACATGTGTGTGTGTAAGTGTTGGTATCTTTGGGAATTTATGTATATGTATACGAGTATGTATTATGTGAGTGTATATGTAAATTGTTCAGTTTAGTCAGGAAAATTTAGAAGCGTTTTACTTGCTCTCTGCCAAGTTTCTTTGTTTTTTGGTGTGTTTGTAAACGTGTAAATTTATTTAGTTCTGTGGTTACCTGTTTTCTCTTTCCCTTTTTCAATTTCTTTTTCTTTTGAGTTGAAATGTGTGTTGTTCTTTCATTTGCTGATTGTTTTATTGTTTTTTTTTTGTTTAAGACCAACCGTAATATTCATAACAACTAAGTTACGATAGAGTATGTATGTAGTATGTTGAAGTGTATCATCGATGAGATAGTGTGTTGATTTTTTCTCAAGTCAACGACTTGTAGGGCTTTTTTTCTCTTTCGTTTCATCATTTTTTTCCTCATTTACTGCTGTACTTTCGTCTTTCCGTTTATTATGCATTGTTTTGTTACTTTTTTTGTTGTTTTATTATTAAAAACAATCTAAAAATTTATTGTTGAAATAATAAATTGGTTTCATTGGTAAAGAATTCTTTCTTTGTTGTTTATTTTCCAATTTTTTTTACAAAAGTTTTGTGGTCAGTTGTAAATAGCAGCGTATGTGAGAAAAAGAAATTGTTTTTAAAGGATATTAAACTGAAAAGAGGCTTTTGTCAGAAGAAGAAATACTTTGTGTTTTACAATCCTTGTACAAGTATAAACGTTTTTAAAATTTGTTTTAATTGGAAAACAAATTATGAATGCACTGTTGTGGTGAGGTCTAATACTTGAAGTATAAAAAAAATTCACGGATATTTTTTTTTATAAATTATTACAAAAATAAAGTCTGTTTTGCAAATCTTCTAAAATAATACAAATTTCGACACTCATATCACACTTAAGGGGTTTATAAAACTCTATTTTAGCAAGAATTTTCAATTACACGAACCAAATCCACATTTTGTAAATAAATAAGGACTGCAGGCTTCAGCTTTGATTTAAACTTATATTATATACTTCCATACATAATTGAGAATTACAAGACTTCAGTCAGGATTACGACCTATATTCTCACACCTCTTATGTCGTGTGTGTTTTTTTACACATGAGGGGCGTTATCAACAGTTTAAAGTTGGCTCTGAACGAAAGATTTTATGAGAAACTTTTTCATGGCAATTTTATTTTACTCCGAAAGTTTTTGCCAGAAATCTGCTAAGAAGTAGTCGCCTGAGAAATATTTTTCCATTTTGATGGAGATGCCTGACATGTGGTTTGAACGTCTAATAAGCCAACACACCTACTAGACTACGGCGACTTCGAACTAACATTTCCTGGGCGATTTGTGATGTAATAAGGATGTTGACTTCTGAATATGAGTAGATTGTTGTTCGTTTCAACACAACACGAAACACATTGATTAGAAGCCAATAAATATTTCATCACATGCGAAATGCATTTTCTTAGATCATCTTAAGAAATCCAGAAAATTTTTATGAAAGTAAAATGTCCAATTTTAGAACAATAACATTTTTCATTTTTTTTTTTCCAATTTTAATAATTAATTGAATCCTCAACAAAATTCGCCGTAGTCTATTAGGTGACAATGGACATAAAAAGAAAATATCAATGTTTATTTCTATGCAATGCATAGACATACGTACATACCCTTCAGTCAGGATTCCGACCTAGCCTCTCACACCACTTATGTTGTGTGTGTTAAGTTTCTTTGTGAGAGGAGCGACTTACAGTTTAAAGTCGACTCCCAACAACAGATTTTTTTTGGGAAACTTTTCATGGTAATTTTGTTTTCCTCTCAGAGTTTTTGCTAGAAATCTGCTGAGAGGAAGTCGCCGAAGAAATATTTTTTCATATTTCAATTTGATCGAGATTCTGGCCATGGGTTTGAACTGTAGCCTCACGTCTAATAAACCAACACTTTACTTACTAGACTGCGGCGACTTCGGACTTACATTATCTTATGGAAATTGTCAAGCGTACTGCTATTTAAAAAAAAGGGATACGTCAGTGTGATACGTTTGAAATGAATTAAAGAGTGATGTGAAAAGGACATTGATTTCAGAAGGTCAGCAGATTTTTATTGGTTGAATACTGCACAAATCACATGTAATATGTGTGTATCCTAGAGAAGACATTTAGCAGTTGATAAATATTTGATCACAAGCGAACGGCCACTTCTTAGATCAAGGTTTTCCAATTTTAAGAATTAATTGAGAACTCAACAAAAGTTGCCTTAGTCTAGTAGGCAAAACAATGGACATTAAAACAAAGTATCGATGCATCACATCACATCGATGGTTTCTGTGCATCTATTAAACTTTTTTTAACATAATGGAGGCGAAAACAGAATGTATTAATTATGGCTCAAAGGTAGTAGCCTACCGCGATCAAATGAGTGTTCTTTAAGGTGCTATACGTTGCCAGTAAGAATAACTCGCTGCATAGGCGAATTCTATTCAAATCGTCTTAAGCCAGACACGTTGTCTCAATTCTGGGTAACCACGTTTTCTTCTTTTTAGGTTTACAAGCTTCGGCCAATGAAGATCTTCTGTAGTTGTTACATCTTCCACAGATGTACTAGTGAAGTGTTCCCAGCCACCAGGCGTATCCACCTAAAAGCCAGTGTCCCATTATAACTTCGATAAGATCCCTAAGATGAACTCTGTTCAAGTTTAATGCAAATTTTGTTCTGCAGGTCAGATTTGTTTGATCTCTCTGAAGATCATTCCCCAGATCATTTGTTTACAATCTCATGTATAAATTTAATTGAATTTTTCATTGTAACAGTGTTTGTTGTTGTTGCCGCCAATGTCTCCGTGTCCAGGCAACCATATGTGGATATCCTTAGAATCCCTCGGTATATCCTTCAGAGACACGCGGTGTATTTGGACAACCTAGGAAGTGATGTACACGCTGTTCAATGGCTGCTTTACTGTCGGTAAATATGCAGTAACTTTTGGAGCAATTATTTTGCGGTATCCTGTCCAAGATGAATTGAGCACATCTTTCGATAATGTAAACTTTAGCTTGGAAGTAACTCAGGGGTTTACCATATACTCTGATTATTTTACTCTAAGACTATCCCACTATAATCAATGGTATACTTTTCAGCTGATGAAAACCGTAAAGCTTTTGACAAATTATAAAAATTTACTTTTAATTCTGACACTTAAGGGTGGTAACTGCAATAAATATTTCCTTATCTTGAAACAACAATGAAAATGAAATAGAAAATGTGTGTCATTATAAATACAAAACAACAAAAATATCATCTTGTCTTTATTATTCTTAGGTTGCGAATGAAAAAACACTCTAGTCCAAGAAGCAAAAACTTTTAATTTTTTTTTACACCACAGGTACAACATCAAACCGACACCACCACCACCACCACCACCAGCCAAATGTTGAACCACAAATTAATGTAACTTGTTCAGCAACAAGCAACAAGGTAAACAAAAAAATTGAAGAAGAAACTGTTATAATAGAATGAAAATGAAACAACATGAATGTCGCTGCCACCTGCACAACACACACAATAGAAATTTTACTCGACACCCACCCAGTAGCAGCAGTCATCATTATCAAAGTGGCAACAATACCCGTAAGAAGCAACTTCAAGTGAATGTTGCTAATGCGAAAATGACTTGCATCAAAATGTCTATACATATACAACAACAGTAACAACAATAATAGCAATGGCAATAACAATAGCTGCAACATTTAAATGTAGCAAGAAAACCGTATTAAATTTTACAGCAGAGACGTTAACTGAAGGCAAATGTTTTCCTTTTTTTTCTCTTTTTGCCTTCTCCATATGGCAAACGGTCGAGAGAGAAACCCACACTAACAAACGTCGGCATGCACATGAATGAATACCCACACTTGCCACACTTACTTAATGATTTAGTGGTAAAGAAGAGAGGCCAGCAAGAAAACACACTTTATGTGGGAAAATATGCAACACAGTTCAACAATATGGAAAAAAAAGAAACTGAAAAGAAAAGAGAGAAAAATAAAAATTTAAAACCCATATTTATGAAAATACTAAATTCTCTCTCCCTGCGTCTCATAACCTTCTCCAATGAAAGAAGTATTAAGTGCTACTTTTTATAATCTATGCTGCTACCAAAGAAAACAAATTTACGGTTCCCATATTAAATCATTGGGAACAAAATGGTCTAAAGAAGAGCAATAGCCATTAAGAACATTTTCGAGTATGGAAAACGCATAGATTTTTGATAACAATTACACTTTGAAGCTATTCGGGATCTGCTAGTAAACCAAACGGGTTTCCAAACTTGCAAGCTAGGGCTAATGTATGCACGACATTGACACACAGTCCAGTATCAGCAGGTTTTGTATACGAATATGTCTGGAAAGGATAACCTAACTAAACCTAACCGCATTTACTGGTCCTTATAACCATTTAGTCAGGATTACAACCTAGTTTCTCACACCACCCATGTTGTGTGCGTTAATTTTACGCATGAGTGAGATAACCTGCTGATTAATGTCGATTTCGAACGACTGATTTGAAAAACTTTTCATAGCGATTTTTATTTTACTCTCAGAGTTTTTGCCAGAAGACTACTGATAGGAAGCCAGCGAAAGAAATTTTTTCCATATTTCGTTTTGTTCAAGATGTCTGAGCCAGGAATTAAACCACGGGCCTTTCCTCTAATAACCCAAAACACTACCTACTAGACTACGACAGTGAAACGTTTTTGTTAAGTCCTAGGTTGCGTTCACTATTCAAGATATTAAGTTGATGGTGAGAAGAGTGCCTAAGAATGGTAATATTAGCGAAGTATATTGAACCTATGTTGACTAAAAGCTTAGCAGCCAATCTTGCGAATGTATGCATATTACTTCCTGTTCTTTGTTTGGAAGTGTTCGCAGGACATTCTACTCTTTTAGGTAAGTTACATACACACATTCATAATTGGTCATTACAACCTTTCAGTTAGGATTACCACTTAGCTTCTCATACAACTTTTGTTGTGTGCGTTAATTTTATACATGAGTAACGGTACCTACAGTTTAAAGTCGACTGAGAGGCTTTTCATTGCAATTTTCATTTACTCTCAGAGTTTTTGCCAGAAATCTGTTGAGAGGAAGTCACCGAAGAAATATTTTTTCGTATTTCCTTTTCTTGGAGATGTTTGTCCTATGGCTAGAACCGTGGTCTCACGTCTAATAAGGCAGCATATGACCTATTAGCCTACGGCGACAATAGGTAAGTTAGGGTAGCTTCAATTGGCAGCCGTTGCATTGAGCATAGCTTACTTAGATTCTATAAGGTCCCATTGTAACATCGTTATTTCCTAGTCCGTCGTACAACTGTGTCTCCTGGGGGGGTTGCTTTCAGCCATCCCAATAAAAAATGCGAATTCTATTCAAATCGCCTTTAGCCAGATACATTTTGTCAATGGATACTAGGTACCCAAGATTTCTACTCCTTAGGTTTCCAAATGTCGAACAATGAAGATCTTCTGTAGTCATTACATCTTCTGTAAAGTACTTGTAAAGTAATCACAGATGCCAGGCGTATGCACCCAAAGGCAAGTGCCATGTTATATAACAACATAGAGCTTCCTAAATTGGAGTCTGTTCAGGTTTAACGCAAATTTTGTTCTGCAGGTATCCGTTATCAGACCAGATCTGTCTAAGCTCTTTTATGTGAGTCCATCATTCCATACAAAATTAGTATGCAATTTTTGTTGCCCCCAATGTCTCCGTGTCCAGGCATCTATATGTGGATATCTATCGAATGTCTGGCTAACTCCTCCAGAGACACATGGCTTTCTTGGACAATCTAAGGAGTGATGTACTCGCTGTTCAATTGCAATTTTACTGTCAGTAAATATGAGGTAAGTAGTCGAGTACTGCAAGAGAAAATCTAAGATTCCGTCGTTCTGAAAAGACTCTACATTCGACTTGAATGCGTGATTAGATCCGTGTTGGACGACAGACTGGAATGATATTCTCTGGGGAGGGTAAACCAGAATCTACCCGAACAAATTTTGAGCAATAATTGAGGACACGATATTGCGAAGTACAAATTGCCACAGATAAAGTACAATGGGTCAATTCGACCTCCGGGTACTGTACTTGTCCATTGACAAGTACACGTCCTCTAACCTAATTGCCACAGACGAGAGTTCTAATTGGTCAGTTAACAAGGCTTTACACTGTTGAGTTACATATCCAAATAATGGGATTGTTACACAGTGTTTACTATGTCAACTGCAGTGAATAGAAAGACTAAGAGACTACTTATCATCCTCTAAAGAAGATGTACTTTACGATGTTCGACAGAGATTCTGTGATCATCAACTGATTATAAAAGCAAAGGCTTTCATGTAGTACACGTTAATTTTAGATTGGATTGCTGTTCTGGAATGCAAGAATTTAAACTTAAGCTAATACATCGAATCGAGCATTTTGTAGTCAGTAAGAGGTGAGGTGGAGTAGTGCGTGATAAAGTGCCTGACAGCAGACCCTACCACTCCACAGTCCAAACCAAGTGTAAGACAATCAAATCCTGGTTTTTGAAAGTTGACAATTAAAATAATTTACGGGGAAAGCTCTACGGTTGGCAATTTTATATATGTATATTGCTGTAGCGTGTAGGCTATTCGTTGCAAATAGAAAACCATCAAAATAAATTCCAGCATTTGTTTTCTCATACTTTTCTTGGCTCTATTGGCGCTGTTGCTGTTGCTCATTTTTTCTCTCGTGTATTTGCCCATTCGCTTCATTCTTTGGGAACGGAAATATTTTAACATTTTACAGCAACAAAAACACTCCTTTAAATAAAACGTTGTCTTTGCCTTTTTATATCATGACTTCCGCTTAACAATAAATTTTTTTTCTTTCGAATGTTTTTCTTTTTCTTTTCATTTCTTTTTTTGCTTTATTGTAAGCGCCCTATAGGTAAATTAGAAATAAAAAAGAAAAACCAAAAAAAAAAAACAAATTGCAGAGAGCAGAAGGAGAGTGTTAAGTATCTCGGCAGCTATTACTACTTGGTCTTCTTCTTCAAGAAGTGGGCTGAAAAATTTACTTACCGGGTGTTTTGTCTGTACTTAAGCCCGGCAAACTAGACAACCAACCGAGAGAGAATATTGTGTGGTCGCTGGTGGTCGATGAAATGAAACCAGAGAAAACAATTGTTGGAAAGGACCACGTAAAATAAAAACAAAAAAACGGAGAGAATAAAAAAACGGAATGCTGGGCATAAGTGCAAGTGAACATTAAAGATGAAATATGCTTAGGTAGGACCTTACATTTACAGAACGTAATTTATTAAAATTGTGCCAAGAAATTTTCTTCATCTTCTCTTAACTTGTCAGTGGCACGACAGTAGTAGTAAATTTCAGTTTTTAACTTTCTATTCTTCGTCCTTCTCTCTTTCGTTGATCCTTTTGTTTTCCTTTTCGTTTGAGAATCTATTTAAACCAATGAAAAATAGGTTTAACCAGCTAAAGATTGATATTTAAAATTAAAAAAAAAAAACATTAAAAGACTAAGATTACAACAATAATACGATAAATACGATAAATGAGTTTTAAGAAGTTTAATTTTAAGTTTTAATTCTTTTTACTTATTTCGAAGCGTATTTAACATGCAAAATTTGTCAATTCTTTCCTTACATGATGCCAAAGCCCCTTCAACCTTGTAGGCGGACGATTATAATATTATAATCGATTTATTAACCAAAGTTCCAAGGTTTCTGTAGGTTTATTGTCTTTTGATCAGACAATCGGTTTTCAACGCTTCCATTCTACTGGTAAATAACTACAATATTCCCCGGATATAAGCACTTTCCAGAAAATGCTTTCAGGACATTGCATATAAGTGAGGAGTTCTTATATCGAAATTCCGCACACGATAGTAAATAGTCGCATGTCATTCAAGTTGATAGAATTCTATTTATCTCATTGACAGCACTGCCTTCATACTCGATGGAAGCCGGCTAGTTGTAGAGGACTATGATAATCTACTATAACTCGATGTGGTGAACAAATCTGTAATTTGTTGGATCCCAATATACCCTGTCTCCCGAAGAAATTGCGGTATATGGATCCACAGTAGACTATAAGCATAGTCAAGAGAGTCAGGTCGTTGACTCGCCCGAGAGCTACACCAATCCACATTAGTAGAAGCAGAGAAAAGTCCAAAATTTGAGTACTTTTTCCGACAAATATGCCGTATGGCGTTCCCGTAGTCAAGGAGACAGTGAGTTGGGAACGTGAGGACTCGGTTCAAATCCCAGGTCAGCAATCAAAACGATAATATGAAAAAATATTTCTTCGGCGACTGCCTCTCAACAGATTTCTGGCAAAAACTCTGAGAGGAAGTTAAATTGTCGTGAAAAGTTTTTGTAAAATTTGTTGTTCGGAATCGACTACGCTCTATTGCGTTTATTACGGGCTATTGCCCTATTGCAAGACATGTCTATAGACTTTGGAATAGCTATGGTTTTGACGTGGAGCAGGAGACAATCGTTCACCTCCGTGTGTTAGAGCTTAGCGGATAGATTTAGCTGCTCATATTCCATAATCTTTAACTGCATTCTCCAAAAGCAAAACTACCGTAATAAATCGATTTATTTTTGGAGTCAGAATGGTGTCTTGCAACGAACACTGGATAGAATATTGATTCCTGATATCACAGTGAGCATAGTACATTAACCTTTAATCTTTCTCGCCGTAGTCTATTAGGTAGTGTGTCGACTATAAGTGGTGTGAGAAGCTAGGTCGTGATCCTGACTGAAGAGTTGTAATGGTTAGTTATGTATGTTTGTTTCTTGATCTGCGCTTTATATTCTTAACGAATTGAATTTTTGCTTCTAAGTACCGCAATAAAATCGCCAATGTGTAGATGCTTGGATAGCATGCTTGGCATTTTTTTCAATTCATACATACATAACGTAATCGGTCATTACAATCTTTTAGCCAGGATTACGACCTAGCTTCTCACACCACCCATGTTGTGTGTGTTAATTTTATACATGAGTGGCGATTCCGAACGACAAATTTTTGAGAAACTGTCAGAGATTTTACCAGAAATCGGCAATCGCCGAAGAAATATCTTCTCATATTTTCGTTTTGTTGTTGTTGTTCGAGATATCTGACCTGTGGTTGGAACCGTGCCCTTACGGTTTAATAATCCAACACACTACCTACTAGACTACGGCGACTACAACTTATTTACTATTAATCTCTCATTGAAATCCCTTAATAAAGTGGAAATGGGCATATTTTTAATTGTAACACTTTTGTTTGGACTCAAAAATACATTTTTTTTCCAACTGAAATTTTTGTTTATAAGCGAAGTATGTATTATTTTGCCTGAAGTATTTCAAAACCACCATGTGTTTGCCTCCTAAAAGGCCACTTAAAGCTAAATTTAATACGGGTCTTTATGAAAATAAAGATAATTTATAATATCATGAAGCAAAAATGAAAATTCATGCATTTAAACCATTTTATCGATATCTTGTGTAAGAAACTCAAATTTTTTGGTTGTTTTATTTTCTAAACTATTCAACCATAATATTTTTATGACATGAATATAAAATTTAAAATAATAATTTAAGCACTATGCTTTAATGCTTAAAAATATATAAAAATAATACACATACACATACAATATTGTACATATAAGGATACGCGTTCATATTTCCATGCTACTCGAAATTTATTCCATAAAATCTCGGCAGTAAAAAAGCTTGAACGAAAAACAACTTTAGTAGACTACTTTAGAGTAGAATTTTTAGTGATGGACGGCAAAAAAAATAAAAAACAAAACTAAAAAACAAATCCTAGACCCACAAGCACTGCAACAAACACAACTAACACCATCAGCCTTCTGAATTTGCTATGTGTACATAGTAATGTGTCTGGTGGGTGTAGCTATGTCCAACGTACAACTATTGAGATATGAAATCATATGAGCATTTAAAACAAGGCAGTATCAAAAGGTGCACGGAGAGAGGAAGACAGAGAGAGAGAGAGAGGGCTAGCTTAGTAGTATCAACAAATAATACTTGCCTGAAAGGATATTACGTACACATATAAACATAATATTTATATGACTGCATGTGTATGAGTTCATACAAAAATGAATATTTAAGTGAAAATTTAATTTCACGCCTTGTAAAATTCATACAATCATACATACATACATACATATGTATGTACTTATGTATAGGCTAACAACGAAAAGAAAGGAAGTAAAAATAATAATAAACAGGGGAAAAAACGAACCTAAAAACACGCATAAACATGTTTAGCAATATAAACAAAAACAATATCTACGCTAAACCCTAACGGAACAAAATTGTAAGACTTTATTGAGATAATATGGTTATGTGCGGGTGGGTGTGTGGGTCTGTGTGTGTGTGAGTAAGTAAAGTCCATAAAATACTTAAATATTCTACTCAATTTTATGAATGACAAACTACTCTTTGAAATTATTGAGGCTGAGAACAAAAAGTCCACCTTTTTTTTGCTCCTCGTATATACGTATTGTAAGTGATTTGTAAACTTTTAAAGGAATATGAGTGAGAGAGAGAGTGAAAGAGAAGAGTCATAAAATCATAGAAAATATGGAACATAAAATGAAATCAAAAATAGACAAGAGCACACAGCTTTATTTACTGCATTAAATTCATAAAATTAGAGAGCGTAACAAAGCGTAACATTGTCTTTTCCACAAAGCAGAACATACATATACAAGTTTGGCAACGAAAGTGAAACTATTTTATATATCCTTTATTCTTCTTCTTCTTCTTTTTAACTTTCAAATAGTTTTGCCAGAATATTTATAACGGACCAGAAAAAAACACATGATTTTGTGAAAGTGAAAGGGCAAAGAACTTGTTCTTTTGCAAACAAAGAAGATACCCGACCAACTTGTAATTTTTGAATGGAAACATTGTTGTCTACAGACATACAGGGTTACCAAATCAATCAAATTGACTGTAAAGTACTCGTATACCTATGACTAGAGTAGAGTTGCTTAGAGTAGAACAAGCTAAAGTAGATTGGATTGCTGACATTTAAAAAGGCCTCATGTCTATCGGCATACACTTAAGAAATTAAATACGTTACAAACCCCTAGTCAGGATAACGACCTAGCACCTCACACCACTTATGTTGTGTATGTTAATTTTATACATAAGTGGCAGGACCAGACAGATTGATTGAGAAACTTTTCATTGCAATTTTATTTCTTCTCAGAGCTTTTGCAAAAATCTACTGAAAGGCAGTCGCCGAAGAATTATTTTCTTCGTATTTCGTTTTGTTGGACATATCTGAACTGGAGTTTGAACCATGTCCTCATTTCTAATAAGTCAACACACTACCTACTAAACTACGGCAACTACACTAAATAAATTAATTCAGCTTAATGTGTGACTCACCACATTACGTCTGTGTCGAGTACAAACTTCTTCGACTTTCTTCCAGTCCACTGCTCTCACATAAGTCAAGTTCTGGTATAGTGTCGTTGTTAAGTATTTGTATCTCGAGCTTACGAAAACAGGGCAATGACATAAAAAGTGTTTCATCGTTTGAATGCTCTCACCCAATGTCTTCTATTCATTATCATTTACCAAGCCTTTACTGTTGAGATATACGCGTAAGGGAAAGTGTTCCATAAGGATGCGCAGAAAGTTATTATTCGCAAACATAGATGACTGCTATTAATACCATGAAGAGCGGGTACAAAAAGTCGGTTATGGTGGTGCGATTGGTGTCTTTATTGATCGTAATGGTTACGCCGTCCTCATTTTCAAAGAAATATGGGCCAATGATGCCTTCGCTACACAAGCCGCACTAAACAGTCACTCGTAATATTTTCATTGTAAGACAACGTGTGGGTTTTATGAGCCCCAAAATATACTGAATATAATATAACGACATAAGTATTGCCAGTTTCGAAATAATCAATGGTTCAAATTTAATCCGATAGATAGCCCACTCTATACTTGTATTCTTCATCGAAACTGGATGTAGCTCGGTCGATGTGTTAACTTTTAGGAAACTAAACATTGGTTTCTAAACCGTAAAACGCCAACTTGTGGCAACCCTCATAAAATATTGTTGTTGACCAGTCCGAACAAACAAAAGAACAAAAAAAAAAAACCATTCAAGTGAACTAAAATAAGAAGGTGTAGTCTTATTGAGCTTTTTATAAAACGTATAAAAGAGCGGATATAAACGCAAAGAAATTATAGTAAAACATATAATAAAAATCTTTACTCTGTCTCTCTCTTTCTATCACTCTTTTGTTTGCTATCTTTACAGCCTATCCTTTTGTATGGAGGCACTTAAAATTGTAGTTGTGTGGTGGCTGTGGTACTGGTAATGTATGGCAGTATATGAAGTTTATATGGGAAACAATAAACAAAGAAATTTGTTGCCTACTTTTATGAGCTTGTGCTGCTGCTTTGAAATGAACAACAACAACAACAGACCAGAGTCAGCATTCATATATGTACATATTCTCACACATAGGCAGATTCATTTACTTGGAAATGTTTTCCTTTCAACAGAGACCGCATAAGTTCACACATATACGAATGGAATGGAAGATGTTGTTAAGTGCACGCTACTAATTAAGAACGACGTATTTGTGACGTTTAAGATATAAAAACAGCAATTGTTTTAGAATTAAAAGGAATTTATTTTAATTTTTTTATGTAAACCAGGAGTACTGGACAGCATTTTTTAAAGACGATATATTCTGCTGTCTATAGGCTATATGGATAGCGCTTAATGTAATCGTTGTTGCTTAAGCATAATCTTCTCTCATTTGCTGTACATACTCTCTCATCTTACCATCCCATCTTAGTCTCTTGCAATTTTCCGCATTGTGTTGTTTGTCATGTGGTAGAATTTATCCATTATATTTAACAATGCACACACAAAACACACACATACACACACAATTATATTATTATATTGTATACATACATATATTTAACTTACAAATCCTTATACATACATGTATTTGGATGTATGAGTACATCTATCCATTCATTTATATTTGATTTAACAAAAATCATAAAAGGAATACACATGTAATATATATTTGTATGTATGCGTGCATAAGTCGTATAAATATTAAATGTGTGTACGTATGTATGGTACATACATACAATACTTGTAAGTAAGTGCGTTTTTGTGTTGAATATAAACGACGATCGTCTTTTATTCTTGGCCAGAGGAAAGTAAACATTACTTTTACTATGAGACTATAATAGTGTAGCCATAGAATAACAATTCCTATATCATTTACTCTTGGCTATTGTTTTCTCCTGCTGTTTAACATTGTAATTGAGTAATTTGAGTACTTTTTTGTTGTTGTTGTCTTTTATTAATTTCTATTGTATTTCTAGTTTAAGTGTCTAATTATGCAAATATTGGTGTATTATTACACAGATACGTACATACTTGTAACTCATCTCATTCATTCATTCATTCGTAATATATTACGATACCCTCGAACAAAAGTTAAAATATTTTCGTTTCTGTTATTCTAAGAAAAAATTTTTAATAAGATTAACTTTCCATAGCATGTGGAAATATGTAACCAAAAAATTTGGGGTATAATTTTAAGATCAAAAACTGTACAAAATTATGTTTAAATTGAGCAAAATTATAGCCTTGTGAAGAAGGGCATTCAGCAAAATTAGGGGATATTACAAGGCTCATATCTTTTACTGTGATAGCGGCGCATTGCATCCCAGATTACGGCCGATAACGTCGATATAGTCAATGACCACCACCAAAAATGATGTCAGTCTGGAGAACAAGCGTAGAATCACTCTTGCCAACAGTTCAATAGGCAATTGAGTAGCAGAGACCTCTCTCGTATGACAAAAACTAATACTCTACAAGACGCTCATCCTCCCCGTGCTTCTTAATGGCGCAGAGGCATGGCCCCACTATTAAGCACTGATTTAGCAGCTTTGAGAGTATTCGAGAGAAGTCCTACGTAAGATCTTCGGTCCCGTACAAGTTGGTTATGATTTCCGCATCTGATCCAATAATGAGCTGTATGAGCTCCTCAACGACATTGTTTTAATATCCAGCGGCCAGGGTGGCTCGACCATGTCGTTCGAATGAAGAATGACAAGACAGGTATTTAAGGCATGCTTTAGCGAAAGTCGACGAAGATGACAACCTTGTTAGCGCTGGAAGGACCAAATCGGGGAAGCCCTGTAATCGATTGTTGTGACCAACTGGCGAAGGCGCGTAAGAAGCAAAGGCGCCTGGAAGGATGTGTTAGGGCAGGTCGAAATCCATTAATCGAATTGTTAATGGCCAGTAAGTAAGTAATTGATTGAGAAAACTAATTATCGTTAACTTACTTTTGTTAATCTTCTGTTTTAGTAAACCACAGTAAACTTTCATATTGATTTTAAATTCACTCCCCGGTTTTTACAGCATAAGTGATTTTAGACGAAAATTTGTATTCGAAACTCGCAGTTCCTCAGCTAAAAATTTTACATTATCCGGAATGACTTGTTTTACATAAACAGGGGATTACTACGTAATTGGTCAGGATAACGACCTAGCTTTTCACATCACCCAATACCTAGAGTTTAAGATTGACTCCAATGTCAAAGTTTTTGAAAAACTTTTCATGGCAATTTTATTTGCACTCACAGTTATTGTAATTGGATTTCAACCACGGGTTCGCATCCACTGTTTTACGACGGCTTCAATTAGGGAACTAGTTTTTTGAAATGGACAACAAACAAGATCCGCGTAGCTACTTCATATTGCAACCGTATAGAGGTGCTAAATTACTCCGACAATACGACATATTATACTGCTTTCAATCGAAGTATGATGCAACTCTAATGTCTTTTAATCCTGATGTCCTGATATGGATGTTGTTCGATGTCAGTAATACAGTTGTTTTCGCCTGAGATGCATTAATGCCGCACATGTTCCAAGTAAGTGCTATAGTGTGTTGTATCAGAATGTACACGTTGATCTTGATAAATCCCTGTTCTGAAATTTTCTTCAAGTCAACAGTGACCGGTAAAAAGAACCGTTACCATGCTTAGACCTGGATAGTCTGGATCCTAACTCATATCTCTTCTCATTGTAGTTAGCCAACAAGCGATGTGATTCTAACAAATTCGGTGTGAGAAAAGCTACCACCATCTTCTTATTCCCTTACGACAAACATACCCATTAAAACTTCCCTTCCCACTACGATGCTGCCTTAATAACTTAATTATTAAATCAGAAACGACTGATAAAGAAAAAATAAAAACTAGGCTAGCATGTGTTAACCTAGGCACTCTTTTACTGTCTTTTAAAAATAAAAAGAGTTTTCAATTACCGAAGGCAGATGAACTGGCACGGAAGGGATCGGAGATATCTGGTTAATACTTTTCCAAATTGGAAAAAGCAACATGGAATTCAACAAACCGTTGGTGGACCGGTATATCTGGTTTCAAAACTGCTGTGGACAGCGGGAGAACCGACAAGAAAACGGTTGCATTCTAACAGGAATTCGAACGGTTAGAAAACTCAAACGTTTCCCTGAAAAGCTCGGTCTGCCCCACCTGGTAAACTGCAGTAGTTGCTATGATATGGCGGAAACGGAATAGAGTAACCAACCTGCACTTCAGGGCAGACGTCATCGATTTTTCTGTGACGGAACCTTTGAAGATTTGGACATGGTGACCAACGTGCCACTAAGGGAAGTGGCCGGTTTTATCCGGTGCTCGGTATGGTCCAAATGCACCACTAATGGATCATTAAAATGGTTAATACAATAGTCTTTTTGGTCCACCAAGTGAACTTGCCTGTGAACAGCACGTTACCCGTTAAGCTAACGTAATCAAACCTAAGGTTTCAATGACTGAAAGAGAAGTGGAAGTGTTAGAAAAAAATTATTTGCAGGTGTTAGCAAAGCAAGTAAAACATTCATTTTATCAAATCACTTTGACATCTGTGGAAGAAAACCGGAAATTTACCGAGTTCCTTGTCGGATAGTTGGAAAATTATAAGGATCTTAAGATCTTTAAATTGTAGAACCACTGGGCACAATTGTAAACAGAAAAATATGGAGGCTAAAATAAGGGCCGAACCTTTATAAAACTATTCTTCGTTACATCTTCGACAAGCATGCCATCTGCACTTATGATGCTGCCAAGACAAGTGAATTTAACAACACTTTCAATCTCAATGCCATTTAGAAGGTGTGAGTTCGGAATTGTCGTGGCTATTGTGAAAAGTCTTATAAAATTCATGCAGCCGTTGGTTCACGATTAATTGAATTTTTTTTTGTTTCGGTGCCGTGCTATTTCTTTACTGAAAAACTGCTTCCAGCATTAAGAGCAGATGAAGAAGAACTTTTTTCACGCTGTTGTGGTATAGAGAGGACGTGTAGTAGAAAAAAATAACGCAGAGTGTGACAGATTTTTTTTCTTCTGTAGATTGTTTAAATAAAATTTAATATTTTTAATTCATTTTCAATTAAATTTTTAAATAAATTTTCTTTCCTTATTCTTCTTTTTTTTTTTTAAAGGCTCGTCCTACTCCATTAATAAATTTTAAAATCCTTTATGAAAACTAACTAACGAAGTACATTTTACGATAACATGCTTTAAAATCACTACAAATTTATACAACATGCTACGATGTTAGAGTCAAAGCAAACCTGCCAGGAATAACAAGATAAAATAATTTGCATTTCCTTTTATACGAAATCTACCGGGTTCCAATAAAATAAAATCCTTTCACTTCTTACTCTCACTTCTGCGCATACCGCAGTGGTGAATATTTCATAATTCGATGTCGTATTTGGAGAAATTTCGCAGCAACAAGTGGCAAATAATAAAAACGAGGACACAATTTGTGGTAAAACAAAACGAAGAACATTTTCTTTGAACAGCAAATTAAAAACTTGTAAAATTCTAAAGTACTTAAGCTACGTACTTTATCTTGTCATCTTCTAAACGTAAATCGGAAAGGAAGCCAAATGAATATGAATGGAAATTAGCGGCAAAATATCTATAAAATTACTATTTAAGAGGGGTGTTTTGGAAATGAAGGAAAAAGCTGATTTGGTTTGACATTAGTTAGGGCTTAAGGATAATTTTGTGAAATCAATTCATACAGTCGAAAGAGCCCAATCACTGGCTTATAAAATGAAAGTCGAAGCAATATTTGTATAACAGGTCAAAGCCATATGGAACACGATTTAATGTGATGTTGCAACTATAACTACAGTAGGAGTGTAATACTTAGGCTTAAGAATCTAAACAACTGAGGCCAATGAATCAGTTTTTATGTATTCCACCAATATGTGTGAATACAGAATATTCTCATTCATAGTACCAAATCGATTGGGAAGTTCCTTAAATAGATTCTCTCAAGTTATATGTTTAGAGACATCAGTTCTCCTTTCATGATTTGATTATGAGATGGATTTGTACTCACTCATCTCAATCTTATCCACCAACTTAATTGTGAAAAAGTCTGGTCTAAGACTGCAGTCATATTTACCTAGAATCTGTCCGTATAACACATCTCGACTGAAATGCTTAACAAATAAACGATGTGGAGACTCCGCCGCCTTTAGAACAATAAAGTTGCAGGTCCTAACGGCCTGCCTGCTGCTTGCTTAAGACCGGAGGTAAGGAGTTGGTTGGATGCATGCATCCGTTTATTTACAAACTATGGCTAGAGAAAAGTATGCACAACATTGGGAACAACCTCAGTGTCCTCTGCCTGTCCTAAAAATGGAATACCCCACGATATGCGCCAACTACTAAGGTATAAACCTTCCCCCTATCGCATAATAGGTCCTTACGACCGTATTTTTTGAACGGCTTCAATTCAAAACACTGACTGGACCTTATCAGTGCGGCTTCGGGCCTGGAAAGGCCACCATCGACTAGATCTTCACATTACTGGAGAACATCCGTGGAATACAAATCGATATCCTTTTTGTAGCCTACAAGGCAGCCTTCGATTGCCCCATAAAGAATCGCATTTTGCCCTCAATGTCTGAGCATGATATTCTTGCTTAGCTGATAAGGATCTATAGATCGGTCAAGGTAGAAATGGACCTCTCCGACCCTTTTGCAATACCTTATCATGCGATCTCTTTAACTTCGTCATAGAGAGTGTTCTGCGGACAGCGGGAGTGCATCTATTAATGGCACTATCTGCCACAAAACTGTCCATTTGCATGCGTACGCTGACAACATCATAAGGCGTATTAAGTGCTGGTTTCAGCGCTTTTGAATGGGAGCTGGATCTGGCAGTAAATGATTTCTAAGTATAGGATTATATTTTTGTCAAAGTTAATTTATGTTGCAAGTATAATAAAAATTGCAAATTTTGGACATAAATTTATGTTAAAGGAATCTGTACCAAAATTAAAATTTTTATGAACTACTCATTTATTTTTAAATTTTTCTTGAGAGTATTCGAGAGAAAACTAGTACGTACAAACTTCGATCCAGTGCGAGTTGGTGATGATTAATCCGATCCAACAATGAGGCGTGTGAGCTTCTAAACGTCATAGACATTGTGCAGCGTATTAACATCCAGCGTCTGCGCTGGCTTGGCCATGTCGAGAGACGACGTATTTGATGTGGGAATTTGCGGAAGTCGACGAAAAGGTAGCCCTGTCATCGATTGGTGTAACCAACTGGCGAAGGCACACAAGAAGCAAAGGCGCCTGGAAGAATTTGTTAATCGGGTTGTTAATGGCCAATTAAGGATGTAAGTAATCAAGCAATGGTTTGTGGACACGGTTTCAAAACTTATTAAGTGTATCGTTGCAATCTACTAGCATCATTCAAGTGTAGTTATTTCTAACACAGTTTAACCTATGAATCGTACGATATTTGGTAACAAACGGGATATGAGTTCATGTCCTTTATTTATAATTTTTGAAAAATTATTTCCAGTTATAAAGCTTCTCTTTCGATAGTCTGTCCGCATGTGATATTTAGTTTTATCACTTTATCACGAATTCACTATCATTTAGAGAAACTATAAAATGTCGTTTCAGTGTTTAAAACTTTCTCTCTTGTTTTTGTTTTGTTGCAATTTTTTTTTTAGAATTTCTAATGCAAACATATCCTTGTGTCTGTGTCGCCATTATCTGTTATTTATTTTTTAAATAAAAACTAAACAAAACCCAAAACAAAAACAAAAGCAAAAACAACAACAACAACATACAGGTAAAAGTTTCTATTTTCCTATGGAAAACAAAGAAAAACAATTGGAGTTGAATTTTTTAATGCTGCACTCCTACAGTAGATGGTTAGTCGTTGGAATATTTATAGTCAAGGGTATCGTTCGTTGCTAAATGGTGACACACTATACATACTTTTATGTACGATATTTTTATATTCATGATATTGATATGTTGTTGTTGTTATTGTTGTTATTTAGTATAAAAGTTAGTTTTTGTTGTTGTTGTTTTATTTTCTAAAACAAATTTACTTTTGTAATTAGTTTCAACAAACATTCTTAAATGATCTGTAAAGTCGTATAAAGTGTAGTAAAATGAAATTTAAATAAATGCCAGTTCAACGTTTCTTGGTGTGAAAAACATATTTAAATATTTTGCAAAATTTAATTTAAATATAAATTTAATACAAGATAAACAATAGAATATGAATTTTTAAGAGAGGCATGGAAATAAAAAAATGTGTAAAAATGAAGTCCCTGTTAGGTAGATGTGAGATCACGGTTCAAAACCCATTGCAAACATTCTCAATAAAACGAAATATGAAAAAATATTCCTTCGGCCACTCCTTTTCAACAGATTTCTGGCAAAAACTCTGCGAGTAAAAAAAACCTACCATGAAAAGTTTCTTAAAAATCTATTGTTCGCAGACGACTTTAAACTAAAAATATCATACGCAACATAAGTGGTGTGATAAGCTAAATAAACTTGGTTACAGCTGGACAAAAGAACAAGACTGAAATCTGTATGAATCAAACAAGGAAGAATATTACTAAGGCAGTGATGGTTTATAAAGTCCTTTTGGCTTTGCCGTAAACAGGCAAGTTCACTCGGTGGCCCATATGGCACTTTGTGTTACCCATGTCACGATCCTCCAAGCTCCCCATGAAACTGGCCAGTTCTCTTAGTGGTACGTTCGCTACTATACCCAGATCTTCAAACGTTGTGTCACCCAAAAAACCGATGACGTCTGTTCTGAAGTGCAAGTGTTGTACCGATTCCGTTTCCTCCACCTCATAGCCGCTTCTGCAGTAATCCTCGTGGGGCAGACCCAAGATATCAGCGCTAAAATTCCTGTTAGAATTCGAACCATTCTCTTATCGAACTCAGTAGTCCCTTGGTTCTCCAGCCATCTACTGCTGGACACAGCAATTTTGATATTCGGCAACCAGTTATGCTGCGTAAATATGCAAAATTCTATCCACTTAAACAGCAACAATCCCGCTTCTGGAAATATAGAAGGGACAGTAAGAAATCTATGGCGTGCAAGTGGCTAGAAACCTTAGCCACTTCCATAAATTGAAAAAACATCAATCCAGAGAAAGTCATTGGCTTTGGAAATGCCAAAGCAACATACTCGTACAACAGCTGTTATCAGGTTTTGCGATGGCTTTTGTGACTTACATATAAATGGTTATAAAGCTGGATTCACCCATTGTTTCGGAACAAAAGTTTTGTTTTGTAACAATTTTTTTTATATGTAGTTTGACGTTTTTGAGAGAGACAGCGAAAGAGAGTAAGTTTGCTTCGGAACAATTTCAGCTCGAAATGGTTTAATTTTAATTTTTGTTCTGAAACAATCGTTCTGTGCTGCCAGATATTTTAATGTTTTAAGTAAAGTTAAACTGAGCTGCCACATCATATTATATGTACATATGTATGTATAATAAAATACAGAGCGGTTGTTTTATGGGTGAATCCAGCTTAAGGGCATAGGAGGTATATGCCTAATACTTCTGTTATTGGTAAGAGCACTTATAATACATACTTACTTAATTGATTATTATAAGCCTTTAGTCAGGATTAAAACCTAGCTTCTCACACCATTCATGTTAATTTTAACGATGAATGGTGGGACCTTCAGTTTAAAGTCGATTCCAAATGACAGATTTTTGAGAAACTTTGCAAGGCAGTTTTATTTACTCTCAGACTGGAAGAAGAAATTTTTGCAGATTTTGTTTCCTTTTGAAATATCTAACATCTCAGGTCTAGTAGTGTACCTACTAGACTATGACGAATTTTTTATTAACAATTGCAAACCAATTGCAAAAATCAAGACACAATATAAAATACTCTTATAATACTTTTAGCCAAATATGATCCACAGATAGATTTATTGTAGGTCTTAATAACATGACCTGTAATGTTTATCTCTTCTCAAGAAAAGCGGTAAAATTAAAATTTTTATTTGAATTTCAAAATAATAAACCACACGACTTGATTTAATAATATGCAGGTAATATTGTATGGGAAAACTAATTACTTAATTAGTATTTAGCAGGTGATTTTAATTAAAACATTGTATTTTTAAATTGTTACAAAACTTTGTAACAAATTATTAAATTGCATGTGTACTATTGCAATGAACACGCGACATGTCACATTACAAAAAATGAAGAAAAAAAAAAACTCAATTCAATGACCGCCTAAGGCAACAGTGAATAGCAAAATAAATTAAATGTTTTTAATTAAGAAACATACAAATTTAAAAACTTTTTACAACAATTACATGGAACTGCAAAAAAAAAAATGCAAAAATTTTAATAAAAAAAATTATTTATTTTTAAAATATTTTTAAAATATTTTAAATACGAGTTCTTTGCTATGGATAAACTGAACCGGGTTTGAATATGTAATGTTGTAAAATACTTGTTTTTAATTTGAAATAAAAACAGGACTTCCAAGCTTTAATTTGATGTATTTGAGAATAAGCTTGAAGTCGCCGTAGTCTAGTAGGTAGTGTGTTGGCTTCTTAGACGTGAGGCCACGGTTCAAACCCCAGGCCTGACATCTCAAACAAAACTAAATACGAAAAAAATATTTCTTCGGCGACTTCAAAAACACTGAGAGTAGCTGAGAAGCTTTTCAAAAATCTGTCGTTCTGAAAGCTTCACAAAAAACTTTAGTGAAAACCAACCTCGGCGATATGTTAATGTATACAGAATCTAATAATATCGTACAACTGAGAATGAAATTCAATAAAGCGCGTAGAGAATTTAGTCCACCTATCTTGGAATCATCGTTGAAGTCGCCGTACTGTAGTAGGTAGTGTGTTGGCTTATAAGACGTAAGGCCACGGCTCCCAGATCTGACTTTTCAAACAAATTGAAATACGAAAAAAAGAAATTTTAAATTTTTCGTCGACTTCCTCCCAGCAGATTTCTGGCAAAAACTCTGAGAGTAAATAAAATTGTCATGAAAAGTTTCTCAAAAATCTGTCGTTCTGGATCAACTTTAAACTGTAGGTACCGCCACTTCAATATAAAATTAACAGACACAACGTATATAAGTGAAGTGAGAAACTAGGCCATAATCTTGTCAGAAGGGTTGTAATGACCAATTATGTATGTATGCATGAGTATAATAAGCTTTTTTAATGCATAATTACTTGTACAAACATTTATTTTGATCGTGATCAATATAAAAGGCAAACGAAAGCATGGCAATTTTTTTTTAAAAATTACTCAAAAACCTTTTGGATTTTTGAAACTTCTCGTGAACCCCATATTTACAGCAACTGAAAAGCGTGTTCAAAAATTGAATGATTGCCAGTAAAAAAAAAAAAGAAAAATTTTGAATAAAAATTAATTTTGTTTTTGTAATAATTTTAACATCATTAACTAGGAACACTGTTTAACAAAAAATAAAATAAAATTTTTAAAAAAATCCCGCTGACAACAATTCAGTGTCATTATTTTGTGTCTCTTGTTTTTTTTTTTTTGTTTCTTTAAACAATTAACAACACTGCAGGGTACATACATATGTAAAAGTATGTAAAATACTTGTGAATACATGTAGGGTTTAATCAACAGACTACAATACATATACGTTATTATTTAATTCAATTCAATTAAATGTTTAATAATTTGTTATTGTCTTATGCGTGTCTATTCATTCATTTCGAACCATACGATTACATAGCTGATACGTATTTTTTTCAATGTATCATTATTGTTATCGTTTTTATAATGATTTAAACAAAACCGCATAATGTAAAGTTATTAAAGATTAAATAGTGATTATATTACAAATTTTTCTACAATAAATGCTTTTGATTCAATTAATTGCTTGTAAAATATTAAATATTTTTTCAACATATTCAACATATAAACGACAAATTTAGAAGAGAAAAATGGGATTATAGGATATGGAGCCAAATGGGTAAAATACTGTGCATTGTACTATGCATTATGGAAAACATATTGACAATATGTTTTATTAAGCGTAAATGGTTTTGAAATAAAGTGTTAAATACTCACAAACTATGTTATGAATATAACTCGTAAGCAGCTGGCATTCCTATAAAATTTTAACATTTATTTTCAGACATTTTGTTCCCCAGATTTTCTGGGATATTGCCAATGAGAAACCTATAAAGTGGTCAATATGCGGGGAAAATGGAAATTGGAATTCATTAAGAAAGGAAGGGGGACTGTGCCTGTGTATACTGGAATCATTATCAGTATCAAATCTGCTCCACTACTGGTAATCAGAGAACTGCATGATTGTGAATCAAATGGCATAATTTTGTATTTTCTAAAATGAATACTGAGCTAGCAATTGACAGTAAAAAAAGTAAATAGTCTAATACATGATTCATATTATCGAGCCTGTTGTCAACAATTGCTTGTCACTGCTTGCTACTTCTGTTTATTTATATGATTCACAGAAGCAACGAATCAGTATGAGCGCTTTAAATACTTTTTAAAAAACTCTTTTAACAAATATTGTTTTATGTAAAATTTTCAAGTTAGCCGAGGAGTTTTATTTTATAATTTACTGCAATATTAATATTATTAATTACTGCAAAATATATTTGAATTTTTATTTTCTTATTTACATTTCGGAAAGAAGAAGAAGTTACGTATGTCAGTAAGTTATTTACAGTTTGTAGACCAATGGCGGTTACGCTTTTTTGTGATTATGTTACATGCGGCGGAAAATACGCGTTCGGAAGCTGCATTGCTTGCGGGAATACTCAAAATTTTTTGGCAAGTTTTTGTAAACGAGAATATTCCGGAGTGTGGTTTTGCGACCATTTCAATATCAATATTGATTTCTAAATGACTGTAACGATTTACTTCACCGGATATACTTTCCGTAGCGGATAGGTTTGTTTGAATAAAATTAGAGAAAAATAGTTGGAAATCTAGTGGTGGTTCATCAAATGTTGAATAATGAATTGGACTTGAAGAAGACGATACAGACTTCCTAATTTCGGAAATACAAAACGCTTTTACTTCTTTCAAATTAATTTCATCTAGGCAAGAATTGGTTGGTGGACACAGGAAACAAGCCGTGAAGTGAATAATACTTAAATATGCAACGTACTTATTTTTCATTTCTTTCTTTTTGCATGGCAAACTCCATTTTCAACATTTCTTAATAATTCAGAATTCATTGTATTGAATTTTCTAAAAAGACTTTCAAATTGTTTTTTAATGTCAACTCAAAATTTCATATGAGTTGTGAGTTATTTGATTTCTATACAAAACAATCAAACAACAGTAAGAATTTTTTATTTATTTATACTAACAGTACTTAAAAAACAAAAGTGAGTATATTACATTCAGTTGTTAGAGAATCAACACTGCAAGCAATATCATTAAAACATATTGATGTTAAACAACATAACAAAAGCAACTTACATGTGAGTGGACAGTGAAAGTGAATCAACTCATGCAGTTCTCTGCTGGTAATGCATGGAAGAACTTAAAATAATAAGTGGAATAAAAAGTGGAATAAGGTAGACCTTTCTTAATGAGGGCATGTCGCCATAGTCGAGTAGGTAATTAGACGTGAAGCCATGGTTCAAACCGCAGGTGATACATCTACGATAAAACGAAATATAAAAATATTTCTTCGTAGACTTCCTTGCAGCAGGTTTCTGGCAAAAACTCTGAGAGTAAATAAAAATTGCCATGAAAAGTTTCCAAAAAAATCTGTCATTCGAACTAGATTTTGAATTGTAGGTCTCGCCACTTATAGATAAAATCAACACATGCACCATAAGTGGTGTTAGAAATTAGGTCGTAAACCTATGTTTCTTATTGAAGTCCCAATTCTCTATGTGGAATGAATACCTTAAGGCTATAAAAACTTACTTCGGCATTGGACTACAAGTCAACGAGACCAAACATTCAATTATTCTTTTACCCCTTAACTGTATTTAGGTTAATAAGGCGTCAATATGCGCTAGAAAGCTTACTAGCGAAAAAGTATGGGATCCTCGACACCTTGCTTAAACCTCCATTAAAAACTTCCCAGAAATCCAGTTGTATGATTCCATCAGTCATAAGCGTCACCCAGACCACCATGCCGAGAATTAACGATATGTTTAGTATCTGATTTACGTATTACGAACTCCGGATGATGATGTATCACCAGGAACAAAGCGAAATACGAGGACGGATCAATAAGGCCAGATCTTGATTGATAGCTTAATGTTATCCTGTCGACAGTAATTTTTGGCAGTTGACTCCTGTCAAATTTGGAATAAGTTGAGTCTTTCAGTTTGCATTTGACTACTATTAGTTTGCCGCACTTTTTGAACAAGGGAAAAAAATCTTGCAAAATTTTTCAAATAATTTTTTGATTATAGAACTGACTATTTTTATATTCAAATGTAAAGCAATGGCTTAAAGAATATAGATTTGATGGCTTGGATGAAATTATTTCACAAGATATTTTGAAGGCATAGAAAAAACTAAATTTCTGCAACCGGAAAAAAAATTGGAGTAATGTTGGACACACTATTTACGAAACTTGGACATACGTGTTGAAATAAAATGAATTTTCATTGAAACACTAGTGTTCCATTTAGAAAGTCATAGATTTATTGACCTAATCTCAAACCTTGTCAATTTATTTAGAAACGTTCGACATTCCATAAGATAATCGAGTCTTTTACAGTGAATTATTTCAGAAAATGATTCTGAATACAATGATTCAGATGTTTTGCCATATTTTAGCTTGTTTATCGGCCGAGGCCGGTATTATTGGTATTTAAATTCTCTCCAAGATGTCTGGCTGGCATTTAATAAAATGTGTTTTGGCTCACTAGAGAACTATATGAATATAATTTTATTAATAAAGATGGATCTAGAAAAACCTCATTTGGCATTTAAAAAGCATTGAAGAGTCTCTCAAAAATCTTTAAATTTAAAGTGACTTCCATCTAGTCTATAATAGTAACCCAAATCTTTTGTGAAACTCTTTATAATTTAAAAAACATTACAAAAATAAATCATAAACACTTTAAAGCTGAACCATTTCCATTGTGTTACGCTTTTCAATTTCATAATTTGTGAACATAAGCTTATTTACCATCGAATGCAATCTTTAAGTCGTATATTGTGTTATGAAGACATCATAATGTATCTCTAACAAAGTATACATACCCCATACTGTCAACATCAACATGAACATCATCATCATGGGCATCATCGTTGTTGTCATATTGCATTGCAATAATTACGTTATGCAATATTTAAAGATGCATATGCATCATAGATACCGATTTAACTTGCAAGCAAATGCATGTTTACGACGTCATACTGCATGTTATGAGTGCTTGAATACTCGTACACCCATTACAGGTTGTGTCAAACCGATTAGCACTATTTTTTCTTTTTTGTTTTGTTTTTATGGATTTTGTATTTCATGCCCGCCTGCTTGCCTATTGGCCTGCCTGCCTGCCTGCCTGATCTCAAATACATTCCAAATACAGTCCAAAACAAGAGAGAAAAATGTATTACTGACCTACAGCAACTTTTAGTTATACTTGGCTTGATTTAGTTTGTTTCGTTGCATCTGTAGTGTACGTTTATACTCATACTATGTTTATGTTGTTGTTGTTGTTCATTCATTCATCCAAGCCAAACACAACAATTTGGTAATACCCGAAACTAAACCAAAAAAAAAAAAAACAGAAGAAAATGTTAAATAAAACACAATAACAACAAGAGATAATAATGAGCGAAATAACTTGTTTTTTTTTCTACTGTAAGCAATGGAGAGTTTTTAAGCTGGGCTGGGGAATTGTGAATATTTATTGTATTTCAATACAAAATACAATGCATGTGAGTGATTTCGCATTTAAAAAACTGGTAGACCTCATCCAAGCATATGGTGAACAAGATTTTGGCATACCGTATACGGTATATTATACCACGTAGCCTGATTTATCCTATGTGTATCACAATTTGTAAGACAATTTCCTGTGATTGTTGTTTTTACTACATTGCAGAAGTTCTCGTTCGTATATGGATTTAAATGTAGTACGGACCAATCTAATACATAGTTATCTTTGAACCACTAGTTAGTGCACTTTGCAGTAAATTTTGGATCATGGATCCTGTCTATTCCAGCACATCGAAGTGCCATGTTTTTATTCGACATAATGTTGCATGAAAATTCAAAGGATTACAAAATAATCCGTTTCTGCTTGAATGACTTACACACAATCCCGAAGATCAGCAGTAAAATGACCTCTAAACAGCAATATACCGTGCTGAGAGTGAAAAATTTATTTTTTTACTTCAGACCGAGGCTTCGCATCACAAGAGACCAGTAAAGCTAGTGTATAATTCTCAGTTCACTCATAACATATAGCATGTCAGACGTAACATTATTGTTTGGACGTTCATAGACGCCTGTCCTTTACAACATTCCAAAGAGTAATTTCATATTGATACCCTATCCATTCGTGAACATTAACCAGCCACGGCAACACTATTTTCCACTTGATCTTTTTCATACTGGTTTGCACTTGGTGCATGTGATTAGTAGTGTTTCTCATTCATTTTTCTCAGTACATCAGTTTTTGTAATTCTAGCTACTACTACATGAAGTTGCCGTGGTCTAGTAGACAGTATGTTGGCTTGTAATACGTGAGGCTACGGTTCAAACTCCAGATCAGACATTTCCAGAAAAACGAAAGATGAACAAATATTTATTCGGCAACTTCTTATCAGCAGAGTTCTAGCAAAAACTCTGGGAGTAAAAGAAATTACCATGAAATGTTTCTCACAAATCTGTCGTTCCGAGTAGCCTTTAAAACCAGAGATCAGCAACGAGTATTCAAAACGATGAGTAGATTCGAGTCATACTTATAATTTCAGCTACTTATACCCATTCATACTTATTTTAATATCATACTCATACTACTCATATTCAAAGTTAGAAATACTCATCGTACTCATACTTAAAAATACGCACGATGTTTTTGATTTCAACATAGACACAAAGCACAAAATAAGTATGATTCGAGTACGAACACCACAATACTCGCTAGAAGGTTGTGTGTGTGCTTTGCTTGCTGTCTTTGTCTTTTCTTTTCTCTTCTTTTGTAAATGCAACAATAACTACTACTGTAAATTTTGATGAATGATTCGAGTGACTCGAATCATTCGTTAGTATTATAAGTATTTTTCTAAATTTATGAATCTGAATGAGTAGGCGTATAAATCAAACAATGAAGCGAATGTTGTGAGTTTGATGTTAACGTTGTACTCATACTCATTGCAACCTATACTTATAAATCAATGTTGTAGCGAGTACGAATGAATCAGAGTAGTTGAATTTTAACACTCTTGACTCACTCATACTCAAAATTTCATAAGTACCTATGAGTAGCGAAAATACGATTCATTGCTGATCTCTGTTTAAAACTGTAGGTCTCCCCACTCATGTATAAAATTAACACACACAACATAAGTGGTGAGAGAAACTAGATCGTAATACTGACTGAAGGGTCATAATGACCAATTATGTATGCATGTATGTACTGCCTAGTAGACTAAGGCGACTTCATACACCTTATATACAATAATATTCAGCAACTCATTGTTATTATTTTTATTTTTTTCATACGATTTTATTCATACGATTATTTTATGTATTTATAAACGTAAAACGACCCATATAAACACTATGCGCACTGAAAAGTCTCCACTCTTATGGAAGTATCTACAATCGTAGAGCTTATAGCATATGCTTTAACTTATAGGAGCTGATTTATAGCATGATGTACTATAAATGGTTTAAGTTTTTTAGATGGTTTTATTGTATTTGTGGAGTTTCTAGTTGTTTGAAATAATTTTTAAATGTTCAGCGTTTGTTCGTACGTACGAGCGTATGTGAGTGGTTTAAGTAAAGTCTACAAATGGGTTTTGCGCACCTTCAAAGCGCATATGCACAAGAGTCTTGAAAAAATACTTGTCAGTTGAAATTAGTCAGTTCTATTTCAGATCAAGAAGTAAACGTGCGCGGTTTTTTGGAGAACCAAAAAAAAAAAATTAAAACGAATCGACAAAAAATGTAATAAAAGAAGTTTTTTAAAATGAAATAAAAATAAACAATTTTGCAATAGTTCGGTTTAATAAAAAATTAAATTTAATGAAAAATTTTTGTTTTTAATAAAAAGAAATATTTATTTTGTGATTAGCTTCTGTGAATTAAATTTTAGTTTAAAAGAATTTTTTTTTTACTTCAAAAAATCTTTCAATTGTTTACACAAATACTTGTAATACTAAAAGAAAAAGAAAAACAAAAACAAAAAAAGCGTTTTTAAAAAAAGTGGTAATAAAAATTGAAAGCCGTTTCAACTCAACCCTGACCTACATTACAAACCAAACCATGTTTAAACTTTGTATGTGTACTTTGGCTCCCCAAGTATAAAGAGTTCAAATAACAAGTGATTTTTCAAAACAACTTAAGTTTTTAAACTAAAATAACGAACATTAACCTTTAAGTTGGTGATAATGATGGTGATGATGCTAATTGTAATGGCATACAATTAATTTCCTCATATGTTTGATTGAAAAATTTAAAAAAAATATTTTTTAATGATTATTGATAATCAACGCAGATGGTTAATAATGTTAATAATTCTATAAATATTTTTAAAGTGTAAATTAAAAGATTTTTGCCTCAAGGTTATCAAGTCATGTAGAGCAGGTATTTTGTTTATTTTTTATATCGGGTGGATCATCCATTGGTTAAAATTTGAACCATCGGTTATTTCGAATCTGGCAATACTTATGTTATTCTATTCTGTCACAAAAACCAGTATATTAATTCCACTAAACGTAATGAATCGATTTACGTTTGAACACCATTGGGAAACTAAACGATGATGTCGATTTTACTAAAAAAAAGCTCATTTTTATCTTGGTGGATACCATAATAAGCAAAATTGTCGTCTTTGGGGCTCAGAAAACCCAGACTTGGTCTTACTGAAGCCAATGCACCAATTACGAGCAACTGTTTGGTGCGGCTTGTGAAGCGGAGGCATGTTTGGCCCATATTGGCAACCATTGCGGTTAATGGACAAACCTATCGCACCATGATAACCAATTTTTTGCACCCGCTCTTCAAAGTATTGATGTGAACGATGTTTGGTTTCAACATGATGGTGCAACTTGTCACACATCTCATGCCACAATTGATTTCAAGCGTCAAACGTTTGATGTCCGTTTTATTCGCCGAAATGGTCAATTGGCCGCCCAGAAGCTGCGATTTGACACCGTTTTACTATATTCTATGGAGCGCCCTTAAAGAGAAGTGTTTTGCCGACAAATCAGAGACGATTGAGCATTTGAAGGTCAACATTCGTGAAGCCATTGCAGAGATACAACCCCATACACTCGAAAAAGTGCATGAAAATTTGTCCGATCGATTGAGGTACTCTAAGGCCAGCCGCGGCAGCCATGTGAATGGAATAATATACCATTTCTAACCGGAACAATTGTACTTCACAACAAACAAACATAAATTTGGCAAAATTTCAAACCGTTTTTGTTTTATTGCATTTTTAAATGTAAACTTTTAAATGGCCTACCCTTTATTAAAATCTGGGTTAATATATGCCCAAGCATTTAACGATCTTTTGTAAATTAAGAAAAAAAAAACAAAAAAATTTAAGAAAAATAAACCAGAGATTGCAGTCAATTATTCCATACAGGGCCAGGCCTGCATGAGGTCGTATTGATAGGAATCAGTAACTCAATGAGATGCTTTTATGGCCCCTTAAATAAAAAGACAAACAACCAAAAGTCTTTTAACTTTTATCACAATACATTAGTATGTACTCGTATGTATTAATGTTATTTATTTTTTTTGCTTTTTGTAACAATAACAAAAACTAAATACAATACAATTACACATATTTGTGAAGGTCGTTGATTTAATGACGTATTTTTTGGTTTTCGCTTTAATTTCCATACAATTGAATAATTTTGTTTGTGTTTTGGATTTTACAAAATAATTTTTTTATTTACATTATTTTTTTTTCTTAAATTTATTGTTTATTTACTCTGGCTGCGTAACTAATGAAGGCTTTAAGCCAATGTTTTTCTTGGCTTAATATTATTTGCATACAAAATTTATGTTTGCTTTCTATACGTTTATGAAATGATTGAAACACTTTAACTGAATCAAGCAACACTTGCTTACGTTAGAAAAATAGCAACAAGTGTAACAAATTTTTGCAATGTGAACCTTAATATTTCATTATTACATACATACACAACAGAATTGGTCATTACAACCCTTAAGTCAGGATTACAACCTAGCTTCTCATACCACTTATGTATGTATGTTGTGTGTAAAATTAATTTAAAGTCAACTCCAAACTATAAATTTTTTTGAGAAACTTTTCATGGCAATTTATGTTTACTCTCAGAGCTTATGTCAGAAATCTGCTGAGAGGAAGTTGAGAAATATTTTTTCATAAGTCGTTTTATGCGGGAACTATTGACGACAATACTGTCTCCACAAGGCATTTTGTCTGCTTTGTTTCATTTGCAGAGCAATTTTGTAGCGATACGGTAGCAACATGGTTAAAATCTAGTCCATGATGATCGAACCTGTGTTTGTCGTAATGAGTGAATAGACAAGTATGTTAGGATTTTCAGTATTTAATTGAAATTTTGTCGTAATTTCGTCGAAGTCTAGTAGTAGTATGTTGGCTTATAAGACGTGAGGCCACGATTCACACCCCAGGTCAGTTATCTCGATCAAAATGAAATATGGAAAATACAACTAATTTCTGGGAAAAATTCTGAGAGTAAATAAAAATTGACATGAAAAGTTTGTCCAAAAAAACAAAAAAAAAAAATCAACTTTAAACTGTAGATTACGCCATTCATGTATGAAATTAACACACACAACATAAGTGGTGTGAGAAACTATTTCGCAATCGCAATCAAACATATGTTTGAATTGAAATTTTGACAATTAGTTGTATGTAGTAACGGATGACTTTTTAACCGTTTGGGTTTTAAAAACTGCAAAAAAAGGGGCAGAAAGTATAAAAGTGAATGATAGAAAACATATTCAGTTGGGCCAATAATTTATTTTTAAAAGTGCTTTTACTGTAATTGTTGTCTGTGTGTAATGTCAAAAGTAGTTCAGTTTTGGTGTGTTTTTTGCAGAATTTCAGGCGATATCTCACCAATGGGAGCTGGGGGGCTATCTTCTAGGGTTGAGATTGTGGCTGTCACAAGGGACTTACCGGTCTGCTCCTCTGAAGTCGCCGTAGTCTAGTAGGTAGTGTGTTAGCTTATTAGACGTAAAGCCCGGGTTCGTATCCCAGGTCAGGCATCAAAACGAAATATGAAAAAAAAAATATTTCTTCTGCGATTTCCTCTCAGCAGATTTCTGGCAAAAAACTCTGAGAGTAAATAAAATTTGCCATGAAAAAGTTTCTCAAAAATCTGTCGTTCGGAGTCGACGTTAAATTGTAGGCCCCGCCACTCACGCATAAAATTAACGCACACAACGTGTGAAGCTAGGACGTTGTACAATGGGTCAATTCGACGTCCGGGTACTGTACTTGTCACAGTTGACAAGTACACGTCCTCTAACCTAACCTAACCTAACCTACCGGTCTGCTCCACCGGGTTTGAAGAATTGGTTATCAAACACGTTTCTCAATAGGTTGATGGTTATTTTATTGAATAGGTATGTCAACTACATGCTGTTCTCCCTTTTTAAACAAATTAACTTCAACGTTGCAATTTGTGACGTTCTTGAAGAATTAAGATCCAATGATGCCACCTGCCCACCAAACAGTAAATGTTTCAGGCCGCATTGTTAACTTTTGACTGCTTTCCATACTGAATTCGATAACATATCGTTGGCATCATTGAAATATTTCTCATCAGTACATACACTCCCCATTTGAATTGTCCAAAAAAAGTGAAATTTGGCGCTAAAACTAGAAAAGCTTATTTGGTGAGTCATTTATAACGAACCACATAATGAACATAATTTATGAAACTAATTTCTTAAATAACACTGTATGCCATCTGTATTGTGTTACTTGCAAAAGAGTTAAAACTACTGGCCGATTATTTTCAAAGTGGCAATAGTTTCGCCTGAAAGTAACGACAATTATTAGGTAGCCTGAGTAACATAGTAGTCGGCGTAGTCTAGTAGATAGTGTGTTGACTTATTAGATAGAAAGGCCACGGTTTAAACCCCAGTTCAGACATCTCTAACTAAACGAAATATCAAAAATATTTTTTCGGAGACTTTCTCTCAGCATATTTCTGACAAAAACTCTGAGCATACATAAAATTGCCATGAAAAGCCTCTCAAAAATATGTCTTTCGGAGTCGACTTTAAACTGTCGGTCCCACCACACATGTTTAAACCTGGACGGTTACTCTTCGTCGAATCGATAAAGCTCATTTACAATTTATCATATAACTCTTTTATGGTTGACCAAATTTCGCTCATTTTTTCAACAACGTTATTTGATAATAAAAGCTTGCAGTCAGTAAACAAAAAAATTTTTTTTTTGTTCGTCGATTCGACGAAGAGTAACCTTACTGTACAAAAATGACCATCCAGGGTTAAAAAAATGGGTGGCCCGGGTAAGTTTAGTCACTACAATCTTTCATAATCAATCAACATTGTTTATAAAAAGAGCGAAATTTGGTCAAACATAAAAGAATTATATGATAAATGAGCTTCGTCGATTCGACGAACAGTAACCAATTAGGGTGAAAGTGTTCGTCGATTCAACGAAGAGTAACCTTAATGTACAAAATAGAAGAGTAACCGTCTAGGGTTAAAAATTAACGAACGCAACATAAGTGGTGCGAGAAGCTAGGTCGTAATCCTGACTAAAGGGTTGTAATGACTAATTATGTATGTGTGAGTAACATAGAAACCTGCAGGTGTTTAGAAAAGGCACTAAGCTTCCCATATCAATTTTCATCCATAAAAACTGAATCAGCCTTATATCTGTTGAAATCCAAGTTGGTTTTGGAGTCTGTCTGAGACTGAGCATCGATACGTTTTAAAACTTCTTTCTTAACTGATATCACCTACAAGAATATGGCACGTGATGACAATTTATTGATACAACAAATATTGTCCGTGTTTTCCTATTTTGATTTAAAACAAACTGTCTACATGATTTCCTTGTAGGGTAGACTGTAAATGACCAATGACCCCCATCTATCAGTTAACCACTTGTCAAAGTCAATTTTGAATTTCAATTTTTTTGTTTTCCTTTTTCGTTACTGTACGCACTCGTTATAGACGTTGTCAATTTACCGGTAAATATGAAATATTTAACCTTCATGGGGCTCCAAAAAAAAAAAAAAAACCAATACCGATGACAACAACTACAAGATAAACGTAAATGTTCACACACCCAAATATATATACAGATGGATATATATAATAATTATGCAGACCACAAATCGGTATTTGGTACAACTCTACATTGTACATACGAGTATATATTTACGTACTCGTATATGATATAGTTTAGCTGCAGTCCAAAATGATTTGTTTCTATTTTTTGCGCTTGTTTTTTTTGGCATGCAGGGTACGGAATTTGAAATGGTTGTTAAAGATTCATTGACATACGTTATATTGTTGTTGTTGCTGTTGATAATAATAAAAATTTGTCATCACGTACTAAAGTAGTGCGACGGCCATTGCGATCATTCAACAGTAGTCGTGCGATATGAAAGTATTGATAAATGAGTGAATGAATGAATCAATTGAATGAATGAATGATTGATGGATTGTGAGTGAAATTGAATGCTGAATTTAAATGTATGTAACTGTGTGTGTGTATGTGAGTATTTGCCTAATAATTATTCATTCACAGCCAAAATTTTAATGACTAGACAAATATTCTGCCACAAATAGCTTCTTTTGTTGTTTTGGTTGGTATTTTGCCGTATTACAAATTGCTAAATAACAGCAATAACGCCAACAAAGCCAACGCCAACAAAAACAACAAGAACATTAATTAATACAAATGTGACATTGTAATTGAAAATTTGGTTTGTTGGTTTGCAAGCTAAATCAACTTGTTTAATAACAAAAGAGTCAAAATTTTCAATTTACGTTTCAAACGCTCAACTACCATTCCGCCTCCGACAGAAATTTTTTACGCAATAACAGTGTTACTATTAATAGTTCATACAGAATTACAAGGAATAATTCTGCAATCAGAATTACATCTGATGTGTTAAGTGGCTGAGACAGAAATTCATAGCATAATTCATAAATTTTTGCCCTAAAAATTCCGAATGTGTGCAGTCTGGCACTGTTCTACTGACAGAGAAGTTTAGTTGGCCAAATGCAGTCATTTGTTTCAAATTTCCATTAGGTAAGGTTAGGTAAGCGGGTAGAGTTGCCGTGTGTCATCCAGTGTCAAGTAAGTCCCCTTGTCATGATCCGTTAGTAGTAGGTTTGAACCACCCCGAGCTGTGGATGAAACTGGACACTTCCGTTAGTGGCACGTTCGCCACCATGCCCAGATCTTCAAACGTTCTGTTGCCCAAAAAAGCGATGACGTATGTTCTAAAGTGCAAGGCACTTGCACAAAACATGTGATTCCATTTTCTTCACATCATGGCAGCTTCTGCAGTAATCCTGGTGCGGCAGATCGAGCTTGTCAGCAAATTTGCCAATAGTGCAGTGTCCCGTTAGGATTCCATTAGAATGTGAACCGTTCTCTCGTCGAACTCAAATAGTTCCCTGGTTCTCCCGCTGTTCACTGCTGTACATAGCAGTTTTGAAAAATCGGCAACCAGGTATGTCGTGCCACCTACGGTTTGCTGAAAAATTATTTCTGTAGAGGCGCATATATCGTCTGCTTCTTAGACAGTTCGTCCCAAAAAATTACCTTAAAATTCGCTACAAGCCCACCTTGGTTTTCTTTCGCACCGATTTACTCATTACTCATGACTGCTGTTTAGTTTTTGGGGCGTTGTTTTTGTTAATTTTTAATCCATATTGTCGATAGGCTTTTCATACTCAATTGATCATTCAAAACACTGAGTCAATATCCAGTTAACCAACACCATCAAGTGAATTCTTCTAGTTATACTGACTGTAGATACCTTATTAAGGCATCTAGGGAGGGCATGCTATTTGCTTACACAGCCACAAGGAAATAGAGAAAAGGCGCAAGTTCCCCTAGTATTTTTTAACCTTAGCATTGGGTTAAGTGATGCCTAATTAGCACACAAAATTAATTCTTTTCTATTTTTTTCTCTCAAGTCTCGTCGTGAATTGCATGACAAACAGCAACTAAATGAGGCAGCCTGTTCAACAGTCATATATCTTTTGATTAAAGAGGGTTTGTTCTTCCCGTTAAGAGTCATGAAATTCGAAAATTCATGAACTTATTAACATCATCCTTTGAATCGTTCCAACATCATGTAATCGCTATTATGCGATCGGATCTATACTCAAACTCAATCGAAAAGTACATAATCGGACTTTTATTTGAATATTCTATCTGCCTTAGATTGCTCTAGGTTTGCACCGTTATCCAAGTAAAAGTTTACGTTATTGATGAAAAGGTATGTTGGGTAATTAAATCTCAAAACTTTGACTACCGTTATGAACGTTGCAGCATTGTATTTATCACAGCACTTGGCTTCAATGCAGTAAAATTAAAGTGTCTTCTCAGCTGCGTTCAATCACCTCTATTAGGTGTCTGAATGAAATGTATTGCAGAGAAGTTACTATTTGGTAAGGAGCCTACGCAAGGCAACAGAAACCCCTCTCTGGTAATGCTTTGTTCTGGTATTTTGTGTGAATAAAAAGGACTAAAACTCTCTCCTTTGGAAAGGCATTATTATTGGGCACATATGATGGACATATGAATTATCAACACTATTGCCTTGATTGTTTTCTTAGTGACTGTCACACTCTACGAAAGCTTAGTTATGTAGGACCTCAGTGCTTGTTGTTCAAATAATCTGGACCTTCTCAGCTTTGTTACGATACAGTCAGTCTTACGAATAGACTATCGTGAGTAGTACGAGTATATAGTTTACATTTTTCAATTCAGAGTCTTTCGCAAGGAGAAAACGAAAAATGGCAGGTGATGTGATGTAGTCACTTCAAAGTAACCACGTCATTCTGACCTGCTCTGGCAAATAGGAGTTCATTTACCGCGTTGGTAGTAAGTCATGCAGACTTACTATGTCTGAGAGCATAAACTGTTCACATTACGACTTTGGGAGGAGTTGTTTAGATCAGTTTGGAGCATAACGCTTACAGTAATTTCTAAGTTTTTTTGGAAAAGGATACCTTTCTTTAGATAGTTTTCAGCGTAAAGACTGCCCCGTAAACGTGTCGTAGTTGAATTTGATATATTAGGAGATGGTTGATTGTTGGTTTCCAAGGAGACCTCGTGATTATACGTCATTATTAACTGAACCCAGTGTGCTGAACTTACGAACAACACGTGTAACCTAACATACCCTTACCTATCCTTTCATGTCATATAATAGTTCAATAATTCCACCTTCCATCCTCTATATGCCCTGAGAGCTTTAAATTTAAAAAAAAAAAATTCTTTACTTTTATGTTAACTTGTTTAAAATTCTTTTATATTTTGATGTTTTACTACACTCTCATTTGTTTAAATTTGTATGAATTATGCACATTCACACTGTTTTTCATTAAAAATACCAGAGTAATTCATTTACCTATACTTACACAAACAATTACGTTCATGGATTAGAGTAACAGAAAGTGTCTAAATTAAACGTCATAATGGCACTTTCATGTTCGTTGACTTCGATTGTCATTTGGCCAAAAAACCAAAAAAAAAGAAAAGAAAAAAATTATTTGGAAAACACATGAGTATTTTTATTTGTATGACTGTACAAATTATGACGTTTCATGCCATGTTAATCATATTCATTTTTAATTTCTGTCCGATGCGTGTTGATTAAAATAAAAATTTTTGACTTTGAAGCGTTTATTTTAAATTTAAATTTTCGTTAATAGGTCTGCTCACTGATGAGTTTTTTTTTGTTTTTTATTATTGATATGGCTTAGGTATTTACTTTGTTTAATAGCGATGATTTTAAAGGTTAAATATTTTAATTTGAGTCTCTTTTGCTTTATTTTTTAGTTTGTTTATATGGTTAGCGATGATCGTATTTGAATTTTATACAAAGTCAAGGTTATTATTAATTTTATTACAATTTTTTTTTTCATGAAGCGTTTAACATGCTTTGATTTGATAGACAGTTTGAGATTAAATTAAATGGTGTTTTTGGTTTTTTTTATTGTCTTATAAATTTAAAACGGGTGGGAAAATAGAGACGAATTCATCAAAACACTATTAAGCTTCTGTAATTGAAGCTCGTTGAAGTCTTTTTAAGTAAAAATAGGCCTCCTGGCAATATTTTCAAATTTCCAAAGTTCACAACGATATCTATAAACTGCGATATTATTTCGATTCTTAAGTAATTGTTGAAATACCAAGTAATGCAAAGAAACGGAGGTGTCTCCAAATGCCTCTACTAACAGCATTCTAATATTATATGTATTCTACTCATTAAAATTTATATACAAACATACATACATGCATAATTGATCATTACAACCCTTCAGTCAGGATTTTTTTTTTTTTTTTTTAATGAAACCAGCACTCAGGGGATGGCCCCTACTCATGCAGTGCATTGTGCAGGTTTTTTAGGAAAGGTGGAAAGGGGGAAGATGCGAACGGCAAGGAAACGAGTTGCTGCTAGGTGACTAGGATTACAACCTAGCTTCTAACACCACTTATGTGTGTTAATTTCATAAATGAGTGGTGGGACCTACAGTTTAAAATCGACTCCGAACGACAGATTTTTTAGAAACTTTCTTGGCAGTTTTATTTACTTTCAGAGTTTTTGGCAGAAATATGCTGAGAGGAAGTCGCTAAAGAAATATGTTTTCATACTTCGTTTTGATCGGGATGTCTGTGACCTTGAGTTTGAACATACTAGACTACGCCGATTTCATTTAAAATTTTTTTACTCCCAGATTATTCAATCACAAACCTCTTCTTGTGAGTAGATGGAGGTTATAAAAGCTATATGGAAGCGATTTAAAATTGTTATTAATTTTTTTGAATTTTTTTTCTCTTTTTACTACCACCTTCTTCTATTTGATAAGTGTATTGCATACGAACTTGCCATACAAGATAACAAACAGCATCCTTTAGTGGGGGGACCATAATTCATAATGTACAAACACACAGAAGATATTAAAAATGACCGGTCAACCGGGCACTGAACTATACACAGATGCCAACACTTATATGCTATATACTATACATACATACATATACATATGTATATAGGTACATATGTATAGTTTTTATAGTTAAAATGTACAACAAATAAACATGACGTTTTTATAAGGATGTTGCAAGAGATAGTGTCTGTGCATGGCTGCGTGTGTGTGTATCTGGAATACAGTTTTACATGGTATGTTATAGTAAATGAACATACCTTTGGATACACCACTCATATCAAATATATCCTTCTAACTGCCGGGTAAGTTAACTCACGTTACACTCACTCACTTACACGCTTTTACGTGCGATTTTTATAGCGTGTCGTACCATAAAAGATGAAATAAAAGTAAATGAATAATAAATGTTAATAAGGTAAATTGCATACGAACGAACGAACGAACGAGCCAGCGAACAGACGAACGGATAGTGAAAATATGTACAACATGACGGAAATGAAACAATATTTTCATTTCCCTTAAAGGAAAGAAAATAGAAACATTGCTGATGTCATTCTGCAAAGGAAACAAACGCTTACAAGGTTAACGTAGATAGGCAAATACAATTGAGAAACTATTGTGGTAACTCTATATAAAAGGTGGTAAACCATATAAAAGTTTGAAATTTTGCACAAATTTTTTTTTTATTATTTCATTCAAATTGCTTCCCCGGCTGCCTCATTCGATCAAACTAATTTTTGTGCACTTTTTCAAATGTATTGGGTCGTATCTCGGCAATGGCATCACCAATGTTGGCCTTTAATTTCCTCTGGCTTGTCGGCATCATAATTTTCTTTAACGGCGCCCTACAGAAAATAGTTCAACGATGTCAAATTGCAGGTTTTTGGCGGCCAATTGACATATCCATTACGGCTAATTAAAGGGCCATTAAACGTTTGACGCTTGAAATCGATTGTGACATGAGATGTGTGATAAATTGCACCATACTGTTGAAACCAAACATCGTTCGCATCAATACCATGAAGAGCGGATACAAAATAATCGGTTTTCATGGTGCGATAGGTGTCTCCATTGACCGTAATGACTGAGCCGTCCTCATTCAAAGAAAAGAAATATGAGCCAATGATGGCCCCGCTCCACAAGCCACACAAAACAGTCACTCGTAATGGGTGCATTGGCTCTTGTAAAACCACGTGTGGATTTTTTTAGCTCCAAATACTACAATTTTGATTATTAAAGTACCCACCAAGATGAAAATCAGCTTCATCTAAAAAAAATAGACACCATCGTGTTGTTCAAGCGTAAATCGATTCATTACGTTCAGTGGAGATAATATACTGGATTTTGCAAGATCGGAAGTAACCGATGATACAGATATAAACGGATAGATGGCCCATCCGTTATAACACCCTAACTTACTGCAAATAGTTTGCTATTGCTATTCTACAGTTTACTCGTTTCTACCAATCAGTTTATCTCTCAGGCTCTAAATGATCTTCCTTTTCGCCTTGGATTAAGGCAACCACCCACTTGTATAGTGTTTAATGTATTTTGTGCTTTACTTCCCTTACAACTGTACAATGTTATACTCGCAACTCTTGCTTAAAAATAAATACTGATCAGATTAAACATTGCATGACATATTCATCGTCTACTTACCTATCACAAGCAAAAGAAAAACTTGAAGCATCCTGTAAATTTCAATTCTATTAAAATGTATGTGTATGTATACATATTCATATATTAACATACACATACACATTGCTGTACGTTTACAACTTTGTACTTAATTTTCTCTTCACCATTTCCTTGGCCATGTATGGAAATGTGTATTTATGACGACAGTTTCCTGTTTAAAAGGTGGCCAGAAGAAAATAAAGAGGTCGGCCATCATACCTAAAAAAAAGGGTTAAATTTATTCGGTTTTATGGTCCTTTATTTTCGTTTAACCAAAAAAAAAAAAAAAAAAAACCAACCGAAAATCATATTTATCGTTGGTACGTACATATTTTACATTGTTATTGTTGTACTTGCTAATATTTATTAGGGTTTCTTTATGAACCTTAATTTGTGGCACGATAATTATCATGTATTTTACATGAACATTTTAGCATATTTTAACAAAAATCAAATATTTACTCTACTTAAAGGTAAATTTAATCTTTAAAATTGCATGAATACCCCCAAAATGGTATTTAAAATATGTGTCTACACTGAACGAAATAATTTTGTTGAAACCAAACAAGCAATCGGTAAGCTTCTCGTTAGAGAAGTTATTGAGTTTGGGTCCTTTTTGGATATTGTAGGCTTGGCTCGTGTGTCAGAGTAGTTCTTTCTGAAATAGTTTTTTCCTTAAAATCCTCGCTCAGGAACTATTGATTGATGAACTTAATGCGTTCATATTAATTCGAATTTAAAATATTTTTGATTGTCGTTCTGTAAATAATTTACTGGGACGATGCCATATCAACGTCAATAATCTGGTATTTATTCCACAGAAATTTTCGACCAATTGTTTGTCGACAGTGTCGCTTTTGTTGGAATTTTCTAAATAGCCTCTCACTCCAATTACGTTATTGGATTATTTATTTATATATTTATTTATTTATATAATTAACATAACACAACAAGATTTTAATCTTATGAGTTATAGTGCTATGCTTAGGATCAATAAGATATAAAACATAAGAAAAATAAAAATTATTGTAAAATATAAGAAATTAAGCAAAAAAAAAAAAAAAAAAATAGCAAATTAATATAAGAAACATATTAATAAAAATATTAAATTTACTCGTAACTAGAAATATAATTTCAAGCAATTTAGAAAACAAACAGAAATAACTAAAAAAAGTTAAAAAAAAAGAAAAAATAAAGAATTATAAAAATATAAAAAAGAAATATTTACAAAAATCAGAGTAAGAAAGTAAGGATAAATATTTAACCGATATAGTTAACCATACTAAGGAAATAACATACTTTTCATTAAGAGAACAATTTAAATAACTCCTTTTTGAACGCATTTGCATTGCCTAACTTTTGTATGTAATTCGGTAGGGAATTCCAGAGACTTGTGGTGTGTATAAAAAACTGACGCTGTGACTGAAGAGTCCTGTACCGTTGTTGAATAATCTTTATGCCCCGGAATGACCTAGCAAACTTGACTCGGCCCAATAAATATTCCGGCTGTCCCGTATTAATAATCTTATGGAATAGAATGAGGCATTTAATTTTCAGAAGATTATCAAATTTCACACCAAACATCTGGTACGCTAAATGAGAAATATGATCACGGCGACCTTTAAGAAACACGTATCTTGCTATATTGTTGTATGTCAAGTTTAGTTTGCGGTTGTCATTACTATCGCAATTTGCGAAGATTTCGCACCCATACAATAGCACAGGAATTAAATAAGTTTTAGCAAGTTGCATACGAATTGCAAAAGGAGTTGAATCAATGACCGCCCATAAGTTCCGATGCATGCTGTATATTCTGCCAACAACAACGCTTATATGGCCAGACCACGATAATCTGTCATTAAATACAATACCCAGATTGGTAGCAGACTTGACATAGTCAATTTTATTTCCCCTGATACTCAATCCCGGTAAGGCAACCGAAATGTTGGCTTTCGAAAGCACTATACATTTGGACTTTGAGGGATTAATGCATAGTCCATTTGCCGAAGCCCAACTGTCAATCCTATCCAAATCACGGTTAACAGAGTGTAAACAAGAAACAATATTCTCCTTACGAGTACTGGTATAAATCTGCACGTCATCAGCATACATATGAACACGGCAGTCAACCAAAACATCCGGTAGATCATTAATATACATACAAAACAACAGAGGCCCCAGAATTGATTCCTGGGGAACACCTCTACTAATATTATGCAAATCTGAAATATTACCATTCAGATGAACCTTCTGACATCTGTCCAACAAGTAAGAAAAAATTAGACTAGCGACAGAATTAGAAAAATTAAACAGTTTCCGGAGCTTTTTCAGTAATATTTTATGATTGACTGTATCGAAAGCCTTGGTGTGATCGAGAAGAACTAAAAACGCTACACTATTTACATCTAGCTCCAACCTAAGGTCCTCAACTACATTCAACAGAGCGGTATTACAACTCCTACCTTTCATGAAACCCGACTGATTAACTGTTAAATAATTGTGACATTCCAGATAATCATTGATCTGTCTAGCTATAATGTTCTCCATTACCTTTGACAAAAATGGAAGAATAGCAATTGGCCTAAACTCATTGTTTGATTTTGGAATGGGAAGGATTTTAGCTAATTTCCACCCATCAGGAAAAGTAGACTTAGTCAGCACTGTATTGAATAAGTGGGTATAATACGGCAAAAGTCTAAGTGTCAAAACTTTAAAAAACAAAGGATCTATATCATCAGAACCGATTGCGTTCGATTTCACAGCTGAAATACATTCCAAGACTTCGAACTGATCCACGCAACGAAAACTAAAGGAGTATTGTGGAGGGACACAACAGAGGTCATCATAATTATATATGTTAATTTTATATACGTTAATTTTATCTATAACCGACTCCGAACATCAGACTGTTTTGAGAAACTTCGCGTCTAATAACCCAACAGATTACCTACTAGACTATGGCAAGTTCTTACTTACCTGCTTATTTAATTCCTTATTACAAACCTTTAGTCAGGCTTACAACCTTCTCTGTTAGCTTCTCACACCACCCAGGTGTGAGACTTTATCAGTGAGAGTCTGGTTCTACAGCTTAAAGTTGATTTAAATTTTTGCCAAGCTTTTCATGGCAATTTTATTTTACTCTCACATTGTTTGTCAGAAATCTGCCGAGAGAAGGTCGCCAAAGAAATTTGTTTCCATATTTCGTTCAGTTGGAGATGTCAGACCTGGAGTTTGAACCGGGATCTCATATGTAATAAGGTAACATACTACCTACTAGACTACGGCGATTACAACCCAGCGTGATTCCAACAATTTATTGTCGACTTCGGACAACAGATTTTTAAGAAGCTTTACTTGTTAATTTTAATTACTTTTGGGTTTTGGTCTGCTTGGGTTTGAACCACGGATTCTCGTCTAAAAGATCAACACAATGTCTTTTAGACTAGATGATGGCTTCTTAAGTTTAAGATACTCGTATGGTTAAAATTCTCGTGTGTGAAAACGGGCAGTGGTTAGGCAGACAGTCTGAACGTTTTAGGAATTTGTAGGCCATGGCATGTTGCTGGTGATACTAGCTATATGTCACTCTTAGATCAACGATAGACTTATGAGTTGCCATACTATATCATTTCATCGTTTCCTTTCTGGCAAGATAAGACTTCTTATCCACGGTCCTCAAATAACCGCAGTAGACGCCATAGTCTAGTAGATATTGTGTTGGCTTCTTAGACGTAAGGCCACGTTTCAAACTCCAGGCCAAACGAAACATGAAAAAATATTTTTGCGGCTTCTTCCTCTCAGCATCTTTCTATCAAAAAATTTGAGAGTAATGAAAATTGCCATGAAAAGATTTTCAAAATAATCTTTCATTCGGAGATAATTTTTAACTCTAGGCGCTACCACTTATGGATACAAATAACGCATACAACATAAGTAATGTGAGTGGCTAGGTCGTATTCCTAACTGAAGAATTGTAATGACCAATTATGTATGTATGTATGTATGTAAATTAGTAGTGTTTCCCTAACACATAAGCAACACAAACTGTCATAAACAACTTCTTTGTTCCCTCCATGCATGTATGGTATGGTGTATACACTAGCAATGAAACGTATTGCGTTTTACATTCATTTTACTCGAAGTGTAATTGTCAAGACTTGTAGTTGTAGTTGCTATTATTTCTTTGCACACCCATACTAATTCATAATAATTGTTCAAATTAATTTTATTTTACACACGCTGCTATACATTCACCATACGTGATGTGTTACATGAAGTAATAATTCATAAATTTCACTACTTAAACGTAATAAATACCTTGAAACGAGCCAGTAGATATGGTTAGTAAATGTTAATAAAAAACCATGGAATTACATTTATTTTCTGAGGCACTAAGGGCAGGATAACAACCTTATGATTTGTCTATTGGACCTTAGAAAAACTCTCTCACTCAAGCATCACGTACACAGATACATGTGTAACTATTCGTACATCTGTACATCCATTCAGTTGTCATTTATTTAAAGATTATTAAAAAATTTTCTTCATATTTATGTTGGATAGTCATGGGATATATGAGAGCATTTTTCTTAATTTCATTAAATTGTGATTGATTTCTTTAAGGCAATGTTCTGAATCATTATACCGGAGAGAATATTGCAGATTATTAGATAACGTATGATTTTATATTGTCATAAAACAGTTTATATAAGGTGTCTCAAAATAAATGCAGTAATACGAGTAGATTGCTGTTTTGATAGAAAATAGGCAGAAGGCTTTGTCTCTACAAAAAGTTTATAGGAAGGATTATAAATGAATTTAAAACAAATGTCATTGGTTTCATAACCTAAATGCCAGCTCTTAAATACCTCAAAGAACGATCTGATCTACACTACAAAATCTTCATTGTGCTTAGTTTGAATACTAAACCCAAAGTCTCATTTGAGCAAATTACGAAATAGAAACTCGTCTAACGCCTCACCAGTCACAGTTACAGCATCTGAGCCCCAAACAGATATAATTGGCAACTACAAACAATTGCACAGATTGCAGGGAGAGAAAGGGTTTGGTTGGAATTCTCTACTGCCAGGTAATTTAAATTGAGTGGATAATGAGCTTCCTTGTAAATCATGGTTTTGGATATAGAAATCAATTTAGTTGACGATTAACAGGAAAAAAATAATGAACGTTTTACATTTTGTAAGGCAACATATTCAAGGTTTTCCTTAATATATGCATTGGCGCCTCGTTGATATTTGTATATTCGCTGTGAGATCAATCCATATATATCCATGTAAAATACTTTTTGCGAAATTTTTAATGAGCCCATCTTCCACAAGCTGTTTAATCAATAAAATTCTTTAGACTTCTCGTTCATGTTGCTATAATATTGTACAATGTACTAGAACTAACCGTAGATCGAGCTTTGTATCAAAAATGATACATTTCAATTTTTGAGACTATATATCTTTAATTCAGAAAAAGTTAGACACCTGATATTTTTTGAATTCGTTAGTATTGTTATTGTCATTATTTTAAAACAAATAAGAAAATAAAATTTTAAACAGGGGTGAAAAAAATCGAAAACTTCATAATTCTGTCTTTGTATCATTTTTGATACATACGACTTTCCAAGCGATAGCGATTCTTTGGTGTTGTGTAAGTAATTTTTTTAGGTTTTCAAAAATTTTGTGAAGTTTTATCGTAAATAATACATTATTTATGGTATTTAAGAAGGAATTGAAAGATAAGTGTTGGAGGAAAGTGAAAAGGTTGAATTTTCTGTTCATGATATATCCTTGATATTGACGGTAGTAGTCGAAGTCTAGCATGTAGCGTGTTAGCTTATTAGATGTCAGACCAAGGTTCAAACCTCTGGTCAGTTATGTCCCATTTACAACGGAAGGTTGTAATGACCGATTATATATGTATTTATGTAATATTCCTGCTGCTGGAGACTCTAAAGAAGAAGAAAACAGAAGCTCGTCTTATGAACTGACGAAAGTATTGGGAGCAACAAACGTTACAATCAGATGTTTATCGCCAAATATAGTACTACTTTAGTAGTTTGGGAAGAGAAAATACAATTTTCACGCAGATTCCTAGCAGCTGTTTCTTGAAATGTTACTAAATGTACTTACTGCTCTTCTCATATTTATCTCACGTGATAAACAAACATTATCAAAAAGTATTTCGTCCTATGTTTTATTTCATTGATATTACGGAAGGTAATATTTCGGTCAACTACGAACGTATGCGATAACTGAATCATTCGGTTTGATAATGTGCTACTCGGAAATAATGATAAATTTACACCTATTACGCCTTTTCGAAAAATGAGCTGAAAGTCTTTCTGCTTTTAATAATCCCAATTATTTTGTCGCTCTAAATTAGTAACTGGCAGTTTTACATCAAGTACATGCTACGTGCATAGCAACTACTTACAGCTGTATTTGTAGAAACCCGCATCCGGGAAAATAGAGAGGAACCCAAGACAGAGCCTTGTTATTGATGACGTTGAAAACAAATTTTTCTAATGAAATATAAGAATGGTTTGTACCATTATGTTTCAGCCAGCCCTCAATTGAGAGTGTTACTGATGCGAGTGACAATAATCTGCCCGATCTAAACAATTGGAAACTTATTAATCGCCGCAAAGCAAGGATGCTAGATGACAAATTACTGCCATTTAGATAAAAATAAAACCAATCTGACATGAAGTGTTTGATTTTTACGTAAAAAACCATACCTGCAACGTACATCATGTCAAAAATTTTGGCGTAAATTTCATAAAAGTGATAATAAAATATAATAATATAAAATAGTTTTATTAAAATGAATTAAAATAAGTCAAAATATTAAAATTTTTTAACAAAATCTATCAATAATCATGAAAATGCTATGTACTACAAGTATGTATCAAAAGTGATACATAAGCTAGAATTATGAAGTTTTTTTAAGGTTGGATCTATGGCTAAGATAATAGTATTCTGAACGAGGAAAAGACAAGGCACTGCCATGATCTGAATCCATTTATAGTGTAAGGCAGATATCATGTGGTAATCCAGGTTCTAGCCTTGGATAATGTGAAAAAATGTTGAAATGCCTTACGAATTAGAAAAATTAAGATTCTTCAATCGTCTCTTAATAATCCATTAAGAACTACTGATCCTTTTCCCCTCAGAGATAATAACTTCAACAACGAAGATAGTAGAACCTAAGTAGTCAAACGCCACTATTCTCAACACATGTTATTCTAGAAGTGGGTACTGTAGACAAATTACCTTCTTAGTTGGAAGTACTTGATTAATTGAACTGAAATAAAGCAAAGACACAATAACAAGACGGCTACCATGGTAGACTACTAACTAGCATATTAGCGTATTAGTAGTGGTGGGATTGATTACCATGAGAGGTCTGTTCTGTCACATCTTGCATATGGATTTAGTGAGTCGTATAGTTTAAATGCCAGCTCAGACATGTCGAACAAAAGAAAATAAGAGGAAATATCTCTATCGGTGAATACCTCTCATCAGCCCACTGGCAAAAATTTTGGGAGTAGATAAAATTGTCGACGTAAAACTATAGGTCCTAATCCTATCCTATAGGTTCTAATCCTGACTAAAGGGTTGTAATGACCAATTAAGTAAGTAAGCAAGTATGTCTCTTATGTGAAGAAAAAGAAATAAAAAACCTTGTAAGAGGCAGGTATGAATACGCATGCTTAATAACCTTTTTGATTCACTAGTCAAGTCAACAAGTCTTCTTACTTTGTTGCCACATGCCGTTGTATTGTTGTCAAACTAATATAACACAGACAATATGCCTGAACAGATAGAGTTTTCTGTTAAGATTTGAGTTTTACAAATAAATATTTTTTTAAGCAACTCTGATAAAAAAAATTATTTCATAATTTTCATCAATCATAACAACAATAGCATTCGTTGAAATTTAATCAATAATTCAATGCACTTTTTTTGTTCAAAACATTCAACACTTTTAATCATACCACCTGCAACATCTCTCTCCCACCTATGGTACTCATGTTACACAACCTAAACTTCCACTCATTTACTTGCCTCTGACATTAAGACAAAGTGTAATGCACTATCTTTTGTCTTTTGGCCTCAACTTACTTTTCTTCTTAAAATTCTAACAAAGTTCCGACTAATCTTTAGAATAATAGGCAAGTTATGAAGGGAAAACTTACAAGCAGGCAGGTAATCAAAGCTTAACCTTTAATGCTGGTGAAATCTTCTATTGTTCGTTGAAGTTGAAAATTTTTGTTAAAAACTTTTGACTGAATCATCTGAATTGCAAAAAAAAAAACTTCTCGTACTTGTTTGCTAATTTCAGTCCTAAGCAATAATTGAAAACTATTTTCATTATTATTGCTGCTGCTGATAAAAAGTTCATGATGGCATGAAACCTTTCATTGAAAATTATGACAAAAAAAAAAATTCAATTCTAAAAAGAAAAGAAATCATTTTGTTGCTATTGAACTGTATTGAATTGTTGATGAAAAAAAGTTTCAGATTTTTCATGTGATGAAATCATCATTGCCTGCAACATGATAATATCCACAATATTTTTAGTTATGAACTTTAAATACATGACTTTTATTTACTTATGGTTTCTTAAATCCAATATTTTTTTTATAATCATTCACGAATATTTATCATCATTCGTTGTTCGCGAAAATCTGGAGTATAATCTACTCAATCCATAATTCCTAAGTGGTAAAACTTTGACATTTCTTGGAAAAGTGAGAAACCTGCACTATTTAGTTTAAAGGCATAGATAGAAGGCAATGTTAATGCTTTCTCTAAATTCAACTATCCATTTAAGATAGCTTCCTTACTTATATAATTCGTCTTTACAGCCCTTTAGTCAGGATTACAGCCTAGCTCCTCTCACTACCCTAAGTATATTTGTTAAATTTATCCATAATTGCCAGGACTTACAGTTTAACTTTGCATCAGCATGACCGATTTGAAAAACTTTTCATGGCAGTTTTATTTACTCTCACAGTTTTTGCTAGAAGACTGCATAGAGTAAGTCGCCGAAGAAATATTTTTTTCATAATTTGTTTATGCATCATTGACTTGACCTGTTCATAGCATGCTACCCAAACGAACTCAACTATAGCATTCTAACCACTTCGAAATAGATTTCATCGCTCATTATAAAGTCCCTTTCTTCTCCAATATTAGCAGAGCTTGGAAATAAATTCGTAACTAAAAGTGGATTGATTCGTCCCATCGAAATTTTGGATTTTCTTTGATGCTTTCCGTCGCAGCAAGACAAAACTGGTTAGTTCTTTTGATAACCGGCTTACTTGTTTTACTCACATACATATATAATTATTACAATCCTTCAGTCAGGATTACAGCCTAGCTTCTCAAACCAACCATTTTGGGTGTGTTAATTTTGTCTATGGGACCTACGGTTTAAAATCGACTCCGAACGACAGATTTTTGAAAAACTTTTGTTGGCAATTTTATTAAATCTAAGAATTTTTGCTAGAAATCGGCATACAGGACGCCGCCAATGAAATATTTTGTCGTATTTTGTTTTGTTGGAGATGTCTAAGTTGGTGTTTGATCCGTGGCCTCATGTCTAATAAGCTATCACAATACCTACTAGACTCGTCTCATTCAGTCAATGAAAATTTTTAATAGTTCGGTCATAAGTTGTTTTCTTGCGAAATTCATCCTATTTTATGTTGGGTTAGGTTCTAAGAAGCATTCGCAAATTATGCATTATCGCTAGCAAACTTTGTCTTGTTACCACTAACTTTTCAAAGAAGTTTTTTTATGGCCTTTAGTTATTCTAATAGATGCTGATATGTTGATTTTGAAATATTTTTAATATCCAGCTGAGGTGTGAACTCGGAGAGGTCGTATAGTAATATAACATACTGCACAATAGATTGCTTCACTTTAGAGAAATGCCTTTAAAATTTACTACTTTATGGTCGAGCTTCAAACACGTTTAAAAAACTGAAGTGTATGTTAGATTACGTACAGTTGCCGTAGTTTAGTAGAGAGTGTGTTGACTGATTAGACGTGAGGTCACGGTTCAAACCCCAGATCAGCCTGCTTCTCAGCAGATTTCTGGCAAAAACTCTGAGAGTTAATAAAATTGCCATGAAAAGTTTTTCAAAAATCTGTCGTTTGGAATTGACTTTAAACTGTAGGTTCCGCCACTCCTGTATAAAATTAACGCAAACAACATAAGTGGTGTGAGAAGCTAGGTCGTAATCCTGAAATGTTGTAATGACCGATTATGTATGTATGTATGTATGATTCCTTACATAATCTTAGAAGAAAAGATACAATTTAGACCCTTTGTGATACCACAATCAATATTCAACCCAGGAATGAAACAATGGTAAACCAACCCGGGTCCAAAATAAGTATAGCTCTTGCAGCAGTCTTTATATTAGGGAGCTCGGTCAAGGGTTCAAAAAGTGAGAGATAGAAGCCTTCGACAAGAGCAGGGCACTGACACACTGAAGTGAAAGACAGTCTCTTTCAAACACATAGCTTTCGGAATGCCTAACAAAAGGACAGAAGCCCGTGAGAATTGCTATTGTGCAATGAATTATAATTGTAATACTTATAAGAAACGAAGAGAATCGATCATCTGCTTATCCATAACCGTCCAGCAGATTCCAGCAATATGCACGTAGCCTCATGCAGCCAACGAGATTGAGATAGAAACTGAATATATTTTGAAAAATAACCTGATCAAAGCCTTTAAAATTCGAAAGACCGTAATGCGATTCATTCAACTGAATTATATTAAATCCTAATGATGACCACTAATACGCTATCAGAAAGCATAACTTCTAATCTTATTTTTTTAATTATTATGGTATGGAACTTGTTATATATTTCTATAGAATCCTAAAGTTTTTCCTGCTCTTTTCAAAAAGATTTCAATTTAAAAATTTAAATCTTTTGAACACCTGCATCCAGTAGAAGTGGCCAAAAACAATACAAAAATTACAACAAAAAAAAAACAAAACAAATTTTTATCAAGACCAACATAAAGTTTTTCTTTGATTTCTCTTCCTGTATTCATTCATTCATTTCAATTATTTTTCTTCTTGTTGTGCTCGTGCTTGTAGAAAGAAAAACTTAATGAAACCAAATGGTTTTCCATATATTTTTTTATCATTCTGGCATTCACTACTACTACTACTACAACTATTGGGCAAGGTAAAGAAAAATACAAAGAACACAAGAAAAACATAAAGAACTTGGGACACTAAGAAAAAAGGACATCACCATAGTTAAATAGAAAGAATGCCAACCACAAAAGTAAAGAAAAGAAAAACGTCATTCTATTCTTTTTAGATGTGCCTGGGCAGTAGTAGTGCATCAGTGGCCATCAGCTATTATACGCCATTAGGGTATAATTAAAATTTTCAAGTATACTGGGTACTATTGAAAAGCCAAACCCATTCGCAAATAGTTTCAAAATATATTTCGAAAAAAAGGAGGAAAAAATAGATTTTAAGAAGAATTTCTGCTACAATTATTACGGAAGTCAGTGTAAGCTGAGGTAGCAGTGACCAACTGCCAGCATAAGTATCAGTTTTCTTCAAGCAAACAAAAAAAAGCCTGAATTAATAGGTTAGAGTCGCTTAACAATAGAGGGAGGATTTTTAGGGAAATAAAACCAGAGGCGTTAATGGAAAGGGGTTGATTGAGTAGCGAATTTGGTTTTGATGCTTTGAAGAGTTAAGGCAGAACTAACCTATACATGAGCTATTTTTGACTTACTTATTACTTCTTAATTGCTCCTACCCATATCTTTGTAGACCTACGCCTATGCTTTTTAAAATATTTATAACCTTTTTTTATGGAATCGATTACCAGAGTTTGTAAACACTATTAAATGCACATGAAAGTTGATAAAAGTGTAAGTAACTCTTCAGGTGATAGTTTTCTTTGTAAAGTTTTTTTTTTATAAAACAAAAACAAAAACTACATTTGCTTCATATCCTTACCCACCTTAACTTCCCGGACCACCAAATGGTGTCATTCTACGACTACAATATATGTAATAATTACGTGTATGAGTGAGACTTGAATGATTCTCTGTCTATTGACTTTTGTAACACGAAGGTGAAGAAAACGATTACCCCTGACATGAATAATATTTGTTACTCCTTTATTACTTCCTGGCAGCAGCAGCAGCAGAGTGAAAATGTTTTTTATTTTCATATTATTTGCAATGGAAATAACTTGAATTAAATTTTTACATTAAATGTTAAAATCTTAGACTCAAGATTGTGTGTGATGAGTCCATAAACTGATGCCAATAAAAATAAAATTTAAGAAAAATTTTAAATTATTTTCAATTGAAATTTACCTCTAGCCTCTCTAGTAGTAATAAAAATAATTTTTATTGTAGTTCGAATAATAAAAATTATAATGCTTCATGTTAAAGCCCACTTTCATTAATGAGTTCAAAATTATGCTCCAGCATCATTCACATTTCGTTTATATATTTGATATCCTATACATAAACAACTGTATATATACATATATAGGCATATATGTATGTATGTATACATTTTCATTCTAGAATGCCTGTTATTTTTAATATAATTTTTATTTTTCTTTTTTGTGGTTGGTTTTAATCATTGCCGTATATGAGCATAGCCAGCATACAATTTAAATAAACAGTCTTATTATTTGAATTAAAAAATAATGGACAAAAACAATTGATTTTTGGCCTCAGCGACAGGCTAAGAACGACTTATTGTTTTACTACTTCCAATCTATAAATTCTATAAGTCAGCCTCATATGCAAATTCCTGCCTCTAATGGCGAAGTCACTGTGGTCTAGCAGGTAGTAGTAGTATTAGACGTGAGACCACAGCTCAAACCACTGGTCAGACATCACCAACAAAACCGTAGGTCCCTCCACTGAAGTATAAAATCAACACACACATCATAAGTGGTGGGAGAAGCTAGGTCGTAATCCTGACTGATATTACAACCCATCATTCAATTATGTATGTATGTAAATAAATTAAAATTTTCTTCTAAGATGAGTAAATTCTATCATTCCAGGAACTTTACCAGTTCCATCACAGTTCATGATCGGATTGACTTACTTCATTAGAAGCGACATTAAAATTCTCCGAATAATTGTAGTTCAGTTGTCTGTAAGGAAATCTTTCCTCTTTAAGGCATCGATACTCTGAATCACAATGCAATTTAGACCGCTCTAGTCTGTAATTAAGTTCCATAGAATGCCTATTCGATCTTTTTATCCTAAATATAGAGTTATATACTATAATGCGAGGGGCATCAGATCCATAAATTGGCGTTCGGCAGGGTATTTTTACCTTTAACGTCCTCCATGAAATCTTATTTTAGTCGACTTAGTCTAGTAGGTAGTGTGTTGGCTTATTAGATGCGAAGCCAGCGTTCAAACTCCTGGTCAGACAAACAAATAGAAAAACATATCGCTCCTTTATTGCAACATAGTCATATCTAAAAAAAATAAAAATTTGTAGTTACTTAAGCAAAACTGCTCTTTTAGACCTTCTGTACATGTTGAAAAAAAATCAGTTTTATATCCCAAGCTGAACCGAAGTTATAGCAAAAAGTGTTTGCGGCAATTAGATCATAGGACTTATGTCTTGAAAACTTAAATCGCATATTGCCAAGTTCAAGTTTTTTTGAGATATGACTATGTTGCAATAAAGGAGCGATATTTCTTCGGCAACTTTCTCTCTGCACATATCTGGCAAAAACTCTCAGAGTAAATAAAAATTGTCATGAAAAGTTTCCCGAAAAATAATCTGTTGTCCGGAGTCGACTTTAAACTGTACGTTCTGCCACTCATGTATAAAATTAACACACACAACATAAGTGGTGTGAAAAGCTTTTTCGTAATCCTGACTGAAGAGCTGTAATAACCAATTATTCATGTATGAATGTATGTAACTGAAAACACAACTTTACCCCTGTCAACGGTCATCTAGCAATTGATGCATGTCGGTATAGACTTTAGGGCTCTTTTTAACGTAAAAATTTAAGCTTCTATGGAATTTAAATTTATAATTTATAGAGTTATGAAGAGATTAAAGCTAGTGTTGTGCTGGTGTTGCAAGCAGTCAAGTGCTCTTAGTTTCTGCCAGTACATCAAAGATACGTGTAGTATTGTCATGATAGAACACAACCTTTGTAAAGATGACAGTCAATTGTATAACTAGGTTGTATTTAGAATCTCAAAATTTACAAATTTCTTTCAATTCTACCAGATTCATAGCAATTACATTTCTTGATGTCAATCCTTTCTTTGGCTTCGCCTGCGAAACTTCATTTTACTTTGCCCATGACATTATTGTCGCGCAATATCCAGTTTTCATCGCCCATAATAACTCGCTTCAGCAATGGTTCAATTTCGTTCTTTTTTAGCAGTTAAATACGAATGAAAATCCACTATGAAATCAAGTGGCAGCTAAATATACTTTGTGTACTCAGATTTCTTCAAATGGTTGATAACTATTTGCTGCTGAAATGCAACATCCCTAGCAACATCCATGCCGATCTTTCCAGCATCTTATAAGCATTAAGAGGTAATTGTATGCCAACGTACGTGAACGTTTGGCTGACTGGAGCTTAAGCCCTTATGATGCTCTTTGTAGAAATTTTGTGAAACGAAATATAAAAAATTGAGAGCAATATTATTTTTCCTCAAAAACTTATGAACTCTACAAACTCCTGGATTTGTTACGCCGCTTGTTTAGTCCTCAATTGAAGAAATGATTCGACGTAATCATAATCGTATTTGTATTTGATTGGGGATTTTTCCAAGAAAATCACTTAATATTCTTAGAAAATCAGGATGTGAAGATGTCTCTAACGAACGTCATCTTAAGGTTCGGTCTCGCCAATGAATGCCGGGGATTTATTATGGAAATTTCGGACTATTCAACCATAAATTTTATATGGATTTCAGGACATAAGGATATTATTGGAAATTGCATTGCTTGTGAACTGGCTATGGCTGGTAAAGAGCTCACAATCTGCAATATGTTGTATGACATCTATGTTCCGAATACATGAATTCAACAAAGAGTTCTGCAGTCGTTGTATAAGGAGGCCTTACTTCAGAGGCAGCAAGAATGTGTGTGTAATATTGCTGTGTTCGGTCGGACCGGACTGATTTGCATAAGCAGATGACTGGTTGTCTTCTGTCCTTAAATCGCATGACCACACATCACATTATAGCGGTTCATTCAGGCCATCATACTATTACATATTGTTACGTTTTTACCTTTTAAAAACGTTAAAAATATGAGTTCGTAGATTGCAAATAAAATAAAAATAAATCTGTGTTTATTTTTGAATAAATTCTTTATTATCTGCACAACTTTGTGCCACTGTTCGAACTTATTCCCAGTATACAATGATAACTTTCACAATATGTGCTTGTTCGTGATACTTCTCTGCTTATAACCTTTTTTATAAGCAACAACAACACTTGTTAGTTATTCTTCTTTGCTCACAACCTTTTTGTAAGCACGACACTAACAACTGTTTTCTTCACGCAACTTGTCTGCACACAAGTCTGACTGAACTATAACTCGATCTCGTATCGTCACACACCACTGGTTGAATTCTCACACAATTCAACGCGACGTCGTCACACGACTAACTTAACTCGAACTCCGAGAATCACGTGTCTTCATACACGACTGACTGAATTCTAACTGAATCCTCGTTGCTCGCTTTATCTTGACTTTTATATCACTGGATCAACAGTGTGATGAATGCCCTTGAAGGATGATGACGACCTTCGGGAACAATCCAAAAATGTAAACAACTTGTTTCCAGTTTTGTTGTTCGTGTATCTTGTTTACTTTCGTCCAGGCAGAGTTGTTGTTGTTTTGTTTGTTTGTCTTTCCGCTATATTTTTTTTTATACACGGACGTTGTTGCTATATTTTTGTTTATTCATCGATCTTGTAAACAAGCCTGTTATTTTTGTTGGTATATGTTTACTTATTCGTTGATCACGTGAACAACTGCATTGTTTTGTTTTTGGAGCTTTTGTTTATCATTTTATGTGTGATCAAGTCTATTGTGTTGTTTTTGGAGCTTTTGCTTATTATTTTAACAACACCATTTCCATTTTCGTAACAATATATATAAGCTATGCCGAAAGTGACTATTGAAAGAGCTGTGGCTCTGAAGTTTGGCGATCTTTCATTGCCCGGCTCTTGTGATGAAGAGACGGAAGGTTCGTAACTTATCATTTTTTTTCTGACTTGACTTGCTATTTTAACTAATTGTGGTAGCACGAGGAGCTTTAGCCCTGGGATAAGTTATGCTAAGCGGGGTTCCCTATATATATTAACTTAACCTAAACTTTCCAAATTTAAAAGAAAACCTTTTCAAATGAGTGAGTGACTACAAACTGAACAAATTTACCCGATGGCCAGCAATAGCGGCTCAAAACGTGGTGAGGTGGACGAGGTATAGAAAAAAAGCAATAATAATTAAAATGCATTTGAAATCGTATTGATACCAAAGCAATTTATTTAAATCAAATGTAATCTGCATAAATACCTTCGAGTTCAGACTGACAGCTGTACAGAGCCAACACATATTACACTCTCTGTTATACATACCCACTCTGTAAATAATTGCTACTGTGTACAGGGGCAAAATGCCTCAATACGAATATAAAAGTCAATATAATACCAGTAGTAGTGGCAATTTGCCACTAGCCTTGCATTGAACGGACACAGACATACACCTACACAGCACCGCTTTCACTGTGAATGTATGTGTATTAACAAAACAGTTGATAGGTGTGCATATATTTTATAGTCTAGTTAGTTGTATGTATACGTGTATAATTAGTATATGGATGTGTTTTAATATCTATTTGTATGTATAAACAGGCTAATAATATATGGAGCTGTTTAAGTAAAGGGATCTTTTTATGCCTTTTTAATGCACAACATATGTATGTGTGCGTGTGTAATTATGCGAGCATATTTGTAAACATATTTACTATCGAAATGAAATCCATTTTACCAAAACCCTGTAAATTACCAGAAAATGAAATGCGATCCTCTAAAGTTTGTGTTTGTTGCCCCTTAATGTTACGCGTAAATTCTGATGCATTCACATTACATACACGCATACATAAGCATACATATACAATGTATACGTATACGAAATATATTGAAATTGTATAAACAAGTATGCATTTAATTAGTACGTAATCATTTGCCATAACAAACGGTTCCATTTACAACAATTACAACGGCTTAAACAATATATTTTATTGCAAAGAAAAAAAAAACTGTTTGAAATGTTTGAAATATTTTCTGTATTGGTTGCAGAACATTTCCAGTTTTTTTTAAATTTTACAAAAAAAAAAAATAGTCCAATGGAAATAAAAAATTTTATTGTAAATTCTGCCAATCTATACATTAACATTATCGGACGAAGTGAGATGAGCTACGTGGATGGTGTGCAATTGACTTTTATCAACAAAACAGCTGAAGTAATGGTTTAACGATGAGTTTCGGGCATTTATTGTATATGTTGCATCCTTAATGCAGTGTGTGATAATAAGTATGAATGGCTGCTTTTATTAAAGCCCAGCTGATAGAGACAGACACTGGCTTACAAAACTTTGTCATTTTACAATGAAAATAATATGTTCAACACATGCGCATTTGCATACCAATTAGAGAAATTATTAGGTATGTTTGTTAAGACCATGAAAAAACTTAAATAGCAATGTTATCGATTTGTTCAAAAGAAAAAAAAATTGTTGAAAATTATTTATTTATTCATTGACATTATTCATCTTGCGTCTAAGAAGTATTTCCTCTTTCCTTTGCCCTAGTAATAGTATAACGTAACAACACCTTTGTTTCCTCATTCCCTACAATTTTCATTCAATCATGAGTCGCTTCAGTTTTGATGAGAGAAACAAGTCACAGAGGGACACTTTCGAATAATAATGTGGTATTGGTTTTGACCATAACTTCAATCCAACAGCGTCACCTTGCTCACGGAGTAAATTCTTTATATGATGCTAAAGAACAACATTTGTTGTTGAATTTTTCCTTTTGGAAACGTCTTAAATAAATGGTTCCTTAAAAATTGTTTGGCTACTAAGGTCTTCTAGTGTAACGACTTCACTGACAACTCCAAACCGCTAGACAAAGTAGGCTTTAATATACGAGTATGTATTAAAGATTATAATATTAGACTTTCGAATAGAATACTAAAAACATTGCTAGCATTGCAGTGTACCGTGAGAAGAAGTAGTGGCTAGGTGATAAAATTCCACTCAGGGAATGATCCCTATTTATGCAATACATCGTAATGGATTTAAGCAAATAGGTTATGGGAGAGAGAAAAGAGAGAGTAGAATTTATGAGCAATAGATTTGTTTTAACAGGAAAAGCTTCTGCAACAAGAGCGTTCCACAGGGATGAAGAATGAGTGAATGAAGAATGAGGAATGAAGACTGAAGAATGAATGAAGAACGAACTTTCTCTGTAATGCATTTTTTTGTGTTCTAGTGGTTAATCAACCCTGAACGAATGTATTCTATGAGAAAATAAATACTTCGTTCAAATATGAGATTTCCATGAACAACACCTTTTATTGCGGTGGAGCAAAAGCCATTATAGTAACGAAAGAACATTGAAGTACAAGCCACATTGCCACAATGTTCCAATTAATCATTGGAGTTAGATAGCCTACCGTCATTAATGAGCACCTTCACCTTTTCTTCTATGCGATCGAGATGGAACAAAATAGATTTCAAATCTATTTTCAGATGGGTATCCGTCTTAAGGAACCGGCACGCTTGAGTGGTTTTTTCGACACATACTGGTTCCAGCGAATATCACACAAAACATGAATTGTCCAGAGTAAGCTATTTGAAAGTAACTCCTATGTAGGTTAGGTTAGAGGACGTGTACTTGTCAGTTAAGACAAGTACAGTACCCGGAGGTCGAAATTGACCCATTGTACAACGTCCTTAGAGAGGGAAGGAAATAGAGGGAGTAGGATGGAAGGAGGGCATGTAGGTAAGGGAGGGGAAAGAAAACAGACACAAATAAAAAAGGGTGAGAGCTCGACTACAATTATGAAGCCCTAGCACCTCTCAACCAGCCCAAGCTACTAATAAATCTGTGGAGAGCCTTGATGAAACTCCTATATAGGTTCGAAAGCACAGAAATTTACTTAGCTGACATATGTATACATTTCCAGACTGTTACAGAATATGAGTATTCCAATTGCTCCTATTGAACTGGATTACCTTCGATCGCCATATAAGGATTCTTAACTTCGTTTGCAGCATGAAGGAACATGAAGAATTGCTAGGCCATACTTGAGTGAACTCAATTGCTTGACCATCCAATGGATATTACTTAAATATTCTTGAGTTAATACAACATTATGAAGTATTAAGCTGTATTTCGAAATTCACTAATTTTTGGCACTACAATTTCTACGAAATCAACATACAATAATTCGTCCTTACAACTATTCAGTCAGAATTATGACCCCCCAGCTTCTCACACCACTTATGTTGTGTGTTTTAATTTTATACATGAGTGGCGGGACCTACAGTTTAAAGAAACTTTCTCTTGAAATTTTATTAACTCTCAAATTGGTTTGCAAAAATCGTCTGGGAGGCAGTCGCCAATATTTCGTTCTATGTTAGACATGTATGACCTGCGGTTTACACCGTGGCCTCACGTCTGACAAGCCAACACACTACCTTCTAGACTACGACTACTTTAATTCATACGTGCCGAAAATATAGTCGACGAAACACGGTTGACATGAAGTGAATATATGGATCTATGCCAGAACACCGTCGGAAAGTGAGGAAATTTTATGGCCCAGTAAATAATCTTAGTTTTCTGTGAGTTACAATGTGGATTACATAAACTGTAAAGAGCAAAAAGTTCGGTATCGTGGTGACAGCTGAGAAAAGATAGTAGTTCAGTAGTTTACAATTGACAATCATTATTGCAATATGCAGCACATATTGTGTGTTGGCTTGTTAGACGTGAGGCCACAGTTCAAACCCCAAGTCAGACATCTCCACAATATTTCTTCGGCAACCCCATCTCAGCAGATTTCAAGCAAAAATTCTGAGAGTAAATAAAGTTTCTGTAATAATCCTTACAAATCCCTAATAAAGTTCTTTTCTTTATGACTTTTAATTAAAATCCTTTTAAAAATGTGCTTGCAAAAAATTGTTGTTCTATTAAAAAGCACTACAACACATGCAAATAATTAATAGTAAATGAAATAAATAGTTAAACACTTTTAAATACAAATCAATGATACTTGAAATTATTTTCCTTAAATCCTAATCACCATCCTAACCGATATCTAATCATCTAATCAAATGACCATCTAACTGACATACCGACCAAGAGGAGACAATTTTGTAATAAATTGCATTTCAATTGATTTATCGCACTTTAGAATTAATTTCCATACAATAATCAATCGACTAATTAGTTTGTGTAATCATGCATAATAACACAATTGAAACAATTGAAAAATTTATTATAAAATCAATTCATTTCAAATTCAAATTCAATTAAAAATTAAAAAAAAATAAAAATTAAATTCAATAAAAGTAATGTAGAATGCGGGAATATGCGGGAAATCTATAAAAGAAATTACGATTACGATAATTGAATACTCAAATGGATGGATGGATAGTGGTAAAAACGAAAACAAGGAGAAGAAGGAAAACAAAAAAATGCTTATGAAAGTAAAAAAAAATAACTGAACACTGTAGAAATGAATGCTTGCTTAGGGATTTTATTATTTTGCTTTTAACTGCTTTAACCAAAGGCATTTTGTAAGGAGTACACACATTCGAATAAAATATATTCCGATTATATTCGAATAGAAACAAAATTTTAATTGTTTTCTCATTTGCAATTCAATACAATCTGTAGTTGCAATTATTTGCATCGATTTTGTTATCAAAAGTTGCTGCATTACGGCAGATGATTTTAAGCCACAGAAAAATTTAAATAAAATATCTTTCAAGGCAGTCGTCATTCATTTTTTTATTTTTAGATATTTATTCCAATATTACTTCAAATACAACTTTGTTTACAATCCAAACTCAATAAGAGATATGTCAGTCAGGATTACGACATATCTTCTCACACCACTTAAGTTGTCTGTGCTAATTTTATACATGAATGATGGGACCTACTTTTTAAAGTCGACTCTGAACGACAGATTTTTGAGAAACTTTTCATAGCAGTTTTATTTACTCTCAGAGCTTTTGCCAGAAATCTGCTGAGAGAAAGTCTTCGAAGAAATATTTTTTCATATTTCGTTTTGAAGTCTGACCAGGTGGAACTGTGACCTCACGTCTAATAGGCCAACATGCTACCTACTACAGTGAGTACTTTTCGTTTTTGTGTTCATGATTTTCATGGTTTTGTTACCCGTATTTCTTTTAATTTCTTCACAAAATAATGAAGAGACATTAGTAACTTTCAAATAATCGATTTTATTATTCGGAAACTGTGCTACATATTAAAGTCGACTCCGAATGACAGATTTTCAGAAACTCTTTCATGACAATATTATTTACTTTGAGAGTTTTTTCTCATAAATCTGCTGAGAGGTAGTTGTCGAAGAAATATTTTTTTATATTTCGTTTTCCTGGAGAGATCTGTCCTGGGTTTTGAACCATCGCCTCACATCTAATAAGCTACACTACCTACTAGAAAACGAAAACTTCTAGATACTCTACACTACCACATTGATTGGAATGGTTACGAGTCGATTTACTGATTTAGTTATGGCAGCACAAGCTCAGAACTTTTCCACCATCAGTTGAGTCCACTCCAAAAAAAATTTCGAACTTTGAAACAGTTGGTAACTGAACATAATTATCATTGAAAAACATTTTCAGAGTTGAAGCCCTTTTCTGAATGAGTGGATACGTGGGCAAACAAAATTGTCAATGACATCAATCCACATGCGATCCAAGAGCATCTTACTCACCTCCAACTTACTGTTTGATGTGGATTTTGGGGATCATGTCCATACTTCTTTGTTCAGGCTATCACTGTCAAAGGCAAGCACTATAAGTTAATGGTTACCAATTTCTTTTGGTTTGAATTGGATGATCTGGACACCAATGACATGTGATTTGACCAGTCATTGGTACAGTCACAACGCATGTTTAATTGGACATTCTGCACAAGTGATTTGAACCTGTAGGTATGTTTTTTGTGTGGATCTTTTAAGTATCGGGGTTATGCGAACAAGTGTCAAACTAGGACCGCTTCTCAAAGCCAATATAATCCATGCCATCGGTCAAATTTAATCTGATCTATGCTCCAGAGTCATGAAAATTTAGAGAAATGAAACTGAGAGGCTGTCGCCAAAGAATTATTAAAATGTGGTTTTGTTGCCGATGTCTGATCTGGGGTTGTACATTAGGCTTAATTGCTTACGATTTCAAAGGGTCCCCATTCATAATTTTTTCTTCCTTTCGGAATGAAAGGAATTAATAATGGTAATATTCAAGTAAATTTTTGAGCAGCGTTCTAAACAATTTAAATTTTAAATTATTAAGAAACCATTAACCGTGACCATATTATTGGAAATTGAAAAAAAAAAAACTATCTGGTCTAAATGCGATTTATAATAAATACTTCAGTTTCAGCTTGAAACTAATAATAAATTGTGTTGCAATTTTCAATTTAATTTATGATTTTATTCTAACGCTTTTAAATTGTTTATATCAATGATTTTTTGTATAAAAAAATTTTAAATTTAATAAAATTCTATTTTGCAAAACGTTTCATTGTTTTGTATTTTAATTGCATTATTTGAGGTGTCAACTATTAAACGCATAAATTATGCACAAATATCACCACACATACACACACACAAAAAAAGGAGAAAATTTTGCATAAATTAATTTCATTAGAAGCAAAATCACAAAATAAAATACAAAAAAAAAAAATAATTAAATCAAATCGAAATAAATATATTTTAATGAGATAAATACATACATTTATTAATTAATAAAAAACAAAACAAATCTATTTTTTTAGTTTTAAAATTAATTTTTTTCATCAAAAAAAAAAACTTAAAAAAATTAAAAAAAATCATGAAAATTCTCTTGGCATTTGTTTTACTTATTGTGTGTGCCACACAAACTAATCACATGAAAATTGTTGAAAATACCCCACGGCAGAATATTCACTACGACAATCCATTATCAGCGAATAATAACGGTGAACAACAGCTGTACGTTAGCAGCAGTGAACCAAAATCACGTACAAAACGTGGAGTTTTTTGGGATTTCTTTCAAAAGATGATCATAACGAAAAATTTAATTGTTGATGTAAGTAATCTAACCTATACGTACTCCTATACCACATCAATACTCAAAACCGTTCTTTTTGTATGATCCTAGCAATACACCGATACCCGCGATACCTTAAATGAAGTATACAATCTAGTCAACGACCAATTCAGCGATCCAGCAAAAGAAAAACCAAGAAGACCTACTACCAGCACAGAGCCTCCTGTAAGTTACATAGGGTGGGCCATCTATCAAGTTTAAATTTGAACCATCGATTATTTCGAATCTGGGAATACTTATGTCATTCCATTCTGTCGCAAAATTCAGTATATTATCTCCGCTGAACGTAATGAATCGATTTACGTTTGAGCAACGTTGGAATTTATTAGAACAACGATAAACTGCACCATGATGTCGATTTTGCAAAAAAAAAATTAACTTATCGGATCTTGGTGGGTATGTAAATAAGAAAAATTGCCGTATTCGGGGCTCAGAAAACCCACAAGCGGCTTTACAGAAGCCAATGCACCCATTACAAGTGACTATTTGGTGCTGTTTGTAGAGCAGGACATATTTCTTCGTAAATAAAGAAGGCGCAACCATTACGATCAATGGAGGCACCTATCAGATCATGATAACCGATTTTTTTGTACCCGCTCATAATGGTATTGATGTGAACAATGTTTGGTTTCAACAGGATGGTGCAACTTGACACACATCTCATGACACAATCGATTTATTGCGTCAAACGTTTGATGGCCGTTTAATTAGCAGAAATTGTGATGTCAATTGGCCACCAAAGAGCTGCGATTTGTCACCGTTTGACTATTTTCAGTGGGGCGCTTTTAAAAAAAAATTGTTATGCCGACAAACCATAGACAACATTCGTGATGCCATTGCCGCAATACGACCCCGGTAAACTTGAAAAACTGCACGAAAATTAGTCCGTTCGAATTAAGTACTGTAAGGCCAGCCGCGGCAGCCATATGTGTGAAATAATATTCCATTTCGAAGCGGAGAAAATGTGCCTCCACACAAAAAAATAAGTTTGGCAAAATTTGAAACCATTTTCGTTTTATTCCATTTTTAAATTTAAACTTTTAAATGGCCGACCCTTTACGTTCCCTTTTAAGTAAAACACTCTACTTTAATTCCATACTCTCATTTTAGAAATTTAGCGGTGAAGAGACTACCGACAGTTCAGAGGTAACAACTACCACCGAAGCATATCGTATTTCACGTTATGAATTGGGTCGTATTTTGGGCCGTAATTTCCGTGGTCTTAAGCGTTTACAAGAAATTGAATTTCAAGATGCTTTAAATGTAAGTCAAATGGATTTTGTTAAACAAAGTTTTAATTCCTTTTTCTTTCATGTTTTCTTTTCAGCAATCCCATTACAATATACAGGAATACAAAAATGAGGCCAATAAACAATTCGCCAATAGCTTAGCGGTGGAGAAGAAAAATCAACTGAAGGCCTTAAAGGGTTAAACTTGTCAATTCTGGGTAGATTATTTAAGTTTATTTAGTTATTGTTTGGTATTTATTTTCTTACGTGCAACTATTTTTTTAAATTCTATAGAAATAAGTAAGCTTTAGAGTAACGTTAGTATTAGTATTAGTACTAAAGTTTTCGAAATTAATTTGTGAATTTGTATGCTCATCTTTCTAACAAAATTTGGATAGCAAAAGTTTCTAACAAGAAAAATTATTTTGAATATTAAAATGTTTACCTTATCGCAACTTGTCGGTACCGAACAAATATTTAAAATAGAACGCAGAAGGACGCGATAAACTAAGTAAACCTCGAGCGATTGCTCGATCTTTTTCAAGGCAACGATTTGGTTTCGATGTGGTGCGTATATCCACTATTCCGAACGACAGATTTTTGCGAAAAACTTTTTATGGCAATTTTTATTGACTGTCCGAATTTTTGCCAGAAATCTGCTGACAGAAAGTAGCCAAAGAAATATTTTTTCATATTTGTATGACTTATATGACCTATTAGACTACGGCGACCAACTCCACTTACATTTGACCCTTTTATGTAATTCACATTGCGGCGAAGTAATGAACAATTCATGCTAAACACTTTCTTTATATTTGTTACCTCTTAGTGGTTTTGAATAGTTCAAGTGCTGTCTCGTTTGGAGTGTAGTTTAGGACACGTAGAAAAAACTTGCTTTACTTATTAATATTTTTTCTCAGAGTGTTATTTCAATTGTTTTAAAGCGCTCTGTTACATTTCTCCAATTTTCCATGACTCTGGCGCATAACTCAGGTTAAATTTGATCGATGGCACGGATTGTGTTGGGTTTGAGTAAAGGTTTGCTTATACGCATACTCTTGCGACTTAAGAGAACCACACAAGAAAAAGTCGAAGGGGGTCAAATCATTCTTACAGAATGTACAATGTGAGATATGTTGTGTGGCACATAGGGCCGTTCTTTCAAATCACATGTCGAAGGTATCGAGATCATACAATTCGAAACAAAAGATGTTGGTAACCGTCAACTTATAGTGCTCGTCGTTGACAGTGATGATCAGCCTGATCAACGTCGTTTTCAAAGAAATATGAACCAGCCCAAAATCCACACCAAACATTGACATTTTCGATACGCTTTTGGATTCATGTACCCACTCATTTATAAAGACATGGGCTTCATTGCTGAAGATGTTTTTCAAAGAAAATTAGAGTCAGCTGCTAACTCTTCCAGAGCCCACTCAAGGAAAGGGGCACTTGACCAATACCATATCATGAATTTTCTAATTTTTTTCGTGTATAGTGGACTTAACTGAGGGTAGAAAAAGTTCTGAGCTTATGCGGCCATAACTAAATCAGTAAATCAAATCCAATTAGTGGTGGTGTAGAGAAGTTTATTAGACGTAAAGCCACGATTCAAATCCCGGGTCTGCTGTCTCCAGCAAAAAGCTGTCTCTTCGGCAACTACCTTTGAGCAGATTTCTGGCAAAAACTCTGAAGAGTAAATAAAGTCGACTTTAAGCTGTGGTGGTGTAAGAAACTACGTCGTAATCCTGACTAAAGTGTTGTAATGACCAATATGTATAGTGGACTGAACTGAGGGTGTACTCAACTGTACGGCCATAACTAAGTCAATAAATCGGCTTTTAACCACTGCAATTGTTGGTGGTGTAGAGTACCTTAGCTTAGCCATGGTATGAGTAACGGCTAGCACATTAACGCTTGTCAAATACAAGCTAAACTAAGGCAGTTTATATAAATTTTGATATGTTGCAACTGACAGATGCCGTTTGGCTGGCATAATGTTGGTTTCAGAAGTGAGAAAATCAATTGCTAGGAACCTATGGACCTGTTTGCAATTCGAAAAATAATCTAAAATTCAACAATTCGAATTCACAAATTATTTACTTACTTAAGTATACTAAACTTGTAAACTTTTTTTTTAAATAAAATTTGCCAATATTTGTTAATTATTCTTATATGTATACACACATGCTGTGATAAGCTTTAGTTATGTTAATTATGTTTTTTTGTAATAAATTGTTGTATATTTTTTAAATAAATCAAAAAGAAAATAAGACTTTGAAGATTTTTCCAAAAATTTCCTTCTTCTATAACACGACATTCATATCAAAGGCATAAAGAGAAACGAAATCAAATTTAACTTTTCATTCTTCCTTACATTGAACAATTTAAAATAACATTTACCAACCGACCATCATAGCATTGATAAACGATGGCCACAACTACTCACAATGCAATAAAAAGTAGAGAATAAAATGGGGAAAAAAAACTGCATCAAATTAAAAACTTTTTTGTCATAATTTTATTGGTAAACTTTATTTTTCATATTTTTTTCCACTCGCCTCATTCTCATTCGATATGTCCGTCCGTCCCTTTATAACTTTAGAGAATTCGTTTGTGTTAGCGAGATGTAAAATATTAACGTAATGGAAATGGAAAAAAAAAAAGAAAAGTTAAAAACGGCAAACCTAACCCAGCATAAGATTTAAATATTACTTGGGATACTTGCTTTAAATTATTCTTTTACTATCGAAAATTTCACGAGTGACTAAGCTAGTTGTGGTATTTCTCCACTTCATAGTATTACTGCCTTGAACTTCATTTTACAAGCTATTTATGAGACTGATTTTAAAATTAAATGGGTTTCTAGAGGGTAAATTCTGTAGACCAGTGTAAGTTATTGTAAAGGGTGGGCCATTTATAAGTTTAAATTTTAAAATTCAGAAAAACAAAAACGGTTTGAAATATTGCCAAATTTATTTGTTTGTTGTAAAGTACAATTCTTCCGGTTAGAAATGAAATATTACTTCATTCATATGGCTGCTGCGGCTGGCCTCAGAGTACTTCAATCGATCGGACTAATTTTCCTGCAGTTTTTCAAGTTTGCCGGGGTCGTAACTCGGCAATGGCATCACGAATATTGTCTCTGGTTTGTCGGCATAACACTTTTTTTTAAAGGCCCCCCCACAGAAAATAGTCAAACGGTGTCAAATCGCAGCTCCTTGGCGGCCAATTGACATAACAATTTCTGCTTATTAAACGGTCATCAAAAATTTGACGCAATAAATCAATTGTGGCATGAGATGTGTGGCATGTGATGCACCAGCCTGTTGAAACCAAACATCGTTCACATCAATGCCATTAAGAGGGGGTACAAAAGAAAAATGGTATAATAGATGTCTCGATGTCTATATGGCAGGGGTAGCAAAGAAAAACTGCCTTCTTCTTCGCTTTAACAAAGATCTTAAAGATCCTCTTGGTTTGTCACACCTCTAAGGAATTCTATTAGGCTTCTCTTTCTAAAGTACTCGTCGTAGTCTAGTAGCTAGTATGTTGGCTTATTACACGTGAGGCCACGGGTCGAACTCCAGATCAGACATCTCCTATAAAACTCGCCTCATTCTTGTGATTAATATGATGTTTTTGTAACACAGGCTATTTCACTTGCCTGCCTGTTTGCATGGAAAACACAAACAAAAACACTCAATTTTGTTTGTGTTTCCTTTATAAACAGGCAGGCAAGTGAAATAGGCTGTGTTACAAAAACATCACATAAGTTCTGTAGCTGATTTATGTTCTCGTTGCCATTACTTTTCCCTTACCCGCTACAGTCCGGAATGCAGTGTGTACGTGTCCCTACGTAATGGGGACGAGCCCTCCGCGGTCGGGTGAGGGTGGGTTAGTGTGAGGCCGGGGACGTTCGATAAAAAAAACGAAATTTAAAAATAAATATTTCTTTAGCGACTTCCTCTCGGCATATTTCTGGCAAAAATTCTGAAAAGTAAATAAAAATTGTCGCAAAAATCTGTCGTACAGAGTCGACTTTAAATTGTAGGTTCCACCATTCATGTATAAATTAACACACACAACATAGGCGGTTTGAGAAGCTGGTTGTAATCCTGACTGAAGTGCTGTAATAACCAATTATTTACATATGTATGTAATGTTATGCTGGTAATGTTTAACTGGTCAACTAGACCAACATATGTACCTATCCCCCATCCATCAATTCTGTCTCCATCTTTCTCTTGTAGTAACTCCTATATATGCAGTTACTTTATTGAAACCCAGTAATCTTCCTATAATTGAGTAATAGTACATACAAATTTGTTGTATTCCCCGTCTAAAAGTGAATTACTTTACTTAAAACGTAACTCATAAATTGATATGACCTTTTAAAAACCCTCATCATCCATAGATGATGTCTTTACGATGCCCTATAAAAATGTGGTCACCAGAATGCATACCAATGTTATAGAAAATCATAAAACTCCAAAATTGTAAAAGAAATAAAAAAAAAAATTGTCTTCTCACCGAAATTCCCATAAAAGTAAAACACAATAAAATAAATAAAAAAAAAATAACAAAAAAAAATATAGTCTTAAGACTACTTTCGGCTTAAAGAAATAAAAGTACACCGGAGTTGGAAACAGGACAAAATAAACAAAATAAAAAAATATTGTTTTGCGTTATTCTCTTTCCCTAAAAGAGAAAGAGGAAAAAATCACTAAAAGTGTCATAATTCGATGCCCACGAGACGTCTAAGTCATCTGCAAAAGAGAATTAGTTTGATATCGGCCCTTAGCTTAAATACGCCAGCAACAGGAAGCTGAAATTGAGAATTTTTGGAAAGGAAAACCGACAAACCGTACTACAAGCAGCAGTGGCAAACAACAGTTGCACTTGCTGCCCGTACTTGTGCAGGTACAATGGACGTAAAAGTATAAAAAGTAAAATTTTAGGAAATACTAAAAAAAACTTTTAATCTTATCTTCAGCTGTCTTAATGCCTTGTATTCCTAATAAGCTTCCTCCTCGAGTTTAAAAAGATTGGTTTGAAAAAGTACAATGTGTTCGACGCACTCATTTAGTTCAGCAAGAGAGTTGGGTTACTTAAATCTAAGAGGTGGCTTGAGAATATATCTAGAAGACCGTATTAATGCTTACTGACCTGTATGCATAATTAATTATGACGATCTTTTTGGAAAATGAACTCGAGATGATAATGTCGCTAGAAAAGGAGAACCTTACTGGGTGGACCTTGTGCTGCGATTACCTGCATCTAAGTCAGGGCACATGCAGGATAGTTTAAACCACAGAGAAAGCATGTAGACCGTATAACATTCAGAGAAATGGCAGAAGTCTTATACACACGATTTGTATCAATAAACGTAGGGAATAGAACCATTAGACTCGCGTAACTTGAGGATTTCTACAGGAAGCGTTTCTTTCATCATTCATTTGAAGTCTGATTGCGTTCTAAGTCGGTAAAGCAGGTTAACACCAACTTAAGGGGAATTAACTCAAGTAAAAGCACAATAGTATCACTTATGAAGAGAAAAACCATCAAATGAAAGAACCCCTTGGTGAAGTTATCTCACGAAAAACGAAGGCAAGATGACTGAATATAGTATTGTATAGTAAACTGACCTGAAGTCGCCGTAGTTTAGTAGGTGTTGGCATATTAGACGTGGGGCCGCTGTTCAAACCCCACATCAGTCATCAAAACGAAATCCAAAAAAAAATATTACTTCGGCGATTTCCTCTCAGTAGATATCTGACAAAAACTCTGAGAGTAAATAAAAATTGCCATGAAAAGTTTCTCGAAAATCTGTTCATCGGAGTCGACTTTAAACCGTAGGTCACGCCACTCAGGACTAATTTGAATAAGATAGATAGCAAGGCGTGCATTGAAATCAGGCATTGGGCAAAGAAAATCTATCGTACGGCTATGCTACTGACTCTCTTGTATTTAAGCTGTTGCATATGTTTACTACCGGCCAGACCTTTGGAAACTTGAGTTAGTACAATGGCAGCCGATCAAATACGAAATTTATTATAGCGAAATGGCAGACAAAGTGGCCGACAACTTCTCCCTGGACAAAGAACCAGTCAACTCTATAATTTTAGAAAATGCTTTGCACTGATTTATATACTCCTTTAAGGGAAGGATCACTCTTAGGTATACGAATAGCTCAATGATAGACTGTGAAACAGAAACGTACATAATTCGATTTGAACAGGAAATATAGACTACGAAACTGAGAGTTAGATCACCAATCGGGTACTATGAGGTTAACCAGTGATTAGATTGAAATAGTCTGAGAAAGCTGAGCAGTGTTAGACTTTATTCGTGGTCATATCGGAATTCAGGGTAGACGTGCTTGCCTAGAAGGGAACTTGCACACCGTTGATGGGATGTCGGAACCTTTTTTATAAAGTTAAAAGCATAGTTCCCATAGAGAGAAAGAGAGAGTTGAAGATTCTTTCCAAAATTGAGAAATTTAAGACAATCTAAAGTTATCTTAGGCAATTAGAGCGGGCGAAGATTTGAATCTTGCAGAAATAGGCTAATAACTCTCTTTCTAACGATTATCTAAATGCTTACTTGGATCCATTTTGTTAATCCATCTCAGAACATCAAACAGGAGATTTGTCAGCACGGAAGGATTAAGGGAGACATTACAGAGGAACGCTATGTAAGCTGAGGACAGTATAGTATATTATTAAGCTCTACTCTAAATCAGAATGAGACCTATAATATCCGCTCTTTAATCATCCACTAGAACTTGCCAACTTTCTCTGTGTGTGAAATAATTCTTAAGTAGTCGTATGCTCTCAACGTTCCAGTCAAGAATGTTTTCCAAAGGTCTACCGAAGATTTGCAGTTCTTTCAGTTTACCATTATTTTTACCACACCTGACCTATACATACTTATTGGTTGTCTTCAAAGAGTATTCGTTTTTCCACCTTTTGTGTAACTTAGTTTGCAAGGAATTCAAAATTGATTTTGACTGTTCTCACATGCTATGATTGTTTTACGTCATATTACAATGTCTTTCAATATTGAACCTATTTGTCTGATAATTTTTACATTTCCCGATCAATATTTCTAATTCGTGAAAGTCTCCGATTTTATCAATTTTTATATTTTTAAGCGCATTATTCCACTGTTTACCAGCTGCAGTAACAGCATCAGCAGCAACTGCAGTCTTCTAGTAGAACTGCAGTAACATTTCACTGCCAAAAGTTTTTTGCACAAATGTTTACGAAAGTACAAAAGTTTGGAATGATACAAACGTACAAAAATGCTGTTAAAATAAATACAATACAACAACAATAACAACGACAAAATTTTGTTACATCTTCTCAGACCAGAAAGGATTTGTATCGTAGAAGTATTGAGAAAACTTTTGCCTTCTTTCCTTCTGTTTTCTGCTCATGGCTTAAACTTGAGTTGCGGTTTTATTCCTTAAAAATGACATTGTTGTTGTCGTTTTATTTTTTTGTGGAAAATGCCAAGTTCAAAAGACAGCTGCATTTCTTATTATCATTGAAACCATCATAGACCAACAGAATTTTATTTAAATTTTTTTTTTTTGTGTATTTTCGTTTGTACAAGCTTCCCAATAATTTAAAGGCACAGTTTAGTGCATAAAGTTTCTTAAAACATTTCCTTTTTCTATTTTTTTTTTTTGTTTATTTTTTTTTTTTAAAGAAATCTTGGTATTGACTCTGGATATGAGGTTTCTCTGCAAAAGAGACACAAAAATCTGTTAAACTTGTGTCACAGAGTAAGCTGAGTTCATGTCAAGAGTTTTATGTCAACCTCTCTCGACCACAAAGTCGACGCCATTGAGACAGGTAATGCGAGATTTATAACAGATTAATTAAAAAAAAATGATAAAAAGTAATTGAATAACGTGAAATGACCTTAATGTCTGGAATATATAAATGAAATTGAAATTGTTATGTAAAGTTGCGAAGACACAAAATTTAAGAGCTTAAGTTAACGAAAAAAAATCTTTTCTTTGTAAGCCTGTTTAAAAAAAAAACTTTAAAAAGTCTGGCTTAATATGTTTTTGTTGTTGAATTCATTTTATGTTTTAGCCTAGTTATAGGCAATATGATCTTAAACTTATTTAAGTATTTATTGAACGAGCTGCCACCATTTTCCAAACACGAAAATTCGAAAACTTATTTTTAATATATACATAAGCATGAATGTATGTGTTTAGGTAGAGGCAGAGTTCAACCTCAAACCCAGCTATACATACACACATACATAATTGGCATGGTCATTACAACTCTTCAGCCTGGATTACGACCTAGCTTCTCACACCACTTATGTGGCGGGACCTACAGTTTAAAGCCGATTCCGAAGCATAGATTTTTTTAAAACTTTTCATTGGAATTTTTTTTTACTCTCAAAGTTTTTGCCACAAGTGTGATGAGAAGGTATATTTTTTCATATCTCGTTTTGTTGGAGATGTCTGACGTGGACTTTGAACCGTGGCCAACGCGTAGGTAGTACTACATATAGCATCTAAAGACCCTGAAGTGAGTTACCCATTCGACCAATAATGAATGCCTATTTACCTGCCCTATATTTATTTATTCATTGTTATTAATTACAATGCAAAAACAAATTATATTTAATTATTAAGAGCTAAATGACTAGACTATAATGCTCGATATAGTGTAATAAACTCGATTCCTTAAAAAAAATGGAACTGCCTACCCTCATAATAATAGACTACCACACTACTCAACAGATTACCAAGGCACAGGCTCTCTTTCATTCGGTAAAGAGAGACTCACAGACAAGTTGAAGAAATCGGATTACGAAGAACGGAATCAAAGTTTGATGAAATTCAGTTGAAAAGTATGTTCAGAAATGCGATCCATTGCGACACACAACTCAGACACAAAAAATATTTTTAACTCAGTGTGCATAATGAATTTATAAATATATTTATGTATATTCGAGGGAAGGTCAATTGGTCTGTAACTGTTTTAATTAAGAGACAATCTTTTGGACAAAAATTATTTCATTTTGCAATATAGTCTCCTGGAACATTATATAATCAAAACAAAAATTAAATGTCGCATCGTGATAAATTTTTGAGAGGAATCAATAAGGTTAGAACTTGTATTTCATTTCGGATATCGATTAATATACCGTTGAATAGTAATTATGCGTGTGCTAAATACTGTTTCAGAGTCATAAAATAATTCCAATTAACGATATTTAAATCTCATTTAACTGAAACCGGGTCAACTAGGATATTCGTAGTGCCAGAATAATTTCCTGTATTTACGCGATGTAGAACCAGCGAGAGAAACTGGTAACTACTTAAGTTCGACAAGAGAACGGTTCGCATTCTAACAGGAATTCTAACAAGACAAGCTGACAAACTCAGTCTGCCTCATCAGGATTACTACAGAAGCTTCCATGATGTGGAGGAAACGCAATTGGTACAACACCTTTTATTCAGAACAGACGTCATTTGTTTTTGGGTGACAGAACGTTTGAAGACTTGTGCATGGTGGCGAACGTGTCACTAAGAGAAGAGTGTTCATCCGGAACTCGGAGTAGTTCATACTCATTACTAACGAATAATGACAAGGGGGCTTACCTCACACTGGCTAACACAATGAGCCATATGGGCCACTCAGTGAACTTGCCTGTGAGCGGCAAGCTACCCTCTAACTTAACCTAACCTAATCTAAAACGCATTAGAATCTTTCAGATAAAACACGAGAAATTTACACCGATTAACTGGCTGTTGAGTTAAGTTCCTGATTGGCTTTAATTCCCCATTTACTGGTTGATCTACACCACATGAATCATAAGATACTTCTTGTGCTGACATATTTACGAACTAAGAAGAGCAATAAGGAAAAATACAAGTATTTCCGCTCAGTACTTACCTTACCATACAAGTCAACATTTTGGAATCATCTGAAGCTGTCAAGTCAAGTTGTTTAGACCTTGTCTAAGAATTTATAGTGTAGCGAGTGGTTTTCGTAACCGTTTAGCTTTTTGTAAATGGGAGAAAAAGACACACAAAACTATACAAAAGTGAATTATTTGGGGCGTTAAATGAATGGCAGCCATTTACGTCTGAAAGCACTTACTTTATGAGCCATTACAATTCTTTAGTCAGGATTACAGCGTGGTTTCTCAAATTACTCTTGTTGTGTGTGTTAATTTTATCCAAAGCTAATGGCGGGATCCAAAGCTGAAAAAATTTGTTAAATGGAATAAATTCTCATGATTGTGATGGCCTCGTTAGGTTAATGGCATCGTGTGCCAAATTGATGTAAGGATATACATTAAAGCTACACTGGACTGTACTACATTGATCAGATTTGTTAACACGTAGTGACTTTTCAAAAGAAATTCTACAATACTTCCAATTAATGCCGAATTAGTGGACTTTTCCTGTACTTCTGGTAACACTACTCAAATTATTTTTTCTCTTTCATATGATGCTAAATTATCAAAGCGTTTTTAAAATCTTGTTGAACTAATTAATTTAGAAATGAACAACGAGATAACCTTTCAAAACAAATATCACTGCTTGAGAATCTAAAGTCATTGAATACAGTATACTTGCCTATCACATACACATGAATATACACGTATAATTACGGAATTGTACAATTTTATAGGAATTTCTATAAAAAAGATTAAAAAAAAAGTATAAAATAAACAAGTAAATAAGATCTATTTATGATTGATTAATGTCCACATAAACCAAATAGACCGCAATATTTTCTGTGAAAATTTAATAGTAGCAGAATACTCTTTTTTTCTTAATAAATAAATTCAAAGAAAGTGAACTGAGAAGTTTAAAGTGATTATGAAAAGGCTTGTTAGAATATACAATTCATATCATGGAATAGAAATTAGTGTTCACAACAATGTTCTGATTTTGAAATTTTATTTAAAAATCAATGAAAATTATTATTTAATTTGCAAAAAAAATTTCATATTTTACACCAAAAAAAAACAGAAAAAATGAATTGAAAGTTGATTTTTATTTTATCACTATCAAATTTGCCTCAATTAATTAATTTATTTGTTTTCCCCCAGAATGAATCACTAATAGTGTGATATTTAAAAACACGTAAAAAAAGTGTGAAAGGGGAAAACAAAGTCTATCTCTCAACTTCCAATTTATTAATAATAATAATACCCGTTGAGCTTCGCTATCGTTATAAGAGATTATTTAATCTATACGAAAAGAATAATTTTTAATTAAATTTAAATGAAGGTCTATTAAAATAAAAAATTTAAATGACTTGCTTAATGAATGGAGTTTCTTCTGACTTCCTCTCAGCAGCCTGAGGATGGTTTTGAAACAAAAAGTAATAATTTGATGCAGAGGTGTAAAATATAACCGATATGGCAACAATTCGTTGCATAATTCATTAACTTTTGCTAATGGAAACAGACCTAATAAATGGGCATAATACTTGGCATTAATTGCTTTACCAGGTCTTCAATATTTTTGTACCGCTTTGATTACCGCGTATATTTCAAAAAAAAAAAAAAAAAACAGACACCATTCATATTGTGTGCGTTAATTGTATACATGAGTGGCGGGACCTACAGTTTAAACTCGACTCCGAACAAGAGATTTTTGAGAAACTTTTTATGGCAATATTATTTGCTCTCAGAGTTTTTGCCAGAAATTTGCTGAGAGAAGGTCTCCAAAGAAATATTTTTTCATGTTTCGTTTTGTTGGAGATGTCTGACCTGGGGTTTGAAACGTGGCCTCACGTCTATTAAGGCAACACACTATCTACTAGACTACAGCGACTACACTGAAGCCACTTCACAGCAAATTAAATCACATATTCGTGTTTGAATCGCAATAATGAAATTAGAGTTTTAAAGTTTTAGTTTTTGTTTTCTTTTAAAATCCTGTGTTAAGTCCGCTGTGGAGATGCCGTCGTCTAGTAGGCAGAGTGTTGACTTATTTGATTTGAGGCCGTGTATCAAACCTCAAACCAGACATCTCGGTCAAAACGAAATGTGAAAAAATATGTTTTTCGGCGATTTCTTCTCACTAGTCCTTTGGGAAAAGCTCTGAAAGTAAATAAAATTGCCATGAAAAGTTCTTCAAAAATTTTACGTAAGAAGCCCACTTTAAACAGTAGGTTCCGATACTCATGGAACACACATAGCATGGGTGGTATAAGAAGCCTTTTCGTAGACCTTACTAAAGGGTTGTAATCACCACTTAATTAAGTCTGCTATCAATTGCAAACTAAATACAGCAACTTGTTGAAATTTTTGACAGATGACTGTTGTATTATATCTGTCTATGCCGTATTGTGTACGATAAAGTACTCCGAGTACAATTACAAGACGCGATCAAAATTGTCGGTTTTGCAAACGACATTGCCAGGATTAACAATAAGACAAATCGAAGTCGTCGTACTCTACTAAGTAGTGTGTTGGCTTATTAGACGTGAGGCCACGGTTCAAACCCAAATTGAGACGTCTCGATCAAAACTGTACATGGAAAAATATTTTTTTGGGGCTTCCTCTCTGCCAAATATCTGAGAATAATTAAAATTGTCATGAAAAGTTTTTCAAAAACCCGTCGTACGGACTGCACTTTAAACTTTAGGTCCCGCCACTCATGTATAAATTTAACACACACAACATAAGTGTCGTGAGAAGTTAGGTCGTAATCCTGACTGGAGGGTTGTAATGACCAAATCTTGTTATGTAATAGATAAGCTATGTAATATTTAATATTTTCTTATTATGGGCGTACCATAAGCCTATTTTAGAAGACTAGAATAAAGAAAAGTTATAAACTATTGTTCCTTCTGGACAGAAAGTTAGATACCCCCAATCTTACTTTCCGTCAACAATAGCTACAGCTACGAACAAACAAACACACAATCTTTCCATTTTATATACAGTTGTTATATATTGTACGTATGTATGTATTTATTTTTATATGTAAACCTGGTGTATTGATCAGAGTTATAAAAAATGAATAGAACGTAATAATCAGACAAAATAATAACGAATTTTAAACAATTGAATGATTTGTTTAATTGAATCATTGCAGAAAAAAGTCGGGAAATAATTTTTGAATATTTGTTTGTTTGTTTTGTTGTTATTAATTATAATTAAGGGTAAAAAAATTAAATGTTAATGGGTCAAAATAACACAAGCTTAACAAAAAAAAAAAAAAAACAAATAAAGTAGAATGTATTATTTTATTTGCTTATAATTTAAAAGGAAATTTAAATAAATTAGAAAATAATTTTAAATTTTATCACAGAATTTTATAGTTTTAATAAAAATGTAAGCATTTGTATTTAAACATGACAAAAGACAGAAATTATAATTATATATCTGTACATATGTATGTATGTATGTATATAAAATTATAATGCATTGAAAACTTGACTCTTTTTGTCGATACAAATTCGTAACGTCATTTTATCGGACATTTGAAATATTTTTTTTTTTTTTGTTTCACATGGAGAATTTGTTTCTAATCTATTCTGTCTTTATGGAACACTCTTACACCAACCTTTTTCACTATCCATACAGTATATGTATCTTATAAGCACTTCTTGTCACATGATTAAAATCATAATTTGTTGGTTGTAGTAAATTTAAGGCAATTCCTTATATCAGGTGGACGATCTATCGGTTTATATTTGAACCATCACTATCGGTTATTTCGAATCTGGCATTACTTATGTAATTCTATTCTGTTACAAAATTCAGTATATTATCTCCACTGAAAGTAATGAAATGACTTACGCTTGAGCAATGTTTGGATTTATTGGGCCAACGAGAAACTACAGGATGATGTCGTAATTTGTCAAATCGGTTGTTTCCGTAATCTGAAGAAATATTAATTCGATATCGATTTTGCCAAAAAAAAAAAAAAATTATCTTTTCGGATGAAGCTCATTTCCATCTTGATGGGTAAATCAATAAGTAAAATTTCTATATTTGGAGCTCAGAAAATCCACACGTAGTTTTACAGAAGCCAATGCATCGATTACGAGTGACTCTGTAGTGCTGCTTGTGGAGCGGTGGCATTATTGGCCCACATTCCATTGAAAATGAAGACGGCGCAACCATTATCAATCAACCATTATATATCAATGAAGACACCTATCGCACCATGATAACCAATTTTATTTTGTACCCGCTCTCCATGGTATTGATGAGAACGACATGTTCACACATCTCATGCAAAAATTGATTTATTGTGTCAAACGTTTGATGGCCGTTTAATTAGCCGAAATGGTGATATCAATTGGCTGCCAAAAAGTTGCAAATTGACACGGTTTTTCTATTTTCTATGGGGCGCCGTTAAAAAAAAGTATGATGCCGACAAACCAGAGCCAATTGAGAAGTCTATGATATGATAGTAGTCTTGCAATGGTATATACATTTTACTACAAACAATGAAGTGAAGAACATTACATTTGAGTTCTTTAAAAAGCAAGTTTTTCACTGATCAGTTAGCAGAAACTGGATTTTCAATACAAATATTGATCACATGATTGATATATCAATTGCCTGCAGTTGCTTACAGCATCTCTATGTGCTGGTGCAGCCCCTGACCTGCACTTGTTCGATTAGTTTGATAGTATTCGGTCAGTACAGGAACTGCGCTTACTTGTGGCATTACTTACACTTGTGCTGTGAAAAGCAATATTTGGCTTCTTTGTGATCATATGCGAACGGTCATTACAACCTTTTAGTCAGGGTTGCAACCCAACTTCTCACATCACCCATGTTGTGTGTGTTAAATGTATTTATGAGTGCCAGGGCATAAAGTTTAACGTTGACACCGAACAACAGATTTGAAAAACTTTTCATGGCAATATTTATTAATACCAGAGATTGTGCCAGAATCTCGCTGAGATAAAGTCGTTGAAAGAAATGACTTTTTTTTGAGATGTCTGTGCTGACTTTCAAACCATGAGCTCTCGTCCAATTTTTTTAAGCGTTTGGGTTTGTGGTCTTTACGATGGCAGAAATAGGCACGTACAACTGATAAGAGCTCGTTTATAAAAGAAATTTTTTTTTACATCTGAAAAGTTTTATTTTCTTGGAATGCACCTACAGATTCATACTTATCAAGAAAATTATTATTTTTTTATTTATTGAATATGATAGAGACCCCCTCATTGATAACTTTCTTACCTGCTCTAATTCGAACATGTATTTTTCGGGTATATGTACATATGTATGTTCTTGGTATATAATAAACTGTTAATTAATTATTCAAACACATGATAAATTATTCCTAAAACGAAATCTTTTTTCCCAACAAAATAAATAAAACAAAAATGATGTTAAAAAAGAAAAACAAAAAAAAAACCAGTACTTACACTCAAAATAAAATGTTCGAAAAATATACTTACTCTCTACGCAACATTGTTTGTGCTCGTGCTAGAATAATTGTTATATTGAATGATTGTTATATTGTGATTAAAAAACTGACATTTTGGCATGATAACAAGTTTTCTTTCAAACAAACACAATGAATAGATAGACTCACAGTTGAATTAAAAAAAATAAAAAAAAACATTAAAATGACGATGACGCTTAATTAGAATTTCATGTCTTATTCGTGTGTACAGCAGTAGAATATTAATAAGAAAACGAAAAAACAATAACAACAACAAATAAATAAATAAAGAAAAAAGTTAAATAATAATAAATAAAACAATCACAACAACTGATAATTTACTTGAGACAACAATAATGAAAATAAAAAGCCTTTAAGCGTCTATTTAAACTGGTTTTGCGGGTCGTAAAACTTCTGTTGCTTTTGAACAATAACAAAAACAACAACACAAGTATTAAACTCAATGTCAGTCACACAGCTTAAACGTTTTAATTAAATACTAAACCAAGTACAAGACCAAGTTAATAATACCCCTTCTTATACTTCTCCTTTCCTCCATTCTTCCCACCATGAATTTAGAAGCCAGTACATTTCACATGCTGGGCAATACGTTTTTATTTTCAACAACAATTCGTACGTATAGATGTGTAAGTGAATAAAAATAATAATAAATCGGTATAAAAAAAGGAGACTACAACTAATCAAATTGCTGGACGACAATGGTTCCTGTGATCCAGAGTTTGGCCGGGCGGACAGACAGGATTAGTCTGGAAAAGGAAACGATCATCAAAACCTTCCGGTTCAACTCTACGTGCAGTTGTTTGTGTATTTATTTGCTCACCTGTGCTTGTTTTAGCAGCTCCCTCAGGTTTGCTATCGCCGGGTATTGGTGCCAATGGCACCTTTTCGGTTGGCTCACTGGTTAGATGGCCAGCTGGCTGGTTTTCAATTGGCACCGGTTCGTCAGTTAGCTTGTGTTTAACTTCATCGTATTTCTTAGACACACTACTGCCAAATTCCTTAGCTGAGTTGGCGATTTTTTCTCCCAGAGGTTTAACCGCTTCATAGCCATCTTCAGCTCCCTTTTTCACCGTTTGATAAGTATCTTCAGCGCCTTTTTTGATTTGGCAACCAAATTTCTTGAACCAGCTGTCATCCTCTTTTGAGTCATCATCGCAATCGGCATTAACGCTGTTTGTGGCTGATAAGACAATCAAGGCCAAAAGCATCCAAATCATATAGGATTTCATTTTTTATTTGTTGATATTTATTTTTCTCCCTCTTTAGTAAGTGAATACTCTTCCGTACTTGTGTTTTCTTTAGCGTTGGCTTTATTAAACTGTTTTTATATTGCACTGCGTTTTAAATTATAGGCGTAAAATTAACTGTTGCTGGTTTCGAAATTCGAAACCAGAAATCCGAATTGTGTGTTTAAGAGAATTGACAACAAAAACAAAAATCTCAATTCTTACTGTGAGAGTTCAGACACTTGAAACAGTGAGTAATTAAAGAGTAAAAATGCATGCCTTTAATGGAATGCATTGTAAAACGATGTGTTGAATTCAACTTTCAGTCATTTCTACCAGTTCATGCATTGTAATTGGCTGTAATGTTATTAGGTTTTGTAAACATTTCAAATTTGAATATTGCACAGAAATCTTTTAAAGCACTAGTTACATATTTATATACATATGTATATAATACATGCTTACATACGTTTATATTTTATTCTCATATGTTATTTTGAGCTTTTGCGAAACAAACGGTTGTCACGTAGCCATCCTATCTTCTTATTACTCATATTTCTTTCCCTGTCCAAGTTTTTCCAGTTTTGCTAGTGATTGATATACTGTACCGTGGTCCAAAGATCATAGGATTACTATATGAAATTTGCTGGAATCAACAACCACAATAAAAATGTTCTGAATTTGACATTTGCGGAAAGCTTTTGTTCATAAAGTCAGGAGGTCTTACTGGAAAACAATCATGTTAAAACTTTGTTCGCTTTATTCTAAAGTCGAGCCTGAGTAATCTAGCACCTAAACGCTTATCCCAAGGGATCTCCTCCTAACCAACTTAATTGAATTAATTTAATTAGTCAATATTGCCTAAAATATTATTGGACACATAAATACATGGCATAATTGGTCATTACAATCCTTTAATCCGGATTACGACCCAGCTTCTCACACCACTTACGTTGTGTGTGTAAATTTCATACATGAGTGGCAGGACCTACGGTTTGAAGGGGACTCCGAATGATTTTTTAGAAACTTTCTTGGAAATTTTATTTTTTCTCAGAGTTTTTGCCAGAAATCCTCTCAGAAGATCTATTACTTCGCCGAAGTAATATTTTTCATATTTCAGTTTGTTGAAGATGTCTGATCTGTGGGTTATTTAGCGCCAACTGCCTAAAATCGCGGTTTGTTAAGGGATTTCCTTGTTAATTTCAAGACTATTCGTCTACATAAGATTTTAGGTCTTCCTCGGCTTCTAGATCTAAGTGGGTTCCATTTGATAAAATCGTGGTAAATGTTATAAGATTTCTGTAGCATAAGCCCGATCATCTTATTATCATTGGACGATCTGTAAACACATACAGCAATTGGTATATGAACCAATTAACATATCGTGTCTTGAAAGACAACACACAATAATATTCTCGACAATTTTCCTTTCTTGAACAGATGCTGATACTTGTAAAGGCACCAGCACCTCTTGAAAACTCAACTCATTGCACCATTTCTGTTTGTTTTTTAATCATGTGTAACGTTTCATCTCTAGTTATTGTATAATCCGTTATTGTTTACGAAAATGCACGTTAAACTGAGCTTAGCGATTTTTATAAGAATTTTAACTGGAAACTGGAGTTCTTAATCGAAATGTTGACGGTATGCTAAAAATAGAGGTGACAGCTTTCATCACCGTGAAGATAATATCTATTAAATCAAGATTTAAATTTTAATCTCATCAGACATATTAAATTTATTAAATTTAGTATTTCGTCAAAGTTCTGTTCTATCGCCAACTCTATTTCTTATTTTTATTAACGATCCGGTCCCTTTAACGTAGGCGTAGATATTAAGGAGTTAGAAGCTTTTAATGTTCTATATAATGATCGCTGAATGTGTTTAACAACTTTTTCAACGGAATTTACTCGCGGAAAATAAATGGATTTGTTCTCAACAGCTGCATATCTTTACATAAACTAAGTATTACATCCGTTGTATTACATCCGTTGGTTGCGATCGTCCTGTGGATCGCATAATACTTTACAGTTTTTGATCTTTAATCGAATCCTCTGTATGTGGAACTATCCCCACTGCAGAAGCTTTTCCTGTCGCTTATAATGTAAATTTATAATCCACAAATACTACTCTCTATCCTGTCTGTTCTCTTCCTCTAACCTATTTCTCTAGTTCCAAACACAATATAGTGCATGAGTTGGAACTATTCCCTGAGAGTTCGATATAAATTAAAAAAATCGTATACGTTTTATATGGTATTAGGCCGCCAAATTCAAAGAATCTGTCATAAGCAACTCCTGTTTTATAGTATCGTTTGCCAGCCATATTTTCGAGCCTACTACTAGTGTGTTGGCTTATTAGACGTGGGGCCACGGTTCAAACACCAGGTCAGACATCTCCACCAAAACGAATTACGAAAATATATTTCTTCAGCGACTTCCTCTCAACAGATTTCTGTCAAAAACTCTAAAGAGTAAATAAAATTGCCTTTAAATCCTGCCACTCATAAATGGTGTGATAAATAATGCCACAATTCCGTCTAAATAGTAAATACTATTAAACTTAACTGATACCTAATATAATTTATTTAAATTTAAATTATTTCAACATTTAAAAAATATTAATTAGGATACGGACCACTTTCCATTATTTGTGATCCTCATATTTGAATTCTCCTTGTTAGATTTTTACGCTTATTCAGACCCAAAATATGTATCGTGGCTTTTATACTGCTAAAGTTCTTGTATGTTTTATCTGAAATGAAAACGGAAAAAAAAGTAATTTAATGTGCCCTCAAGTTGTACACGAATAGATTGCAATAAAACTTAAGAATAACTTTTAACTGGAGAGTCTTACCAAATATTCGCAGATAGTGCGTCTTACTTGCGGAGTGTTTCGAAATCACATTTGCGTTATGCCGTCTTGACTGTCTCTGTTTTGTTTTTAAAACTGCGTCCAGGCAGGTACCGTCTTGCTTTACATAATAACATGGTCGCATAAATAATGATCGGCTACTACGATGCAATCTGACAGGCCCATGTGGTGCTGACACCGCGAACAGCAAGTGCAATTGAAACATAAAAATTAGAAATAATCCTTTAAGCATTTTCTTCATTTTTTTCATGTTTTCCTTATAGGAAAACAATTAATGTGTGGACAGGCGAAGAGAGTCGGAGTCTAAATTTATCGAAAATAAATGACTGAATGCTATTTAATTTAATTAATTTACAATAATGAACGTAAAGTAAAATGATTCACTCGATTCATGTATTGGATTTGCCTGAAGCCATCGCACAGCTTCTTAACATAAATGAAGGCAATCGACTGAATATTAGAAATTGGTCAAGAGTGTCTTATCTCTGTTTGTTTCAGTGTTGCCAGAGGTTAATACAGACATTTCCAATGGAAGTTCATGCCAATTCGCTTACGTAAAGTAAGTTCCAATCATTTCTATTGTCATTTTACTTGACATGTTTCTTCATTCCATTGTCCGATTTCGTGTTATTTTAACACTTCCTTTCACGCGCTTTTGCCAGTTTGTAACACCAATAGATTACAGGGCTTCCTCAATCAATCTTTTCAAAGCAGACAAAGTCATCTTATATACCGATATCTGCTGATTTTCGCATAGGAATTTTCTCTTGAGAACTTCTTTGACAGTTGAATTGGAGCATGACAATATCCACGTTTCCCCACCATAGACAAGCACGAGGTGGACAATCAATTTGACGAGTTGACTTTCGATGCAACACTCTACTATTTAATTGCCTATTGGGGTCTTAATTATACCTGCTATCAAAAGTGATTCTCCGTTCGGTCTCAACACGCTCGTAATTACTTATCCCCAACATATACTTCATTTTGCATTTATTTACCCGCAGACCTGGTAAGACTTCCGAAAGCAGCGGTGAAATATTGCTTGGTATGCCCAACGTTGTTGTCGTCCGCAAATAATATAGAAATCTAGTAGAAATTAATGCGATTGCATTTATTCCGTCTTGAATGAAGGTCGAATGACATGATTGGATCTTCCAGTTTGGAACCTTACGGTATTTAAAAATATGAAGATGTCCTTTCCTGTCTTGACAGAGCTACAAGAGTTACTTTACATTATAATTCACAGCTTTGAAAGCTTTGCAGACATATTGAGCTAAGACAATGCAGCATAAAAGCCATCACTTAGCTGGCTACCGAAAGCTACCTTATGGACGGGAATAATATGGGTGTTTTATATTATTTAGATTTGGAATAGTGTGATTCGATGATGGACCTACTGGTGTTTTAAAGGATAACTTCATTCATTCACTAAATACTTTGGTATCGACGATAGGAAGAAAGCGTATGTGTCCGTGATACATATTGCTGGATTTCCCTCTTTCTCACCATATTGTACAGACGGTCAATATTGGACGACGGTCAAGTCGTCAAGTTTTTTTTTTTCTCTGTGCAACCAGATCTCAGGGGATGGCCCCTACTCATGCAGTGCATTGTGCAGGTTTTAGGAAAATGGGTTATAGGAAGGTGGAAGAGAGGGAGTAGTTCGCATCTCAAGGTGCGAACGGCAAGGAAACGAGTTGCTGCTAGGTGACTATAAAATGGCCAGTGCTATACCTTCACCATTAGACATTCTACAGCAATCGTCCCCAAGAAGCCCGCACCCTTCAGTCCTAGCTTCTCACACTACTCATGTTGTGTGTGTTAATTTTATACATGAGTGGCGGGACCTACAGTTTAAAGTCGACTCTGAACGACAAATTTTATTGAGAAGCTTTTCATGGCAATTTTATTTACTCTCAGAGTTTTTGACAGAAATATGTTCTACGACAATGCTCCTTACCGAATTCGGACTCTAAATTGTTCATTACTTGTTACTCATTTATGGTGATCTTTAAATGGAAGAAATTGAAGTTGCCGTAGTCTGGTTTGTGTTTAATGCCTTAATTATTTACGAGCTGATTTGAGCTATGGTGTAGTGTAACAGCTCAGAGTGTCTGGTGGGAATCAAACCCACGAATCTCACACACAAAATCGACTAGACTGTCAAAGCACTTAATACGCAGATTAATTTCTACTTTTTCTAAAAAAGGAAACATACAAGATAAAATACCCATAATTTTAATTCGAAAATGGCAAGCCTGGCTTGTTAATAAAAAATTATGAGTAATCAAGTCTTAATAATCATTCTTAAAATATACAAACCACAAAAACTGTTAACGCTTTCATTTATTTACACGCATATTGTGGCAACTGCAGCTCTTATACTGAAAGGAAAATGGTGAAAAATATACATATATCTTGTGAATTTTTCGTTTACATCGTAGTAGTTAATAGTACGTAATGAATCATGTTTAAATGTGGCTGTTATACGTTATACGCTAGAGACGTGAAATTTATTTAAAACCAATTGAAAAAGTGGAAAATTTGTTGTGTCCTGAACCCTATGTTATTGAAGAGCGGTTTATTAAATCTTAATAATCAGAAGAGACTTTCATCAGTTTCACTGTTCTTTTCCACTCTTAGTCTTGTGATTCTATGCTACGCTTCTATCCAGTTCTGGTCACCGTCTTAGATTAGAACATGTTGTTTGACAGTTTAACATTCCATTCTGCGGTCTACTATTTAATTTCAATTCGAACAATTTTTATTTACGTACCATTTACAGGCAGTTTTGGTCGAGGATAGATCATTACTTGTGAAATGCACGATTATCAAATGTTTTAACGTAAGCTTAGCTTAGTAGTCGCCTTAGTCTAGTAGGTAGTATGTTGACCTTTTAGAAGTGAGACCTCAGTTCAAACCCCAGTTCAGACATCTCCAACTAAACGAAATATGAAAAAATATTTATTTATAGGTAAGCTTCTGGCAAAAGCTCTGAAGTGTAAATGAAAAACGGCCATTTAAAGTTGCTCAACAAAATCTGTCCTTCGTAGCCGACTTTAAACTGTAGGTCCTGCCACTCATGTAAAAAATTAACACACGCAACATAAGTTGTGTGTCAAACTAGTACGTAATTCTGACCAATTATGTATGTATATTAGCTTGCCTTATTGGGGAGACTTTCAGTCTCTATTTACCGTGCAGATTAGCATCAATAGTTTGTGTAGCTATGTTATTAATGGACTGACTTCCTGAAATTGTAGCCCATCCATCTTTGCTTTCTTTTTCTGATTACGAGATGTATTGCCTGATATTTTCTTATTGACCACAAGTGATTGCTTGTCCGAACGATTTTCCCTAAAGAGTTTAAGGTTGCTTGTTCTACATCAATAAAGAAGGTGTAGACTTTCCATCACAGTTAAATGTACTCAATTTGATTTAACTTGCTATACTGTTCGATTCTCATAAACTTTTTAAATTTCCGAATATTTGCAATTTGGTATTTCACTTCTGGACTCTCCTGACTTTGTTGACTTACCTTAGGTGCTTAAAAAATATTGCAAAACAGCCTTGCAGAATACATGCATTTAAGCTAGCATCTCTGTAGTCTAAGCATTGATACAAAGTCTAGAATATTTTTATATTTCCAGTAACTCTCTTGGGCAATTGGACTAGTAGTAGCGATTGGGGTTTTTTTGACGACAATTTGAAGTCATCTTATAGATGGTTGTGTTGGAAAGCCCTTAAACAGTTCACACTTCGTTTGTGTGCTTCCTACGTTAATGTAACATTAAACCACTAGAAATGAAGCGTAATGAAGCTGAAAATTAAGTCCAGAATTGTTCTGAATTGCTTCAGATATATGGTCTTCACCATTTCAATGGAAAAGCAAAGAAACACAAAATTCCAGAAGAGCTCGACAATCTATTAAACTAGAGAACATCTTGGCGTATTCATGGCAATGCCGCCTAACAAAAATTTTTGTAGGTAAATATGGATGCCAGTTCCACAGTAAACACTTGAGTTAAAAGTTTATTGACTCTTTGCCAAAGACTTTTATATGCGCCAATAAAAAATACAATCAAGACAAGTTGTTCTGTGTATAATTACTTAAAAATGTGGAACATACTTCTGTGGAACTTGTTACTCCATAGTAAATAAAAAAAATTTAAAAAGAAAAAAAAAATACAACACTTAAGAACACCAAGCCAATCCAAGCCACACTAAAAAGGTAAGAATCATGATTTTGCCATAAGCAGACGAAAACAAGACAGTTATTTAACCACATCTACACAGCTTTCTTTTTCATCATTGAGAAAACAGTTCACAACAGGCAATAAAAGCAAAAGCAGTAGCAGTAACAGCAGCACCCGCTTTAATAATACGAGCAGCAGCACCCAGTCTCAGTATCAGCATAAACGCGACTTCATCTGATTCATTCAAGTCGTTTGTTGGTTACTATAGTTGGCTAAAACAGTTGAATTTGAAGTTTAATCCGGAGCACAACACCACTTCTACAGTTTCCAAAACTAAAAGACGGCAATAAAACGAAACACCAAAGCGACAAAATGAAATTAATTTTCATTTTTACGGGAATTTTTATACTCCTGCAGCAAAGTAATGTGCTTACAGTACAAGCGGCAGCGTTAATTTGTCCTGATTCCAGCGTAGACATTGATGTAAAGCCAGATCATAAAGTTCATTTGGAACTGTACAAAGATAATGAAGAAGTTCGTGAGGGTAATAAGAACTCATTAAATAAGTTATTCCACAGCATACAGTGTACACTGGAAAAGGCTAAACCATGGGTAGCTGACTTGCAACAGGAGGCGAAACGTTTAGAGGAGGCAGCTAAAGTTTTAAGTCTAGGCATTGTAAATGCTTTTGGGGAATTTGTTGATAAATTGGTGGAAGACTCAACTGAAATGCCAATAAAAGTGGAGCACAATTCAACGGCAATAACTGATGTAACTACAAGCGACACAAGTAATGAAATATCGGATTATCTGTGTCCCGAAGGATTTATTGCTGATCATAATGGAATTTGTGAACGAACTGAATAAATAAGAGAAATTATTAAAAAAAAAAATTTGTTGCTAAATAAGTGTAAAGTATAGTGAAAATAATTAAATAAAAAAGATTTCATGACATTTAGCTTATTTTGTACAATGGGTTAATTCGACGTCCGGGTACTGTACACTTCTTAACTGGCAAGTACACGTCCTCTAACCTAGCTTAGAAAAGAAGTTCAAAGTGACGTGATAAAAGATTAATTACTTTTGCCTGAAATTGGAAATTATTCAATTATGCTTCTTCCACAGAAATCATCATTCTTAGTGGCAAAAATGTTGTCATAGAGGAGAACAGGTGACATGTGATCATGTTGGTGAAATAAGTTTCCACTTCTGTTGGGATTGATTTTTACATTGAGAGCGTATCGTCAACGTGAGTAAATACATATATCCTCATTTCACTCCGACTACACATTGCGCTTCAGATATGACCGTATTTTATTTGGAAAAAGTGTAGGTTGCCAACAGTAAATTTTATCCAAAAAATTTTATATTCAACAGTATAAACCATCGAAACAGTTCATACATTTGCAACTGTACTGAGAATGTTACTCTCGTGTAGTTGAAACTGCAAATAGATGCTCGGGACGGGCAATTCCAAATAGAAATTACGAGAAAGTAAGAGAATAATGCCAGTTCCATAGCAATCTTACTTAAGAATGAACTTATTCATCAACCCGTTCATTGAAGACCTCACAACGATTGATATTTTTCTAGTTTTATTGTCCAACTTCTGCTGTTCTTTTATCTTCAAATATTAAGGTCAAATATTATCAAGGTCAACGATATGTTTAATAAGAATGTTATTTCAAGGGTGGGCCATTTAAAAGTTTAAATTTAAAAATGGAATAAAACAAAAGCGGTTTGAAATTTTTCCAAATTTATTTTTTTGTTGTGAAGTAAAATTATTTTGGTTAGAAATGGAATATTATTTCATTCATATGGTTGATGCGCTTGGCCTCACAGTACCCCATTCGATCGAACCATTTTTCGTGGTATCACGATTATAAGCCTTCAAATGCTCAATTGTCTCTGGTTTATCGGCATAACGGTTTTCTTTAACGGTGCCCCATGAAAAATAGTATAACTATGTATGTCAAATCGCAGCTTCTTGGCAGCCAATTGACATCACCATTTGGACTAATTAAACGTTTATCGCAATAAATCGATTGTGGCATGAGATGTGTGGCAAGTTGCACCTTCCTGTTGAAACCAAACATCGTTCACGTCAATACCATGAAGAGCGGATAAAAAAAATCGGTTATCATGGCGTCTCCATAGGCGTCTCCATTGACCGTAATGGTTGCGCCGCCCTCGTTTTCATAGAAATATGGGCCAATGCAACCATCCGGTTTACAAGCCGCACCAAACAGTTACTCGTAATGGTAGCATTGGCTTCTGTAAGAACACATGTAGATTTGCTGAGCCAAAAATATGGCTTCATTTGAAAAACTGTTTTTTTTTTTTTTGTCGTGCAATTTCTCGTTGGCCAAATAAATCCCATGGTTGTTCAAGTGTAAATCGATTCATTACGTTCAGTAGAGATAATATACTGAATTTTGTGACAGAATAGAATGACATAATTATTGCCAAATTCGAAATGACCGATTGTTTAAATTAAACCGACAGATGGCCCACCCTATGTAATATCAAAGCAATTTTAATATAAGCACATTACATATCGATTTTATGGCTTCATTTCACAAGTATTCAAACGTCGAATATTGGATGTTCCACTTGATCTTATCTGCCAGTAAGCAATTATAACCAAGCTACGAAAACAGGATTTTAGATTGAAGGCAAAGAATTTCCTTCGTAGTGCTGGGTGTGGTAGCTTACAGTAGGATAGCTGCGAGTGAGTCAAACTTGAGCAGTAACATATTAAAAAAAAGAAAATAAACCTTCTAATGCCCTGGTAGTCTAGTGGGTATTGTGTTACAATATTAGCGTGAGGACTCTGGTCTGCTACGCTACAATTATATATAATTATAATTAATAAATAAATAAAAAAACTAAATATTTAAGAAAAATATTTACTTCAAGGACCTACTCTCAGCAGTCGTCTGGGAAAAATTCATTAAATATCATGAAAAAGTTTCTGAAATCTATATTTAGTAGTCGACATTAAACTGTAGTTTCCTCAAATCATGGATCAAATTAACACCCACAACTTGGGTGGGATAAGGTAGGGTGTAATCCCGACGAAAGGGATGAACTCAAGTTAATCAGTAATTTCACTGGTATTCATATTTACCGGAAAGCCATCAACCACTATATACATACATACATAATTGGTCATTACAACCCTTAATTCAGGATTACGATCTAGATTCTCATATGTACCACTTATGTTGTGTGTGTTAATTTTATACATGAGTGGCTGGACTTACAGTTTGTAGTCGACGACAGATTTTTGAGAAACTTTTTCATGGCAGTTTTATTTACTCACAGATTTTTCGCCATAAATCTGCTGAGACAGACATATTTTTTCATATTTTGTTTTGTTGAAGATATCTGAGCTAGAGTTTGAACCGTTGTCTCACGTCTAATAAGCCAACACAGTACCTGTCAGACTATGGTGACTACAGATTTCCCAATTAGAGTTTACAGCTGAGTATTAGAAACAAACTTTCCATATTTTTTTTATTTTTAATTTTATTCTCTACGTTTTATTTGCATACATATACATACGCAATTAATATCTATCGTATTAGCATAAGTAAATCAATTCGTCATCTAATACTACGAGTACTTATTGTATAAAAACACAAACATTACATTACTATTTTAGAATAATTTTAATTTCATTGAAAACTTTGGTTTGTTGTTATTTATTGCTTATTGTTGTTGTTCTTAAATTCACTTTCTTAATTTTCTGCAATTGCCCAACGAGTCCAATATATGACCATGACCACACTCTTGATCGGCTTTCAAAATATCAGGATTTATGATTTCAACATTTTCCAAAAAGAATTTCTTATTCTCGCTAACAATCACCTCGTCGGAGTCTTTGTGTAGGCGATCTTTAAAATCATTGAATTTCACTTTCAGATCAGAACCGACTTCTCTGGCCTTTGTGGCAAATTTCTTATAGCCTTCCTTGACATTTTCATTAAGCTTTTCAGCGTTTACCTTGATATTTTCACCGAATTTCTTGGCACTCTTTTTCACTTGACAACCCCATTTTTTGAGTACATCCGTAAATTTTTCATCCGATTCTTCGGTGCTGGCTACCTTTGCTCCAATACCGGGTATATCACTTAATGACGGGGGAAAAATTTTCTCATCGCATTCAAGCAAATCTGCTTGGGTGGTAGGAACTACTGTTAGTAGCGAGAATATTAAAACACACAAAACGATTAAATGTTTCATTTTGCCTAAGGCCTGTGATCTATAAACTTCAAGAATTTTTTTTATTGTTATTCGACTAAAAAGAATCACAAGCGTTTGTCTATTGAGTCTGTATAGTTCCGTTGGCGTATCGCGAAAAACTGATTGTAAACAGTTGAAATTGCGCGGCTTAATTATTTATCTGCTCGTTTGGGTCGCCTTCAAATACAATTTTCTTTATGAAACTTATTTTAAATGTTAAATTTTTTGTGTGTTTTTTGTGTTTGCTCCGGTTCTTTTATTTGTTCATTCGAATCTAAGTGGACTGTTGAGAACGACTTAAATTTTAATTCAATCAAGAAATTTGTCTTCCCCTTTCTATACTCCCTGCCCATGCCGGGTATAAATTATTGTGTTTGTTTGTCAAGTGTTTACATATCGTTGTTTACACTCGAAATAAAAATTGTTATTAAAGTTATAGGAATTATGTGATGATCTTTTATATCATTTTCTTGCAATTATTATTACAGTAAAACTATGCGCTATTGGAAATTGACACATAGTCCAGGTGCAATCATATAAACTTCAGAGATGGGAGGACAAACCCATGGAGGTTATTGTTAGGATAATGATAGACAGGTCTAACACAAAATTCATCAGGACAAGCAATTATTGAATGCCTTCATCTTAACTTTTAACTAACTCGACTCCGAACAACAGATTTTTGAGAAACATTTTCATGGTAATTTTATTTACTCTCAGAGTTTTTGCCAGAAATCTGCTGAGAGGAAGTCGTCGAAGAAATATTTTTTTATATTTCGTTTTATTGGATATGTCTGATCTGGGAGCAATTGGGTCGCTTTATATGCTTTTTTCCAAGCGAAAATTTACCATTAAAATTTGCAATCGAAATATGTGCCATATGACGTTTAGGTCGCCATCTGAACACTCAATCTTTATAAGATTGACTGGAGGTTAGCATGCGATTGCCGTGGAAAGCGTAATCAGCTAAGCAGACAATTATGGGTATCCTCTGCTGGATTCCATATTTAGTAAAAATTCGCAGAAAATCGCAGGCAATTCAACTTGAGTGGAAGGCAGAATCCGTGCCGCTGTAGACATCAGACCTTTCTCCGGAGTAGTAGTTTACATACATTCATACATATTTGGTCATTACAACCCTTCAGTCAGGATTTCGATCTAGCTTCTCACACCACTTATGTTGTGTGCGTTAATTTTATACATGAGTGGCGGGACCTACAGTTTAAAGTCGACTCCGAACTACAGATTTTTGAGAAGCTCTAAATGGCAATTTTATTTACTCTCAGAGTTTTTGGCAGAAATCTGTTGAGAGGTAGTAGCCGAAGAAATATTTTTTTTTTTTTCATATTTCGTTTTGATGCCTGACCTGGGATACGAACCCTGGCTTTACGTCTAATAAGTCAACACACTACCTACTAGACTACGGCGACTACATCCCAACAGGGATGGATGCAAGAACACTATGTAGACTTCGTGAGAAAGGAACGAATCACCAGGACATGGCGATTGCACGAGCCTAGTCCTACGCGGGCCATTGTGTCCACCATGTTAAAATAAATAAAAATGCCAGTAGTCTGCGAACTATAACAGTGTCGTCCCAGAAGAGAGTCTGAGGTGCAGTTCGTTTCAACACTCTCTTATTAACGTAGAAGTGGTAATGGACGATCGAAAGGCACGAATAGTCACTTGATTGTCAACGCTAATACAGATGCGTGCAAACTCTTCGACATGAGATAGTAGAGAGTATGTTTGCTAGCAAACATAATTAGTCATTACAACTCTTCAGTCAGGACTACGACCTAGTTCCTCACACTACCTATGTTGGAGTTTGAAGTCCACTCCGTACGACAGATTTTTTTTTGAGAAACTTATTCATGGCAAGTGGCAGAAGAAATATTTTTTTCATATTTTCGTTTTGATGTCTGACCTGGGGTTTGAACAGTGGCCTTACGTCTAATAAGCCGACACACTACCTACTAGACAACGGCGACTTCTATAGCAAAGATATCGTGTTTAAGAACACTTGAGCTATTAGGACAACTCTATTGACGATTCAGGTTCTCCTTAAAAGAGCAAACTCTGGTTCCAACATAACGAAAAAATTTCAAGTTAACCGTGTAGATAATTTGACCATTGAGGGTCATAGAAATTAAGTGCGGAGACCGTAATGGTATGAGTTTGATACCCACTATATACATATATACATACATATGTATGTTTGTCCAGGTTAAATACCTTCAATGTCACCCAACAGTTACTAAGCAATTCGCAAGAGATAGTTTGACAGTTTTTAAGTCCAATTTCATTAAAACTTTCTCTAATGATGGTTGTACGATTTCATAACATTTTTTTAGTTTTCATGAATATGTAGACGAATTTGGATTTTAGAAAATGCAATCCGTAAGAAACACAAGTCTCTAGAACGTGGTTAAAATATTGGTTACCTTGTTATTTTGATTGAGACTATGAACATGGTTATAAAAATCTTGTGGACTTTACTGAATGTTGGGTGACTTTTGCAGAACTGGGGCACCAGCCACATTTGCATTTACAGCCACAATTTAAAGATTAAATCATTCCATGATATTGTCATCCTTTAGGGTTTCGTAATACTGCTAGTAAAAGATAAGGCAAAGATCGATTACTACATCACCAGTGGAGTCACCTCTAAAACTAAAAATAAAAGAAAAATGCAAACTTCGCTGTAAGTAAATCAATTCATTGTGAAAAGACAAACCAAACAAACCGCAATGAAACTGCGATATCGATTGTTAAAAATAAGAACCGTGGTTACACATCACAGATACATAGCCTTTAAATAATTTGCATGTATTTAAGGTTTTAGAGATTGTTTTTTTTCTGATTATCGATAAATTAAGATTACTATTTCGAAAAAGTGAAGAACTGGCAAACGATGATAGTGATAGTAGTTTGGCACTGATAAGATGGGAAAATTATGCGAATTGAGATAACAATTCTAGTTTTATTTTAAAAGTTCTCAGTTACATTAGATTTTTACCAACTTAAATATTCGAGTGTATTTTAAAGCATTTAAAGTAGAATATTTTTTTTCACTGGAAAATATTGTATTTTTAATATGCACTGTAGTTGTCGTATACTGTTCGGCATTACTATTGATTGACGCTTCCACCGAATGTCAGCCTAAAAATTCAAATAAAGGCAACGTATTTTTTATTTTTTTTAATTGAGAACTTTTAATGAATCTTTTTCTTTATTTTATAAACATTTAAACATTTTGTGTGTGTATAAATAAACTGCTTCACATTGTTTTATATTTCAATTAAGCGTGGAAAAAAGGGAATTGAATTTGATCGTAAATGTTACATTTTTTTGTTTTTGTTTTTTTATTTTCATTTCATTAAATTGCTTTCTTCTGGTAGTTGCTTATGAGTCATAATTTGTCTCAAACTGAAATAAATGCTTTCATGCAATTGCTTCCGCGAAATGTTCTCACTTTTGTTCATTAAGTTTGGGTGTAATTTTTGTGATTCATTACGAGGGTAAATGGAGAAGTCATTTGCGATGCATGCATGCATTTCTTAAAAGTGTAAAATATTATTTTTGAAGTTGCCGTGGTTTAGTAGGTGGCCGTGAGATCTCAGTTCAAACCCCAGGTTAGGGGTTATGAAAATGAAATATGAAAAATATTTCGTCTCAGCAGATTTCTGCTAAAAACCCTGAGAGTAAATAAAATTGCCATGAAAAAGTTTTTAAAAAAACTGTCGTTCGGAGTCGACGTAAACTGTAAAAATAATAGCCCTTACACGAAATGTTGAAACTACAGCTATTAAGAACCGCACAAGTGCGTTTCCGATCACATAGGTTATGTTTTAATCATGTTCTGTACAACTGTTTGGATGCAGGATGCAATTCTACTTAGGATTTATTGGTTTCAAAAGAGTAGTCGACACCATATGCCACGAAGAACTGGAGTATGCAGTGGAAAGCAAAGACATGCCGAGAAAATTAAACAATGAAATGAGAAATTCCAGAGGAAATTATATAATTCTGCACTTACATATTTCTTCCAAATGAAATCGTAAGGCAAGGTTTTAAAGAATTTACCACCCGCCCTTCTCAGAGAGTTTCTAGAATCTCAGAATCACTTACAAGTAATTTAATTCCGTCCAATAGTCAAACTATCTAGTCACCTTCATGACTAGCCATTGATATTGAAAAATCAAATTTTTTTATCACAAATGCATGTCATAAATCAAGCAAAATTTGATAATATTTAGAAATGTGTGGTTTACGAACCCGGTGGGTTAGATAGCTAATGAGTCTAGGATTACAAAATTTACGTTTCCTTACGGTTGGGCGTTAGTTAAGACCGGAGATATAGGTGACGAAGCTAACCTTTTCTAATTAGCTAAAATTGAGCAAAATCTGATAAAAATGGACTTAGTGGGGGAAATGAACCTAGCGTGCTAGGTAACTAGAATCCCAAGTATTCATAGGTTAGGGTGTTACTTAGGACCGGAGATATAGTCCACGAAGTTAACTTTTTTTTTAAATTATCAAAAATTAGGCAAATACAAAATGGCTGATACAAAATGGACCTAAGGGGGACCTAGACCTAGTGGGCTATATAGTCCCAACGATTCTAAAACAGGTTTTCATACGGTCGGATGTTACTTGGGGCCGGGGATATAGGCGTCGAAGCTAATTGTTTTCTAAAAATGTTCACAAAAATTTCTATATACAAAGCAGTCAAAACTGTCGGTGTCTTGAGTTCTTTTGGCGATGACTTGCATTTTTTGCTGATGTCTTCCATTTTCTTGGACGGTGGCTTGCGTATTTTTGGTTAAAGATTTGATTTTCTTTGGTGGACGATTTGTATTTTTTGAGCGACGACTTGTATTTGGTCGATATAAAGACTTCAACTTCTGCGCCTATATTAGCTACACAACCGATATCTCCGGTCCTAAATAATGACCGACCGTAACAAAAACTGTTTTGTAATCCCTGATACCAGGGCCATCCATCCCATTAGGTCCAGTTCCACCACAATTTAATTTTTATCGATTTAAGTAGAGTACTTATTTTGCGAATTTAAATAAAAGTAAGCTTGTGAGATCCGAAAGCGACCGTAGCAAGAACTGTTTTAGAATGCTTAGTCTAATGGCTATCCAGCCCACTAACCGCAACTTTTTAAATTTAATCGATTCTTTCTTTACGTTTTACTATCATTTTTGCAAGCGAATGTTTTTTATTTACGAATTCGAAAAATTTACTGATCAGTGTTAGCGGTGAAAGAGATCATTTTCCCCATAGTGAATATCGTAAGCAAATATTTCAATGAAAAATTTGTGTTTTGATCACCCTGCTACACTTATCTTGGACATAAACCAATTATCATATACATATATATATTTTATTTAGTTGGCAAGTTGTAAAATTTAGCATTTTTGACTGGATCATGTTAAGGCACTGAGACATAAAATGAAAATACGGTACAATGCACAAAATTTGTACGTGAACTAATGATAGTGCAGTACAAAGTAGTGGCCCATTAAAACTTTTGTTGTCGGTAACTCCCAAAACATAAAATATTTCGTGATCATGCAAGATTCATACATGAAAACAAAGAAAACGTTATTGAATATTAACGATAAATGATGACTTGGTGATTAGGTTTTCCACTTGCTAATCTTAATATTCACATTTTTCTTAATCTAGGTGAACTACAACAGAAATAATGAAAATTTTAATTTAATAATCTTCAGTATTTTCTTCTTCTTCATTTTCCTCATCCTTATAGTTGTCATAATCATATGTATCGTTTGCATTTAAGTTGCCTTCTTCTTCATTATTATCGACATTGTTATCGATATCATTATCCATATCATTATCGACATCATTATCGATAAGTTGTGGTATTTGGGATTCAGTGCTAGTAGTTGTTGATGTTGTAGTAGTAGTAGAGACGACAACAATTGGCTTAATGGAAGGTCTAACCGGTTTAAGCGGCTCAACAGGTTGAAGTGGTATAACAGGTTGCAGCGGCTTTACAGGTTGAAGCGGCTTTACAGGTTGAAGTGGTTGAACAGGTTGAAGCGGCTTAACAGGTTTAGTTGGCTCAACTGGTTTAACCGGCTTAACGGGTTTAACTGGATGAATTTTTGAATTTCGTTCTTTCCAATATTTTTGGCCTAAAATAGAGTTTCTTTTTAATTCTTCGTATATAATTAGAGAAAAAAATTCATTGAACTTTACTTACATTTTTCTAAATGTCGTTTAAAATCGCAGAATATAAAACGATCGACTTCTTCATCAGTCAAACTATTATAAGCTGGAGGTTTTGCTTTTGTGTTATAAATTTCCAAAATATCTTCGCTATATTCATCCGTTGGATATATCGGTGGTCTGCGTCGTATATAACGGCGATATACTATGGGATAACGTGTTGGACTAGGTCGTTCGAGTATTGTCGTTGCACTTTCCGTTGCTGGTAAAGCGTTTAATATAACTGCGACGCTTATAAAGAATGCCACAGCGAAAGAATTATTTGTAAACATTTCGTTGAATAATCGAGAGATGAATGAAATTTAAATGAAACTTAGAGTGTGTTCAAGTGATCAAAAATAAAACAGACATTGAACGAAGAATTTGTTTTTGCGATAATTTTTAATTAAGGTCGCGAACTTAGCAATATAATCGGCTAAATTATTAACGATTTTGATAATACTAGAAATGGTTTAAGAAGTTGTATACTTTTGGGTGAAATTAAATAAATTTTTTCGTTCTGAAATGAAATAATTTAAAAGCAAAAATTAATTAATGTGGTTGCGTTTACACAGATCAGTTACGTAGACTCAAGAAAATCTTCAAAGCTGCTTAAGAGTAATAACCTCGAATATCAATACAACAACTGAGGAGCGACCAACTTGTTTGTTTTGTCGAAGGCTCTTTCGAACGTTATAAAGTACAGGTGTAGAATGGAACGGTGATATGCTTCACATTGATGGTCAGTCTGTTAACGTGTTGAATACAAGTCATGCTCTTTCGAAATCCAGCTGGTACTGGTCAATATATTTATATTCTGGTATGCGTTTATTTAACGTCCTATTCATTCTTATCGTCCATAGAAGTCGTCGCAGTCTAGTAGAGCCATCTCTAACAGAACGAAATAAAAAAATAATTCTTCAGCGACTTTCGCTCTGCAGATTTGGGGCAAAAACTCTGAAAGTATATAAAATTGCCATGAAAAAGTTTCTCCAAAAATCTATCGGTCTCGCCACTCATATGTAAAATCTAGAGAATCTAGATCGTAATCCTGACTGAGGGGTTGTAATGTTCAATTATGTATGTTATGTACATAGCGGTGATATTCAGCTCGAGTTTCTCCATTCTGATAGGCCACCTTTCTTAAACAGCAAGGAGATCGTTTCTTGTGTTAGCTCAGTCTTTCAAGTCTTATTTCGGAGAAATCAGATATAAAGGACGCAACTATTTGGCGATCAGCACTCGATGTATTTTCAGAATTTCTTTATTGATTGGGGGGGCCAGCAGCATTATTTGATTTTATTGCTGTCGCTGGCAGTTTCTATAGGAAAATAAAATATTCAAATTACATGATTCCTGTATGTTAATGGCATGTTATGATGGAATATTAAAAGCATTTCGTAAGCGTTTTTTGAAAATAATTTGTTTTCTGCTTAAAAACCGATAAATATGCCTTCAATGACAGTAGTGATTATAGTTTCTATTGCTAAAGATATTTCCATTGTATTAAGACATTTAAAAAATGCTTTAAAAATCGTTACTAAAATTGTTATTAAATCGCTACTTAATTAAAATCAAAATTCTAAATCATTTTTCTTAATATTTAATATTTTTTATTTATTTACATTAAAATAATAATTAATTATTTTTTTTTTCTTTTCTATTTTCTTTTCTATTTCACAACCATGTCTTTAAGTATACTCATATGATTAGGAACAGTTTCTAAAGTATTCGGCAAAATATCTCATCTCACTTTGCCATTCCGATGAACGTCTGGAGAATAGTTCAAATCAGCTGTAAAGAAAAGAAATAAATTGTTTAAATTCGAATTGCAAACAAAAACGAAAAAACATGAAAGGAAATGAAAAATATCTTTTCAATGACATGATGATATTTGCGACACTTAAATAACAAAACATGTATGTATTTGAAAAAAAAAAACAACGCAAAATAACTTCATTTAAAGGATCATTATAACTGCGTGTGGGTGTGTGTCTCTTATTTCTGACTGATGTGGGATATATGCTACAAAAAAATAAATTTTTGAACAAAAAAAAATCTTTAAAAACGATACTTAGTATTTGGATAGGGTCCAACAGAACATTATTTCTAATTTATATTTTTATTTTTATTTTTTTTTTCTATTTTTTTTTTGTTTTTTATGTGGGAAAAATGTTTAATAAAAGAAGAAGAAGATGTATTAAATTATGATAATTTCGAAAATAAATCTGAATTTTATATACAAACATCAGGCGTATATAAATCATCAATAAAAAGTTATTCGCAAATATCTTGAACCCTGTTGATTCCCATCATATACAATGACGTCTGTCTAAATACATACATATGTAGGTATTTTTCAGTTTTAATAAATACATAAATCTGAAATCTATTATTGATTAAATAATTTTTGTCATTTATTGTTTTGTTTATATTATGAAATCTGTTTTCTTTCTGCCAAACATTTTAAAAACCGTAGAAATAAATTTTTACTGTAATAAAAATAAAATTCTTTATAATTTACGAAAGTATAGTGATAACATCTGTCGGTAGTGTAGTATAAGCAGCCATTGCTAGAACTATTAAAAGTGAATTAAATCCTCCGTAAAATATATACAACCGAAATTCTATTTACAATTTTCACTTTATTGCACAAAAATGACTCGTGATCTTTCCTAATTATTTTATAATTTAAATTGTCTAAATACGCTTGTAATATAGAAGTTGGTGTTAAGTACATATTTATTATTAATAGGTCATTTACACTACAGCGAAATCTAGTAGATTAGATTTCAAATCTTGCTCAAAATCTAGATCGTTTACACTGGATTTATTTGACAATAGCAAGATTTCATTTTAATAACAAAAACAGCTGACTGAAAATTAAAAGAAAATAATAATATTTCCAAATTTAGTTTAATACCAAACAAAAATGAAAAATATGCGACATTTATTATTATAATCTTTGTTTTTTTTTTATAATTAATATTTTTTTATTAAAAAAAGCGCAACTACGTTTGCACAAACAACACTTTACATTTTTCGCACATACTATCAATAAATTATTCATACACATATGCGTAGAAATTATAAATAAGACATGAAATTAATTAATATAATTAATTGTAAGGAAAATCTATGTTATAAGGAGTCAAGCATGGGTTTGCGTCCAGGCCAAGCTTCTTTGGAATACTTCTTCTTTTGAGGTCCAGAACTATTGGACACATCCCTTTGTAGATGATGATGTTAACATCCATTAATATTTGCCAAAGCCAATTTTTGAGCCACGCCAGAATTCGTAGGCATTGAGTTAACTGGCTCGGCCATAACATTGTTGAAATAATTGATGAGGGTTTGTGTTATGAGCCGATGTAGGTGCTAATGTGGTTGGGGCTGAAATGCCCATATTTGAACCATCGTAACGAGAACATTTAGCAGGCACTATTGTGGTTTGTATTAAATTTCTAAAACGTTCCACATTAGGATCAACATCCTCAGGATTAATAATGATTTCTGCGTCGTTAAACGCTACATTAAGACGTTTACGGGAAACTTTATCTTTCTTCCAAACGTAAAGTTCCTATTAAAAAGGTTGATCCCAGATCCAGTAAATATGCAATATTTAAATTTTTAGTTTTTAGTTTTGTTTTTAAATTGAAATGTCATTTTTTTCCTGCGGAGCGTTGTATTTTTAAGTACTATTTGGAAAAAAACCCAGTTGCATTTCTATTTTTACTAGATTTTGAGTAGATTTTGCCGAAATCTACTAAATAAGTAGATTTCGTTTTGTATGGGAAATCTAGTTAAAATCAACTAGATTTGGATCGAAATCTCATAAGTACTAGATTTCGCTGTAGTGTAAATGGGCTATAAGCGCTTCGAATTATTACCTTCAATAATACAATACAATACATAAAGTCGTCCCAGGTCAGATACATATCTCGATTAAATCGAAATATGAAACATGAAATTTCTGAAGCGACTTCCTCTCAGCAGATTTGTGGCAAAATCTATGAGAGTGAATAAAAGTTACCAATTTCTCCAAAAAAAATCTGTCATTCGCAGTCGCCTATAAACTATAGGTCCCGCCACTTATGGATAAAATTAATGAGAAGCTAGATCGTATTCCTGACTGCTGAGTTGTATTGACCAACTATGTATGTAATACAATACATTTTTCTTAAAATCAATGTTGATCCTTAATCAATATGCATACTTTCTGTACCACATTTCCTGTTTCGTATTATAATGGTTTCTATTGAGTTCATCACCGAGGAAACTCTTTTCAAGTAAGTATTGCTTGTTAATGTACATAAGCTTTTTTCCGCAGGCCTTGTACTTTTAAAGCAATTTACTAGCTGTAACTTTTTCCTCTACGAATGAACAGTACATATTCAACTGCCCCTATTTCAAAAAAATTGGTCTCCAATTTGTGAAAAAACTACCTTAATCTAGCACCACTGGACCACAGACTTGTCGTCTTGCAACCCAACATACTCCCAATACATTAAAGCGCCACTATGATTACGTGTTTCCAAGAAAGTAATTAACATTTAATCCGGATGTTGTCCGGTGTCAGTAAAAAGAACTGCCCGTCTAGTACCTTGCAGCCATCGAGGTGTTTCCGTCTGAAATACATTAACACCGCATAGGTTTCAAGTGTGTTGTTCTGGTGACTTATCCGCCTCGTCATATAATGCTATTGCTGTATAATCGAATGCAAAACTCAAATCTATTTCTTTAAAACATTCTTCGCCTATCTCTATGTTCTCCTGACATATACTGGAACCAAGGTTGTAATTACGTTCCGCAATTGTGCGTTTTAGTTGGTTGGGTTATAACTAATGGAATGATTAAAGGACAGATTTACTATAGTAGTGTGGAGAGTTCCTTAATTCGAAACACTCTGAAAGGTTTTTTGAAGGTCTATCTTCTCTTGCTTTTTCGATTTAACTAAAAGGATTCTGTAGTCTTCAGCGGGAAGTTCATGTGTTGATCAATTAAACACAATTTAAATAATCAACAAGCAGTCCACCGTAGTCATCAACAGTCTTTACCTAATATTTGTAGATTCTCTAGTGGGAATCGAACGCACGACGCTTACCCTAATAGCATAGCACAATACCCTTTAGACTACAAGGGTTTGATTGGTTATTACAACGCTTTAATTAGAATTACACTTATCTTCTCGCGCCACTCATATTGTGTGCGTAAATTTTAAACATGAGAGGTGGAACCTACAGCTTAAAGTCGACTCCGAACGACAAAATTTTTCTGTGAATCTTTTTATGTCAATTTTATTTTCTATCAGACTTTTTGCCAAAATACTAATGAGGGGAAGAAAGAAATATTTTTTTAAAATTTTATTTTATATGAGATGTCGGACTCCTCTCATAATCCAACACACTACCTACTAGACTACAAGGACAATAACCTCCATTTTTGAAAATGGAAGACAATAACTAACCACTGAATTAATATTTATTTTAAGGATTGTCGACGGCTTAGAAGAGTTCGAGGCATACTCTTTATGAGTATTCGTTCCTGAATACTCAATTGCACTGCTGGTGAGTAAATAATACTCTGGTAAATGGATTTCCTATTTATTAATCCGAAGGGGATTAAAACCATGCTAAAGAATCAGAAATTTGCGAATTAAAAGAGAAGTCAATTTAGTTTATAAACTAAGCTCGTTAAATGAGGTCTCATCACATGTGACTTCCAAAGCAATTCATAAACATACGCGAATATTTTTATCATCTTTTATTTACATTTACTTTTGCCAATCTGAGCATTGAATTGTTATTGCATTTAACAAAATAGAATACAAATACAAAAAAGTTTATTTATTTACTCACCTTTGGCACGATTACGTTCCTCAGCGTATTTACGTAAATGTCTTGCACTGCTGTTAACATTATCCAGAAAATGTTTTCGTTCAACACCTACTACAGCTGCTGCATCGTCTCCATCCGATAGTGATGATTGTTTGTTCAACAAAATATTTCCATCCGTATTATTACGACGTATTGGTCTTAATTTTCTGCGATTAATTTCAGTGGTCGTGGGACTAATATTGTTAGCAGACAGGTGTTGGGCAGGTGGTGTAGACGATGCTGGAGATTTTTGCAGAGATTCAGTTGAACGATTCTTTATTGTTTTTCTACGACGTCTTTGTGGATGTTTTCTAAAACTATCTTCCTGTACTACTAAAGTACCAGCTTTACTAGTACTTAAGAAATAACGGGGTCCATGATCGATGTCATGCTCTTCGGCATATTCAGGCGATGAAAAACGTCCCTTTTGATAACTGAATCGTTCTAGGATAGACTCAGAATGGGCTGATGATCTACCAGAGCTATGGGAACGGCGATATTTCCGTTTTTCACGTGGACCTGATGATGAAGATGTGGGTGTTGTTATCGTAGAGGGTGGGGTGGGCAAAAATTCTGGTATATGTGATGGCAGGTAATAATCATCATCATCATCATCATCGTTCACATTAAAACGCACGCCTCTCAAAGATGATGACCTTCTGGATAGCGAATAGTCGGGCAAATCGGTTGTATTGAAGTCAACAGCCTTACGACTACGGCGTGATTGACTAGAGGTTTGTGAGTAGGTGGGTTCCGGAGATGGTGTTGCCTCTTGGATTTGTAAGCCATTAAATTCATTTTCCAAGGCCTTACGTATGGAATGCGTCAAATTTGTGGTAGCTGATCGTTGCAGAGGCTCTTGCTGCGGCCGTTGTTGTTTATCGTGCGATCGCTTTTTCGATCGATCACGTTTGGGCTTTTCATAATCATCTTGTCGATAGACACTTTCAGCATTTCCATCATGCTGGGCATCCACTAAAAGTTGACCTTTATGATCGTACAGTAGAATGCGTGGCAATGCAATATTCGAACATGATTTCGAGGTAGTCAGTTCCCATTTCCAATGCTTTGGTTTTCGTAACTTTAAACTCAATACGTTTGCCAATAGATCGTCATCGTTGTCATCGTCACCGTCACCATCATTTGTTATGTTCTCTTCCACCTGCTCTTTATTTGTTTCGCTATTTAAATTAATGAAATCCTCATTATGGACGGCATCTGTTCCATTCGTTTGCGAAGAGTGATGACTAAAAGCGCGATCATTTTTTATATGCTGCGGTGAACTTGCTGATGCTGATGCTGTTGTCGCTGTAGTTGGCGGTGGTTGTTCATTTTGCTGATTATGCCAACGTCGACGACGACGATGCATATCCATAAACAAATCTGACATTGTTAAATTCGTATATGTAAAGTCACATAAGGAAACACTTGTGTGATTCTATTTTCGAATTTCACCTTCTTTCTCTCTCGCAATGTTTTTGAGAATTTTTTTCTTTGTTTGTATTTTTTTTTTTTTTTTTTTTGTTTATATTTTTAATATTTATTTTTATTTATACCTTCTGATTGCATTTTAAAGAATTTCAAAGAACACAAATATGATTCAGTTTTGAAATGACATTAAAGTAAATATTTACACCATATCCACCATCCATAAACATATACATATTATAAATAAAATAAATTTATTACCATTTGGGAGAATATTTTTTGTTCAAATTTTAAATTATTTAAAATATTTAAAAAATTATTTGCGAACTGTTATGCAAATACAATTTAAATAATCGAATAATAGAAAGGAACAAAATGAATAGGGTACCGATGTTGGTCAAAAGGTCATTCTTGTGAAATGTGTTATACCATAGGGCTCCTATTTTCACTACCGTGAGCACTTAAAATCACACATAAAGCCTATCATTTAGCTCTAAATTTGCTCAAAATTGCTGTATTTGGTGCTCACTGCACTCATTGCGAGTGGCTGTTTGGTGCGGCTTGTGGAGCGGAGGCTACCTTGGACCATATTTCTTTGAAAATGAGGATGGCTCAGTCATTACGCTCAATGGAGACACCATCGCACCGATTATTTTGTAGTCGCTCTTCATAGTATTGATGTCAACGATATTTGGTTTCAACAGGACTGTGGAACTTTTCACACATCTCTTGCCATAATCGATTATTTGCGATACGTTTGATGACCGTTTAGTTAGCCGAAATGGTGATGTCAATTGGCCACCGAGAAGCTGCGAATTGACGCCATTAGACTATTTTCAGTGAGGCAGCGTTAAAGAAAAGTGTTATTCCGACAAACCAGAGACAATTGAGTATTTGAAGGCCAACATTCGTGATGCCATTGTCGACTACATACACTCGAAAAACTGCACGAAAATTGGTTCGATCGAATGAAGGCTAGCCGCAGCAGTGAAATAATACTCCATTTCTAACCGCAACAATTGTACTTCATAACGAAAAAATAAATTTTGCAAAATTTGAAACATTTTTTGTTTTAATGCATTTTTAAATTTAAACTTTTAAATGGACCACCCTGTATATAAGAAGTTATTTGGCAAGATCATGCTAAGCAACCAAATAAATCAAATAAGATAGCTTTCTACTGAATCTATCTATCTGAAAGAGCAACGACACACTTATCGACACACTCAAGATGCTGTGCCTGTAAATATTTGTCATAATCCCAGTTGGTTCCTTGATCAATGCATTTACGCAGCTTGTTACGTGTGATGTGTAATGTATGCTCAAATTTATTTCTTGATTCATACAACACATTCATAAAAAATACCATTTTTTCAAAATACAATGGATATGGTGTAATGTATTTACGATATTAAATTATTTGTTAAGTCCACCTGTTGTCAAACAATTTTGTATTCGTTGTCATCCAAACTGAACTCAATTGCTTTTACAATTCCTCAAAAAAAAGTAGAGAAAAATAATGATTTTTAGTGCCACACAATACCAGAAAAGAAAAAAATTAAAAGAAGGAATATGGGAACACGAAAATGATTTTTTTTCCTTTTTTATTCTATTTTTTTCAGTTGTAGTATAGGTGGGTTATATACTCTGAATTCAAAAGATCAGTTTGTTTATGAAGATCAACATTTAGCCGCTGGCATTTGGCCAACTAACAAAAAAAAAATATTTTTTTATTCTTAATTTTTTTTCTGTTTTTTTGTTTTTTTGCTATTTATTTAATTTTTCAATGAGCCATTAGTTGTTGTATTTTGAAAGTTTTTTTTTTGTTGTAATATTTATAGAAATTTAAAAATTTTAATGACGTTCAAGAGGTTGGCGATAGAATACTACTGTGTGAGGTGGAAACAATAGTTTTCTAATAAAATATCGATTTTTTTCTTCATTTTATCCACTTTAAAAGCATTTGAGATTTCTTAAAAATTAAAAAACAACACTTTGTTTCTATCTGAGTTTCTTTTTTTTTGTATTTTCCAAAAATTGCACGCACTGTTGATCCACAAACACTTGGCAAATAAAAAAAAAAATTTCATAGATTTTATGGCTTTTCAATTAGTTTCACATTCTTTTTATTCATCAAATGAAAATTGGTGTCTCATATTATGCGTTTCTATTTACTTTAAATTCGTTTCTTTTGAAAATCTTTTTCTATGTTTCTTTACATATTTTTTTCTTGTTTTATTTTCTATTTTTTTTTTCTCTCATCATGCATTTTCAACATACGTGTGACATTTATAAACAATTTGTGTTATTTTTTTCTATGTTTATTAGATTTTTAATTTTGTTTTTTATCTCTTTCGTATACGTTAAAAAAAAAAAAAATTCAAATTTTCATGCGAAACTCAACCGTCCGACTGTTCTCAGCCATTTTGGCCAACTGTTATGTTCGTTTCGTATTTTGAAACAGCATAAGTTTCAGCACAATACCACCAACATCATTATCATCATCATACATCATGTGTTCAAAAATTTTCTTTTCGAATTTTCTCTGTCTCAGAAGTTTTTGAAAATCTTTGTTTTTCTTTTGTGTTTATAGTATACATACATATGTACACATAATATGTATAATATTCACATACATTGTTCGGTTTTTTTCGATTTTCCTTAATTTTTGTTTTCTTTTGTGTTTTTTTTTTTTTTGATTATTATTAATAATAAAATTGTTTTACGCTCCCACAACAATAATGCTTCAGTCTATATTCGCACTCTTCATATTTTGCAATCAGGGTGCGAATGACGCCACAAATGAAAACTGATCATTGAAATTAAAATGAATTCTTCAACACTGAAGTATTCTAATTTGATACTTTAACAACTGGCGGGACAATAAAACTAGTATGACCATATATTTTGAAGTTGCAACTTTCTATTTAATTTAACATTTAGAAAATTTTTTATTTCTTGAATAACTTCCATTCTATTCATGCTATAACTCCTACAGCCACAGCTGCAAGATTTGACGATTTATCGTCATTTTGACGATTTTGTGTTCCAAAAATATCATATTGACGACATGACGATTTATGCCCTTATTTTGACGATTTTTAGCAATTAAAAATTTACATAATTTTCTTTACTTTTGTACATTAAAAGCCTCCTTAAGCTTTGTATTTGTTTCGCAGTTGTTACTGTTGGAAATTTATGCCAGTAATAACAAGGGGTAAAGTATTATATTTTTAAGTTATTTTCGAATACATGTGATGATTTTTCTGTATTTTATTCTCGTATATCTTAAAAGTCAAAAAATTTCAACTCCTAAATAACATCGTACAAGTAGTTGAGCATAAATTATCATATGCCGTTGCAGACAATTTTAAAAATTCGATTATAGCTTCTAATATTACCATCGGAAGAACAAAGGCAAGTGCCATTATTTTTTTTCATATGACCAACACTCAGGGGGTGGCATTGTGTTTGAAACTAGGAAAATATATTACAGGAAGGAGGAAAGAGGGAGCAGTGTTTATGGACACTATGTTTGAATATTTTTGTACCATAAGTAACAGCAAAGATCTCTGCAGGAAGGGAATTTCACATGCGAATAGTCCGTCTAACAAATGAACTTTGTAATACAGTGTGCGATATGCTGGCCAATCGACCACATACAGTGGCTCCCGGCTTATTTCAACCAGCACCTTTCAAAATAAATTTAATAAGAGTTTATAGAATATGTTTAAAAATTAAACAAAAAAGTTTTATTCAGTCTCAAATTTATGGGCAATTTGTGATCAAAACGTCCGCCAACAGCAGATTTCGAACAAGAATGACCTTATATCAGCTCTGAAAAAGGAATGGTCAAAAATAACTCTCCAAACCACTAGGAAATGGAATCAATGCAAAAAAGGCTGAAAGCTGTAATTAAGCAAATAGGAGGACATACTAAATTTTGAAATTAAAACTATTAGTTAATTAATCATTTAATTGTTTGTTTATTGTAAATGGTTGAAATAAGCTGTGACGAATTGGGTTCCTATATTTTTGGTGTTTAGTTTCTAAGTTTACATTTGAGACTGAATAAAACTTTTTTTCTTAATTTTTAAACATATTCTATAAACTCTTATTCAAATTTTTTTAATATCTTGTTTCGTTTCGAAATTATACGAGCTTAATTTTTTTCAAAGTATCTGGTTGAAATAAGCTGGGAGCCACTGTATGGATGTGCTGGCCGAGAAACACGAGTGTTACGTAGGAATACATGATTTTCATAAACAAGTCCCCTTATATCGCTCGACCAATATCCATTGTAGTAGTGATAGAACAGTGAAACACAAGCCGCATTGCAACGATGCTCCAATGAATCAATGGAGTTGTCATACTATCGTGATTAACAAGCTACTATGGCCTCCCCTGTAAACGGTCGAGTAGCCTCAAAATAGACGTTCAGGCCAACCCATACATGATAGTTGTATTCCATTCTCGGTCGGTTATAATTGGTGTAAATGGTAAGTAGATCAGATGAAGTGAAGTATTTATTGCAGCGCCTTAAGAAACCAAGGCACAGAAAAATGTGTCAGTTCTAGCGAGCATCACACTGAATTTTCATGCCCATAACGTCAAGATTTTCTGACTCCCTAAGAATTTATACCACACATGGTTATAGATTATGCAATATTATTGCTGCTTAACATTGACTTTATATATTTTTGTTTTTAAAAACCTTTCAATTTATTTATTTATTTTTCCTGACGATTTTTTTACGATTTCAATGAACGTCTTTGACGATTTTTTCTAAAATATTTGACGATTTGATGCTTCATTTATCTGGCAGCTATGCCTACAGCATTCCTCAGAAAAAAAGTTTTATATGCATACGTCGTATACATAATTGGTCATTACAACCCTCCAGTCAGGATTACGATCTAATTTCTCACACCATTTAGTTTGTGTGTGTTAATTTTATCCATAAGTCGACTCCGAACGACTGATTTTTAAGGAACGTTTCATGGCAATTATTCTCAAAGTTTTTGCCAGAAATCTTCTGAGAGCCAGTCGTCAAGGAAATATTTTTGCATATTTCGTTTTGCTGGAGATGTCTGATCAGGGGTTTGAACTATGGCATAACGTCTAATAAGCCAACACACTACCTACTAGATTACGGCGACCTATTTGTTATATAACTCAATTATTTTTTACTTGCTACATCATCATCTTACTCTCTTTCCTATAGTCATCATCCAAATGGATGCAAAGTTCACTTGCAACATCAGTGGAAGTCTTTGAAAGCGGGAACCAGCACTGTTTTAAACCTTCTTTCATATCGTTCTCCCTTTATACAACTGCATTGAAAAAAATATAATATGAGTTGCGAAAGTATTCCACAATATAAAAATGCTACTCCCATGGCTACTCCCATAGGCTACATTAAGTCTTGTTTTTGTTAAAATCCATCCATTTCACACAATCTCACTATTAAAGTAGTGTGTCACTTTATTAATCCTTTCATCCTTGTATCCTAATCACCTATGTTCTCACATAATTTGTAATTACAACTCTTGAAATAGGATAACGACCAAGCCTCTCAAACCACCCATGTTGTCTGTGTTAATTTTATAGATGAATAGCAGCTTTGACTATTTAAAGTCGACTCCCAACGACAGATGTTTGAGAAACTTTTCATGGCAAGAGAGGAAGTCGAGCTGTCTGAAACAGGAATTAAACCTTATGCTCTCGTCTAACAAGCCAACACACTACCTAAAAGACTACGGTGACTGCATTCTAATTAGCTGGGATATATCGTACGTCTAAGATATATAATAAGGAGTATATCATTAAGAAAAATATGAAAAAGCGTAAGAGCAACCTGAACTTATGCTTGAACTTATCCGCAACTAGTCTGATAAGATATCTTACTTTTAAGGCACTCGGTCAGAATATTTTATCTTACTGCGTACTTTCTTCTGTATATTTAAATTCGGTTCAGATTAGCTGATTGATTGTACCGACATTCGTTCTAAGTCGATCAATTTTCTCTATTTCGGTACATCGTAAGAATGTATGCACATCAAAATTGTCAGGGCACATGTAGAATTGAAAACAAATTCTATAAATGTTTGCAAAGCATACTCAAAAGATTAAAGATTACATTCGGCAGTTCCATAATATTTCATACAAATGGTAGTTTCCTGAGTAGTTTTTTTATATTTAATACAAACCTACCTCTAACGATAATTTATTGGATGATTTGGAATTTTTCTTTCGGACGCTATAAGTTTAACGGTCATTCGGCCGTAGACTATTGGTGAGTGATCCGAGCCGATATCATCGATATAATTGACAATCTGGAGAGAAATACCGATAATGTATAAGTACCGGATATGATGCCAAACATATCTATTATTTATCGAACTTTCCCTGCAAGTGCTACCTGATGAGAGGGCTTGTTTCTCTATTATACTAATGTCCAAAATTTTTGATATTTAACAGGTCAATTATGCAAACAAAATTTTTTCCCTATTATACGAGATTGAAGGTCATCAACAGGGTGCAGGCGAAGTTCGATCGTGTAATAGGTACGTTACTCTGATTGCAGATTAAGAATATTGCTCAGAAGGAATACTGAAACAATTGCCCGTTTCAACTACTTGCTACAGGGCTTTAAACGTGAGGATAGTATCAGTAATATATCCAAATCTTGTAACTGAATTATTCTTCAGTGTCTTTAATCAAAATATAATTTTCCAATGGCGGAAAGTTACTGTCAGTAAGCTTATGAGCTGACCCTGTAAAGACTTGGGTCATATAGAAAGTAATAATTTTACTGAAACGCAAATGACAATAGAGACCTAAGCGTCTATACCGACAAAAACTAGAATTGTTTTCAATAGCAAGGGAGTAAATGAGCGCCAAATGTTCTAGCTCACAAAGCCAAAGAATTACGGGAGGTAAACTCTGAAAATCAAAAGACTTTGAGCTACTGAAAATATAATCGAACTACTAGGATTCATTAACATTAATAGTCCGTATGTATAGAACTAATTTATTCAGATACTTTTCAACCGCATAGGGCCTTTCAAAAAAACAACGATCGTCGGAAATAAAGAGACTACATCAAAATCATTAGCACTTCCTACCAGACTCTACACTACTCGATATTACTTGTTTAAGAAAAATCGATTGGAAACAATTTTAGGAAATACTCAGACAAGAGTTTTTATAATTTAAATATTATCTATTTGGTGAGCGCAATACAAGCAAATGCTAAGACTTGAGACAATTTGAATACGGCTTTCTTCCTCGTTAAAAATACTTATAAAGATTATACTATCAATGATTCAAGTGTAGTACAGTAGGTAGTGTGTTGGCTCATTAGACTTAAGGCCACGGTTCAAGCCCCAGGTGAGACATCTCGAAAAAAATTAAATTTGAACAAAAATTTCTTAGACAATTTCCCCTCAGCAAATTTCTGTTAAGAATTCTGAGTGTAAATAAAATTGTCTTGAAAAGTTTCTCAAAATTTGGTTGTCCGGTGTCGACTTTAAACTGTAGGTCTGCCACTTATGTGGTGTGAGAAACTAGGTCGTAATCCTTTCTAAAGGGTTGTAATGACTAAATATGTATGTTTTCAGGAGGGTTTTGGTCAATTTCATGGTATTATCATTAAAATTTAAGTTTTTTCTTCCAAGATGATTCACATTGACGATTCTATTCGAATAACAAAAAAAAAATTGTTGCTTTTGAACGCAATCAAATGTAGCAAATTCCGTACCCTGACCATAAAAAAAATTTGTTGATTTACTGTTCTCATTGGCTATCAACAGAGAGGAAAATGGAAAGAAAAAAACAAATTTTTTTTAATAATTTTTTTGTTTTTTGTATAAATGATTAAAAGAACGACAAGACAAAATAAAATGAAAATAAATAATTAAAAAAATCTATTATTTATAGAAAATTTTAATGGTATTCTGCTGATTAATTAATACGTTCAGTTTGTAAACTGTTCAGTTTTTCTTTACAATTTTGTGTTTTTTTTTTGTTTGTTATTAATTTATTAGGCACCTTTGATTTATAAATAAATGTAAACATAAACAAACATACCTGCTTGCATATATAAATTAATTAAAAATTTTCTTCATTTTTTTTTGTTTGTTTGTTAATAAAGTGTCACGTATATTAAGTGGCATATTAACCGTCTACGTGCAAACTCGGATACAGATTCTGAATCATTCGTTGAGAAAATATTATATTATGGATGGGTTTAAATTTTAAATTTCCCTAGAAGCATTGTATATAATATTTAATTTATTATTGTTATTCTTTTAGATTATAATTTAAACAATAAGGAAATCAAACCAAAAACTGGTGGGTTCGATTTCGATTATAGTTTGTTTAAATTAAATAAACTAAAATTTATTATATGTTAAAAGAAATCGATTATATTAATCGATTATATTAAAATGAAGTCGTTTATTTTTATATTAAATTTATTTTTTTGGTTCAACTGTATGAACAGTTTGTTTAACACGAATTTTTCTACATTTTTTGTTTCTGAGTAGGCCAAATAGTGCTACTGGGTCTCAACAACTTAATGTAATTTGATAACAGTTTTCTAAGACTAGCACCTTAGAATGTGGTGGCTCTATCAATTAAAACCTAAACTTCATTGTATCAGAACTAGGAATATCAGTTTTATTTTATATAAAATCAAGATAAACTTCCAAAATGATCAAAAATTTATCGACTTTAGAAAGTTCTACGGAACAAATAACTTATTTATAATGGTCGCTGTCGCTGTAGTCCAGTACGTAGTGAGTTGGTTTACTAGCCGTGAGGCTTCGGTTCAAACCCCAGAACAGACATCTTCAATTATTATTATAAATTAAAATTGCCATGAAATGTTTTCCAAAAAATCTATCGTTAGGAATCGAATTTTAGCTGTAGGTCCCGCCACTCATGTGTAACGAATTAACACACACAGTGGTGTGAGAAACAAGGGCGTACCTAGTTTGCAAACATAATTACTTTTAATATATTGCCATTGTTTTTTTTATACTCTGCTGACTACAGTATTACAATATCAGGCCTGCCTATATTCAATCTACCGAGGCTGTTGAAAATTAAACACAATGTAACTCGTTTAATAACACTATACGCCAAAATAAAAAAAATTAAATACACCCGGCTAATGACATAGTGTAGGGTGCGAGTTTCGTTGAGTAGATCACAAAAATATTTTTTTTATACTCGTATTTCTCGAACCCTCCCAACTTGTTTTATTTGACAAAAACTGTTTTTTTTTTACTTTACGCACAAATTGCTGGATTACTCAAACATTTCTGACCCGATTTCCAAAATTTAAATCTTGTTGGAAAGGAGAGAGATGGACCTTTAAAATGGTACACATATATCTATTATTCGACTTAATATGCTGAGTTTTGATGAGGTAAACCTGGAAAATTAGAATTTTTTTCATATTTTTTTCAAGTTTGTCCATTCATAGTAGCAAATTTTAATAAAAAAAATATATTCTTAAAGTCTGCTCTCTTGTGAAGAGATTGAGTTATCATTTGATCAAATCGGACAGAAATTACCGTAGTTATTATTTAAAGAGTCTAACAGTAGATTGATATTTTTTATATATGTCATCTCATCAAATGAACTTTTAGTTCAAAAATTTTCAGAATTTTTGATGGATCTTGATTGTTTATCGGAAAATGTGTCAATTTCACGTTTGAGCGACCACCAGAAGTTGGCCAATGTGTGCGCAAAGAGAAATAATAATATTTGCAAAAAACACAAATATTAGCCGACTTCTGGAAGTCGTGCAAACGTGAAATTGACCCATTTTCCGACAAAACAATCAAGATCCATCAAAACTTTTGAAAATTTTTGATTTTAAAGTTCATTTGATAAGATGACATATGTAAAAAATATAACATGACTGTTATACTATTTAAATAATAACTACGGTAATTTTTGTCGAATTTGATCAAATAATGACTCAATCTCTTCACAATAGAACAGACTTTAAGAATATTATCACTTATCCTATATTTTTTTTATTAAAGTTTGCTACTATGAATGGACAAACTTGAAAAAATATGAAAAAAATTCGAATTTTCCAAGTTTACCTCATCAAATCTCATAGCATATTAAGTCGAATAATAGATATATGTACATATACCGTTTTAAAGATACATCTCTCCCATTTCCAATAAGATTTAAATTTTGGAAATCGGGTCAGAAATGTTTGAGTAATCCAGAAATTTATGCCTAAAGCAAAAAAAACAGTTTTTGTCAAATAAAACAAGTTTGGAGGGTTCGAGAAATATAAAAAAGGTATTTTTGAGTTCTACTCAACCAACTGAACAACGTGGACTATAGAGTTACTCGGGTGTATTTTCAGTGTCGCACCGTGTAATTAATAATATTTAATTTTAATATATTGCAAGACATTTGAGCAGCATAGTTTGCTTTAAATGTGTACATTTTTAAAAAAATTTACATGCGTGTTATCCTTTAAAATCACTAATTGACACTTCTGAGGCTGTGATACCTATCAGAAGTTGAGTCCAGAGAAATCTCAGTTAATTTAGAAATTTTTCAGTTGTGCCCCAAGTTTTGGAACTCCTTTGGTTCCACTCGATAGTTTTGAGGTGAATTTCACTAAACGCCTATTATAGTGAGTGCCCGAAACCTTGTATATAATTACTTACTTACTTTATTGGTCATTTAGTCACACCAACCATGTTGGTGTATTAATTTTATCCATAAGCGGCGGAAAATTGCTAACTTTACATGTCAATTTTATTTACTCTCAGAGTTTTTGCTAAAAGAACGCTAAGAGAAAGCCGGCGAAAGAAATATTTTTTCTATTTTTCCAACAGCTTTTTGAGAAACTTTTCATGGCAATTTTATTTACTCTCATAGATTTTAGGGCTGTCGTCTATTAAGCCAATACAATGCCTACTAGACTACGGACACTTGTAAAGGGCTATCCATTTCGTGGTTTCAAAAGTATGGGACTGGAACTCGACATCTGTCAAACTAAGTTGTGAAAACAATTTTTTTCTTTTCAGTTGAAAGTCTGACATTGACGAAAATGGATCGCTTAACTATCACACACCGCATACAAATTATCAAAACTTACTACAAAAATGGTGATTCTGCCACAGCCACGTATCGAACAAAATTTTCTTCAGCGATGAAGCACATTTCACACTCGGTGGGTATGTTAATAAACAAAATTGTCGTTTTTGGGGTTCTGAGAATCCTCAAGTAATTGAAGAGAGGCCATTACATCCAGAAAAAGTCACTGTTTGGTGCGCTCTTTGGTCCGAAGGTGTGATTGTCACCGTCAATTCGGAGCGTTATGGTCATATGATAACCGAATTTTTTTTTTGCCTGCTATTGAAGAATACGACTTGGAGAATAGGTGGTTTCAACAAGACGGTGCCACATGCCACACAACTCGAGCGAATATGGCTTTATTGCAAGAGACATTTCCTGACCGCGTAATTTCTCGTCGTGGCGATATCAACTGGCCACCAAGATCATGCGATTTGACACCATTACACTTTTTTTGTGGGGCTACGCGAAAGACCGTGTTTATGCAGATAAACCTTCAACTCTTGAGCACTTAAAAACCAACATTCGTCAAGTTATGGCTGAGATACTGCCCAATATGTGTCAAAAAGTGGTCGAAAATTACCTCAAAAGAATCAATGCTTGCAACACTTCGCGTGGAGGTCATTGAAATGATGTAGTGTTTCACACATAATGTCAACGTTCAAACTTTACAATAAAAAAGAAATATCATGAAAAAAAATATTTTGTATGTGTTTTATTTACGTTTACTTTTGAAACCACGAAATGGATACTTCCATCAAAGCTCTAAAATATTTTATGATCCCGTGCAACTATGACCTCCTCAGCGACATGGACATGTCTGAGTGTATTAATCTTCACATCTTTAAGATGTTCTGCAGATGCTGAAAGACATTCCAGCAAATAGGCTATTTGATAGGAGAATACATGGACAGCGGTCTAGAGAACTACCTTGAATGCTTTAGAAGCATCAAAGTAAGGAAGGACTGTCAATGATTGCTTTGAACAATTGGAGTAGGTTAGCGAAGCGTAGGCTCCCAGAAGGAAGTGTTGAAGCTAATTAGGAAGTAAGTAATATTTTCTGATCTATGTTTGTTATAAAATAGGAAACAATGGGAAATTCTATGAAAAAATTGTCAAAACCACGAAAAACTGGACTTTTAACAAATTACGACCACAAACACTTTTTCTCTCGAAAAAAATTTAATGCTTGACTATATATGGCGTATTTTATTTATAAATCAAAATATACTTTAAAATTTTTAAAAATATACATACAGTGAGCGTCAAAAGAAACTATACATTCAGGATAAAATTCTAACAATCACCAAACTCAACTTTTACCACTTAAGCAGAGTCCCAGAAAAAATTTGGCAATTTTTCGAAATTTTTTGTTTTTGTTTCAAATTTAAAGACTGATAACGGAACAACTTTTAAATAAAAATAATGGTAATTTGTTAATGTATATATATTATTTAATGTACAGTTTCTTTTGACGCTTATTGTACATGCACTAGTTTAAACAGCTTTAGTTTCAAACAAGCAAACAAACCAACATCATTCACTTCTTTATTATCAATGAAATTTTTAATTACTTTTTTTCAATTTTATTTTTTCCGCGAACTTTATAAATGAAATCTGATTATTGATTATTGGTTAATCAATTTAATTTATGTGTTAGAAATTTCTAAGTGAAACGCAATTTACAAAGTCCCAACATAATGTTTTGAGTGATTTGTATCTAAAACCGTATTTTATTTTATTTTTTTATTACTTGACCGTAACGATGTATTTATGTATGTTTGTTTTCACAAAATAATGAAAAGAAAATGAGTGCTTTTATTATTTTCCTAAAATTTTATTTAAAGTCATAAAAAAACAAAAACAAAATAAAAAAAACTAAAAATCTTTTTGAAAATTTTAAAGATTTTTAATAAACACATCATTTACGCAAGAAGAACTTTCATTGTAAAATGCCGTATTTATATTTAAGAAAATTTAATGAATGAAATTTTATGTTGTACGTTTGAGTATATTTTTTCGTACTCTTACACAAGGGCTAAAGAGATCATAAAACTACACATACATCGTAGATATACAGATGTTTTGTAAACTATCGGCCAACAGAAGCTTTTATACATTTAAGCTTTTATTTCTTGTAATTTTCATAGAATCTTATGTTCTTAAGAAAGCTGAACGTATAATTGAGGGAAAAAAGGACAAAATTAAAAACCTTAGCCTTACAAAGAACTGTGCATAGACAACCTAACCTAAAATATTACCTCTTCTCATTACCTTACTTAAACTATAACAGATTTTAGAGAAACTTTTTGAAGGCAATTTTATTTACTTCCACAGTTTATGCCAGAAATCTGCTGATAGGATATCAACGATGAAATATCTTTCATATTTCGTTTTGTTGAAGATATCTGACTTTGGTATTTGAACTGGGGCCTCACGTCAAATAAGCCAACAAGCACATCACTTACTAGACTACGGCAACTTCCCATAATGCTTTACAGTTTACATTGCGTAACCCATGTAGCAATAACGTGGTATGCTCAACTCTTCTATAGAGTACATCATTACGAGCTTCCTAACTTTACTTTTAAATAAAACAAAGTGTGTGTGAGATACCAAAGAACATTTTTTAATTGAGAGACCTTTTGATAAAACTATGTGTGGAGTACAACAGCGTTCAAATGACTGCTTCGACTTCTCTGGGCGGAACACATTCAATAATTACAATTTTCCATGACTGTGGTGCATAAATCGGACTGAATTTTATCGTTGGCATAGGTTATGCTGCATACACCTGCAGCTCAAGAAAATCTCACACGATAAAGACTAATGGGGTCAAACCACACGATATCCGTGGCCAGTTCACACCACCTCAATGCAAGATCATCTTGCCTCAAATCCTTGTTCAGAATATTCAATGTGGTATGATCATGTCCAGATCATGCAATTCACTCCAAAAGAAGTGGGTACTTAAAGTGCTCGCCGTTGATCGTGATAACCTGGCTTACAAAAAAAATATAGGCCGAAGACGCCCCCAGCCCAAAACTCTACGTATGGCACATAGCACCGTCCTGTTGAAACCATACATCATTGGTATCTAAATCATCCAATTTAGACCCAAAGAAGTTGATAAACATCGACCTCGGACTCGCCGCGGGCTGTGATGACCTGGTGAAGCGGTGACGCTGTCAGCTGCAAATTCACGCGAACACATTGGAATCTCTTGGATTGAATGTGGAGTGTTATCGTCCAAAAATACCATTATTTGGTTTTTTTCGCATGCTCATTTATCCAGAAATGTTTGTTAACGCCGTAGTCTAATAGGTAGTGTGTTGGATTAGAAGAAATCAAATTCCAGGTCAGATATCACGAATCCAAACGAAATATAAAAAAATATTTCTTCGGAGACTTCCTCTCAGCAGATTACTGGCAAACATTCTGAATGCAAATAAAATTTCCATGAAAAGTTTCTCAAATAAATCTGTCATTCAGAGACGACTTTAAACTGTAGGTCCAGCCACATAAGTGATGTGAGAACCTAGGTCGTAATCCTCACTAAAAGGTTGTAATGACTGTACATTAAGAAATAATTCTAACTAAAGAATCTAAAAATTGGAAAATTTATTAGCATTTCTTCAAACTGGCAATATATAAACTCGAGGGCAGACCAACTATACTTTAAAAAGTCAAATTGAATTGAAATTCCGCCAAAATTATAAAAGAAAAGACAATGATGATGAAATTTGAAAAATACACGTGACTTGCTACAGGTAAAGACAATTAAAAAAAAGAAAAAAACCCGAAATACTTTATCACTGATTTGTGTATCGTAGTGCTTAAGAACTAATCACCACACAAGCTATTTATAATAATATTGTTTAATAACAAATAATTCGAAAGTTTTCCAATGGATGACACATTTAAGGAATTTGTTTTTTTTTTTATATGATTGAATAATTGTCCCAACTCATTTCAGTCACATTTAATTCTGGGTAATTTCAATCATCAATCACAGCAATTGGCAAACTTATCGCCAAAGTTTCGAAATACAAATTTTAATGTTCAAGACAACACGTAGTCTGCTATTGTTTTTATTACACTCAATGGAGGCCATAGGAAAAGCATTAAAAATACCATCTTAAAGCCAGTAATTGGCAATAATTTTTAAAACAATTTATGCCTGCAATTGCACGAAAAAAAAAACATTTTTTTTCAATATTTTCTTCTTATTTTTTTTAAATTATTTTATTAATAAACATTTTATTATTTATGTTTTTAGTTAGATGACTTAAGAATTACGATGGTTTTGTTTTTATAATTTAAGTTTTTAATATCGACACCTTCCTCTATGATCCGTTTTCACACATCGCCGTATTACCGTAAATAGGCTCGCTTCATCCACTTTAGTTTTGTTTGGATTGAAAAATATCACCTTTTTTGCTGTGCTGGTGTCCATTAAAATACAACCACTTAAAATTACAAATACAATAAGTATTGTAAACAATTTAAATTTCATTGTTTTACTCTGTTTTTTTTTTTTTTTAATTGAATTATTAATACTCAATCAAGTTGTTGCGGCGACAATGATTTAATTTGTACTAATTTAATTTATATTGTCATATACGAAATGCCAGAATAAAGAATAAAATTAAATACACAATTAAATAATCGTATTAAAAAAAATTACTGATAAAATATTTCTAATAAATACGCAAACCTTTTAAGAGAGCCAAATGTAGGGCAATCTCTTAACTCATATGCAGAGAAAGGAATTGAGCGATGACATGAACCCTGAATTGAGTTTGTTTTTAATTTTACAAAAATTTGGTATTACTGTGAGACCGATGAACTGATAACGTAATTCGTTAGAGCTTTCGTTTTGACCAGAAGCTAGAAACTGGAATTACCCTTTATGGTATGTTCTATCGATAAGCAGAGGTCTATAAAAGGAAATTTCAAGGTTAAAGGAATCCAAAGTAGAAAATCCGATAGTCAGACATCTCCAACAAAACGAAGCATGAAACAATATTGCTGCGACAACGTCTAGGTCATAATCCTGACTGAAGTGTTGTACTGACCAAATTTTTATACACGAGAGAGAGAGTCAATAAGACAGTGATTTTTTTATTTTTCGTATTCTTAAATGCTGATTCTGCAAAAACTTCATTCAGTTTCTGACAGTGGTTGACAGTGGACCGAAAATGACAAAAAGTGATTTGTCCTTCATCTGTCCTATTTTCTGGATACATTGAAATCAAATGTAATTGGAAGTCGCCGTAGTCTAGTAGGTAGTGTGTTGGCTTATTAGGCGTAAAGCCAGGGTTCGAGCACCAGGCCAGACAACAAACAAAATACAAAAAGTATTTCTTCGGCGATTTCCTCTCAGCAGATTTCTGGCAAAAATTCTGAGAGTAAATAAAATTGCCATGAAAAGTTTCTCAAAAAAATCTGTCGTTCGGAGTCGACTTTAAACTGTAGGTCCCGCCACATATGTATAAAATTAACACACACAACATAAGAGGTGTGAGAAACTAGGTCAATAATCCTGACTGAAGGGTTGTAATGACCAGTTATGTATGTATGTGTGATCAAATGAACTTTAGATGGATGGCACTGGAATAGTGCGAAAAAAAATTTTAAAAAAGTTTGTATACTATACAAGTGAAAATCATATAATTTTTTAACATAATAAGGAGATCATTAGGGACATATACTATGTACGTCCAATTCCTTCAAAATATAATTTTTTTTATAAAATTCTTTCCCCTTTTTGCCCAGGCATTTCTACAGGTTTCAATCCAAGTTACACGGGAAATAATTCATCGTGCATGTCTTTTTGACAATCGAGTTCACTTTTCTTCATTTTTTCCTCAAGATAAGCTGTAGTGTGCTATCAGTGGTTACAATTTTTTACAATTTTAACAGGAGCCTACTGACAGAAACCTATTGACAGGACCAGTGTTGTCTTGTTCGTAACAAGATGGGATATTCAAACAACTCCATACTGGTTGATGCAACCTATTCAAATAAAACAAATTGTAATTTTTATGTTACCTTTAAATAGTGTTATATCATGAGTAATTATATTCCTCATAAGTTTTTTAGTTGAGTACTTTTCTGGGGAGAGACTATTGACTGCATACGTAACAGGAAGATAGTAACGTGATTTCCATGACCTCCTATAGTGAGCATAGAACTGAAAATCAATGTTTTCCATGAAATAACGCAATCTGCCAAGTCATACATTAAATCAGCACGATCAATTTGTTTCAATTGATTCATCGATTTTCTTACTTAATTTCTACACGTCTATATGTATTTAATATGTATAGATTGTACATACTAATGAAATAAGACTAGTCATTCACATATAATGTTATAATCAAATCAGAGCAAAGTACACGCTGTGTAGTTTCATTTTAATAGAAAACTTCGAAAACAATTTTACTATTTGTGTACATATGCTCTTTTTTACGCAAACGATTCTATGAGCCTTAGTAACCAAAAGAAAATAATCGTTTACCATAGCGTAAGCATAGACGCGATACAAATACTTTGGAACTGGGGTATTCCTTTCAAATTATTCCAGCTGGGCAAAGCTTAGTCACTTCTTTTTTCGTTAAGATTTCTATTAAAATTTAAGTATTTTCCGAAACAGAAAGAAGAAGAAGAAATATCATAAATTAAATGCTAAATTTAAAAATTATGACTTAAAAACTTTTGGCAAATATTTCCCTCTACTGATAAGCGGGGCAGGTAGTGCGTGTGAATTTTGCTGTGATTTAAAGCGCAAATACAACGTCACAATGTCATGTAGCGTTGTATTTAAGTTCTTATCGTTTGATTTGATAACTGAGTGAGTGCTGCTAGGCAAAAGCGTTATTCAATCATGTTTGCATAGCTTAAGGTTTAATTGGTAGCGGCTAGCACGTGCTTTATGTCTACCACTGGACGCATAACAAAACTGTGATTTAATGACAAATTTACACTGTTAAACATGTTGTATTATTGGATACCCAAACAATGTGTTCGAGAGTATTAAGGGGGTGTTAAAATATTAGTTGTTGAAATCGTTTTTACATTTAATTGATAAAAAAAAGAGAATCAAAACTAAACCGTCATAATTATTTTTATTTCATTTCATTGCTTATCTTTCAGTTCATTGATAATGTATTTCATATACAGGGTGCCGTCGTTAATAATTTATAATGCATAGTCATACTACATACATACATGTTTGCTTAATTATTTGCATAGGGGTTTTAAATAAACAAAGTCTTTCGGCTAAAAGTGTAATTTCACAATTTTATTTAAGCTTTTGATCACTGTTTGGTGTGGCCATATAAAGTTTATTTGAATTCTATTATAAGATTTGCAATAAATTTCTATTTACATTCAGTAATTTCGTATTTTATCTCTCGTTGGAGAAAATATTTAATGTTCTAGGAACTTGTACTAGTTGCAATGCTTGTGTTAATATAAATGAATCATTTTATCTATTCGACTACGTATGAAACCTATTGCCGCAATAGCTTTTACCTCTAAACACCTGTTAAAATGTTACTTTTATCTCAAACTCCTTATCTTCGTTGTCATTAAATTATTTGCTGCCTAGTGACGCCAAAGTGGCCAGAGTTTTGCTTTCTTTTCTTCAATTTGTTATGCCATAAACCTTAGATTTCCACTTCAGGTTTTGCTTTTTATTATCGAGCAGGCCGTGAACTTATTTGTTCGATAAAATAAACATCCAATTTCATTGAAGCAACATAAATTGTCACTATTTTAAGTGAAAAATAAGTTTAAAAAAATTTTCCATTTTTTTATTTCCACCAAAAATTTTTTTTTATATTTTACCCCTGAGCTAGGCATACATGGAAGCAATTTAACAAACTTAAAACAGATAATCAATGTAAAATGAAATGTGAAATGCAGTGACAGTATACACAGAGGACTTAGAATTTGCAAAGCAAATGACCTCCTTGATCTAGTAGGGAGTGTGTTGGCTTATTAGACTAGAGATCGTGGTTTAAACCCTGTCTCAGATATCTCGAACAAAACGAAATATGAGAAAATATTGATTTTAGCAAATTTCTCTCAGCATATTTTTTACAAAAACTCTGAAGGTTATTAAAATTGCCGTGAAAAAGATTCCCAAAAAATCTGTCGTTCGAATCGCCACATACATATGTATAAAATTAACACACACAATATAGGTGGTATGAGAAGATAGGTCGTAATCCCGACTACAAAGTTGTAATGACCTATTAAGTGTGTGACTAAATACTGGCTATAAAGATTCGGTGGCACGTTTGTTGTCCACCATTGGCAAGGAATAGGCTGACAGTTCTGGGTGCACCTTTTCTCTATATTTTAAGCAGTTCTATCAAGCCGATAGGTTATTTGTTTTTGTGAGTGTATCAAGTCAATTTAAGTAGACGAGGGACATGTCACAGTAAATTGTCGTGAGATAACATCAATTGTTGCGATGAATTTTTAATGCACTAAAGCAGCAGCACATGCTTATTACCTCACTCTAAAATATGAATCAAACCATCTGAATCAAATAACGTACTGAATCACACATTGATCCAAATGGGGAACTGCAGCTGGTGATAAACCATCGGTACATAATTAAGAATATAGGTTGAAGACCATCAAGCAAAAGATCACACGCATCTAAACAAAATTCCCATTATAAGGCTTTAAATTACTCGGCTTTTGTAAAAAAAACAGAGGAGGAAACCATTGTTGCTCACTGTTACTGAACAAAAATTACTCCAATCAATAATACAAGAAGCAAATATATTCACCTGATTTGCTTCTTTCAGGATTAAGAATTTTCTTGTTGTACTTCTTGTGGAATACTAACTTATTCATTAAAAACCAAGCGCGTGATAAAAATTAAATTGCTCAACTACAAATCTGAGATATCCAGGGTCAAAACTCGGAGAAGGTTAACAAATTTATAAAATTAAGTTCATTAAATTCCACCCCATTGTAGTCGAAATAGTGTAGTAGGTAGTGCGTTGGCTTATTAGACGTGAGGCCATGGCTAAAACCCTCTAATAAAACCAAATATAAAGAAATATTTCTTCTACGACTTCCTCTCAGCAGTTTTAAGGCAAAAAATGGAAATGTTTCTCAGAAATCTGTCTTTCGGAGACGACGTTAAACTGTAGGTTCCACGACTATTGTATAAAACTAACACACACACACATAAGTGGTGTGAGAAGCTAGGTCATAGTCCTGACTAAAGGGACTTAACTCCTGCTACCTATGCAAAATTAAATAAAAAGATTGAGAGGAAAGTTATCCTGTAAAACTACTCGATTAAGAAATCTATCGGTTAAAAGTTTCTCACCACTACATGCAACACATTTTCATATCAAAGACTGATGAAGCTGCTATTATTTTTGGACCAGCAGCAGTGAATTCTGTGAAACTGCTCTAGAAAACTTCATGTTTTTCAGACTAATTAAAATAAAATTTTTAAAAATATATACAGAATGTATTTATTTTGGCAAGGGTATGTGTATCAGTTGAAAATCTTTTAAATTTAAATTTAAATTTAAAAAACTATCTTTTTAATTTTTTAATCTGTAGATTACGATTCCATTACAATTTTCCATGAACACAGTGTATCATGATTCAATAAAACCAATTTAATTCAAATTCAGTAAGAACTAGTAGATAAGCATGAAATGAAAACGATTTCAAATCATGATTTTCAATTTTTTAAATAAAATAAAACGACTCTGGTCACCTTATATATTAAGAAACAATTTTCTATATATAAAATTAGAAAAACTTCTATCATTTACAATCAGTTAAACACCGGCATTCAGACTAACAACATCGATTTTTCTTCTGCACTACAGAATTCCTCGTTTAAATTACGAAAACCGCGTGCATTACTTTCAATATTCTAAAATACCAAGTGATTGAAACGTGTGTGTGTGGAGTGTTATTCAAAATTTTAAGTGAATTTACGTGTTTGCATTTACCAAATAAACCACAAGAACTATTAAACACAATTAAATTTGTAAATTAAGAAATAGCAAAAACAACAACAAGAATAGAAAATAACAAAATACACACGTGCCACATAGAAATGTTGTCTTTCAAAGTTCATCATCAAATTATCACAAGTGCATTAATTTTAATGCTTTTAATTGTCTTCTGTGCGCCAGACGATACGGAGGCAAAACGTGTCATCTTTTATGCCAGGCCATCCGTACACAGAGGACAATTATTTTCAACGTCACCCAAAATGGAACCATGCCCCAGATGTCAAATGAGAGATCATCGTGGTCGCTGTCGACGTATAATATCATTTAATCCAGGTACACACATATACACATACTTTCTTATACAGTGTGATTATCTTTAGAAATGAAGTCTCTAGTTTATTGGAATACTATTTACTATCTATATATGTAAATACATGTATATGTATGTGCGTGAAGAAATTATAACTGTTAAGCTACTAACGTTAAATGACTTTATGTGTGTAGGTTTTTATGTAAAGGATGGGCCGTTTAAAAGCTTACATTTAAAAGTGCAATAAAACAAGAACGGATGGAAATTTTGCGAAATTTATTTGTTTATTGTGAAGTAGAAATGTTATAATTAATATATAAATAATTATTTCGTTCACATGGCTGTCGGCGCTGGCCTTACAGTACCTCATTCGATCGGATCAATTTTCATGCACTTTTTCGAGGGTATGCGGTCGTATCTCGGCAATGGTATCACGATCATAATTAAACGGCCATCAATCGTTTGGCATAATGAATCGATTGTAGCAAGTTGCACCAACCTGTTGAAATCAAACATCGTTTACATCAACACCATGCAGAGCTGGTACAAGAAAACGATTACAATTGGCTTCTGTAAGACCACGTGTAGGTTTTCTAAGCCCCAAATACGGCAATTTTGCTTTATAACGTACCCACCAAAATAAAAATGAGCTAATTAAACGGCCATCAAACTTTTGACGCAAGAAATCTATTGTGGCATGAGATGTGTGGTAAGTTTCACTATCCTGTTGAAACCAAACATTGTTCACATCAATACCATGACGGGCGGGTACAAAAAAATCGGTTATCATGGTGCGATAGGTGTCTCCATTGACCGTAATGGTTGCGCCTTCCTTATTTTCAAAGAAATATGGGCCAATGATTCCTCTGCTCCACAAGCCGCAACAAACAGTCACTCGTAATGGGTGCATTGGCTTCTGTAAAGCCGCTTGTGGGTTTTCTGAGTCCCAAATACGGCAATTTTGCTTATTTACATAAAAATAAGCAAAGATGTTTTTCTTGGCAAAATCGACATCATCGTGTAGTTTCTCGTCGGCCCAATTAATTGCTACGTTGCCAGATTCGATGCTAGATAGATGGCCCACCCGATATTTTTGATAAATTTTTCATAAGAAATTCAGAATTTTTCCTTCAGCAGTAAACTAGCAAGCGTTAAATTTACTGAATGCATTTTAAAAAAATTGTTTAATATGTTTTCTTTCATTGCATCAATAAATCATAATTTGAAATGAAAATACAGAAAAGATCTGTAATACCAGCTTTACTGTAATCAATAATCATTCACACTTAAATTTTGTAATTTCTTGAATTTGTTTTAATACCTAACAGCTTACACACCAACATGCCCAAGAATACATGTATTTATTTTCTTTATCTAATCAGAAGCAATACTTCTTCTTTCTTCTTTTTTTAAAATACTTTTTGTCTTTTAAACAAAAATTTTAATTTATTGTATTGTTTTAATAAATTCTGTTCTATTTTTAGGTGACAAATGTTAACAGCGCCATTGAATATTTCGATTTATTTGAATGGAATCTCTTAAGACTGTCAAATGTATACACAAACCAAATTGCAGTATTACTTGTATTATGATTTAAATTAATTTATTATAGTATTTAAGTATTTATTTTGTAAATTATTGTAAATTATAACAGAAAATAATTCATATTCATAAATAAAACTCAATGCAGAATATTTTAATTGAATGCATCTTTAACTCTCTCTTCTTTGGTTTCTACAACTTTTCTAAATCTATGATGGATTAATTTTTATTCATCAATATCATATCACAAACCCACACTTCTCATTATTCCTTTGCTGTGCTTCAGTTTTAGATTTCAAAAAAAAAAATCTGTTTGTCGCATTGACAGTACTGCCTTTGTTTTCAACTGAATGCCGGCTGGTGGGAGAAGGCTTTGATACTCTAGAACTCTGTGTGATGAACAAAGTTGTAATTTGCTGGACTTTAGTGTCACTTCGGGATTACTGCCAAGAACTTTTTCAAGATGGTGGATTCGCAGCAGACTTTATAGTCCATTGCCCAATTAGTTCATATAGTCCATAGTCCAGTATCCATTTGTAGCATAAACAATGCCGAAAGCCTATTGTATTCAAATAGCTTTGGGACTTCCGAGATTTTTCAGTTCTAATTGTTTATTGTATACCTTCCCTTGTAGTTTTGAAAGACTCAAATAGTGAGAGTAACGGCACACAATTAAGAGATGTGAAGACCAACCATTTCACCATAGATGTCAAGACCACGTACAATTAGAAGGTGTACGCTGAGGGAATAATTTGAGATTTTTCAGTTGATAACGGCTATATCTGTCAAATTAGTACGTCGACAGAACGCAGAATCTGCCATAATTATCGTTGCAGACCGTGAGACTATGCAGACCGAGGCAGTCAATTTCGCGTAGTTCACAAGAACTCTTTCGCAAACTAAGTGAATTTTGCATCATGACTTGACGAAATTTGAAGCTACATCTGTGAAATTAGTTGTCATTTGTTCCATTATTCTGAGCACTTCCATAATTTAATACACGCCATAATCGCCCTGCTGGACGTCTATTCGCAATAGGATAGATAAAATCTAGCCCACTGGTTGAGTGAATTATCGATCAAGACTCGTACGTCGCGGAAGTGAAGGATCTGCCAAAAATATCATTGCAGTCCATGTGATGGTACAGGCTAATTAGAGACTCGATTTCACGTGTTTCATAAGAACTTAGAATTTCACAAACCAAGCGAATTTTGATCGTGACTTGGGCCTCCATCCAAATAACTTAGGAACTGAAAGCAAACGGTCGCAGATAGCTACGTTTGTAGGCTGAACGTGTTCTTGAATACTAGGTCCAGTTGCCAGCCCTAATTTGCATTGAAAAATCATCTTTAGGGATAAGGTCTATCTCTGAACAAAGAAAATTGTTAAATTTTCGACTACACCAATCGACATGAGATCCAAATGCGTCGAATATATTTCAAATAAGTCATTGTTTGATGTAGATTTTGAGCTAGCAGAGTTATGGGTTCATAATTCTTTGGTTAGGTTATCACTGTTAACGGAGGGCTCTATAAGTTCATGGTTAACCACGACATGTGGTTTTAATAGGACGGCGCTATGTGCCAAATAGTTCATGTGTATTCTGTTCGAGCGATTTGAGTGTATAGTCATCTTACATGGAGGTGATATGAACTGGCCACCCAGATTGTACGATTTAACCCCGTTAGACCCTTTCATTTGGGTTTTTATTAACTCAGATGTATACGAAAAAGCCACAAACTACAGACGATAACAGTTGATTGGAATTGTTTTCAACAAATTAACATATTTATTACGCATAATATCTTTCGTTTATAGTTCATGGGTATCATAAATCATGCGTGGTGGATAATATCAAAGTCCTACCTCATCATTGTTAATGGTTTTATTACGATAATAGCTAATGCGTTACGTCAAATTGAGTTTTCTTGACAACCAATTGATAAAAAGTTTATGTTGTTTTTTTTTCTTGTTGAATAATCTTATCGCTAAGATAGTTTGAAAATAATTATAAAGTTTCAATGCTTTCTAGCTCGTATTTTATGATACTGAAACAATTCTTTATTTACAAATAATTGTAGTTGAGACAATAAATGAAATTTAATTATAAAAGATAAAAAAATGTATAACAAACAATGTTAAATACTATTCTGGATACGTAGTTATAGTAACTTCAATAATATTATTATTAGTGGGTACGTTACAATTGCCGTATTTGGGACTTAGAAAACACACACGTGATCTTACAGAAGCCATTGCACCCACTACGAGTGACTGTTTGGTGCGGTTTGTGGAGCGAAGGCATCATTGTCCCATATTTCTTTGAACATGAGGACGGCCCAACCGTTACGGTCAATGGAGACACCTATCGGATCCTCTCTTCAAGGTATTGATGTGAACGATGTTCGGTTTCAACAGGATATTGCAACTTGCCGCATCGCATGCCACAATCGATTCATTGCGTCAAACGTTTGATGGCCGTTTACTTAGCCGAAATGGTGATGTCAGCTGGACGCCAAGAAGATGCGATTTGGCAACCGTTGGACTGCTTTCTCTGGGGTGCCGTTAAAGAAAAGTGTTATACCGACAAACCAGAGACAATTGAGCATTTGAAGACCAACATTCTTTATGCCATGGCCAACATACGTCCCCATGCAGTAGAGAAAGTGCACGAAAAAAGGTCCGATCGAATGAGGTACTGTGAGGCCAGCCGCGACAGCCATATGAATGAAATGATATTCCATTTCTAACCAGAATAATTGTACTTCAAAACAAAAAAAAGTAAATTTTGCAAATTGTCGAACCGTTTTTGTTTGTATTGCATTTTTAAATTTAAACTTTTAAATGGCCCACTAATATGAATCACCAAGAAGATAGTGATCCTGTTGCTCTCCGAAATATTTTTTTTTATGATTTGTTTTATTTTACAAAGTAATTATAATGAATAAAAAAATCTACCCCACGTAGTGCCAATTCAAATAGCAACACACGTGAGATTCATTTTATTTATATTGTTTATACGATTATTTTATTTATTTGCTATAAAATTTAAAATTTTATTAACAAATATGAACAACATACCTCTGGGCTCAATTAAAAATTATTTCTATATCTGCTTATACAAGTTAAAAATATAATATTTTTTATTTCATTCAAGTCGTGTGAAAATATTTATTAATTACATGCTCCCCAAAGGGGATAACATAAAAAAAATTAAATTATTGGGAGATCCGGCAACACAATTGTCTTAGATAAGTAAGGTTTTCAATCAGCAAAGTTCCTCACCACTACCTTCAATACATTTTCACAGAAAATGTTATCGTCAGCCGACAACAGATGGCAACCCAATCGTTATGGGACTTGTTCAAATACAAACTGTTTTAGCTGAAAAGATTGGAACCAATGAAATTTAATTAAAATGAATGTATCATGCCTTCCAACAGGGCCTTCCGAAATTTGACAGTTCATAACTGTCATCTTGTTGAAGGCACGTCTACCAAATCAGTTGGCATTTATTCATACATCACCATGGGCGGATACAGCATGCTACAATAGGTGTATTCTGAGACAGATGACTAAGATGATTTTAAAAACCAGTTCTTATATACACACATATACATATAATTGGTCATTACAACTCTTCAGTCAGGAATACGACCTAGCTTCTCACACCACATACATATGTTGTGTGTGTTAATTTTTTACATAAGTGTCGATAAAGTCTACTCCGAACGACAGATTTTTGAGAAACTTTTCATGGCCATTTTTTTACTCTCAGAGTTTTTGTCAGAAATCTGCTGAGAGGAAGTGAACGGTATTTTAGGATGACGCCATTAGATTCAGAAGCGTTCAATGCTTTCTGAGGAAGTCACTGCGCTGTTCTTATCTAGAATTATGTCCAAATTTTTACCAGCGCACTCCTAAACTGTACTCTGAGTGTCCACATATGAATTTTATTTATAGAAAATTTGATTTGTATTTCAAATATCATTCCAAAACTAAATACTTACACAGTTTACTTACCAAGTAAGTCGAGTAAATTAATTTTAAAATATAACATAAGCCGCCTCATTGCATTCTGAAAGTTATGAGGAAAATTCTCCTTTTCAACATGTGTTTTCAAAGAGCATTCCGTACATTAGTAAGGAATATTTCGAAAATTGTGCCTCATATGGAGTCAATCAAATCAAATCAATGGATTGCGTATGACAAGATCATATGATCGATAGCCATTTTACCTCAAAGTTTTAACAGCAATATAAAGAACGTATCCCAAGTAGTATAGTAGAAAAGTATTCACTCTCGTGGACGAAATATAATATATGTATGTTTGTAATTGATTTATTGGTAAAAGAAACCCATGCTTCAGCTGTCGTATTCATCAATCATCATCATTAAATATAAAAATTACTAATATTTTTGGAAATTTACTCAATTAGACTTAGAATTGTCCAAACAATTTGATCAGCGTGAAGCCAAGTGATTTCGCTATACTGTTAGCATTAGTTATGTATGGCGGAGGGCCGTGTACAAGAGGCGATGAAAGAGATTTTTAATAAAGTAAAGGTATACCTCCACAGTGTGGATTGTGCATTACTATTTTATAGTTAGGTGAGGTTAACAGGTAGCTTGCTGTTCAGAGACAGGTTCAATCAGTGGCATTTATGGACCATCTGGTTACCCAGTGTAAGGTAACCCCCCTTGTCATGATCCGTTAGTGGTGGGTTTGAATTACCCCGAACTGTAGTTAAAACCGGCCAATTGCCTTAGTGACACGTTCGTCACCATGCCCAGATTTTCAAACGTACTGTCACCCAAAAACCCATGACGTGTGCTTTGAAGTGCAGGACACTCATATAAAAGATGTTGTACAGATTCCATTTCCAAAACGTTCCGGCAGCTTTTGCAGTAATCCTGGTGGAGCAGGCCGATCTTGTCAGTAAATCTGTTGATCCGTTGGACTTCCTGTGGAGATCAAGTAGTTCCTTGTCTTTCTTCGCATCTAAAGTCATGGTGATTTGGTTCTACTCCATACAGTATTGAAGCGTGCCCTAACGTACATGGTCTCAAAATATCTGAGAACTTAAGCCTCAATGGAGTTCTTGCAGCCATGTTTTAAATGAAGAAGTCTAATGGCTGTAGAGACAATATTAGCTAGAGGCCAGCCTGCTATTTGGCTTTCAGAACACCCGTGCTGCCCAATCATGCCAAACACTGCACTTTGTTCAGCATTCTATCGTTACTGCAATAGGTTGAACTCTACCAGAAAAAAAAAGGAATTAATCCCGAGAGTTTGAAGTTTTTTTTCTTTTTCGTCTGTAGCTGACACCGAATTCTAGTAGTAGGTATTTTGTTGGCTTATTAGTCCAGCTCCAAAAAACTTCTCGAACAAAACGAAATACGAAAACATATTTCTGCGGAGACTTTATCTCAGAATACTTCTGGAAAAAACTCTGAATGTAAAATAAAAATTGCCATGAAAAATTTCTCAAAAAATCTGTCAGAAGGAATCGACTTTAAACTGTAAGTCCTGCTAGAATTGACACACACAACATGGGTGGTGTGAGAAGCTGGGTCAAAAGTCTGCCTGAAGGAATATAATGACCAGTTATGTAAGCAAGTAAGTATGTTACAGGGAGAATTGGAAAGAATCTAATCTAAGTTCTATAAAAACTATTTCCTCCTTCGGCCCATACAGAATATATTTCAAACACAATGCTCTGCAAGAGTGGATGCCATCACTTAAGTGTTAGTCGCATGTATAAAATAACAGTTTTGTTAACACAAAGAGTTAAACATCTAGGAAGTGACGTTTGGAAAGTCAGGTTTAAAATAAGTGTATGTTTTTATATTCCTTTCCGTTGCATTAATTTTTTTTTGTCATTACAACCCTTCAGTCAGCATTACGACCTAGTTTCTCACACCATTTATATTGCGTGCGTTAATTTTTTACGTGAGTGGCGGGACCTACAGTTTAGAGTCCACTCTGAACGACAGATTTTTGAGAAACTTTTCATGGCAATTTTATTTACTTTCAGAGTTTTTGCTAGAAATTTGTTGAGAGAAAATCTTCGAAGAGGTATTTTTTCATATTTCGTTTTGAGGTGTGACCAGGTGGAAGCCGCTACCAACTAGACTACAGCGACTTCTTTTCGTTCCATTAAGGAGTGTATAATCATCAAATGCATCTTCCACATGTTTTTGTTACCCCTATTTCTTTTTATTTCTTCACAAAATAATGAAGAGACATCAGTAACTTTCAAATAATCGATTTTATAACTCGGAAACTGTGCTCAATATTGTTTTACCTATCTGGGACCCGGTTTTGTAGTCAAGTATTATAATCACTACCCCAACTAGACCTCCAGAGGGAAAACAAGACGCAGAAAAACAAACATTTCGTCAACTAATGAAAGTTATTGAAGTTAAAGATTTAAATTCCTATGTTGGCAATAAGTAAACAATTCGGAAACAAAAATTTTTTTTTTTAAATTATGAAATTTTGAAATTATTCTCCAATTTTGGCATGATGTTCAGGAAATTTCGTCGTCCTCTAAGTTTACATTAATAATAATTGATAACCCCTACTTATCAATATTCTGTTCAATTCAATACTATTTCACTCACTTAAGAATCTTTATATGGTAAATATTTAAGTACAATATGTACCTAGTAATTGTATCGGAACAAGCAACACAACTTCCGGCACTTTACAATGCGCACGCTAAACGAACTTTGTACCCCCAGTATGAGTTCGTTAATGCTCAATATCGTCATCATTAGGAAGTAAACACATTCAATTATAAAGGGGGGTTCACTATTTTCCCTGACACAGTTACTGTCTTAGGTGTTACACATGCTATTGATTGTGTATTTAAGAACAAATACTACCGTTTTTTTTAATATTATTTTGAAATCATTAGCACTTCAATAACAATTTTAATTTATAACTGTTGTCAAGCTAAAGGAATTCTTTTTTTTTTTTTTTTTGATCGAAGTGGAAACTAAAACTTAACGTCACTGATAAGAAGTGAAAACAAATTTCATACACCTTTCGTGTTAATTTCAAAGAAAAATTCTTTAGAATCAGAGTCACTAAATATTTAAAAATAAAATTAATACGTAACAATAGACATCTGGAATATCGTGAGTTATCAGTTTTTTTTTCGTATTTATTTTATAATTGGATTTTTTTTAATCTATTTTATTTTTCTAAATTATAATCGGAAATAAATATTGCTTTGCTATACTTGACTGGATTGAATTTTATTTATTTGAGTGTGTGTGTGCGTTAAAATATGCAAGTAAAAGAAAGGAATTTTTATTTCAGAATACTGAGCACATGGTATGGTGAAACACAGTGAACAGAAGTGATGCAAAAATTTTTAAGAATTTCAAATGGTAGATAAGATTTGTTTCTTTTTTCATTAAATTTGATACTCATGCTAGGTACTTAAGGTTTTCACACAATATTTCCAGTTATCTCTCTTGGGATCCAGTAACATTGCAGTTACCGGGGTATTTCATGACAGCGCACTCCATGCGGGTTCAGGACGGGTCAGTATGGGGCGGTTCATCATACAGTGTGTTAAGTGTAACACTATTAACGGTCTCTTTGTGTGTAGTTCGTTAAATATAATTCTGGTCGGACATATCTTGAAATTATTGCAAAGACTACTATTTATTAAGCTCTTCTGTTCTGCCTTTATTGCACTAGTCACGAGCTTAATGACTGACTCTTAACGTTGACATTCAAAATGCGGCTTTAAATTTAAATGTTAACAACTATACAAATACCGTCCATGCTTTAAGTGTGAGATATATTCTATATCCTCCCTAATTTTTTTTTTACAATTTAGGAAAAATCAATGTTACTTTTCACGGTGCTGTGAGCAATTAATTCAATTAATTAATTAAGTAGTCCGACAAATAACTTTTTTTTTTTTTTGAAAATGCTTTAAAAAAAGGTATGTAAACAAGCAAAATTGTTGCATTTGGGGCACAGAAAACCCGCACGCATACATTGAAAAGCCGACGCACCCAAAACGAGTCACTGTTTGGTGCGGATTTTGGTCCAGATGCATAATTGGGCCACCTCGGAGCTGCGATTTGACACCGTTGGACTATTATTTGTGGGGTGCCGTCAAAGATAAGTGTTACGCCGACAAGCCAGAGGCAATTGATGCTTTAAAGAACAATATTCGTGAAGCAATTGCTGAAATACAGCTGCACACAATCGATGATGTGCTTAAAAATCGGACCGATCGTGTAGGCTACTGCATGGCCAGCCGAGGCAGCCATTTGAATGAAATTATTTTCCATTATTAACCGGAAGGATTGTACTTTCAAATAAAAAATTGAGAAAATATTCAGTAGTTTTGTTTTTAAAGCATTTTCAAAAAAAAGCTTTATGTTTTTTATTTCTCTGTGGTCATAAGTTGTTAATTGGATGGTTGCCAAAGCCTTCTGTTTAATACCACTCTAGGCTAAAATGTTCGCAGTATGTTGCGAACACATTGATTCACAAGCACTTCGACCATCTGCAAGTCACGATTGGTAGTGTTGCATGTCTCGGAAACATATAGGAAAGTTGACTTGATATTTGGATTAAATATTACAAACCTTCATGCGCTCAGAGAGGAGAGACTAATTACAAATGAGTCTTTAGTAATTGAAAGTTCATCGTGTTTCGTATCTGATTTCAAGATTTAAGCAAAAGTCGAGATATAGCCAAAACTTGATCAACAGCCATTTCCATTCCTATAGTCCTGCTTAACGTTTTGCCATTCTACAGCTAACACATATAAGTGAGATAAGCTTGAATGATACGCTTTTACACTACAGAGCACATCAGATTACGCTGGGATACAATTTGTGGAAGGCTTTTTTGCAATCAACTACGTAGATACAGATTGATGGTCCCCATTAAATAGATAGTTCAATGGTAACACTGAATCCACGACTATAATACAGTCCTGGCACTAAGGGAGGAACTGTATTATGATATCTTAATAGAGATTCGGTTGGTGATTATTTAACCAATGAATAGGATAACCGTTTAAAACAATGTAGATCCACAATAATTCTTTGGAATGTTTATTAACCAAATGAAGCATAATTTCAGTCACTCATTAAATGCGAATGATTGACCAAGTTATTTAATGCTTTAGTAATACAACAAAGATTCAATAAAACCTAACGCGTTATTGGACTTAGGTACGGAACCATTTAGAGATCCTGATGAAGCCATTTGGATTACTAATGTCAATCACTGACAGTTCATCATTATAAAACAAATTATCTATACATATAGGCAGCGTCAAATTACTGGGCAGTAGATGAAGAACAGTTTTCTATTCTTTCTATTCTCTACAGCTTCTGCAGAAGATATTTGTTAAGAGCAATGCATTTTGACTCCAACATGACGTTCTGAGCTTACTACTTTTGAGTTTGAGCATTCTCTACTCTAACCAGCTTTGACCTCATTTTCTGCTAAGTTCCGCACGTATTTGAAGTTGCCCATCTGACAGTGATGGCAACTGGAAACTGTGCTGTTAATTATTACGTCGCAGGCCTTTAAATGGTTTCTCAATGAAGAGAATTCATTAGAGAGTTCGATATTTCGATGTGCGACATTTGACCAGTTCATTGAACTACAGTTAGCTGTAAAATTGTTATCTTGTTCGACTTAAGGCTATCACATTTTGTATTCACTTAAATTTATTCTACTTCTTTTTTCTCTTCCATATCTTATTCGGACATTTGGAGGTTTTATATGCTTTTGCTGTTATCTCAATGCAAGAGGTACGTAGCTCATGTCTGGTTGCTAGGACGACATGGCAGTTTTTGAAAAGCCAATTATTGGTCCTTTGTATCCGATGTGAGGATATTTTATTTTATTTTATTTTTAAGAAATTCATTTCAATTTTATTGCATTTCGTTACACTGTTGAATGAAAATGAACTGTATAAAGAAAACAAACATCATCATCGATATTTAACATGTTGATACAATACAATGTTATCTATCGAAAGAATTTCAATGCTTTGGGATTTACTCAATGATAATGAAGGTGTAAAAGTAAAGTAATGCCAACAAAAATAAATGACACCTCCAGTACAAGAATATAAAGAATTCAATACGAAACGATACAATACCATACAAATCTTAATAATACTCGTACAACAAATACTTCCTTCTGTTATCTTATCGCAAATAAAAGTAAATTTATTAGCATTTTATCAATACATTTTGCGATAGCTAGGTCTGGTCTGGTCTTGGGTACATGAAAAAGAATGAACGAAAAATATTTAAAAAACGTATAAACACTTACAACTCACAACTGAGATACGACAATTAAGTTTTGTTTATAAAGGCAAGCAGTAGGCGTTTAAACTAATTACGGAAGAGCGAATTAAAATTAAAAATATTTTTTTTAATTAAAAATTAAACGAAAATTTAAACGAAATTTGAAAATAAAATTATTTTAAGTGTTAAAAAAATTATTTAAAATGCATTTGACAACAACTTTAAAAAGTTTATTCCTGATAGTGTTGTTAGTGGGCACTTTAAGTGCCACAACAGAGGCGGCAAAAGTGATATTTTATAGTAAACCGTCTGTTTTAACATCACAGCTTTTGATAACACAAAATCGTTTAAAACCCTGCCCCCAGGGCCATTTACGCGATCATCGTAATCGCTGTAGACGCGCCATAATTTTTAGCCGATGTAAGTGTTTTTAAGTGAATATTCGATACAATGTTTAATAAAATGTTTCTATTAAAGAATTTCATTTCTTTGGTTTATCTAGTGACAAGAAGTTAAAAAATGAGTGGCAAACAGCCTTTAAGAATATCTCATAGTGTTAATGGTAGTTGTTAAGCAAAACATCTGGATATAGAGAAGTGTCAGCAGCGGATTTATAAACCAACAACTGAATAGCGTCCTGTACTGGAGGCTACGTAATCTTGATTGAAATTCAATCTGTTATTAACTGTTCATACATATTTGGATGATGTGCCAAGCTAACTGCAAAATAAGGTATACAAGTTAAATTTATTCTGAATAAGAAGGAAGCGTTTCTATTTTTGTAACAATTTCTTAATTTAGCAAATATCGATTTCTAATGATAATGAACTGAAGAGTTTAGTGACACCAATAATAGCACAATACATTTTATTTTATGATTGATATCAAATCAAAACATATTTTTTTTTTTGTGAATTTTAATTGTGTGATTATTTTCCATTTAATAATTAAAAACAATTGTGCCCTAAACTAATTGCCAGTGTAATAAATTATAGATTTATTATCTATATTGTAGTGTTGAATGTTGTAATTGTGGTCCCAAAAGCAAAATACTACTGATAAAGGCTACAAGATTTTAAAATTAATTTTTCTAAACCATAACTTTTTAATGAGGATCGATATGACATAAATAGTTTATGGCTATGAATATCATAAAAACACTCCCTATCCCTATTCCTTAACTAAAATGTAAATATACAAACGCGTAAATCATAAAGATTTTGAATTTTTTTCAAAATATTAAAATGTATGTAGATGAGCAAAAAAAAATTTTTCAATTCAACTTCATTGCGAATAGCAAGAAGTAGAATTTATTTCTACTTCTCCACCACCCCTGAAATCCACTTTCTTAGGTCCTTCAGATTGTACGGCAGGAATGGGGAACAACCCATGATGATCTTAGCTAAGAGGTTAGTCAATCTAAGTCAACACAATTAGCCTCCAGGTATATTGTGGTACAGTAAGATTCTAATTACACAGATTCTTATTCACTGTAGAATCAATATGCCCACTACGAAAAAAAATTTTCTTTAGTTTTAAATTTTGGGACACCAGAGTATTCTACCAAATCAGTATATCCCATGCATGGGATGCATTTCTGCAAGAGAATAGCGTGAGAGTAGGCGTTCTTTGTAAAACTTTGGCAATCTTTGTAAAACTCTAACATCTGCATATAATTTCAGTGCTTTTGTAAGTCTTCGTACGAAACAATGTCCGGTAATTAAACCATTAATTAAAAATTAATCCTGTTCTTTCTCACTAAATAACTATTCTATGAAATAGCAGAACTACGTCAAAATTCCAATTTCTACCGAACATTGAAACACCTAAAACTTCCAAATTCTATGAAAACTGTAATACAAGTCCACATTTGAGTTTGTTGGACTTTAAACTCTATTGCAAACAGCTCTGCTACAGATCTCCTATGATCTGAAAATGAAATTGTTCCGTCATTTTATTTAAAGATTAGCGATAGTCGATGGCAATTTTACCAAGAATGAGAATTTCAAATCTGCAAATGAAGGCAGTTTATGGAAATGATAGCTTGTATTAGCAAGGATCTGGTAAATGCTGCCATAATATGTAACTCCCCTCTGTATGCTTAGTCCAACCTACCTTGCAAATATTTCAAATTCTTTGGCTTCATCAGTTATGGGTTCGTCTGTGTCAATGTTATACGCTACCAGTCTTTTCTTACATACAAAATCCAACTGCAGTATGTTCAGTATTACATTCAGGGTTAAGGCAATACGTAAAGCAACGATAATACATAAAACCCAAAGGCCATTTTCTGTACTTAATCATATCGCTAAGTAAGCGATCTTATACAAAGCAAAGATAAGCCATAGTTAGTTACAATGGCGATCTTATACAAAGCAAAGATAAGCCATAGTTAGTTACAATGGCGTGCAGCCCCTGCGCTGACCAAGTTCTTCGATTAGAATCATCAATACAGGGACTGAGCTTACCTGTGCTCAAGTAAGCTTTGGTAACAAAGCTACCACTCTAACCTATTTCCAATGGCTTTCGTGAAGGAACTACAAATGCCTTTGTAGCCTTCATAAACAAGCATAAGACGTGTTATGGTTAGCAATGGGAGAAAATACTTGAAAAATCACCATCTCTGTGCTATAAATATTTACAAACAATTAATGTGCTGCGTCTTTTATAACTTTTAATTGTACTTTGAAATTATTTCTGGATTTTATCACAATGGATCCAAAGTGGCCTAAGTGTGTTCTACTTCCTTAGATGGACAGCCATCTCTACCTACTTACATCACATTACATTACATCACATTTTTTGTGAGATCTCTAGTTTCAAGCTCCGTCTTGATGAAATAATATGTCGTTTACATTTTTATCATTTTGTGAAGGCCTCAGGCTTTATTTTATTTCTGCATTATTTATGAAAACTGTAAAACTGTTCATATCTATGGAAAAATTCTTCTCCAGTTATTAAAGTTAATATGACATTCGACATGCGGTCAATCTCCGAATGGTGTCGAATGTTGTTTATTGGCTCATAAATCATGCATCATCTGTATCTATGGGTGGTGTAAATATAAGAGAATCAGAAGCTCTTGATGTTCTGTGCATCAAAATTTTGTATGATAGACGCTGGAGCCAGCATACTTTTGAAGTGTCAAAAAAAGCATTCAAGTGCCTCAGTTTCTTAAGGATGTGCTAGAAATAGTTCACTTCATCAGTTCTTCTTACTACTTTTCTTACGCCACTTATATTCGACCAAGACTAGAATACAGCTATCATGTATTGGCCTGTACGAAGTTTATTTTAAGGCTTCTCGACCGCGTACAGTAGACGGAGAATGTGCTCATTATCGCTTTAAAAATAGAGATACATTTATAAGACAGCATAATTTTAGATTTTTGAATTTGTAATCTTAATTATTACAGTTCTTAAGTAATTTCGGAAAACAAAATAAGGTACTATGCGAAGTCAGTCATCAAACGTTTTAATACCCTAAAGAATACGGTTCTAAACCGTACCAAACTGTATGTAAATGAAATTTGTAGTCTTTTTAGTAGTTGTGGTAGTCCAATGCTTAATAATTAATTACAATTTAAATGCTTACACATGTACATGTAATGTAAATGTAAAACTAAACACTGCAATTAAATTTTAATAAACGCATTTAATAGTGCAATTGTAAAAAAAACCCAATATTTGCTTGCCACACAAAAATCAATCATTTTAAGTAATTTTACAATAAATATGTACATATGCTGTTAACATTACTCTTAATTAAATAAAAAAATATAAAAATGAATTATTTTTTTTAAATTATTTATTGCAACACCAATCAAATTAATACACTTACAATTATTTTGTATTAAATTCTGATTTTTTTTTTGATAATTTTTTGTAAAATTTATTATAATTTGGCTGCTGACCTAAAAATAAAATCGAAATATTATTGCAATTAGATGTTTACGCTAATTATATTATAATTATTATTATTATTATTTTTATTTATAATTATAAGATGGAACAAAGTTTATTTATTTATTTATTTATTATTAGTTAGCATAGTTTTTTTAATATTTATTAATTGTTTATTTAAAATGCTTTTTATATATATATATGTATCAAAATGCATTAAATGAACTAGAAAAAGTCATATTTTAAGTACCATATTTAAAATATACGATTATTTTTTTAATAATAAATTTTTGTTTTTTAATTTAAATTCATTTTTAAAATCAATTTTAAATTTAATCTGTTTGCTTATCTTTTTGTATTATTTTGAACTCTTTTTTTAACTTGTGTTAAATCATTTTATTAAGTATTGCTTTTCATTTTGTAACTCAAACTCAATATGATTTCTATTTAAAAAAATAAAAAAGGAAGAATAAAAAAAATAAAATCAAATAAAATTAACTCTTAACAAAACGAAAATAAATGAAGTTTGAAAAACTTCACTTTATAAAAGACTGCAATGAGTTGTATTTTTATTACAATTTTTTTTTTATGCGATGACGACGATAGAACATAGAATAGTGCCATTAAAAACAACGATACTTAAGTCAATACAAAATGGGGAATGAGTCCCTAACATTTTAAAAATCTTAAGCGTATTAAAGTTGCAATGAAATCTTTATTTAAAGGAAAAATCAACAGTCAAAGTACAAATGAATTTTGATGTTAGAAGGCACTTGAATCACTCATTCGGAATGGCTAGATAGTAATATGATTTCATTTATAGGGAACCCAGAAAAATTTCTCCCTTTATGAATATCTGCACAATGTACGTTGAACTTATCGAGAAATCTGTTAAGCGAAGCCATAGCGATCATAACAAGGTACTAGGCATATGCCTCTAGACTTACACGCATAGCTGCCAGATAAATGAAGCATCAAATCGTCAAATATTTGAGAAAAGTGGTTAAATATTTGAGAAAAAATAGTCAAATATTTGAGAAAAAATCGTCAAAATCGTCAAAGACATTCATTGAAATCGTAAAAGAATCGTCAGAAAAAATAAATAAATAAATTGAAAGGTTTAAAAAACAAAAACAAAAGTCAATGTTAAGCAGCAATAATATTGCATCATCTATACCCATTCGGGAGAATATTTCGACTATATGGGCATGAAAATTCAGTGTGATGCTCGCTAGAACTGACACATTTTTCAGTGCCTTGGTTTCTTAAGACGTTGCAATAAATACTTCACTACTACTTACCAATTACACCATTTATAACCGACCGTAAATGGAATACAACTCTCATGTATGGGTTGGCCCTTAAAGTTTATTTTGAGGCTTCACGACCGTGTACAGGAGAGGCCGTAGTAGCTCGTTAATCACGATAGTGTTCCAACTTCACTGATTCATTGGAGCATCGTTGCAATATGGCTTGTGTTTCACTGTTCTATTGCTACTACAATGGATATTGGTCGAGCGAAATAAGGGGACTTGTTTATGAAAATCCTGTATTCCTACGTTACACTCGTCGTTCTCGGCCAGCACATCCGTATGTGGTCGATTGGCCAGTGTATCGCACACTGCATTACAGTCAAAGTTTGTTAGACGGACTATTCGTATGTGGAACTCCCTTCCTGCAGAGATCTTTCCTGTTACTTATGGTATAAATATATATTCAAACCTAGTGTCCATAAACACAGCTCCCTCATTCCTATAATATATTTTCCTAGTTCCAAAAACAATGCCAAATCCTGAGTGTTGGTCGTAAAAAAAAAAAAATAAAGTGGCACTTGCCTTTGTTCTTCTTCTTCTAATATTAGAAGCTAATCGAATTTTTAAAATTGTCTGCAACGGCATGTGATAATTTTTTATCAACTACATACGATGTTATTTAGAAGTTGAAATTTTTTGGCTTTTAAGGGATTAAAACGGCATAAAATACAGAAAAATCATCACAGGTATTCGAAAATAACTTAAAAATATAATAGTTTACAGCTTGTTATTACTAGCATAAATTTCCAACAGTAACAACTGCAAAACAAATACAAAGCTTAAGGAAGCCTTTAATGTACTAAAGTAAAGAAAATGATGTAAAATTTTAATTGCTAAAAATCGTCAAAATAAATCGTCATGTCGTCAAAATGACATTTTTGGAACACAAAATCGTCAAAATGACAATAAATCGTCAAATCCGACAGCTATGCTTACACGCCCCATGAAGGAACAGGAGTTAAGCGACCATCATCACTGCCATTGTATAACATTTGTGACAAATAAGTTGGTCTTCCACAATTTATCATTATAACTTGCCTAACTTGAGAAGTTCATACATTCATAAAATTGTCAAAATGAATTGGGTATATCGATGGCCTACATGATAGTTTGCTGAACTTCAAGTGTTGTCAAGGCTGTGGGTTTGATGCCAACCAGACTATCAGGGTATTTGCCATCGTCTGATGTATGTGATTACTCACAATAGAAAAAAGAAAGAGAGAATTAGTACTAAAAAGCATTTATCAAAATAAATTGTCGCACACTACTCCCTCTTTCCCTTCTCCTATAAACTATCTTTCCTGCATTCCAACACAATGCACTGCATGAACAGGGGTCATCTCCTGTTGGTCAAAAGCAAAAAACAAGTTCCCAGCCAGAAATTCCCAAACAGCTACAGTATAAAGCAGGTATAAAGTATTACAACCAGAGTATACCATGTTATCGCGCATAGGTGAACTATAATATATCTAAACGGCTGTTAATCTAATCTCACCCAAGTATGAGTGTAGTATGCTTCTAACATAGCTGTAAAGGCAATATGATACACCTTTTGCGACATAATTGAACTCATTTCGCAAATATTTTCTTCTATTTTCTTTCATTAAGTACTCTGAAGTTGTCATAGTCTAGAAGATAGTTAAGTTCAAACGCCAGGCCAGACAAAGCCAGCAAAATGAAATGTGAAAAAAATATTTCTTCGGCGATTTCCTCTCACCAGGTTTTTGGCAAAAACTCTAAAAGTTAATAAAATTGCCATGAAAAAGTTTCTCAAAAATCTGTCGTTCGGAGTTGACTTGAAAATGTAGGTTCCACCATTCATATATAAAATTAACACTCAACATAGGTGGTGTCAGAAGCTAGGTCGCAACGCTGACTAAAAGATTGTAATGACCAATTATGTATGTATGTGTATTGGTCATGGATCAAATTCCTCGTTGTTTAGTTTGAATTTGAAAAAGTGATTTAAGTTTTGGTTTACAGTTTGTATAGCAGAATCTATTGTCTCTCTGAGTACCAAGCATGGCTAATTACCATTCTTCCCCTGTTAATTTTTTCAAAACTTCATTTTATTTTTTGTTTTTGTTTTACCTTTAAATGAACAGTTTGCGATTTCAGTAGGAGATATAAAACCCTACAACAAATACGAAAAGAAGTTGTAGTGGTTGATACTTACAAACAAAAAAAAGGAGAAACACAAGGCATTGAAATTAAATAAAAGAAAACAAAATAAAAATAAATAAGTTCAAGGGTTAATGATACCTTTAGAATCGAAAAAAGTGGAATAAAAGTACCATAAAACTACTCCAATGAAACTGAACTAAACTTTATACCACTCAACTTGGCTGCTATTGAAAAACTTAATGATTTCGAGCTATTACAGCATGGAGTTGGAAGTTAAAACAAAAACATAATCAACGAAGAATATAAACAATGAAATCAAATGAAATTTACAAATACAAATAAATTAAAAAACAAAAAAAAGGATAATGAACATTAAATTGTTTATTTATTGAAGTTGTTCTCTTCGGCATTGGAATTCTACTTCTCCATTCGTTTTTTTTTTATTTATTTTTATAAAATCGAATAAAGTTTGATAATGAAATTTATATTCTTCTTAATAAATTCCATTACGAACAACCACCCTAAATGCCACACTGAATGTGTAACAATTTATTGCATTTAGATTGGCTACCAATGTTTGTATATGGGGGGTGTGTGTCACTTTAATTCGTTTACAACATTTAAAATTTTTCAAACGATTTTATTCCACTGCATAGTACTGTGTATTATATTCTTATCGTTGCAATTGAAAAGCATTAAACTGATAAAAAAAAAAACTTTTTTTTATCGCTGATTAAGTATTACAATTGTGACAGGTACGGTGCGTTTATAAATATTTAAAGAATGTGTCACCCAAAAGCATTTTGTGTTTTTGAAATATTTTTCATATCAACTGCGCTTACTCCCGAATGTCTATCTATTTCCGCTTTAGTAAAAATATATAGGAGTTGTTACTATCGAGAATTATAGTTGTTGTAGCTTAGTAGGCAGTGTGTTGGCTTATTAGACGTGAGACCTCGCTTCAAACCCCAGGTCAGACATCTCCAACAAAACGAAATATGAAAAATATTACTTCGGTGACTACCTCTCAGTAAATTTCTGTCAAAAACTTTGAGAGTAAATGATATTGCCGTGAAAAATTTTTCAAAAATCTGTCGTTCCGAATCGTTTTTATACTGTAGGTCTCTTCACTCAAGTACTAAATAAACATACACAACATAAGTACATGAGAAGCTAGATCGTAATCCTGATTCACCAATTATGTACGTGATGATGGCACTAAGGCGACATTCTGAAGACCAAAGATGTCCTGGCCTAGGAGGATAAGGAATTAAGCATTTAGTGCGTTACATGCTTTTCATTTGTTACATCCCAGCCTAAGCTAAAAGCTTCTCATTTTTTATGTTCCACAGATGCAGTGGAATATTGTTTTTTTGATGTCAAATATTATGTAGGTTTCCTAGGCTCCTCATTCGTTATATCCCAGCCTATAAAGCACTAAATACAAAGACACTGGAAATGTAAACTCAAAAGAAAAGAATGGATGGCATTGTCATAATTAACATGGAAAGTACCACACACCCAGGCCGCCTGCAACACACATATGACGTAGAACTATTTTTCCACTCACTTATCTAATTGGATTATAACCTAGCTTCTCGCACCATTCATGTTATGTGTAGTAATTTTAACCATAAGAGGCGGGACCTAGAATTTAATAACGACACAGCACTACAGGTTTGAGTAACTTTTCATGGCAATTTTATTTAGTTTATACCAAAAGAATTCTGAGAAAAAGTCTCCGAAATAAGTATTTTTTCGCTGACCAACTTCTACCTCCTTGGTTCGGAGAAACTTGGTCAGTACAGAGGCTGCGTTCACCTGTGGCGCCACGCTATGCATGCTCAAGTGACCTTTTGGTATCAAGGCTACCACACTAACCTTAGGTTATATTTTTTCATGTTTTGTTTTGTTCGAGAAAACTGAGGCGGGGGTTGAACCACAAGCACTTGTCTAATGCTATAAATACAATAGAAGTAACGCAGCAAAAATAGCAATCTTGCAACAAAAATTTGTTTATTGCCTTTAAAATTGTCTTTTTTTGTCTTTTTTGTCTTTGTGGGTTTTTAATGAAACCACGTTGAGTTTATTATTTATATTTTAGTATTAATATTAAAGTTTATTTATTATTATGGTAACATTTAATGATGTTTTACGTATTTATTATATATTATAGATAAAAGTTACAATTTAATGATTGTTTTAGAGTGAGTCTTCACTGTTAGGTGTTAGGTTTTCCAACTACCGTCTGGTCGTGTCAAGTGCTGAGTAAGAACTAATTCAAAAAATGTCCGTTGTCTATTCGTCGCAATTCAACGAGTCCTCCGTACTCAAAGTTGCATTAGTCAGTATGTCCGTTTTAGTCATAAAATATAGTGTCGCATTATTTAGTATCTCCGTCCACTAGTCTTACGTCCGTTAATTCCCAATCCCACATATACACCCACGTATTCTATTCCGCGTGATTGCTGTGTGTGCTGCGTAATGTTTATTGTGTTTATAGAATAATAAACCAACACATCACCTACTTTATACTTTTTTTTTTCTAAAATTATATACTTTTTAATCTTCTATATATATAAAAATGAATGTATGTTTGTATGTATCTTATAGAATCGTAAACTATACATTTGATCATGTTATGATCTTTAGCAAAGTTGTTGAGGATGAGCCGGGGAAGGTTTCTAGGTTGGTATGACCAATTTCCGACAGGTGGCGCCACTGAAAATTAATAAAAATGAATTAAATCGTAAACTGTGTATTTGATCATTTCATGATCTTTAGCAAAGTTGTTGCGCATGAGTCGACGAAGGTTTCTAAGTTGGTATGACCCATTTTTGATAGGTGGAGCCACTGAAAATTACTAAAAATGAATTAAATCATTAACTGTGCATTTGATTATGTTATGATCTTTAGCAAAGATGTTGCGCATAAGCCGGGGAAGGTTTCTAAGTTGGTATGACCAATTTTCGACAGGTGGAGCCACTGAAAATTACTAAAAATGAATTAAATCGTAAACTGTGCATTTAATTTTGCTATGATCTTTAGCAAAGTTATTGCGCATGAGCCGAAGAAGGCTTATAAGTTGGTATGACCAATTTCCGACAGCACTTCAATAAATGTTCATAATCGAAAACCTCTACATTTTTAAAGTTTGTGTAAATTTTTTTTTTAAATGAAAAAATCAATAAAAATGATTCAAATTCGTTTTAGTTGGAGGCGTAGCAACGCGCGCAGGGTACAGCTAGTATTTAATAAAATATTTTGGCACATAGCATGTCACAACACTGAACGTATTCTCGTTGAATACAGTCGCTAAAATCTTTTAAAAATCCATTTTGATTTTCATTTTGCGTTTAATAAAAATGGAAATTTGTGCAACAAATTTCGTAACCAATTGCCACAAATCGATTTTGTACATTTAATTTGAAAACTAATTATTAAACCAACCGCTAATTTAAAATACGTGACATTAGAGGAAATCAAAGTCAAAACAAGAATAAATTAAAAATAAATTTTCCCAAAAAAATTATAGTGTATCAGCTAAACCAAGAGGGATGTATGTGTGTGTGCGTTAAATTAAAATATTTAATTTTATAACGCTTTATAATACTACAGATAATTATAATTTTTTTTGTTGGAGTATTACAAAATAATTAAAACAAAAATATCCTTGATTTTAATACGATAATGAAACGGATATTGGTTTTAATAGTTCCATTTTAATATGTAACTTGTCACATGTGTTTTACACATGTTAAAACACAAAACACCCCACTTTATTTGATACAATTTCTTCTCTTTGCAACACTTTGAAATTGAACAAAAAAAAAGATGTTTCATCTTTCTCAGTCTGTCTGTTTGTCTATCAACTATTTTCCTGTTAGCTGTGATCACGTTGTGATGTGTGGCTAAAATGCCAGTCAGAGAATTCGTGGCTTTTATGGTTACCCTTTAGAATGTTACAATGTAACATACAACAACCGTATTACTAGTCGTATATACCATAACGTTATTGCCAATTAATGCCATTACAACCATAGTTGTGCTATACTATACGTTATTCCAACTTTTATTTATTTAACAAGTTTTTCAATTCCATTTCTGCGTTTTTTTTTTCTCCCCGATTTTTATTGAAATAGAAAAAAGTTTTAGTGGTTTTAGATTGAACACCAGCAAAAAAAAATTTTGTTTTTTAATTCTAAAATTCCATATAAATTCTCATGACATATACGGTTTTATTTTGTAGTTTTAATATAGAAATTGCTACAAACCAATATGCATTAAACATAATTGGTTTAATCTTTTTCTATCTTAAAAAAACATAACGAAAAAAAGCAACTCATAAAAGTGTATAAAAGAAAACTAAAAAGCGTTGACCATTTATTAAAAATAATTGGAAGCCTTTAATAAAAACAGAAATGCCTTGGAGCGCATTATACGTGGTGTGTTTTATATGGAAAGTGACTTTTTAATATTGCAAGGGATTATGTTTGACAATATTTTTTATGCCCCAAAGCTTTTCCTTCATAATTTTCATAAAATTTTGTTTTAAAATTATTCCTACCATTGAAATCTTTGCAATGTTATCAACTGTAATAAACAATTTTTATAAGTGGTAAAAACTGTACCAAGCATCCCTACTTTAGAGACTTCAGGCATACCATAGGAGATAAAAATTTTGATGAGTGTTCATAACTGATTTCTATCACGCAATTATGTCCTAATTTGGGACATTAGATGTACATGAGCAACATAATGCCCGCAAACTGTTTATTTCCAATCAAAATATTTATTTATTCGCATAACCGTTGATTAAGAATTGTAAGTATATGGTTATAAAATTACGGACAGTAGTTGCCGTAGTCTCATAGGTAGAGTATTGGCTTATTAGATGTAAAGCTCGGGTTCGTATCCCAGGTCAGGCATCAAAACGAAATATGAAAAAAATATTTCTTTGGCTACTGCCTCTCAGCAGATTTCTGGCAAAAACTCTGAGAGTAAATAAAATTGCCATGAAGAGCTTCTCAAAAATCAGTCGTTCGGAGTCGACCTTAAACTGTAGGTCCCGCCACTCATGTATAAAATTAAGTAAGTGAGAAGCTAGTTCGAAATCCTAACTGAAGGGTTGTAATGACCAATTATGTATGTATGTATGTAGTTTAGCGACCACTTCAAGTGCGACTAAACGTTAAGGTTAAACTTCAATATCTTCAACTATTTTCATGCTAAATCCTTTACAAAAATAACTTTTCTAAGCTGCTAAGAAATTTAAAAATAGGCTTGGCTAAAGTATTTTACATTTATACGAAATAATTGATACTCAAGTCACAGTAGTCTAGTAGGTAGTGTGATGGCCACGATTAAAATCCCAGGTCAGATATCCACAACAAAACGAAATATTAAATGTATTTCTTTGGCGATTAGCACTCAGCCAAAACATCGTACTGTTGCTGACCACTTTTTTCCTGCACGAAAACTCTAAGTCTGAAGATGCAATCCACGTACTGATCACGTTAGCCAACCGTTGTTTCTGTCAAAATTTTCTAAGTTTCATTCACCAGACATTTTACTTCATGAGAGCGATAAGCACTGAGATGTCTACGCCTAAGTTCCCCCAGTGTGGATCATGACAAAGTTGGTGTTGTACCGTTTTTACAATCCGAATCTACAATATCTGTAACAAAGTTAACCCATACGTTTTGACATACGTCCAACTGTACAATACCTAGTAATTATTTCCTTTAGAAGAATTTTACATGGGAAAGTTTTCATGGCAATTTTTTAATTTACTCATATATGTAGTTTTTGCCTGAAATATTTCTTCATATTTCTTTCTGTTGGAGATGTCTGACCTGGAGATTGAACCGGGACGTCAGGACTAAAAAGCAAACACACTTCCTACTGGACTACGGCGACTACACATTATAATATAAGGATTATTTCGGTTAATTCGTATCATTTGTGGAACGTGTTATAATGTGTTCCTCGCCTGTTGTTCTAAAGATTCATGTTGCAGACATTTTTACCTACGACTTTGAGGCACTTGTTATTGTTGATGAACAACCTGGTTTCACATACGATTTTCGGTCTAGTGCGAGTTCGCGTTGATTTCCACATTCTATTCAAGAATGAGCTGTGTGAGCACTTTAACGACATGGACGTTGTGCAGGGTATTAACCTGCGCTGAGGTTAACATTGTTTGAGTTGGCAGTCTAGGATTCGATTGGTGTGACTAACTGGGGAAAGCGCAGAAGAAGCAGAAATTCCAGGAAGAATGTGATAAAGCAGTCTGAAATCCGATAATCGGGTTGTTAATGGCTAATTAAGTAAGTAAGTAAGTAAGCGTAAAATCTTCTAATTTGCTTGCTTGTAGGAGATGTTAAGCCAGGATAGATAAATATCATCCGCATAACCCAATTTCTCGGAAAAGACTTCATTCAGAATGATGGTAAATAGCTGAGGTGAGGTGCCACAGTAAGTAACTTGAGTACTTATCTGTATTAGCTTACCATGAGGAGTACAAAGTTAAATACTTTAGAAACAAGCGATTATAAGTTAAAGTTGCTTATTGAACTGTTGAATTTGTTATTGATGTTATTGGAGTATCCTTAAAAACATCCGTGTTTTAATATGTTGCGTTTCCTTATAAACATACGAATCCATATGACACCAAAGACATATTCATTAATCTACTGTATGTCAATGACATATTCCAATCACGTTTGAACGTGTGTCAAGTCATTAAAACGGTACGTCGTTTACACTTTTTTATTTCTTTCTTTCAACCCACAGTATTTTTCTTTTTCTCCTCACAGTTCTCTTTGGTAATTTTTTATTTCATTTCAACAGTCAACACATAAAATATTTGTATTTATTTTTCTCCATTTCTTTCCTTCTTTTTTTGAGGTTTTTGAATTAATATGTCACCTTTTGAAGTGTTCAAAGCAAAAAAAACTTTTTTTACACGACAAAAGAAGGTGTGAATTTTTTTTTAGAGTGTTAATGAAAAATTATGCCGGTTCATGTATTTCAACAATTATACGTTTTTGAAAACATTTACGTTTTAATTTTCCACAACTTTTGACAGCATGTGTTTGTTAATAATACAATATTATTTAGGATATTGTCATATTGTCGTATTTCTATTACAATTCTTATCATTTATAATGATGTCAATAACTGTGTTTTTTTTTCTTTACGATTTTTAACTAATGATGGCGGTGAATAAAGATACAGGTATGATTAATGGAATAAATATTCATATCTTACTTAAGGTTATACGTTTGTGTATTTGAAAATGAAAAATTTTTATTCATATATATATATATATATATATATATTTCTTATACCATGTTGTATACATACATTTGTATGTACACTAGTGATCAAAATCGTATGCATTTTTACAATACTTTTGGTTAAAAGGTCATAAAATAAAACGATAATTTTATGAAACTACCAGCAATTATTCCTTAAAATTTAGAAGAAAAAAATACTAAAGTCAGCTCGATGCAATCAGTTTTTCACATTTCCTTGAATCAGCAATCAAGTACACTTGCTTGCTGGGTTTATATTTAAAAATGAGTTTAAATTTAAGAACGCAAAAGAAAAAAAAAACATAAACGGTTTGAAATTTTATTTTTTTGTTGTGAAGTACAATTGTTCCGGTTAGAAATGAAATATTATTTCATTTATATGGCTGCCACGGCTGTCACTGTACTGTCACTGTACCTCATTCAAACGCACCAATTTTCGTGCACTTTTTCGCGTTTATTGGGTCGTATCTCAGCAAAGACGAATGTAGGCCTTCATATGCTCAAATGTCTCTGGTTTGTCGGCATAACACTCTTTACCGGCGGCCTACAAAAATTAGTCCAACGGTGTCCAATCGCAGTTTCCTGGCGGCCAATTGCCATCACCAATACTGCTAATTAAACGGCCATCAAACGTTTGACGCTTGAAATCGATTGTGGCATGGGATGTGTGGCAAGTTGCACCATCCTGTTGAAACCAAACATCGTTTACATCAATACCATGAAGAGCGGGTTCGAAAAAAACGGTTATCATAGTGCGATAGGTGTCTCCATTGACAGCAATTTTTGCGCCGTTCTCATTTTCAAAGAAATATGGGGCAATGATGCATTCGCTCCATAAGTCACACCAAACAGTCACTCGTAATGGGTACATTGGCTCCTGTAAGACCACGTGTAAGTTTTCTGAGCCCTAAATACGCCAATTTTGCTTACTGTCGTACCCACCAATGTGCAAATGAGCTTCATCCGAAAAGATAATTTTTTATTTTTGGCAAAATCAACATCTCCAGTGCAGTTTCTCGCTGGCACAATAAATCCCAAAGTTGCTCAATAGTAAATAGATTCATTACGTTCAGAGACAGCCAATGATTTTTTGGTTATATACATACATACGTAATTGGCCATTACAACCCTTCAGCCAGGATTACGGCCTAGCTTTTCACACCACTCATGTTGTGTGCGTTAATTTTATACGTGAGTGGCGGGACCTACAGTTTAACGTCGACTCCGAACGACAGATTTTTGAGAAACTTTTTCATGGCAGGTTTATTTACTCTCAGAGTTTTTGCCAGAAATCTGCTGAGAGGAAATCGCCGAAGAAATATTTTTTTTCACATTCCGTTTCGATGCCTGACCTGGGTTACGAACCCGGGCTTTACGTCTAATAAGCCAACACACTACCTACCTACCTTGTCGAATCATCTGCGTTATTGCAAGCTCATGATAACGGACCTGTAGCAGTTTAAACCAAGAATTAAAGTTTTTTTTTTTTTTTTTGTGGTCCTATTACATGTCAGACATCGTCGGCAATTCACTCTTTTATCAGGTTTTATATTTGGCTGAAAATTCGACAGTTAGATTCGCGTTCCTGACAAGATCTAAGAATATTTTTCAAGACTTTGGAATAAATATTTGTGGGTAGCTGCAGGTTAAGTAAGCATCTTAGCGCTTTTGGTCGCATGCCAAATTTTCACCGGTGTGGATTGTAAACATCTAGAAGTGATCGCTATGTGATCCACCCCCCTTTATTTGCTGGTTTTCGGTTTGAAGTTGACTTTTGTATTCTTTTGTGAGGAAACCACGATCCATCCACAATCGAATTCTTTGACACGCACGTACACAGGATATTTCTATGATCAAGTGTGACTTCGAGTATAATTGGTTTTAAATTGTTGTTGCAGTTTACGCATTAAATAGACCCATTGAAATCGGTATATTATCTCCGTCTCATCCTTTGTCGTGATAATTCCTCTCTGATTTATTTTTCCCATAATTTCAGTTGGGGCCTAATGCTGGATAAAAGTTTAATTATGAGGGTGAGTGCAGAGTTCTCAGATATTTAAGTATACATATATTTTGTCTTTATGGATCTAAAATCCTTGAAATTTTCGTAATTTTCTTTTAATTTTTTCCTCTTTATTGTTTGCATTCTATCTCCCTCTCACTCTATCTCTCTCTCTCTCTCTACGTTTATTATTAATTTATTTAAAAAGATGTTGTATCTAAATTTTCTTCTTTATTATTACATGTTAAAGTTGTATTATTAAATTCCTTTCTTGTTACCCTCATAAACACACACTTTTAACTTAATTTTATCGCCTAAAAACACACTCCATCCACTTCAATTGCTGTTGTCAAAAGCAATTCGTTGACAAAAGCCAACTGATATAAAGATGTCAGATAAATGCAACAACAGCTACGAAGAGACAGTCACATTCAAATACAATATCCTGCATCTCTACCCACCCCAACATACAGCATATCGTTATACTTTGAATAGAAAATAGTGCATAAGTTTAGGAGTTCCGAAGAAGTAGAAGATGAAGAAGATATAGAAGAATAACTTTTCATTTTTTGCCAACACCAGCATAATCAACTTTTGTGTTTTTCTTCGTCTTCTTGTTTTTGTTAAATCAGACAGACGGCAAACAATAACAATAACAATCATGAATATTTCACTGTTTCCTTCCTTGAACACTTTAGTTGTAATAAATCCTGGCGTCAATATAAAATAAAGTTTTGGTTTGTAAGACTTCTTCCTTTTTTTTTTTGTTTCTTTTGCTTCTTTAACGTTTCTGTTAAGGAAATTAAAATATTATGAAAGCGTTTAAAGTTGCTCTACGAAAATAATTTGCAGAAAGTGTGATAAAATAGCAAAAAAATTTTTGTTGAAATTGTTGAATTTTGAAAAATTTAAAGTATCCTTATATAACAGATTCAAAAATCTTATCAGGTAAGAATTCTATTAAAAGGTTTTATAGAAAGATTTTATCAACAAGTCTTACAATAGGATCTTATATTCAAAAATGAATCCTTCGGAAATGAATCATCTCAATATAAAAGACTCCCAGGATGTACTTCTCGAGATCCACCTGTAATAATAGAAGGGCAAACTGTGCTACACTCATACTTGTCCATTAAGAAAAATTCTTTTACTACGAGGCATATCCTTTCACTTTGATTTCCTTGGAATATTTGGGTATAATTGGCTTTGTAGAAAATAAGTCATCAAACCCAGTTTGAACGTATTATGAGAAAAGAGGTGATCAGGATAACAGGGCTTAGAACTAGAACATTGCTTACTATCCTTAGCTGACTGCCAACGACATTTTGGGGAAGCAAGTGGCTGTGAAAGCCTGAACCTTCTTTCGATCCTAGTTTTTTTTTATATTGATAGTCCAGGATTTACTACATTTCTGAATATAAGATGCAATTGTAAGACTTGTTGATAAAATCTTTCGAAGCCATTTGTACTTTGAACTGATTTATTTCAACTCTTTCTCTAGAGGTGACACGACTTAACCTTCATTTTTCGTTGTTGATTTTATTCTCGCTGGGGAGCAGAGACCATGGTTTGGATTAGTTGGATGGGATTGATGGGATGGGGTTGAAATATTTTTGAAATTCAAAAACAATGATGGCATTTCCTTTTTCCTTACCTAACTGTACCTTACTATTGACTTTGGGGACCGCTGACGTTTGTGTGTTTCATTTACATAGAACTGTGACTTAAGAAACACACAATAACTGAGTCAAAGAGAAATCTCGGTGGCCAGCTCGCATCACGTGAGATGGTCATGCCATTAAATCGCTACTGCAAAATATCCAATGTCGCATGAGGTGTTTGATATAACTGTGTTTGGTATGAGCTGTGTTTCTACATCATTTAATTCAGACCAAAAGAAGCGGCCAATCGTCGATCTATAGTGCTCGAAGTTGCCACTGATGTCTATCCAATGTATGTAGTTCTAATGTTTTTCACCGCCAGCGTAAAATCAAGACCAAACACTTAATTTCCTGTAATGCTTGAGATGCTCTTGAACCTTTAAGGATTGGTGCCGTTAAACTTTCGTTTGTCATTCACTCAAAAAAAGGGCCCCAACGTGGTTTTTCGATGAAAGTTAGGGTCAGTGGCCAAGTGCTCCAAAGCAAATTTGGTTAGAACAGATCCATTATTTGAAAGGCCAAGTCACAGTGCAATTAATATTCGGCAAGATGTAGACTGCGGAAGTCCGATCTTGTGAACAACTCGAAATCGTCTGCTACGGATTCTCCTAAATACTCTCACAAGCACCGGCGATGTTTTCAGCACATCTTGAGCTTTGTCGATTCAAGGCTGTTCTTCGATCGTTTGCTGAACCAGTGGATTCGAATTTATCCACCTCATTGCGACAAGACGATAAAATGGGAGAAGCGCGCAGTACGTAACCCGAACGAAAAACTCCTATTGACAAAACAATGTTTTTAGCTGCGCGTGCTATTAAATGCTACATCCGACCATGGTGATTTGACAAAAAAAAAAAAAACTGTATAAATGACAACAAATTTTACAGATGGCTATAAAACAAGATGGCACTTATTAATTATCAAGTTCGGAACTCCCTGTGGAAAGTTTAGTTGGAGATGTTTGACCTGGGATTTGAACGTCAAGATACAACAAGACTTTGAAGATGGAGATTATACTTCGGAAGTTAGCTTTAAACGTATGAGTGTTTAAGACTGATTTCAAACAAATACAATATTATAAACGAGCCGAGTTAGTTTGACCATATGCTCAGTGTAGTATCTGGAGCTAATCGAACCCATGGCTCTCACGCTTATATTCAATGCATTTGCTTAAAATAGAAAACCATATAATTTCCTATGAATATTATTTTTTTTTTTAATATTTTTCAAATTTATTGTTAAAATATTGTACCGACATAAACAAACAATGCATTGTATAGGCGAATAGGCAACTCATATAGACACTTTGAATAGGAATTCAAAAGTTATTACGACTTTCAAATAAAACGTTGAACATGATTTGAGCGAAATCGTAAACCAATACGAGAAGAAATGAAATGCAGTTACGTGCGATATTTTTTTGTTTTGTTTATTTTCCGATTTATATTTCCCCACTATTTGGAAATTAAAATGCTTTAGGCGGTAAAGAAAGTTAATTGAATTTTTAGCAGGAAAAACTAAAAAAACACTGAAAATACAATATGAAAAGCAACAAAAACAAATACGGAAATGCAATCTATATACACAAACAAACAAATACGAATGAAAAACATTTCTGAATATTTAGCAGCCAAATACACATGCAACAAAACAAAACAAAACAAAGCAAAACAAAACAAAAATAATGGTAATATTGGTTTGTTTCAATTTCATTTTATTTTTTGTTTTGTTTTCTGCTGTTGTCGTCGTTATTGTTGTATGAATGCATGGCTAGAATGGATGAGGATTTTTTTGTTTTTTGGATAGTGTTTTGCTAGTTTCCCTATCACGATAAAAATATCAGGAAATTGAAACTCACTTTCACAATGGCCAAATGGTCAAATGGCAAATGTTCAAGTGAAATTGACTATTGTATCCATATTTTCTTTTTGCTTTTGTATGTACATATGTGTGTTCGCTTATTTTTTTACTTTTTTCTCGCACTGTGTTTATGGTCAAATGTCCTGTGTTAGTATTGCATGATTACCATTCTCTTTTTGCTGTTTTTTGTTTAGTAACAGGAAAAAGGAAGTTGACTTTTAGCTGAAGTACAACGAAACAACACGTAACATACATAGATATGCCGAACACTTATACTTCTATACATACATATGTATGTATGTCTGTGTAACAACAGACATGCATGCATAAATGTTAATCTCATTTTCATTTTCATTTTAGCATGTGCATGAAGTGTATGTTATGCATTAAATATTCCCTCGGTTTGACGTTTGATTCGGCTGCAATAGCGATACAAGCATAGAACACTAAAATCAGTGCATTATAGCCGAAAATGAAAACAAAACTAAACACAAAAGGAAATTAAATTGTTACCACTCACTATACTATACATAGCAAAGCCATTATGAATATTTCTTGGCCCATGGAAAGAGTTTTATTCTTAACAGTCATGACTTTCTTAAGTGTAAAACAGATTTTTGTACAATAAAATATCGTTTCAAATTATTTTCTAGAGCTCTCTTGTACTTTTTTCTAGACCGTTAGCGATAAATCTTTTCAATTGAACTCAGTAAATCAACCCAATAAATTGGCTTCATATCGGTAGCCACATTGACCTGTTTATCAGTAGCCAACATGGTCCCATGGTCACATGACTTTGTTGAACAAATAAGGAATTAAAAGCACAAAGTTTTTTAAATCTCCTATTGTCCAACAATATAAAGCGTGGGCCATTTAAATGTAATAAAGCAAAAACGATGTAAAATTTTTGCCAAATTAATTTTTTTTGTTGTGAAGTGCAATTCTTCCGGTTAGAAATGTAATATTATTTCATTCATATGACTGCCGCAGCTGCCCTCATAGTACCCCATTCGATCAGACCAATTTAAATGGACTCTTTCGAGTGCATGGGGTTGTATCTCGACAGTAGCATCACGAATGTTGGCCTTCAAATGCTCAATTGTCGCTGGTTCGTCGGCAGAACACTTTCCTTTAATGGCGTTCCACAGAGTATGTATGTGTATATGTGTAGAGTATGTATGTGTATATCCTACTGAGCTATAAAAGAATAACATTCTTAAAGCACTTGTAAGCAAATAAATAAATAAATAAAATATTCTAACAGTGTCAAATCACAGCTTCTTGACGGTGAATCGACATCACCATTTCGGCTAATTAAACGGCCATCAAACGTTTGACGAAATATATCGATTGTGACATGAGATTTGTGTCAACTTGCATCATCCTGTTGAAACCAAACATCGTTCACCTCAATGAAGAGCTAATACAAAAAAATTGTTAATCATGATGTGATTGGTGTCTCAATTGAACGCGTAATGCTTGCTCCGTCCTCATTTTCAAAGAAATATGGGCCAATGATGCCTTCGTTCCACAAGCCGCACCAAACAGTTACTCGTAATGGATGCATTAGTTTCTGTAAGAACACGTGTGGGTTTTCTGACCCCCAATTATGCCAATTTTGCGTAGCAACGTGAAAACGAGCTTCTTCCAAAAAGTTGGTTTCAAATGTCGAACCAATTGAATTGAATTGTAAGGCATCATACCGAAATCTTTTCGCAAAATTCGACTTAAACTGGTGGTGTTCAATTTTTGAGAACGATGATGAGTTTATGTTGAAGAATTCTCACGCACACACTCAGCCACAGCTTTTTCGGGTGTATGCGTATGCTCATGTCTTGGCGCATTAAAACAATGAAACCAGTTTCTCAAACTTTAGCAATAAATTTGCGAATACTGTGCACTGTTGGCCCTTATCTGCGAGCAAATTTTCTACGACATTTTCGTGCAATTTCCGGCCAATTGTCTTTGTTTTGGAAATAAATTTCCAATAAATACCAATGTTGCTCAAGCGTAAATCGGTTCATTATGTTCAGTGGAGATAATACACTGAATTTCGAGACAGAATAGAATGACATAAGTATTCAAATTTAAAACGATAGATGGCCCACCCGATACATACTTTAAAAGCTAATTACATTTTTACAGAGGATGTTTTTCTACATAAAATTGGCTACAGTGAATTAATAATTGCTTAGCTAGACCAGTAAAAACATTTTAGAAAATCAGATTCAGCTTTAAATGAAATTTTTTTTTAAATCTGTCTGGAGATGATCAAATTGTCTCCTCCTAAATAATATTTTATTTTCTTTTACTTGATAGTTTTGATGAGATCGTTTAGTTTATAGATTTGACATGTACCAACCCAACGTAATATTTAAATTAGAAAAAATATATCCAGCTAATATATGAAATACCAACTCAACACCTCTGAATTTTTTTTGATTTATTGTATTACGAAATTACCTTTCCCCTCACCCAATTAATAAGATTCGAAAAATATATAAAATTTATAACTCAATTTATTTATAAAAAGCACCATCAGAATCCATGTGTAAATCCATACGGACGATAGAAATTAAAGGAAATCAAATGGTGTTAAAAATAAACAATAAAATTAAAGAATATTTAAATATTTTTAACATAAATTAGAACAATTGAAATGAAAACAAAATTACGGAAATCAGTACATGAATAAAAAGTGGACGTGTGAAACAAATCATTTGAAATAAACAAGAGAATTTACCATCACCATGCCAATGCCAATGACAAGAACGTGAATGTGAAAATTAAAATAAAATGAAAATGTTTAAATCAATAATGCCTCGGGGACATAAATGGAATTTTTCGGATTACTTACATCCATCTAACTCATTCACTTAAACGTACATACATCTGTCTATCTATTGGAATATCCAAGTTTAACGTGCAGTAGCCCTTTGCATTTCCTCGACGATATCCTTTTTTAAAGCAGTTGAATTAGCGTATGTGAAAGAGCACATTTACACATGTATTATTAATGATGACAATGCTATGATAGTGCCAGTGCAACTACTACAACGACGACTAAGGGCTGGATGCTGAAAACGGTTTGTAATTCATCGTTTTTCTGTTTGGCTCGTTATTGATATTGACATCGGCGGGTGTAGTTAGTTCGTACCGTAAAACGTTTCACTTATTGCTCACAATCCTAATAATATCAGAGCATTTTTACTTACCTAAACATGGCTACTAACAAATCGTCTTTTGGGGGACCTTTGTGCTTATTAGATGTAAAGCATTGATAAACTAATTAGAAAGATCATTAGAATGGAGGTAAAATAGCGTCATCTTGTTTTTTGCGTTGAGAAATTCGTTTCAACTGCTAGGATAAAATGCAGACTTTATTAGACATACTGTTTTAATGTACAGACATTACCTTAACAATCAGAGGTCAAGTATTTTGAGAAACATTTAAACTTTACATTAAAAAACAAGTTTCAGTATAATCATGGATTGAGTTCAAGTAGAAAGAGGGCCTGATTTTTACTAAGTATGTATGTTGCGGTCTGAAGACCGTAAACACCAAGCACGAGCATGGACGTAGTCTAGTAGGTAATCTGTTGGCTTATTAGACGTGAGACCACAGTTCAAACCACAGGTCGGACATCTCCAGCAAAATGAAATTAAAAAAAAATGTTTCATCTGAGACTTCCTCTCAGCATTTTTATGACAAAAACTCTGAGTGTTTAAAATAAAATAGCCATGAAAAGTTCTTCAAAAAAAAAAACTGTCGTTTGAAATAGACTTTAAACTGTAGGTCCCGCCGCTAATGTATGAAAATATCACACGCAACAGTGGTGTGAGAAGCGAGGTCGCAATCCTACTTCGAATGCACCAAAATAAATATTTCTAATACGGTCGAACTTCTATAATTTGAACTTATATTATTTGAATTTTCTATAAGTTGAAACACAGCAACAGAATCTTGGAGAGAAATTCTATCAGGTTTTGCTTCTTTAACTTGAAGTTATTTATGGATAATGGTGATTCAATTTATAGAAGTTCGACTTGCACATGATGCAAAGTACATGCCCCTGTATGGAAGTAACAAAAGGCTTATGGCTTAATCCCAAAAACTCTAAAGTTTTATCGACAAATGTCCGGGAATTCTATGAGAAATGTGGATCTATATTGACGGACAAACAAAAAGCCCCTAACAAGTCAAATAGAAGTACATACATAAGTCGTCGTAGTCTAATAGGTAGTGTGTTGACGTGAGACCACGGTTAAAACCTTAGATCAGGCATCTCGAACAAAATGAAACATGAAAAAATATTTTTTCGGCGACTGCCTCTCACCAGATTTCGTGCTAAAACCCTGAGAGTTAATAAAATTGCCATGAAAAAGTTTCTCAAAAATCTATCGATCTGTGTCGACTTTAAACTGTAGATCACATACAACATAAGTGGTGTGAGAAACTAGTACACAATTCTGACTAAAGGGTTGTAATGACCAATAGTGTATGTGTATATGTATAGTTAGGAGACAGGGCATATGGACAGAGTACACTTTTTGACAGCCAGCCAAACATATTGTAATATCTGTCGTGGAGTGAAATCCGAAGGATATGGACGTTCTAGCCGTCTAAAAATATTGCGGCAGAACAATAGTCGACGAATTTGTAAAAATACAGAAAATACTTCAAGACATGAAGATGGTTTGCTTGGATATATCAAATTGGAACATTGGAAGCTTCTTACAGAATCTTCACGTTCTCAAGGGGAGTAATAAGGCAAGGAAAATATAAATTGCACTTGCTAAGAGTCTATCTTTTATAAGAACAAATATTCTAAAAATTACCTCCATAAAGAATGATACTTTTTTCATGTCTTTCACATACAAGGATTTCGCCATATGGACACAATAATTGTTCGGTCTTAGGTTAGGTTAGGTTAGGTTAGGTTAGGTCGGAGTGGTAGCTCTGATGTCACAAAGCTCACTTGAGCACGCATAGCGGCCCGTTGTGATGCCACGGGTGAACGCAGTCCCTGTACTGACCAAGTTCCTCCACAATCAGGGAAAAGGAAGAAGTTGGTCAGCGCAAGGGCTGCACAACGGAAGCACGACTACCCCGCTCTGGAAAACCAGCCAGAAAGTTTGATGAACGAAGCTATATCCTTGATATTAATGGATGATAGCTCCGTTAAGCTAACAAGGAATGGGGAGCCAAATAACCTATATCTACACCTAGCAAGAGACGGGCACTGACAAAGAAAGTGAATAACAGTCTCCTCCTCCTCAGAGGACCTGCATCCACGACAGAAATCGTTAAAAGGGAGCCTCATTCTTTCCGCGTGTCTGCCCATGACGCAATGACCCGTAAGCACGGCCACCGGTCTTACAATGAAATAAAAAAATCTTATTCTCCCCGAAATTCTCTTATTCCCACCTTAATTATGTTTTCAAATATTTTTTTCATGACACCAAAGTTCCAATCAAAGAACCAAAATTTCCAGTTGAAATATTAAACGATCCTTACCTAGTATGGCAACAAAACATTTCATAGCTGATAGTGAGCCAAGTCTTATTTAACTCCTGCTCTAATTACAAGACCAATGCTGTAGAGTTGCATGAAATACAGGAAGTTTAACTAAACGTATAGATATCTACGTAAAGTCGTGTATGTATGCACATATCTATAAGAGTGTGTTTGTGTGTGTGTGTATATTGTTAGATGTCTATGAATATTTCTATTTTAGCTTGCGGTTCAAGTGGCAAACGATTTATGGTTGTTGAGATAAAAATCGATTTGAACTACTGCTGTTCTGGCTCTATAGGTGGTATGACCCACACAAACATACACCCTCATACCCACACTCTTTAACCTATATAAGTGCATGAGCAGGCCCCTTTACAATTTAAAAAGAGAAATAGAAGCTAAAGGAATATACAAAACAAAAACAAAAATAAATAGGGAAAGAAAATGAGTAGAAATTTGAACTACAAGTGACTCGAGGAGAAGGCATGAATGAATGAATGAACGAATGAATGAATCGGGTGTAATGCATTTTAAATTGAAGTGGGTATTATGAAACATGAGCAACATGGCAGTCGCAATAGCAATAGCAACAACTATACCACTAAGTCATTACAACAACGTCTGTAGACAGTAGATGATGATGATGTGTTGCCCATGTACACTAACGAACTTAATATATGCATTATAGTGTGTTCTTGTTTCGTGTTTTTGTTTCTTTTTTTTCTAAAGTCAAGAGCTTGAGATATATGTACATACGTATGTGTGTTTCTATGTCTGTTTGTTTGTTTGTGTGTGCTACAATTCAGGTGGGTAAAACGCAGATGTTTAGTGCCAATGGTGCTTTTATGATTTATGGCATTGAAATATTAGTTTTGCTTAGCTTCCTACATTACAAATGTCATAAAAGCTTTTAAAGCAAAGTGCAGGCATTTTAAAACACAATATTTATTCTTTAAATTCATAATAAATTCATTGAAACCCACATAAATAAAGCCACAATCAAGAAAGACAGATACAACCTGGGATCCAGTAGATGTCAAGACCACCAAATCTAGGAATTTCTTAAATTATACTTCGAACAACTGCTTACAACTGACCTGGAACTTTTTAACCGTCATGGCAAAACACAATTGAATGGAAAACTCTAAACATTGAAATGACAATCACTGGGAGTCATCCAGATGTCTGGTATTTATATGGACATCCTTGCCTTTGAATATCCTATTCATTTTTTTCATATTTTAATGTCAAAATCGCCATGGTCTAATTGGTAGTATGTTGGCTTAAAAACCAGCTGATGTATGTCGAACAGAACTCATAGCAAAAATTCTGAGGTTAAACAAAATTGCCATAAAAGAATTCTCACATCTGACGTTCGGGGTAAACGTAGGTATTACAAATTGTTGCTCATGACATAGCGTGAGAATCTAGGCTCGTAATACTGACTAAAGGCGTGTAATGACCTGTTAAATAAGTAAATAAGTTGATGAGAAGGAATACTAGCAGCCTAGAGCGTGTTGCGTAGTAGTGTGTTGGCTTATTTGACAGGAAGCTACGGTTCAAACTTCAGGTCAGACACTTTCAACAAAACGAAGCATGTCAAAATATTTCTTTGGCGTTTTTCTCTCAGCACATTTTGAAGAATAAATAAAATTGCAATGAAAAGTTTTTCAAAAAATATAAATCTGTTGTTCGGAGTCGGCTTTAAACTATAGGTCCGCCCACTAAAATGGATAAAATTAACGCAAACACAATATAAGTGGTGTGAAAAGCTGGGTCGTTATGCTAACGGATGATGTATGATCTCTCATTTTATTGATTCATTACTTAGCGTATTTAATGCCAGAACTTTGGTATGGTGTTGGTCAGAAACTGGGCTCAAAGTGCGATGCTACTTCTATTAAGACAGTGAAAATTATCCAGCTGTAGGGCTAAGAAAACAATACTTATGGCCTTAGTAGGGGCGATAGGGGTTGAGTGTCAGAAGAAAAGATATTGCTAATTAATTAATTGATAAGACTATTGTGCAAAGGAACATGCTATGTTCTGCTCATAATGAATTTATAAATAAATAAAAATCAAAACATAAAAGAATTCATATACAATTTATAAGTGACAAAATGTAGGACAAGTTTGAAACCATATCGATCATTATTTGAAACACTGACTTGACAGACAAAGTATTATCACAGGCTGAGTGCGCCTAGTACTTTTAGTTTTTAATGAATTGCAAAATATTTAATTCAAATTAAAATTGTTTTTTTTCTTCTTAAAAGACATCATCAAACGGAAACTACTTGCATAACTTTTGACAGGTGTCAACTAACAGTAACGCTTCTCGTTCGGTTAAGAAAATCGTGTTAAAATATCGTTAATCGGAATATTAAAATTAATTACGTTTAAAACACAAAAACAGAATAAAGTATTCATGTAAATGATATCCATGGAGATCACATAAAGGACTCTATTGATGTTCTTTAAAAAAAAAAAAGATGAAGAAAGCAAAACACCATGAGAAAGTAAATAAATCGCAAATAAAGCAGATAACAATGAGCATATGAATGAGACACACACATAATTGTCACACATTGGTTATCACGATAACGATACGATTTGGCAAAAGGACTCCCCAAACAACGAGACTGTAAACAGCGTAAATACAAAATAATAATCATCACAGACGAGCATTTATAGCAACACTCTCTAGGGCGAGATATTATTGACTGTGTGTTTAAAATTTTCACGTACGCAACAAATGCCATGGAAAACAATGAGTTTTTTTTGTGTATGATCCCAAAAGGTTTCATTGGAAAATATAAATATAATATCGACAAAAAGAAAAGGAATTTAGAAATGAAAGTGTGCGTGTTTAAGGCAAACAAACAGACACTCTCTTAGCTAGAGATGAGACTGGCACACCCGTATATGTATGTATGTGAATGACATAAGGTGTGTTGGTTTCCTTAAACTCAATACTATTTGCTTTGTTTTACTTTTCAAGCATTTATTTTTGTTTTTTTTTTGTTATTGTGAGTTGAAACATAAAAATAATCAGGAAAAGTAAAATAAGTTTTAAGGGGTTTTCAAATGAAATGAGTTGAATGGCAGACAAATGTCTGAAATGGTTGTGAAACATACATACATATTGCATTTACACATTTAATTTTCCATGTGTATGGCGTGTATGTGATGATGTATGGCAATGTGTGTTGTGTGTGTCTAAAATTAAGATGAAAACAAAATGTTAATTACATACTCTCGGGAATAACGCCATTAATTATGCAAAAGAGAAACCCTCACAAGAGGAAACCCAATACCTTCAGTTTTAAAATAAAACAAGAAACAATTCATTACAAAACATTACAAAAGAATTATCATTTAAAAAAAACACATAGAAAATATAAGTAAATTAAAAACCAATAAATTTTATTTTGGCCAATTCACACGACTATGTGTCGTGTATGTTGTATTAAATACACTTTTTGTTTGTCAACGCTCAATCCCATGCTGTATTGTGTATTTCGTATTATAAACGTCAAAAAACGCCAAGAAGATGAAGACCAGTATTCATAATTTGATTTTCAAGCAACAAAATGAAATATATTACGGAAAAAAGTAAATTAATTAATTACTGTGCGAACAATTATAATTTTGAAATGTTAATTATTAACACAAGTTACATAGAAAATATTTTGTATTTTTATACTTCTTCTTGATTACTGACATTTGACTGACATAAACTGATAGCACGAAACCAATACAACTTCCAAAAACATATGAAAAAAATGTGTATAAGTGGATCGGATTTTCGTATGCCAATTATCATCAACAAGCATACACTGTTGTATATTCGTCCAACAATACAACGGTACAAGGGCTTGTGTGAATTGCCCATTTGTTAATAAAAAATATGAAAATATATTTGAGTCTTGCCACTCATGATTGAATATAAAATGTTGAAATTAAAAAAAAAAAAATATTCGCGTACCTTAATTGAAATCAATAATCAATTTACATTCATCTTTGGTCATTACAACCCTTCAGTAAGGATTAAGACCTAACTTCTCACACCACTTATGTTGTGTGCGTTAATTTTATTCATGAGTGGCGGGACCAACAGTTTAAAGTCGACCCCGAACGACAGATTTTTGAGTAGCTCTTCATGACAATTTTATTTACTCTCAGAGTTTTTGGCAGAAATCTGCTGAGAGGCAGTCGCCGAAGAAATAATTTTTTCATAATTTCGTTTTGATGTCTGGCCTGGGGGTTTGAACCGTGACCTTACGTCTAATAAGCCGACACACTATCTACTAGACTACGGCGACTACATAATAATCAATTTACCATTTTTTTTAATCATAAAACAATAAACATTTAATTTAAGAACAGAAAAAACGAGCCGAATATTAATATCTTATAGTGTTAAATACAACATACTTTTCCAAACCTTTAAGCACTCGTCAATCTCTGTTTTAATAAGAAAATGTTCAATAACAAAATGTTGAAATTGTTGAATTGTTGGTGTTCAATTTGGTGTTGACAGAGAAAGATGTAATAACCCACTCTCTAAACCTAAAACTGAATTGAATCCATCTCTAGAAAAGGAAACTTTGGAAATCTTCTATCGATATCGTTAATCCTAGTGCATTAGAACTTATCTAGAAAATAGCTGAGTTACGTGGACTTGGTTGGTAGTAAGAAATTGTTTCAAAAACCTTTCGATCACCTGAAATCAATATCCGACAAAACACGTGAACTAATAATCAGTCGCCGTAATCTAATAGGTAGTGTGTTGGCTTATTAGACATGAGGCGTCTGTTCAACCCCAGGTCAGACATCTCCAATCAAACGAAGTAAAAATAAATATTTCTTCAGCGACTCTGCAAAAGTTTCAGAAAATTCTGTCTCTCGGAGGTGAGTTTCAACTGTAGGTTCCGCCACTCATATATAAAATTAACACACACAACATCGGTGGTGTAAGAAGCTAGGTCGTAACCTGACTGAAGGGTTGTAATGATCAATGTGTATTACCGTGTATGTCACATGGTTGTAATAATCGTAAGATGACAATAATCTGTTGCACATGCATTTCATTTTTGCCTGCATACATACAAACATGTTGGATAGTTGTAGCCCGTATCTTCAGATCTACTTAGAATACAAATATTAATTCAAAACTTTCATAGTCATCAACAGACGTCGGCACAAAGAGAACATGATAAAAATGTGAGTGTATTTGTGAGAAGCATGTGTATAACCCAGAGGAAAATTGTTACTAATTTTTGTTTCAAACAGTGTTCGAACAAATATTATGCTTTTTAATGCCACTGGTATTTTTCGTACAAGTTTTTATGGATTTGCAGCAAGAGTCATCATTACATATTTCAGGTACCTGAAATTCAATATATTTAATGCAAAAAAATTATGTTTCCCAGTTTTTCTTCACATTTTAGTTGAATTTTTCTTTGGGTGTATAATTGATACACAAAAAAATTTCATAAAGAAGCGACGAGAACCTGCTTCACTGAATGCTGACAAGCAACTGAATGCATTTTTACGCTCATTTTAACGAATATTGTTGATGTTCGTGTCCTATGTGTGTAAAAAGCCGAACTTGTTCGGCTCCCGGGAGACATTAGTGCCGTAGTCATCAAAGACATTCAAATCTAGTGAATAATTCTTTCTCGAGTTCCTCTGAGGGGCATGTATGGCAGGTGTAGCAAAGTAAATCCATATAAATATTAGAGCGACTCACCAAAAAAAGTCCTCGATGTACCCCCTCTAAAAATAAACCTTGGACTTTTTAAGATGACATTTAAAATATTTCGGCTCCAGCTTTGACCTCTCGTGAGCTGGACCATTTTGAAAAAGGGTCTATTTTTGGATGTTTTGTTAATTTGAGGATCTGTTTCCTTACCAACATATACAATATGTATATCATGAGAAAAGTTTTTTTAAGGCGCGTCCAACTGTATATACAATTTTTCCAAGGACGATCATCCATGTCCTTTTTTAAGGATATTCTGTGAAAAAAACAGTTTTTGAATTTTTTGTTCGGGGTTGTTTGTAATAAAAATGCCAAATTAACATATTTTAATCTTTAGTCGATTTAAGTAAATACGGGTCTCAGCTTTTTTGAAATTCACTCTAATTCGCGTTTTGAAAAAAATACAATAGGGTGGTAACCCTTCCTTGTAAATAGGCCATATGGGTATCAAATTTTTTCTTTTACCAAGTACATCATCTTTGTATGTAAATAATTTAGATTTTTGCAAATTAGATGCATTTTACACCGTGCTCTGGAATATATAAAAATGCAATTTTGTGGTAACTCTAATATGATAGCGGATTTAGTTTCTATATCATGTATGGATGAAAATAGGACTTAAGAAAGAAAAACAGAAATGATCCAAGACTTTTTGGAGGCATTTTTGTTTCCCAAACTAAAAAAAAGTTATAAAATATTATTGTTTATATTTACAAAACTACAAACTACAACTACTACAAAACGCGAACTCGTGCAAATTTCAAAAAAAGGTGAGACCCGTATTTAATTAAATCGACTAAAGATTAAAATATGTTAATTTGGCATTTTTATTACAAACAACCCCGAACATAAAATTCAAAAACCGCTTTTTTTCACAGAATATCCTTAAAAAAAGGACATGGATGATCGTCCTTAGAAAAATTTTATATACAGTTGGACGCGCCTTAAACAAACCTTTCTCATGATATACATATTGTATATGTTGGTAAGGAAACAGATCCTCAAATTAACAAAACATCAAAAAATGGACCCTTTTTCAAAATGGTCCAGCTCACGAGAGGTCAAAACTGGAGCCGAAATATTTTAAATGTCATCTTAAAAAAGTCCAAGGTTCTTTTTTAGGGGGGTACATCGAGCACGAATTTCGCTTCCATACAACTTGAGTCGCTCTAATAAATATTCGGTTTTAATTTTTATTTTTTTTTGCATTTATCAGTTCCATTAATTAATTTTTTTTCGTCTAAGCGATTGATTAATTGGTGGTGGTTTTTGCTCTCTGTCGTTGATTTGTAACAAAGTATAGCAATTCACCACTAAATTGTTTTGTTTTTGTTTTATTATCTTATCCAAAAACATTATTCATAACCATAATATTTCCCTTTTAATTAAATTATCATTTAAAACATTCAATTAAATCAGGTCAACCAACTAAAAAAAGATTTTTTAATTCTCTTTATCATGCCACCGTGTTTAATTCAAACACAAACAGGTCCTGTTATGCTCTGCAACTTTTTTAATTCACAACAGAACATGTAACAGAATTGCTTAAATTTACCGAAAAAATAAAAACAGAAATAAAATTGTCGACAGGAAATTATGCTTAAGCTAATGGAGTATAATAAGCAAAGCTTAAATAGGAGCCATGATGCTTAGGCAGATTAATAAAATAAGAATTAATTTGCCTGATAAGATTTAAGTTGTCATACTAAACAACAAACAATTGAATAAATTGTTTACTTTTTAGATTTGTTTTTTTGTATTCCCTCCTTTATTCTCTATTATTATGCTTTTTCTCACTGTATTAGATTTGTATTTGAGTTGTTGTTGTTGTTAACGCCTCCTTTTATTTTGTGAATTTGTAAGAGTTTCCGCTTTATTGTGCTGTGGTCTTGAAATTATTTGGCATGCCTTTAGGCCAACCAGTAACACAATATTATTCCAGACACTTAAGATTCGTTACATTAGCTATTCATAGCACCACGGCTCAATCAGAGCCTTACGAGAGTTAATTGTTTTGACTGTTTTGAGCTTGTATTTAAATATATATTTAGAATGGAAGGACTTTCATATGTTTAAGGAGAATTAAGAATACAAAAAAATTTTTTTTTTTTTGGAGACCAACTTTCAAGAGATGTCCCTATTTATGCAGTGCATTGTGTTCTAATACAGCAAAGATAGTTTATAAGAAAAAAGATTTCGAGAATTACACATACATTGCAACACTTTAATCAGGATTACAACCTAGCATCTCACACCATTTATATTCTGTGTGTGCTAATTTTATCCATGAGTTTCAGTCGACTCCGAATCACAGATTTTTGAGAAACTTTCCATGACAATTTTATTTAATTCTCAGAGTTTTGCCACAAATCTGCTGAGAGGCAGTCGCCGAAGAAATATTTTTTCATATTTCGTTTTGTTGAATATGTTTGACCTGTGGTTTGAGCAGTGACCTCACGTTTAATAAGCCAACGCACTACCCAATAGATTACGGCGACTTTGAGAATTGCTTTTTAGTAACAATGCTCACTTTCTTTTTGCTATTGTAAGTAATCGTATACCAAAAATTAGACAATCACCCAGAGTGTCTGGTGGCATTCGAAATAACAGCGTCGGCTCTTGGCGATTCGTAGACTGTCAACTAGGTTATCGGGGCACAGAGGTGATGATCAATGTAGAAGATGGATTCCAACAGACATCAAGCTAGCCGTTGGAAATTCATGCCGTTAGGAAATTGAGGTGAATTGATGAGGTAGAAGGGTGGGACAAATCTCCAATTCTTATTTTTTCAGATAACTAAACGTCTCTTAGATAAACCTATGATCTCTTCGAAAATGTTATGCGTTTGTCTAGACGTTATCCATTCGCAGGGGAACTTTAATAACTCTTCCTTAGCTTGTCATGTCATGAAGGTTATGAAATGGTGAACTATGCCGCGAAATAAAAAGTAAATTTGCTTTTAATTGACATTTCAAACAACTAAAGAGCTACTTCGATTTTTAATTTAAGTCGTAAGTGTGTCAATCACAAAAACTCTCAGAATACATAAATAATATATGGTTTTTCCACAATTTTAAGCCACGTATTTGAATTGATTGTTAAAAACGATGCAAAACCTTCAGGTAATACGACCTTGCTCCGCACACCACTTATGTTGTGTTTAAAGTCGAGTTCAAGGTCGAAACTTTTCATTGCAATTTTTTATTTACTCTCATTATTTTTGTCAGAAATCTGGAAATCGTCAAAGATCTCGGGTTTGAACAATGGTGTCGTGTATAATAAGCTAACACACTGCTTACTAGAGTCCGGCGACTTCAGGTAATACCCTTTAGAGAATCTACTACAAAATGTAAAAATCTTTTAGCCGTAGTCGATAGCTAGCAAAACCTTTAAATACAATCGAATATTTTATGGTTCCTTGGACTCTCGAAATTTCACGAAATCATACTTTTAAAGCGTATTTTAACCCAACATTTGTTTGCAAGCAAGTTCAGTGCCTTTTCCCATGTATATATCTTTAGATGTGTAAGTTTCAGTGTCTAGGCCGGTATGTCTGGTATTTGTAATTAAGGAGCAGCAATTTTTCAACACAATCAAAATATATGTACGTATGTACGACACGAGATATGATAGAATATTTCCTTTCCTTAAAGATTACACGGTAAAAGCTTGAGAAATTAGAAAAAAAAAAAGGAAAAAGGAATTCAAAAAAGAATATTCTTGAGGAAATCAAATGACCACACACTAGATATCACCCCCTCGCCAAAAGCACAAAATGAATGTAAAAAGAGAGCAAAAGGAAAATGTAAGAGAATAATAAGATGATAAAATAGATTTTCGGGATTTTATTTTGTCTTCCTTATTCTCCTTTATGTCATGCGATAAAATCTTTTCATTTCCCATTTGAATTTACTGGCATTACTTTCATAAAAGACACCAACTACCCTGGTTGCCACATTAAATGGCACAGTCTTTAAAATTATGGTATAAATAATCAGTAAGTTTCTTTATGTAGGAAACAGTGTTTTGGTAACACTAACGAAACGAAACCGACAGATGTTGAAAGTTTCCTTATGTTTCTTGAAAACCACAAAGAAACCAAAAAGAAAAAAATTTTACAAATCCTATAAGCAGCCATTGTAACAGAATGTTGAAAATGTCCTATGGTTGGGGTTGCTGAAGACACGGAATCTTTTGCTTTAAGACTTTACGAAAATGAAGAAGAGAACAAAACGTTGTTTAATAACACCGGGTAGGATATTCAAATATTTTAATACATGTTTTGCTCTTTGTAATATTCTTTTGATGGTTTCATTGACGGCTTTAATCATTTTTACCACAATTATACGCATTTAATATCCAAGTATTTGCAAATTGTTGGTAATTCTCTGAATAATTGTTCTGTTCACATGACAAATAAAGTTCTTGTTATTGTATCTGAGTACTCGGTTTCCGTTTAAAGAATATTTCATATAATTTCGGACTACCAGAAATTATTCAAATTACTATAAATAAGTCTCCTTTATTCTCATACAACCCTAATTGGTCATTACAATGCTTCAGTCAGGATTGCTAACTAGCTTCTCACACCAATTGTGTTGTGTGTGTTAATTAAATACATGAGTGGCGGGACCTACAGTCGACTCCGAACGACAGGTGTTTTTCAGAAACTTTTCATAGCAATTTTATTTATTCCCAGAATTTTTGTCAGAAATCTGTAATCGAAAAAATATTTTTTTTATTTCGTTTTGCTCGAGATATCTGACTTGGGATTTGGCCTCATGTCGAATAAATCAACACACTACTTACTACACTATGACGTTTATTCTAGTTTATTCTCATGTTTGACACTTTTTCACTGATTTGTATAGTCAGAAAAAGTTCTCTCGATTTTCTAGACGATTTGCCAGGAACTGAGTTGCTTAGAAGTCTTTTAATGTTGACACGCGTATACCCTGGGCGGACAACACTTACTAACACTCTTATAGCAAGAACGGGTTCGGTCTGAAAATGCAACCGGTAACCGTTTTGGCAATGAGTACTTACTTACACTCAGGTCTCGTTTTATGCGATAGATGCGTTCCATAAAAAAACGCATAAATTAAATTCGCATAAAACGATACTCTAGCTTCATATAAAAATTAATGATTCGTTCCAAAATCCTGAAAACCCGCATAAATTCAAATTTTAATAGAAAAATCAATGCAAAATCGCATAAAAAAATCAACAAAAGTATATTTATTTTATTTACTTAAACAATAAAAACAAAAAATATAAACAAAAATAATTTATTAATTCATTATTTATAGAAAAAACAAAATGATCCAAAAAATAATAAATAAATAAACTAAAGTAAACTGAAGTCTCTAATTATGAATGTACGATCAATCATTCTGCATCGTTTTGGAATTGGTTCGACGTCACATCATTACATACCCATCAGGTAGTCCATACATACATATGTAGGGGGCTAGTTCAACGAATTTTTAGAAAGATTAATTGTTTCTTCTGAATAAGAGTATTAAAGTGCCGGTTATTAAAAAGGAGCAGCTAAATTAAATAAAAGATTCTTTAAATCATAAGTAAGGATTGACTTTTGAAGGCTTTAATTGGCATAATTAGAGCAATCTGATGCTAATCAATCGCCTTTCCAATTGGAAACAAACTAGAACGATTGATTTTCACAAGCTATTCGGCATAGAGATCTGATAGTATTAGGTGTTAGGCTCAAACTACAACGTACAGTCACAAGAGATTCCCTTATAAAAAAGCTTTTCAAATCACAGGGAAGTCACTGCCGCTTTCTGAATCAACAGCTTCGATCATTATAACCCTTCAGGTAGGATGATCAATAATGATTATATCAGTGGTGCAAGATTAGTTTAATTTAAAAATGATGCAAAAGTTTAAAAAGTATCATAACATTTTAAAATCTATAAAAAATCTAAAGAAAAAAATTTTCATTTGGAATCGCATAAATTCGAATTCGCATAAAAAAATCCGCATAAAACCAGACCCGAGTGTAATTGGTCATTAAAATCCTTTAACCAGGCTAACAAACTAGCTTCTAATAGAACAAATTTTTTCTGTGCTAATCTTATCGATGAGTGGCGTGATACTGAAGAAAGATTTGTTGTGTCATATCATACACATCCAGCTTGTCCTTAAACTTGATTTTTCATTCCTGTATCTGTTTGTCCAGACATACGAATATGTATTAACATTGCAGGCAAGAGAATCTTGTCATCATATTTAGAAGTTCACGGCATTTTCTGACTAGGATATATGTATATATGCCACGTAGTAGGTTATATCTTCGTTAGCTCTTCGGTTAGCAACTACTTTGGCTTCAGAGGTTTCACACTCCCTTATGTCCTCAAATAACATCTCAAAACCATATAAATACTTCACAATTTAACATAGCTTAAGACTGATATATCATTAGTAAAATCATAAGTGGCATTTGGTTTGTGATCTGCTGAGTGTTGTTGCATTCTTGTTATTCTGAACTACAGTTTTTGCCTTAAGATAATAAAATATTTGATTTTATTTCACTAAGGGCCAATATTAGAACTTGCCACTCACTAAAGGGAGGATTATTATAAGTGGACAATATGGTAGAAGTGAGCTTTAAGGTAAAAGGAGCATCATCCTACCGGTAACTTTTAAAGTTAAGTTTATGCTTGAACTTGCCATATTATATATTTTTTCAATATGGCTACTTCAAATATAAAAATCGTTGCCACTGCGTTTAAAAAAAAATTGTTTAATTGACAGTGTTATCGACATTGCTCCGGCAATGCCATATTTTTGAAAATGTTAACTTTATTTTATCATTAGGTTGTAATAACGAAAAGAAGTTAAAGGTGACTTTAAAGTTCATTTTAGCTAAAGTTACCTTTAACTAAACCCAACTTTAACGTGACAACTAATAATGGCCCTAAGGGTTATACTACAAGCACTAGTGAGCAGTTTTAGTACTTTCTTCCTTCGGGTTTTCCAACAGGGACTCTGGAAATTTGACATTGGATTAAAGCCAAGGATTGCTGATTTTGATTCAGTCTGTATTTGGAAATCACCCTGGATTGATACAGCATTCAACAACATGTGCAATAATAAAATTGTTTTGTCAAAATAAGTTATTACGATTGCCATAATTTTCCTGCCAAGAAAACTATTCGCAATGTGGTGAATAAAACCGAGTCCATTGATTCAGTAAACGCTTTAACGATCACCGGAGTTCATAAGAGTCTGCAGAAGAATCTCAGGCAGTCGACTTCATCTCGCTCACAAGAACTCGGCCTTTCACAAGCCACAACTTGAAGAATTGTGCATCGTGATTTGGGCATACACCTGTTCAAAATCTAACTGACCCAGGAACTGAAAGTAAACGACCATAGACAAGGACACATGTTCGCTAAATCGGTTCTGGAGCAGTTGGCAACTGATGCTAATTTTCATCGTAAAACTTTCATTGCCTATGATGGGGCTCATTTCTCAATAACTGGGTACGTAACCAAACAAAATATTTTAATTTGGACCGAAAGAAATCTACATGACGCCTTAGAGTGTCTAATTCATCCTTAAAAAGTCAATGTTTGGTATACAATTTGACCTGAAGGCGTCATCGGTTCATATTTCTTTGAGAATGATATTTTGGACAGGCCAACACCGTCAATGACGAGCACTATAGTTCGACGATTGCCAACTTCTTTTGGCCTGAATTGGATGGTCTGGACACCAACGACATGTGGTTTAACAGGACAAAGCAACGTGCCATACAGTTCATAACGCATTGAATATTTTGCACAAGCGATTTGAGGAAACAAACTTCTCGCGTGTAGTTGATGTTAACTGGTAACTAAGATTGTGCAATTTGATCCCGTTGGATCTCAGTTATGTGCCACAGTTGTCCTTAACGCCAACATAGTTCATACCATCACTCAAATCCCGCATGATTTATGTGCCACAGTTATGAAAATGTGGACATTTCCGATGTGTTCCACCAAGCTTTTTATTTAAATTTTTTATTTTAATATTAATATAAAAAAAAAGATCATTAAACCTTTGTAGCTTTTAACAAATGAATGAATTAAAGAGAAAACGCTGTTGTTTTTTTTTTATTTGTTTTTGTATTTTTATAGATTTGGTTTTATTTTATTTTTTTTTTTCAGTATAATTTTAATATCAATTATAAACCAACTCTTAGTTCAATACAATACAATTTTTTTTCATATTGTAGCCATTTTTAACTCAATAAACTTTGATTTTCTATACATTCCTTTGAAGTGTTTGTATTTTTTAATTATTTTTTTTTTTATTTATTTATAATTTTGTAAGCTTTCTAATTATAAATAATTATTTTTGTTTTTTGTTTTCTTTTTGTTAATAATACAATACAAATGTTTTTGTCAGCTTGGTTTTTATAAATATATTTGTATATATTTACTAGGAAATAAATTTTTATAAACATTATATTTTAATTATTGTTTTTTCTTCTTCTTCTTTTGTTTAGCATTCTTAAATAATTTACTTTTATTTTATTATAATTCAATTAATTTTTCTATTTTTTGTTTTCGTTTTTTTAAATGACAATTTCCAACATTAAATTAAATTATAATGGCTATGCTGGGGACAAGGGAAGTAAAAAAAAATCTATGCCAAGTTAAATACAAAAGAATTTTTTTACGGAATACTTCCCTTTTCGAACTATACATTCTCTATAATACATTCTCTTTAATATATATTTTTGTTTTTATTGTTGTATATAGAAACATAAACAGTTGGTTTGCTAAGCAATTAATTGATTTATTTATACAAAGTATTATACATATGCATTTGCTTTCAATTTACAAGTTAACTTTATAGCAACAGATTTTAGCATTATCTTTCTAATACAATACAATACAATACAATGAAAAAATCATAAAATATTTTTGTATTTTCATTTTATTTAAGGATTCTATTTCCATTTCTATTTTCAATTTGTTTTTAATTCATTTTTATTTTAATTTTATACTTTTTTTTTTTGATTCCTTTAAGTAGCAAGTTTATAAACAAAATGCATACCTTTAGTTTAATCAAAATATCGGTTAGGTCATCTATCGATTTAAATTTGAATCATTGATTATTGCGAATCTCTCACAGTCTCAAAACTCAGTATATTATCTTTACTGAATGTAATAAATCCATTTACGTTTGGGCAACATTGGGATTTATTGGGAATTTATCCTCAAAACAAAGACAATTGATCGGAAATTGCAAGAAAATATCGTACAAAATTTGGTTGCAGAGATGTACCAATAGTGTCCGGTATACGCAAGTTAATTGCTAAATTTTGAGAAACCAGTTTCATTGTTGGTGCGCCAAGTATGTTCGTACAGTAGGTAAATCCGAAACTATTCTTAAGAATTGAACATTACACGAACCAGTTTCCATTGAATTTTGCGAAAAGGTCTCGGTATGACGCCTTACAAATTTGAATTGGTTCAAGAGGTAAAGTCGCTTGACCATCGGCTTTGTTTTCGCTTCGCTAGGTGGCCGAACGAGAAACTAAACAATGATATTGATTTTGCAAAAAAAATCATCTTTTCGGATGAAGCTGGTTTTCATTTCGTTAAAAAGCAAATGCACCCATTACGAGTGACTGTTTGGTGCGGCTTGTAGAGCAGAGGCATCACTGCCTCATCTTTCTTTGAAAATGGAGACACCTATCGCACCATAATAACTGATTTTTATTGTATCCGGTCTTCATGGTACTGATGTGAACGATGTTAAGTTTCAACAGGATTCGATTTGAAACCGTTGGACTGTTTTCCGTGGGGCGCCATTAAAGAAAAGTGTTATGCCGACAAAACAATTGAGCATTTGCAGGCCAATATTCGTGGTGCCATTGCGTAGATATGATCCCATACACTAGAAAAAGTGCACGAAAATTGGTTCAATCGAGTGAGGTACTGTGAGGCCAGCCGCGGCAGCCATATGAATGAAATAATATTCCACTTCTAACCGGAACAATTATACTTCACAACAAAAGAATAAATTTGCAAAATTTCAAACCGTTTTTGTTTTATTGCATTTTTTTAATTTAAACTTTCAAATGGCCTAACTATATATACATACATAATTGGTCATTACAACCCTTCAGTCAGGATTACGACCTAGCTTCTCACACCACTTATGTTGTGTGCGTTAATTTTATACATGAGTGGCGGGACCTACAGTTTAAAGTCGACTCCGAACGACAGTTTTTTGAGAAGCTTTTCATGGCAATTTTATTTACTCTCAGAGTTTTTGCCAGAAATCTGCTGAGAGGAAGTCGCAGAAGAAATATTTTCATATTACCGTTTTGATGTCTGACCTGGGATTCGAACTCGGGCCTTCAGTCTAATAAGCCAACACACTACCTACTAGACTACGGCGACTTCACTAACTATATATAAACAAATTAAATCTATAGAGATAAAAAGTTAAAAAAAAATATTAAAGTCTTTATAAAAAATTTTAAATTTCAAAATACAAAAAACATTATCCCTGTTTGTGTGTAAAGGCAGGCATAAAAGCGTTAATATATGTGTCAGTATACGTATGTATAAATTTGAGATTGTATTTTTGCATTTCAAATAATATGCAAATTATTTGCGGCTAAAGGTGTGTTAATGTTGCAGCACTTCAAGCCAAATGCATTATTTATTACATTGTTTGGTCAGTTAAAATGTGTAACCCACCAGCTCCACATACACACACACACGACACTCAATGCAAAAGAGATTTCGTTTAATAAGCCACCGTGGCGTATGAGTGGCAAGGATAACACTTTATATTGCTTAAACGTGCCAGTGTATACTTTTAGGTGAGTAAAAATGCTTGCATACGCAGTATATGTGCTTGTGTATGTTTTATAAAACAACAATTTAACTGTTGCAAAAAAAGTGCAGTCAATACTGCTCTTTCTCTTTTTTCTGTCCTTTTTTTAATCACAATTTAGTTTTAACCGTATAATATTGTGTGCGCGTCCATAGTTATGTGTTTGGGGTTCATCATACCTTTAATGATTTGAGTGCAATAAACACATTCATTTACTGTTATTAGAATATTATTCAAACAGTGGCGTAGTGAAAAACAAAAACCACTAACATAACAAAGATAATGAAATGGTGTCGGAGTATTACTTTCTTCAGTGAACATTTTAAGTGAAAATTTTCAATCAGAAAAACACAAAACTTGTGTGCAGAAGTGGTGATTGATATTGTAAGTTGAAAGCTACGAGATTTAAAATCGAATATAACATCTCAAATGCTTGTTACCCCTATTGCCGCTAGTGAGAACTCTTGGTCATGTTTTATTTAGAACAGGAATCGTAGCTAATATTTGTAAATTCACAATCCATAACAGATTTTGTTTTGGGAAAAAGGAACAACAAATTCTTGGCAGCAAATTCCTAATGAATTATGTTAAAAGCAATTGAGGCAATAAGACAGAGCGCCACAAAAGCACGGAAGTATGGAAGACATGGTCATCTGTATCCAGATCAACAAAATATATCCAAAATATATCTTATTGATCGGGATACAGCAACTAACGGCTAATTACCTAACATACATAATAAATGGTCATTACAACCATTCAGTCAGGATTACGACCTTTCTTCTCACATTACTTATGTTGTGTGTGTGAATTTTATCCATAAATGGCGGGACCTACACTTTAAAGTCGACTCCGAACGGGAGAAATTTGCTGAGAAGACGTCTGACCTGGAGTTTGAACTGTGGCGGCGTCACATCTAATAAACCAACACACTACCTACTATACTATGACGACTTCTACGGCTTATTACCTAAACCCGCTTTCAATCCTATTTTTTACCATAAAGGTACCGAATAGATCCTTTTATGATAACAGTTTACACCTTCTGGAGAACATCGTCCAAGTACTCATTGACGGATCCAGATCAGACGACCAAGTTGGATGTGAAATCATTTCATTAAAGTAGCACTCTTCAGACTAAAATCATGGATCCGAAGATTGCCGCTGTTCACACCCGTTATCAGAGTATAAAGCAGTCATTACATCAATAGAAAATGTGTCCAGAAGATATGTGCAGTCCTTGCGCTGACTTCCAACTTCTTCCCTAGTATGGTAGAATTCCGTCAGTACAGAGACTCCGCTTACCTGTGGTGTCACAACGGGCCACTATGCTTGCATAAGAGAGTTTTGGCTACCACTTCGACCTAAACTAACCTATCCACGAATTTCAGGTATCACAGGGAGACATTTAACAGCTCCACTCCTATCAGCCCCGGTGTCCACGAACGGAGACGGCTGACAACAAACAAAGCCAAGGCTCTAGCAAAGACTGATAGAATCGAAAATTTAATTGAATTCATATGGTAAGTGAGACTGTCATTCATCTGCAGAAAAACAACCAAATGATTTTATATTCATCATCAAAAGAAAGAAGAGATAATGAATCCATGTATATATACTGAAGAAAGTTTGCATTAAATTTAACCAAAGTCCATCTTAGGAATTTCATAGAAGTCATAATGCGACACTGACATCGGAGTGTGTACACCTGGAAGCTAAAAATAGCTCACAATGACTACTGCAGACATGGGAAAAAGAGGAGACTGCAGAAAATCTTCTCTGAAATTGTTTGGCGTTGGGGAACCTAAGGACAAGAATTGTTGGACACACATGAGTTTGAAGTGATTTTTTTCACGTAAGTTAAGAGGAATAATTTCTCTGCACTGAAATCCCTTTAACCAAAAATCGAAAAGACCTTAAATAGAATAAATTTTTAATAAATTAATTTGCGATTACAGTTCAGTCGCCATAGTCTAGTAGGTAGTTTGTTGGCCTATTAAATGTGAGGCCTTGGTTCAAACCCCAGCTCAGACTTCTTCAACAAAAACGAAATATAAACAAATAATATTTCATCGGCGACTTCCCCTCAATAAAATAAAATTGCCATAAAAAGTTTCTCAAAAATTTGTCGTTTTGAGTCCACTTTAAACTGTACGTCACGCAAATCACTTTTAAAATTAACACACCCAACATAAGTGATGTGACAAACTAGGTCCTAATCCTTACTATAGGGTTGTAATGACCAATTAAGTATGTATGTTTGTTTGTACTTCAAAGTATTCCCAAATAAATCTTTGTAAAGATATTGTCCTTAACTCTATATCTGTATACCCCCCCTCCAAATTTCGCCTCTGCGCAAAAGAGAAAAAGCATAATTTATATTACTAACTGGTATGAGATGACACATAATTTTACTGTATTAGTTTGGCTAATGGTATTGGTGACGTTGACGGTGACAGTGATGTTGATGGTGATGGCGATGGTGGCGGATAGTGTTAGTGTTAATGAAGGTGGTGCGTTGGTGTTTGGCCGCGTGGTTAGTTAATGTTGTGATGTTGATAAGTAGCAAAACATGAGGTCATTTGTAATTACAGCAAAGTTGCAAGTTAATTGCAATTGTGTGCAAATGACGGTCGTAAGATTAATTAAATTCATCCATGTATTATACTGTGTCGGTTGGTTGTTGCACATAAACTACTGCCACCCCAAATAGTTGATTGTTGTTGGTATTGTTGTTGTGGCTATTATTGCTAAATTGTAGCAACAATAACATCAGCTGTTGCAAACTATGGAAGCAAAAAAAAAAAACAACACGAAGAATAAAGAGAGATTTTCAACACATGAAAGAGGTTGAGACTAAAGTACAAATCATTTCGTTACCATGTTTCAAAATTAGAGTGCTGGGTTACATACATACACAAAAAACATAAATACGAACAGTTGCAAGCATGTGAAGAGATATACAGGAGTTTACATTTTAATATCGTAAGCGATTGGATAGACTGTATGTAATGATAATAATAATAATATTTATTGCAAAATTTAATTCTAATAATTGTTTAACATAATTTACTTTAATTGTTTTAAAGAATCTTTTAATAAATATTATGAATTCATCATGAATTAAAACAAAAATAACTTTTATTTCTGCTCGAAAATATAAAAGGCAAAAAATAAATTTTATTTCTGCTCGAAAAAATAAAAGTCAAAAAATAACTTTTATTTCTGCTCGAAAAAATAAAAGTCAAAAAATAACTTTTATTTCTGCTCGAAAAAATAAAAGTCAAAAAATAACTTTTATTTCTGCTCGAAAACATAAAAGTCAAAAATAACTGTTATTTTTGCTCGAAAAAATAAAAATCAAAAAACAACTATTATTTTTTTTCTAAAAAATAAAAATCAGGTTTTTAAAAAGCATCGCATTCTATAAAAATTTTGTACAAGACGATCAAAATGGTATACTTGGTTTTGTTCTCCGACATTTCCTTGCGGTTGCTTTTTTTAATCAAAAATTCAAAAATAACAGTTATTTTCGGTCCCTGTCTAAAACTCATATCTAGTTTACTGAGTGTCTGTTTGCTATGCTTGAGATTTGTAACGGAAGCCGAATAAAAATTAAAAACGAACAGATTACTTCTAATTAATTGACCAGAGATGTAGCTGTCTGTGATAGCCAGAGAGTTGTGTGTTGTGTATCAAATTGACATGGCAAACATAATTATCTAATTTCGGTTTGAGTATATTTTCTGGAAAATGTTTCACTTGTTCTGTGGCTTTTAAGGGTTTGAACGTTCAAATGCAAGCAAGTGAAAGTGTACATGTGTGAGTGTGTGTGTGTGTGTGATGATTTAAAAGTTTAAATGTTGAAGTGTGTTTTGCGTTCGCATAAGTGATTTATTGTCATAAAATAGTGTCATTATTTATAAATTAATGATGACATAATTAAGTGCCTTTAGCAGCAAATTCAAATGTAAATGCAAATGCAACAATAACAACAACACATTTAAAACACTTTAAATAAATTAAGTGCTTTAAATAAAGAAAAACGAAAAAAATGGAAATCTGAATGGATTTGGTGAAGAAACTGATTTTTTATTTTTTTTTGTGTTTACGTGGTCAGGCATTAATTTTAATGATTTGCGGTTTTAGCCACAGCACGTTTAAAGCGTAAGAAAGTAAATGCAAAAATATAATGTAATGAATGAATGAAATAAAATTAAATTAAATTTTTAATAACGTATTAATAAGTTGATTAAAAAAAACGAACTAAAAACTGTTGCGAAACGATTTTTTTTTTTGAGATTTTAAAACATATTTTTTTTATAAATGTTAGTCACTTTATTTTTACAAAAATTTATTTATCTATGCGTTCATTTAAGCTTTAATCTTTATATACAATTTTTTAATATTTTTTTTTAATTTTTTGTAAACATATGCTGTTTTTCAACTGCCTGGTTAAATATTTTGTGGCAACAAATTAAATAAACTCAGGTCAACCATATACAACAGCGTAGTTGTTTAGTTGTTATAAATGATTTGGTTTGGTTCTTATATAAAAAAAAAGATGAACATTTTGTTTTTTATTGGTTTTGTTGCAGGGTTTTTATCGTATTAATCACCATTCGAATTAGTTTTTTTTTCTAACATTTTTCTCTATCATATCGTATGTTTATGCTTGTTTTACAAAAATTTCTTTTTTTTTCATATTTGCATATGCTATTATGGTATATAATATGTTATGTTGTATATGTATGTATACTATATATATTATATTTAATATATAATCTCATTTTTTCTATACATATTTTTTTCTTTTTTTAATATTTTAATCCTATAAGGGTTATTGATTTTAGATTATACATTTATAGATACAATGTTTTTTTTTTTTGTTCTTTTTTGTTTGGTTTTTTGTAATTCATTTATTTACAAACAATAATATGTTTATGAATATTACCATGTAACTTATATTTTACCATGTAAATTATAAATAACTACAGTAACCAGCACAAAATATATAAAAAACTCTGCTGTTTTATTTCACAGCTACTAAATTGTGGTTAAAGCGTTTTAATATACTTGATTTGAATTATGAGCTCTGAAAAAAAATATTCAACTTAATGGTTTTGAAATTTTGTGATACTCTTTTTTAATAAAATAAAATTCCATAAAACGATTTAAAAATATATTGAAAAATAAAAATTTTTGATTGGAACATGAGTGTCAGAAATTTTAATGCACAGAAATTTAAGATTTTCGGTGAAGTAGAAATGTATTATCCAAAAAATTAACAGCAATGCATTAATTCCTTAAAATAAACCAAATCTATAGAATTTATAAAGATATAAATTAAAAATATTTTTTTTTTAACCAAAAAAAGCCTACAAATTATGAACAGCACAAATTGGAAATATTGTAACACTAAGAGAACGTGGAGCCAGTTAATGAAAAATGTTATTGCACAGTACAGCACAGATTTCTCTTTGCTGAGAAAGATCTCTGTCATCAGAAACATTACATTTCACATTGTAAAACAATACCATCTGCGTAAATTTTTACCTTCCTTCAGAAACTCTATACTCCAGAAACTATACAAACAGATAATTCCAAAAATTTTAGTTGGTATAGACTCTAAGCGACTTATAATATGGGCGATACAGTACTTAATGATGTACAAAACTAAAGCGAAACAAACTGTTTCCAAAAACAGGAACTGTTATTAATCGAAAGCGATACAAACTGTTGCGATATTAAAAATAAACGATCTGCTTAAGACGGAAGTTTTAAACACCGCAACATAAATTATCAGAAACAATGCTATACAATAGAAGGAAGCAATAATGAAAGGAAACTTAACAGAGCGAGTGCTATACAAACCGAAATATATACAACACTTATGTTACGTAAGTAATTATGTTACTTATGCACATATTTACGTTATTACACCCATTTTACGTAAGCCATTGCTATTAAATAGTGTGTTATGTTACGTACTTACTGTTATGTTACGTACTTACTTATTGTAGTAATTACACTAAGTCAACTGCAAACGTGCTATACGGAATATATGGAAGTGCATTCGTTCGTAAACAGTTACGTTAGTTTTTGAAAAATTCTACTTACGTAATGCTTTAGTATGCCTTAAATCGAAAGATAGAAAGCAATAGCAGTTCGATTCTAAACTTATATCAAGTAGGATCTATAAATCCTCACCAAATTTTTTCTTTTCAAATTTTTTGAATGTTATGCAAGTTTATTGCAATTGGATCATTCGGTATTGATATCCCTGTAGAATACAATGAACGTTCGCTATACTGTAATAAATCGCTTCTTTTTGCTTTCAGGCCTTTCCTATCAGGTTTCAACAGTATGTCATAAAATTTGATCAAATCCAATACAGGTCCATAAATTCTACCAAATATGTACAATTTAACATAGAACTTCAACGTGTCAACATGTCAACATAGATTTCGTCTGCACTACGTCTGAATAAAGAAATAGGCATGAATATCAGAAACTAAAACGCCAATGTATTATTGATTAAGCTTGCAGATAAAGTTGAATTACTTGAAAAAAAGAAAATTTTCATTTTCACTGCTTGTTTAGAAATCGTTTTAACATTAGATTTCATAGTTTTCGATTTACATCCACTTGCTGTAAAAATAGGGTGGCATTTTGCTTGGGTCTTGCACACAAAGGGGCAGTGGGAAAAGAAATCACTGGTGGGCTACTAGGACAAGGTTCGGTCACCTAACATGTGGGACCAGAACTATACTGTGGTATTAACTGTTCATTGTTTTTTAAAAAGTAACATACTCTTGTTGCATGCATGTAATCTGTTGACATTGTCTAAAGAAGGCAAAACAGATGATAATCTATTACATTAACAAGACATGGAGCCAACATTATATAAATTCAAATCGCTGGTTAACAGTTCAAGATGTATTTTCACATATGTATACGTTATCGGCAGTTAATCGAAGGCATTCAAAAAGCTTAATTCAACAGAATAATTTGAAATGGAGTTACATTTTTTTAAATAAAATAGGTTTGGATTGGTATTAGAGTTTGGGAATTCCCGGACTTTTTCATTTCCCGGGAAATGAAATCTTTTAAAATTCCGAAATCTTTTAAAATTCACAATACTGGTAAAATGCTTAAGATTTTTATTAAAATGTTATTTTATTAACAAAAAAGAAAACAATACATCTAAATTCATACTGTATAAACAGAAACAAACAGATTAATGATAACATTTTGAGATCAGTTGCTATTAAGAATTGATTAAAAATATTATTTAAAAATAAAAATATAAAAAATTTTCGAAGAACTAAGTTTTCAAAAAATGAGTTTTTAAAATTATTAGTGCATTTAATAACTCATCAGACATTCTATTTCGTAAATTTGTTGAAAATTTCCCAGCTAACGAAAAAAAAACATTCGCTATCTACAGAAGTGGGCTTAAGCGTTAGGTTAGGTTAGGTCGGAGTGGTAGCTCTGATGTCACAAAGCTCACTTGAGCACGCATAGCGGCCCATTGTGATGCCACGGGTGAACGCAGTCCCTGTACTGACCAAGTTCCACCACAATCAGGGAAAAGGAAGAAGTTGGTCAGCGCAAGGGCTGCACAGCTTAAGCGTTAACAATGCATTAAAAAGTATGTCTAAATTTTTGGTTCTGTTTGTACTAGCTTCAAATAAAGCTCTCTTTTAAATAAGTTGTCTGTTTTTAATTTCAGTTTTCTTGTTTTTTCTTTAGCCCCATTAATGGCGTCTTCCAACTTTTCTTTAAAACATTGATATACTTGTGCAACGGAAATATCTTCATCACTTTCAGCCGATATTATTTCAGTACCTTGAAAATAGGCGTTTGTACATTTGCTCTGCATATGATTTTAACATTGTTTTTGGTATGTTAATATTATTTTGTTGTGAAGTGTTAAGATAATTTACTAATGACATCAATTTGTCATTATATCTTTCATATACTTTACTTTTAATTGTGTGAACAATTTTTTCCGAAAGTATTGAATCAACAGATAATAACTGTTCATAAAGTGTATTCATAATAGCATCACCTATTATCAAATTGGTTTCACGCCTGCCTAATGCTTCCACTGCATCCTTTATGGGGTTCAAAACGTTTACCAATGTTTCCAAGTGTGGGACATAATCTTCAACAAACAATGATGATAAATGTAAATCTATTAAAGCCTTTTTTATTGCATTTTTAATTTTTAGAAATGATTGTATCATTCCAACCATGCTGTTCCACCTAGTTCGTACATCTAGGATTAGATGATACTCTTTATTAAATTCTTCCTTTACATATTTTTGAAGAGTAGCATTTTTTAAAAGACTTTTTTTTGGAAAGTTTGATTATTTTCCTTATGTTGGCAATAACTTCATTATAATTCTCTGAAATAAAGAAAATAATTCAATTTATACAAAGAATTATTTTTCTGCTTTATTTTTTCTATACAACTTTTTAAAATGATTTTAGTCCATAAACAAGTCAAAAGAGTAGTCAGTGATTAGTCTGTAGGCTTGCCTACAGACCAATCTATTTACTAGTCTTCAGAACAGTCTATTTACTAGTCTACAGACCTTTTTTTCCAAAAAAGTGTACAAGAATACGTTAATTTAAAATTTCCCGTATTTCCCGGGAATATTTAAAAAATTTCCCGGTAATTCCCGACAAAAATTTCCCGAGAAATACCGGGAATTCCCGGACTGGAATTCCCGAACCCCAAACTCTAATTGGTATCCTTTTGGATAAAAAAAATACTGTCAACAATTGCTAATAAACCAAGACGTTTACGTACGTCAGAACAACATTTAAATTTCCATTGTTAGACGTTGTAAAAAATAGAAATTCAAAAGGGTAGTTAAATTAATGGATAATCCTCATCGTGATTGCAAAAATCGCAAATGAAAAATTAAATACAACGCCCAGGAGAATAACAATGTTCGTTCTTAATGGATAAATTTTCTGTGGATTAATAATAACGAAATGATCGTGTGTGGTAGAGTGAAAACTTATTTCCATTTTAAAATAGTGAAATGCTAAGCAAGAGAAAGCGATGGCGATTTATGGTTAATGCCAGGATAAGTACAACTCTCACCATTTCTATTACATACTTAAACCTAGAGTAGAAACTCGTGGATCTACTTTAGAAATATAGTAACATGAGATTTATCTCTTTGGGCACTGAAACACTTAAGTAGAGGCTATAGGTCCTCTTTACAAGAAGCAAAGACCATGGAATATTGATTTTTCTAAATAAAAGTGCTGCTACCTTATTTACCAACGACAGACATTATATTTTTCACACTTAAGACCGATGAACTTATATGCACAATTCTTGCTGAAATCCATATTGTAAACTATATACATACATACATGGGTCCCATCTATTTTGCTACATTAGATGAATACAGTGGTAATACTTTATAGTCGATTAAGTAAGTAAATTAAATTTGACAAATTGATTAAAAACAAAAAAAAAACATAAATTTTATAAATAAATTAGGAATACAAAAATAAAATTTCAGCAAAAAAAAAAAAAAAGAAATTCTAATACAATTAAACAATGTTTAGTTTGAAAATGAAAATACTCGTACATTGTTCGGTATTTAATACGATAATGATACTACATACAATCGCACATATAAATATATTGTATTAATTTATATATAAACATATAAATTCAATTATTTACGTATATTTAATTGTAATAATTTAACATGAGTTAGAAACTATCACTGTTGTGTGGTGGGTATTTACTTTCTGATGATACAGTGATGTCTACAAATACAGCAGAATAGAATAATTGCAAGCAAGTTTAAAATTCTTCGATTATTTTCTGCTATTTTCAAGCACCAAATTGTTTAAAATGAAAAGCATAAAATATGTAATTAAATTTGTGAAAATAAATTCCTTATGCAGGATGAATTAACTTAAATATTCGAATGGAAAAGTCAAGTCTATTAGTTTATTTACAATTAAAGGAGAAGAAAAGCATCGAATGGATTTAATATCGTTTAATTTGCTAGACTTGCTGAATAAATTATTTCTTTTATTCTTATCTTCTTAAGTAATGTTTATAAACAATTGTCATTTGTCGCCTTTTTTAATATCAATATCAAGTTAAATCTCAATTTTAAATTTTCAATTTTTCTTGTTTCAACTATTTTTCTAATTTCTATTACTTTAAATACAGTTTTCAGTTTTTTTTTTTATTATTTTATAGCCTTTGTTTATATTTGTTAACCTAAAATTATATTTAATTTGTTTACTTATGTATGTATAAGTATATGTATATGTAATGGTAGATTACATATACAGTGAGCGTCAAAAGAAACTGTACAGTAGGATAAAATTCCAACAATCACTTAACACAACTTTTACCACTTAAGAAAAGTGCCCGAAAAAATTTGAAAATTTTTCGAAATTTTTTGTAATTTTTTTTCTTTTTGTTTCAGTTTTAAAAATTGGGAATGAAACAATTTTAAAATTAAAATAACGGTAATTTATTAATGTATATTGTTTAATGTACAGTTTCTTTTAGCACTCACTGTATGTATGTACATATGTATATGTATTTCTAAACATCTATATATTATATGCAAGTATCTATTTATATACGTACGTTTTGTTAGTTAATATTATTTAATTTATATCAATTTAATACTATTTGTTCATCTATTTTAATCTTCAATAATAATATTTATTCATTCATTTATTTGTATTTCAGTTTTAGAATTTATATTTACCAAATATAGACTCTGTTTATTTGTGTTTTTTCTGGTTTTTATTTCTGTTTTTTTTTTTTTTTTGTTTTTCTTTTATTATTTATTATTTTAGTGGAAGCTCCTGTTACACGCTTTTTTATTCATTATTATTTTGTATTTAATTTGTATTTATTCACCTTTTTCACCCATTCAATAACCATTATTTAGCCTTTGATTGTTGAAAATGTTGCTAACAACATGTTGCTGCTCTTCTTGACATTTTAATTTGCTTTTAATGTTGTTTCCAACTGGTTGCTGCAAAACAAAAGGAAGATATTATTAAAGAAGGCGATTAAAATGTGTTTCAAATAAAATATTTTAAAAATATAACAAATTTTTAAAAGTATAATAGAAGAATTCATTTAAGGACTTCTGAAATTTGGCACTAGATAACGGCTATCTTGTCAAAGCTACATCTGTCAAATTGGTTATGGTTTTCATAGTTTGTATTGTATTTTGTCAAATCATCATCAACGATTGTAGGCAACACCGTGTGTACTCTAAATGGGCTCTGAAGCATACATACTTACAACCCTTCAGTCAGGATTACGACCTAGTTTCACAGACCACATATGTTGCGTGTGTTAATTTTATCCATAAGTAGCGGGACCTACAGTTTAAAGTCGACTCCGAACGACAGATTTTTGAGAAACTTTTCATGGTAATTTTATTTATTCTCAGAGTTTTGATCTCTGTAGGTCTACGTCTATGTCTATGAGTCATGGAATGTGCATGATCAAGCTTTGATTTGTTGTTTATAAGGAACTTTGCTGTAGCTCGGTTGTCAAGGTATATATTCCATCCAGAAGTCCTTGTAGTATAGTAGTTAGTGTGTTTGCTTATAGGACGCGAGGCCGTGATTCAAACTTCAGCCCGGTATATCAAACAAATTTGAGGAATATTTTTTTAGCAATTTCCTTTCAGCGGTTTTCTGGCAAAAACTATAAAAAGCTTCTCAAGGATCTGTCGTTCAGAGTTGACTTTAAACCATAGGCCTGCCACTCGTGGATAAAATTAACAACAACAACATTGCTGGTGTGAGAAGCTGGGTTGTATTCCTGCCTGAAGGGTAGTAATGGCCAATTAAGTAAATAAGTAAGTCAGATTCCATCCATCGACAATAGTATTACATATCGTTTTGCCATCCAATGTCGATCTGTCGTTATCTTGAAAATTCGGAGAGGAATTCGACTTTCCGATGCAGTAGCACCTGTATAGTTACTCGTTAAAGGACAATGCAATCAATTACTAGTAAAGATCTAAAGACTTAGTATTCGTAAGAAGCAACTCAGTAGTTAGTTTAATTTCTTGCAACCAAAAAAGGTCCGTCGGAAGTAGACGGTGCTCTGCAAAAGGACTCAACATCCGCAAACAGCTATATGACGAGAGAGGGTTGTAAAGGTGAAAGCCGCACAAAAAGTGTAAAACTAAATGGCGATGTTTAGTTAAAATACAAGTCAAAGACAGCAAATAGCTCATTGGCTACGGGCAATTAAAGAAAGGTAGAAAAATGTGATGTGAATAAATCGAATACAAGGAAGTGATTCTATTGTTTCTTCGGGGTGTACTTGATAACGACTGCAGTACTTTTTACTGCTATTCACATATGAGCGGATACATTGATTTTTTAATTTTATCAATTGACTGACACATCATATTACCCTCATTACAATAATGTCCAAATTAATTAAGAAATCCCATGGCGATTAAAAGAACATGTTTTGTTTGCCCGTGTCTATTTATATAATTTTTATTTAAAAAATAAACATTCTTTTATACAACAGCTACTCACCTTTGTAATAAACTTCTTTGTACATGGTAGGGCAGGCAGCTTTACCATTCGTTTTGGAGGTTTTAAAATCAATATTGGTGCGTATGGGGCGGTGCAATAAGGGCTGGGGCGGTCTATAATTATTGCCTAAAGGAGCTTTAGGATGATCTGGACTACCCTGCATAAGACGACGTAAAGCGTGTAACTGAAATAAATAAATAACAATGTACCATAATAAGAAAAATTACATCGTATTTTCAAATAAAAATAAAATAAAAAAAGGTTGTTAAATACATTTTTATTTTCAACATCAAATATTAGATAAAACGCATCACGTTAGCAACGCAAAAATTTAAATGAAAGCTTTTTTATATTCGTTTCATTTTTATTCAGAAAGATTTCTACAAGATATCATTCCGTCTGACTACCAGTTTCCTATACCACCCAAACAAAAAGGTAAAATATCTACGCAACAGCCTAACTAATGCTTAAAAATCCTTAGTGAAAGCAGCAACAACAACAAAATTGAAATAAAATCTCGCTGGCGTTAATTATCTGTGACACTTCAGTTTACCCTTGTAGACATATTCTACAACGAAATTTAAAAAACGTTTTCTCTTTCTTTATTTCTCTCTTTTCTTAATGTTATCAACACACACATACTTATACACTTCTATACATTTTTAAACTGGTGTGTGCATTGTCTGTCTTTATGTGGTGAAATTATAAAAGTGTGTGTGCATGTATGTGTATAAGCTCACTAAGCTGACTTAATGAGTTCAATGATACCTCACCGAGAACAAGAAAAAGAGAAAAAAAAAACGCGAAAACAAAATATATGAAGAAAAAAATGAAAAACATGAACTCGTTTAAAGACAAGAAGAGAGTTTAATATCCAGTCACTTACTATCTGACTCACTCTGACTCACATTACCAAACAGTGGCCCAGAAGTTGTTAATTTCAGCCACTTGGTTGCACAAGAACGTACTTTTAAACTGAAGTTAAATACATTGAAACAACATACATTTTGGGTTGTAAAGCTGAAAAAAAAATTTAAAAAAAAATATTAAAAACTGAAGCAAACTCAATATAATGAAAACTTTAAGATGCAGAACGAAACACTGTTTCCATTTGCACAGAAAATGTTTTCAAATCAATCAAAGAAATTTAGAAAATATTGATTGAAACAGGCGACGACTGATTCACTACCTTGAGCTGGACCCAGTCCTTACAACCGCATTTATAAGTTTATGTTCAATGAATATGTCGTAATCCTTTTCAACACTTGACGACATAAGTACTCGTAATAACACTTTGATACAATAATTGTAAACCAGAGAAGTATCTCGACTCGATCTTTTATGTGCAAGATAGACATTTTACAATACGTTTTAATGATAAAAAGATGAAGTGTAGGATGCTATGAACCTGGGTCAATAAGTTCATAATCGTTTACACTTCTAGCCAATTGATTGAAAGATAATACTGCTTCTGTTAACAGGCATATTTCTCAGTTGACTTCTTTAACCTTCCTATACCCGCGCGTTGGTCTGTGAGACCGATTTTTTAATTATTGCGATTTTGTTTGTAAAAAAATAGTGCCAGTAAGTTGATATCACTAGTAGCTTCATTATTCGTAATAAGCTTCGTTTTTGCATCAAAAAAAATTTTTTGAAATGGTACCAAGGATATAGGATTTTCCATTGTCGGTCTCACAGACCAACGCGCGGGTATTGGTGTTTCACTTTTTGGCGCGGGTATAGGAAGGTTAAAAGCTTTAACAAGTTGTGTCATTTAGTTTAAGATGACAGTCATAGATAGCTGTTTGATAGAGTGACTTGAGGAGAATATGGAATAATATGGCAGAAAGCATAAGTTCATATATTGCATACGTACATACGTACATAATTGATTATTACAACCATTCAGTTAGGATTACGACCTTGGTTCTCACACCACTTATGCCTTTGCGTATTAATTTTATGCATAAGTGGTGGAACCTACTGTTTATAGTCGACTCAGAACTATAAATTTTTTTAAGAAACTTTCATGGCAATTTTCTATTTACTCCTAGAATTTTTACCTACTCGACTACGGCGACATCAGTCCATAGTCCATATATTAGGCTACACATTGCTCCATCATTCGCCTTAATCTCCGACTTTAACTCCTAGCAACAATTTCTTGTTTTTAATCATTTAGGAATGCCTCAGAGGAACGATATTTGATGCCAAAAATGACATCATCATCAAAAAAAAGTGAAACGATTTTGAAAATCTCGACAAATCTGATTTATTAAATAAAATGAAAAAAATTTGTGAAGTGCGGTACATGGTGAATAAAGTTCGAAAGGAACTATATAGAGAAAAGTAGTTTCTCATTAAAGCAATAAAACCGACATTTAATACCTTTGGAGAAAGTCATACCAAGAGATAGACTGCTCCATAAAAATATGTGAGCTACCATACTGTTACTAGCATGAAAAAATGGGCTCCCCATTCATTAACTGCCGAAAGCAGTGTGAAGTCTTTTTTGTGTTTTTTTTTGGTCCCAGTATTTTCAGAAGTCTCCGTAGTCTAGTAGGTACTGTTTTGGCTTATTAGACGTGAGGTCTAGGTTCAAACTCCCCGTCAGACATTTCGAACAAAACGAACTACAAAACAATATTTCTGCGTCAGCTTTCTCTCAGCAGATTTTTGGCAAAAACTCTGAGTAAATAAAATTGCCATGAAAAGTTTCTCAAAAAAATCTGTCCTTTGTAGTCGATTTTAAACTGTAGGTCCCACTACTCATCGATAAAATTAACACACAGAACATAAGTGGTGTGAGAACCTAGGTCGGAATCCTGAATAAGGGTAATGCCCAATTATGTACATATGTATGTGTAGTTATTATTATTACATGCGTGATACGAAGCAGAGCCTAACTCTCATATAGCTTTATAAAACATAGTTTGTATGAAAAATTGTTTCATAAACTCTACATGAATAAAAAAAATTTTTTTGTTGATGAATATGGGAGTTAATGTGGTTTAATATAAATGTGGTCTATCCTCAAAAACTGGTGCCTTCAAAATATTGTTCAAGTGATAGAGATCGAGATCTTTTATGTGCCAGATAGACATTTTAAGTGATAGAGACTGCTTTACAATACGTTTTAAAGATAAAAAGATGAAGTGCAGAATTCTATGAAGCTGGGTCAATAAGTTCACAATTGTTTACACTTCTAGCCACTTAATGTGGTTTAATATAAATGTGTCTATCCTAAAAAAACTGGTGCCTTCAAAATATCGTTTAAGTGATAGAGAGACGAATCTATCAATAAATTAAGGCATAGAGGCAGTTTTACAATTCGTTTCAACAATAAAAAAGTGAGGTGCAGTATACTATGAAGCTGGGTCAATGAGTTCATAACTTTTTAACTTCCGGCCATTTGATTGAAATGACAATACTGCTCCTATTAACTCACATATCTGTCAGTTGGTTCATTCGTTTGTGTTTAACTGCTCCTGATAGCAGATTGTAAGGTAACATGAGGAGATTCGGATAAAAATTACTTGGCAGAGCGGAACGACATTTAACTGCAACAACGAATTCACTTCAGAAATAAGAATATTTAAAAAAACGGTGAAATGCAATACAGTACAATACAAAGGGAGCCCTGAGAAAAAATCAAATTTTTCATTCAAAAAATAATTAAATTGTCATATCGAGTGCTAGAGTACCCAAAAAAAAAAGTGGATCACCGAAATTTCATAACCAAATAGACTCTCCAATCAAAGTTGTCCAACCTTCACTAATTCACTAATTTTAGAAGTCAAAATTCGAAATGACTAGAATACCAAACTAATGCGGTATTGCTCTACCAATTCAATAGAGTCTAACACATATATGAATAAAATAAAAAAAATAAGGAAAATATTAAAAAGGATTTGACATGAATTATAATTCAGCGAAATCCAAAAAAGTAAAGACAAATTAATTTAAAAAAATCAAAATTTTATTTTCCTGTATTTTTCATTTCCTGCGTTTGGGTAGGCATAACTTTTTTGAACTAACATAAGTCGTAGTTTATTATTTTACTTTACAGGGATAATCGTCAGTTAGTTTGGTTATTAATTTTACTGCGACGGACAACATTAGATCAGCGTCAATTAAGAATTCAAAAAATTTTACAAGCTGAAGACCTCCGATTTCTATTGCCACCTGTTTGTATTTTAAATTTATTCTTTTCGAATATCGCGTCACTTAATAAATAAGTCAGCGCTGCTGCTGTCACTAAAACTTCTACCAGTTGATGCCATGTTATGACATAAAAGATCAACATTTCAAAATAATTCCATATATTTTACTACTACCACTGCACAATATTTTCCGCATTTTCAGTTTGAGTCATTTGCCTTTAGCCAAGTATATGGTGTAACTGCTGCTGGCAGTCGGATTCAACTAACACGTACTACACCTTTAAAGTATTTAAGCAAAAATATAAATAAAATTGTGGCGCAGAGAATAACTGAAAACGAATTTTAAAGGCAACTTTGTTTAAAGCAGAAGAAATGATTTTAACACTCTAGTGTATGTAAACGTTTTGCGATGACACCAGAAATTGCAATTAAAGCTTAACTCAGATGCAAACAGGAAGTTATACTATAACGATGGCGTGATGATACTGACGACACGGTTGATAATTTTTTATAAAAAACAAAACGAAAAAATATCGTAAAACTTTTACTTGCAACACTTTGCACACTGCCACAACATTTGACTACGGCTGCTTGACTAGCAGACTGCCTTAGTAGTGGCTGGTTGCTGTAGTGTAGTGGCAGTAGTAGAGTTGGTTGGTGGTGTTAGTGTTATTGTACACAGTTACCAATATTTTGAGTTACAATTTGGTTTGCATTTAGCCAAGCAGAAATAATGCCGGCAATTGTTTCCGGTTTAAATAAATGTGTGTCTACAAGAGAATATATTTTGTGTGTGTCTATGTGTTTGAATTTTAAATGCATAAGTAAAGTTGTTACAGCGCGTGTAAAACTTTTAAACTTTTTTTGTCGGCAAAAAAATTAAACCAAGGAAGGCGGCATAGTATCAGTGATGTTATCTCTTTCAGTTTGAAATTAAGATGGAAAATATTTTTCAATCAATTTTGCGTTGAGTCTTTCTTTCTCTCTTTGTTTTTTTTGTGTTTACTCTATTGTTTAGAAAAAACGAAACATTTTTAAATTAGCCTTCACTGTTGAGGCTGTTTACCACCGTTGCTATATAAGACCACATCGACAAACGGTAAACTGTTCACAAAATCCATATTTAACTATTAAATGGGTCATCTATCGGTTTAAATTTTAAACATCGGTTATTTCGAATCCGGCAGTGCTTATGTCATTCTATTCTGTCACAAAATTCAGTGTATTATCTTCACTGAACGTAATGAATAGGTTTATGCTTGAGCAACTTTGGGATTTATTGGATGCCAACGAGAAACAGCGCAAAGATGTCGATTTTACGAAAAAAATTATCTTTTCGAGTCCTGTTGGCTACGTTAATAAGCAAAATTGCCGTAGTTGGGGCTCAGAAAACCCACTCGTGGACTTACAGAAGCCAATGCACCCATTACGAGTGACTCTTTGGTGCGGCTAGTGAAACGGATACATCATTGGCCCACATTTCTTTGAAAACGAGGACGGCGTAACCATTACGGTCAATGGAGACACCCATTGCACTATGATAATAGATTTACTTTGTACTCGCTCTGCATGGTGTTGAGGTGAACAATATTTGGTTGCAACAGGATCGCATGCCACAATCGATTTATTGCGGCAAACGTTTGATGGCCATTTAATTAGCCGAAATCGTGATGTCAATTGGCCGCCAAGAAGCCGCCATTTGACACCGTTGGACTATTTTCTGTGGGGCGCCGTTAAAGAAAAGTGTTATGCCGACAAACGGCATAAACTGGTTGCGGCAGCTATATACATGTTGTCATACTCCATTTCTAACCGGAACAATTGTACTTCACAACAAAATAATAAAATTCGCAAAATTTGTAACCGTTTTTGTTTGACATCATTTATAAATTTAAACTTTTAAATTTCCTACCCTTTAAAATCGATGGTTTGTATGTAGACAAGCTCAATTAATATGAGAATAAAATTAGTGTAAAGAAATTGAGTGTAAAGAAATTTACGGAATTTAAACGTATTGATGCTGTTTGTCTATATCAGTCATTAAAAATTTATTTCTGTCCATAACTGAATACCGCAATAGGGTATTATGATCTTAACTGCATGTATTCCACCACTAACTTCCATCACCCAATTTCAAGTTGCCTTAATTTAATCCAGGACAACGTTGTAAAACACTTTTAAATTCTCCGGTGATAAAAGTTTTCATTTTCATCAATCTCCAGTTAAGTGCGTTGGTGTGTATGAGAAAATTAAAAAATAAAAAACGTAGCTAACGTTACAAACAGAATGTTATAGATGCGTAAAGTCACGTTATTAAAAATCAATTAAACAGCTTCAATGAACTTCGTTTAAACACACAGGATCATGTGCACATGATGACCTGCAACAAGTAACCTGATAACAACATACATCGTCCTGTTGGGACTTCATTAACAAGTGGACAACATTTAAAAATTTCATTAAAAATAAAAGGAAGATGTAAACATTTTCCGAAGTCAATGTACCATACTTTATCACACATACACACACACACACACACACTGTAAAACAATGTTTTTTTTAATTAATATTGATGAGAAAAAAATAAAAAAGTTATTCAAAATTGAATGCTTAAAGGGCTTTAAGAAAATATTGTCGCGGGTCTCCAGCCCGAGAGATGTGAGATTAGTGCATATAATGTATATTAAATGTTTGATGTACGCCTGTACGCCATAGCACACCATAAGTAGATGAAGTCCTATTTATGCTGTTATAGTTGTTCTCCGTTTTCTGGATTAAATAACAGCATAAGATCATGAATTAGAACCATAAAGACCTACTGAGCAACATAATTGTGTTTAATGAAGCAGTTCGGCAATACTGTGAAATATCATGCTTAACCGCTTCCTGTTTACAGCATTATAAAAAAGCCAAATAGGAGTGGAATAATTTGAGCACTACAAAGTGGATTAGGTGAATGGTCTCACTGACAAATCTGGCGAATAATTGAATGGGATCAATATTACTAGAAACATTAACAAGTAGCAAAAACGAGTCTGATATTCTTGCATACTGGTGAAATCTATTTTCGCATTTATGTATCGGGCGAGCCATCTATCGGTTTAAATTTAAACCATCGGTTATTTCGAACATGGCAATACTTATTTCATTCTATTCTGTCGCAAAATTCAGTATATTACCTAGACTGAACGTAATGAATCGGTTTACGCTTGAGATTTATTGGAAATTTATTTACAAATTAATGACAATTGGTCGAAAATAACACGAAAATGTCGTACAAAATTTGGACGAACGCTCTCAAGAATTGACGCACCAGTTTACGTTGAATTTTGCGAAGAGATCTCGATTTAACACCTTACAAGGTTCCATTGGTTGAAAAGTTGAAGCCGCATAACCATTCGCTTCGTTTTCATTTCTCTAGATGGGGCAACGAGAAACTGCACGATGATGTCGATTTGGAGCTCAGAAAATCCACACGTCGGCTTACAGAAGCCAATGCACCCATTCTCGATAAACCAGAGACAGCTGAACATTTAAAGGCCAACATGCGTGATGCCATTGCCGAGATACAACCCCATACACTCGAAAAAGTGGACAAAAATTGGTCCAATCGAATTAGGTACTGTGAGGCTTGCCGCGGCAGCCATATGAATGAAATAATATTTGTATTGTATTTATAATTATAATTGTATAATTGAATTTCACAACACAAGCCTAAATTTGGCATAATTTCAAACCGTTTTTGTTTCACTGCGTGTTAAAATTTAAACTTTTAAATGGCCCTCCCTTTATGTATTCATTTAATCATATTACGAACTTTTTACAACTAAGAGAACAAAAACATGATTTAAATCAGACACTTGTGATTTATGGAAAATCTCCGTTTGAAAACCCCCAAGATTTAAGCCCGTTTGGTTTTACTTTAATAGAGCATGAAATTTCATACTTGATGAACAATGGTACAATGAATCAAACTTAAAAAAATTTCTATTTCCATACATAATTTTGGTCATTACAACCCGTCAGTCAGGATTACAGCCTAGCTTCTCACAATACTTGTGTTGTGTGTGTTAATTCTTTCAGTGAATGGCGGGACTTACAGTTTGAAGTCGACTCCGAACGACAGAATTTGGGGATGAAAAATGTCCAATTTCCAATTTTATTTTACTTTATAGTCGCCGAAGAAATATTTTTAAATATTTTGCTTAGTTGGAGATGTCTGACGTGGGGTTTGAACCGAGGCCTCGCGTCTAATAAGCCAACACACTACCTAATAGATTACGGCGACTTCCCCAAAAACAATACATTCTCCGCTCAACATATTTTTTTAATTCCTAACACAATACATTGCATGAACAATGCTACATATTTCCATTGATCCAAACGTAAAAAAAATTTTTAGATGGTTAGTTTGCTTTCATAATATTCGAAAATTCATTAACGATATAAATTTAATTTGTATTCGTCATTCAAAAATTTAATAATTTTAATTTGTAATCGAAGATTAAAGTGTTGTTTCTTTGTGTCTAACAGAAGCTATTAAATCAATTTCATGAACCTGTATAAGTTCACTTCATTCAATACAAAGTTTAATCGTTAAACAATTTAACGCTCAATAAAACCGAACTCCACTTAACAATCTCTAAATAAACACATTGAAATCTGCGGCATTAACAACGCTTAAGATGATACACTCTAATGATAAATACAAGATTCTCGTACAAATTGCAGATTGTAAAGCATAAAATTTATAAAATAATACAAAATTTACTCCTTCTCTCTCTCTCTCTGTCTCTCTCGCTTTCTCTCGCGGTGACTCATTCACTATCTGCCCCTCTATCTCTCTGGATTTCCCGCGTTCTGTATTAAAAGCAATAAATAAATACAAGAGTGGTATTTTCTAGTCGCAGCAATAGTGATATTAACTGTTGTTGTTGTTGCTGTTGTAGTAGTGATAGCTATAATACACTAACACAAATTCAAATACAAGCACAAAAACAAATACAAACACAAACACTAACAGAAACAGAAATACTCTTAGACACACACTCATGCTGATAGCTAAACACTTGTACGCTCAAAGCATTGAGGATAATAACGATGACGTTGCTGTAGATGTTGCTGACGCAGCTGCTGGGCGAAGAAGTCAACGAGATAAGCACAGTACAGCACCAGCACAGCACTAGCACAGTACAGCACCATCACAGCATGATGTATTACTAGAGGATACTTAATTGGAAGGAAGTGTTGTAGTCAACAACACTTAATCTACTTAAACTGTTTATCAATTGATTTTTTTCAAGAGACAATATTTTATAAAACGCTATTTAATACCATCTATTTATAACCGTATTTATATACATACGTATGTATTTATGTGTATCGCAGTACAGTGCTTTAATGGATTTATATTGTTTTTGAATATGTCGTCCTGTTATGTCAAGCATATGCAATAAAATTTATTGAAAAAATCAAAAACAAAATATTTTGCTTCCTTAGTACGATATAATATTTTAGCTGCTTTTGATGTTTTCAAGAGTAGTTTAAAGACAGCATTTAAGATTGTATTGGCTTTATGGATTACTTATGAGTATTAAACTGTAAGTGGAATACATATTGAAAACTTCAGCAGACATAATGCTTTTTTGCTTAAATAATAGGAAATCTAAGCAACAAATTTTTGTTTATTAAGTACCGGGTGGCTAAAGACCAAGCGCTAATACTACGCATGTAATATATGCTGTACGGTACTGTACTCTCGTAAATATTGTGTTGGCTTAGTAGAGAATTACTGCGATTTTAGAGCACAGTTTTGAAATCTTGAAAAAAAAAAGAAATATTTCTCAGAGTAACAAACAGATGATTTCCATCTGTTAAATGAAATGAAATGTTTGAGACCTATTGATGCCATTATGTGTGGAATATAACATCGTTCAAATGTGCGCCACGGATTCTCTGGGTGGACTGCATCCGAATTATCCAATTTTCGCAGACTCTGGCGCATAAATCAGGCTGATTGATGTCAAAGGTTATATTGGATTTAAGAACCGCTGTGATTATTGGGCTATTCGCATACACCTACGACTTAAGTAAATCTCAGATAAAAAGGTCTAACGGGGTCAAATCGTACAATCTAGGTGGCCAGTTCATATCGCTACCAAATCGCTCGAGAAAAACTTGACAATTGATAGTATACATCAACGTCAAGTGAGACCACCATGCCCTCAAATCGTACGTGCTGAAAATCCAAAGTTGTGTGGCATCTAACGCCGTCCTGGTTGGTACTCAGGTAATTCAATTCAGGCCAAAAGTATTTGGTAATCATCGAAATATCGTTGCCAGTGATGGTCATTCTCAATGACCAAATCCACACCAAACAGTAGCTATTTCGGGATACATTGGACGCACTTGGATCTTATGTGTATTGGTATCGACTAGGGATGCCAAACGGGATTGATTTTTAAAAATCCCGGGATACGGGATTTCGTAATCCTAAATCAGGAAACCTACTTGATGATTTTATAGGGCTTTTGCATTGTTCTATGGCATCAAATAACTTTTTAGCAATGGAAGTAGGGTTCTCTTCATCTGAGATGCTATTGTCGAAGTCGAGTGATATAGAATTTTTTAAGGACCTTTTGCAAAACGCAAGATTAATGCCTTTAATTCGGATTTTATTAAAGTCGTATCCAAATCTTTATCAAAATCAGTCTCATTTTTTGGATTTTTAAGGAATTTAGTGGAGGTGAATACACAGTTCTTCTTTCCTCTATTCTTTTGCGAAGTGATTTATATAAATCTTTAGCAAGACTACAATTGATTGCTCTAATTTCATTTAGCATAAACGTTAATGCAATATGAATTCACAATTCCGAAAATCCCGAAAAATCCCGGGACAAGTTTTAAAAAATCCCGGGATTCGGGATTTGTGAATCCCTAAAATCCCGGGATTTCCCGATTGGCATCCCTAGTATCGACCCAAATTCGACAATTTTATTTGTTCACATATCCATTCATCTTGAAATAATACCCACCGTTGGCAATGATGATCTTTGATGAAAATTAGCGTCAGTAGCCAACTAGATCGCGTTCTCTTTGTCTATGAGTTCAGTTCCTGGCCCTAGTTCCAATGCAAATTTCACTAAGTTGCCATTTACAAAAGGGCGAGTTCTTATGAGCGACAAGAAATTGCCTTTTTTAAATTATCCTACACGCTCTCATGGACAACTGTGATATTTTCAGCATATCTTTAGTTTCGTCGTACATACGAGTGATGGTCGATCGTTTACTGAACCAGTGGACTCGAATTTATCCACCACATTGTGAATCTCCCTTTCGGTAGGACGATTATGGTGATTGTAAACCCAATTTATTAAAAACAATTTTATTTTTTGTACATGTTGTTGAATGCTTTATCCGTTCATAATGATTTGATAAAGCAGACAGAATAGATTCCAACTAATTCGACAGCCTTAGCTCCAACAAGACGACCGTAGTCAACTGTCAAAGTTCGGAATTCCTTGTTAGAAGACCCGATGGTTTTCAGTATTATTCAAAATTTTTTTATTTATTCGGCGACAGTCTCCCAGCAAATTTTATTTCCGAAAAATATTTGCTATTTAAACTCGAATTAAGCGACAATAACTTTTAAAAACAAAAATTGAAAATGAAATGAATTCATCACATGGCGTATGATGAACATTTAATTCAGTTAACTTCGAATGTGTTAAATATTAAGTATAAGCCATGTAATTGGCTTATTATGGGTATTGTATGTGAAGTGTATACTTTAAGAGTTGTACTATGCTACGATACAAAATGTGTTCTTTTTTTGGTCAATAAAAGACAAAAAAACAAAAATAAATAAATAATCGTCATACCAATTCACAGCGAAATTTTTATTTAATAAATACGGAAGAAATTATGATATGTTGATAAAGTAATTTAGAAGGTAATGATGACTTGGAAAATGGTGAAACTTGATCTACAAAAAATAAAGGTTTCCCAGCTCAGAGTAATGATTAAAGTTGTAGCATCATTAACCACCACTATTGATCATTATCGAAGTCGTCGTCGTCGAGTACGTAGTGTGTTGGCCGTACACCGTAAGACCCCGGTTCAAACCCCAAGTCAAACATCTCGAACAAAATGAAATACGAAAAAATATTTCTCCGGTGATTTCCTCTCAGATTTCTGGCAAAACCGTTGTGATGAACTGGTACTGGTGATGAAAATTGATTTAAGTCGGTGATTCTTCACTAATGACTCTAAAACTGCATTGACGCCAAAACAAGAAATTGCCGGATGTTTGATAAGATTGGAAACGAATTATCCTTTAAGAACTGCTACAATTTGGTTTAACCATTAATTCTGATTACTAGTCTACCGAATTGGAATGAACTCAAACGAAGTATTCAAGATTCGCCTCCAAACTGCGATGACACACCAAAAAATTACAATACTTTGATGCACTCGTCTGACTACCATAAATTTCGTTGTTTACATAACTATATTTTTAATAAAAAAAAAAGATTTGATTGATACGGCTGAAAATAACTGGTGTGAATGACAAATATTTACCTGAATGATCGCGACACATTTGAACTCTAGATGAGATAAAGCGATGATATCTAGTCACCGTAGTCTAGTAGGTAGTGTGTCGGCTTATTAGACTTAAGGCCAAGGTTCAAACCCCAGGTCAGACATCAAAACGAAATTATGAAAAAAATATTTCTTCGGCGACTGCTTCTCAGCAGATTTTTGCCAAAAACTCTGAGAGTAAATAAAATTGCCATGAAGAGCTTCTCAAAAGTCTGTCGTTCGGATTCGACTTTAAACTGTAGGTCATGTATAAAATTTAACACACAAAACATGCGCGGTGTGAGAATTATGTATGTATGTATTTTTAAAAACAGTGACAAAATCCTTAAAGCGTTTGACATGAACAAAAAGCAAAAATTTTAAACAATTAGTTTACCATTCTCCAATTATAACCATAAGTTCTACTAGACATCTTGGCATTATGTAATTAATTAATTAATAAATCACTTAGAACCAATTAAGAATTCTCTAATCTTTTAATATGTTTTTGTTTTGTTTTGTTTTCCTTCCTTCTGCTTCTTCTGTTTTTGAAAACATAATCCATATTACATAAACCATGACTGTCAATTCACAAAGAGTCATGAATGAATAAAATTTACAACAAAAAACACAGAAGAAAAAACAGAACAAAATAGAACCACAAACAAAGACAAGAACCATTTGGCAAACCTTTAAAATGTTTGCTAGTCGTAGCACACAAACACACACAGAAATACACAGTCATGGCAAAGCGACAAGAAAAAAGCTTGAAGCCAACACTCCCACTTATGAATACTTGCACAAGGATTCATAAAGAAAAGAAAAAAATAGGAAAACAGCATGTAAACAACAGCAGTAGCAACAACACCCCATAGATTCATTGGAAAAATTTCACAGGATGTGAAAAAAAATGTCGAGAAAAAGAAAACTAAACGACAAAGTCACACAATGTAAATGAATCACTGAGGTTTTTATTTCTACAAACAAACAAACACACACCGACTTTTTAGTATGGTTGGCTTAAGATGACGGGGCAAAAAGGTTGCCAATCGGGCCAACAAACTAACGCAGGGGACAACATGCAAGCAATTCAAACAATAAATAATGTATAGAAAATAAAAGAAAATAAATGCGAGTAAGAATATTAACGGCATCTACTACTACATACAAACGACGTTACAATAATAGCAGCAGCAACAGGACTAAGAAAAAAGAAAAACAGAAAAATTTCAAAGGAAAACAACCTCCGAAGCGACAAAAGAAATGCCTTAGCACGTCAACACATGTTACAGCGTGTAATTGAAAAGTAGCCTGATTTAATGATTTTTAATGTTTTTATCATTTCAATTTAATGCTATGGACTCGTGTTGTTAGCCACATATCGGGCAATACTAATTTGTTCACGTCAAATGAAAGCTACGCATTAGATTATATATTTTGATGAAGACAGTTGCTTCAGTCTTCCGTGAGTATAAAGTTATTTCGATTTGAAATTAAGAGAAATATCAGAAGATAAGAAACAACGTTGTTGTAGTATTTAAAATGCTTAACCTCAAATGCAAGCAATCCAGATGAAATAAATTTTTTTGATCAGTAAGTCACTAAGCGCTTTAATACCCTTTTAATGTCGCCGTAGTCTAGTAGTGTTGGCTTATTAGACGTGAGACCACGGTCAAACATCTCGATCAAATCGAAATATGAAAAATATTTCTTCATCGACGTACTCTCAGCAGATTTCTGGCAAAAACTCAGGGTAAATAAAAATCACCATGAAAAGTTTATCAACATAAACTGTTATTTGTAGTCGACTATAAACTGTATGTCCCGCCATTTATGGATAAAATAGATACAAACAACATAAGTGTATATAAGTATGCCTCTCTGAATAATTTATTAAGTAAGCCACTTGAGTGCGTGCTGACCAGAGATGTAAACCTCAACAATGTATATCCTAACGGTCAGATAATAATCAAGTTTTTCACCACTACAAAAAACATATTCAAATTGGGCATTGTTTCTTTGCAACCCTATCACCTAATTCTCTGGAACAAGCATCTGCTTATTTGGAAGATCTTGTCTAATCAAACTATAACTAACTACAGCAAAGCTGCGAAATAAAACAAAACCAAAATCGATACCCTTTGTAACAAACCTGTATTCCTCAAACACTAACAATGAAGAAAAATGCTGTGATATTTTTTAAGTATAAAAAATGGAAAACAAACAGCAAAATATGAAAATCGTAGGGTAAGACTGATATATTGAATGTCAGAGGTATATAAAGCACCTTCGTTGCTGAAATTTAAATGGCAAAGTTGTACATCGCTTTGGAAGCTTAATCACTAAACTTTTTGTTCTGTTTAATTGGGCATTAACAACCCGATTATATAATTTCGATCTACTTTAGCACATCCTTCCAGGCGCTTCTGCTTCTTGCGCATCTTTACCAGTTGGTCACATCAACGTTTATGTCGTTGAGGAGCTCATACAGCTCATTGTTGGATCGGATGCCATCTCACTCTGGACCGAAGATCTTACGTAGGACATTTCTCTCGAATACTCTCAAGGCGTCTGCATCAGTGCTTAACAGTGTCAATGCATCTGCGACATAAAGAATCACGGGGAGGATGAGCATCTTTTATAGTATTGGTTTTGTAGTACGGGAGAAGTCTCTGCCACTAAATTGTCTATTGAGACCATTGTTGGCAAGAGTGATCCTACGCTTGATTTCCAAACTGACATCATTTATGATGGTAACGGCGGAGCCAAGATAAAAAAAATTTTCTGATTATATCTAACGTATAGTTATCGGCTCTAGTCTGGAGCCCAATAAGCCGCATGTTCCTACTATACTTAGTTTTGCAATCTGAAAGAAATATTGCAGCTGATGGAACAAGATCAACATTTAAAATTTTAGCAAATAGCACAGACAATAATCTTTAACCACATGATCTTTTTAACTGTGATGGTTGGAATATCCTATTGCTGAATCGCAATGAAATAATACCATTTTTCAGATGAATCGTTGCTTGTGATGACAATTGTTCTAAGTCGGTGATTCTCCACAAATGATTCTAAAAACTGCATTGACGCCAAAACAAGAAGTTGCCGAATGTTTGATAAGAATGGAAAGGAATTATCCAATTTGGTGTAACCATTAATTCTGATAACTAGTCTACCGAATTGAAATGAACTCGAACGAAGTATTCAAGATTAGCCTCCTAACTACACACACTTTTGATGACCTACCAAAAATTTACAATATTTTGGAGCACTCGTCTGACTACCATACATTTCGTTGTTTAAAAAACTATATTTTTGATTAAAAAAAAGGTTTGATTGATACGGCTGAAAATAACTTGTATGATCCTAATGAGAAATATTTACCTGTATGATCACGACACACTTGAACACTACTGAAGATAAAGCGATTTATTGGACACTGATGGTATAGTCATCTATTACGACTATACAGGGGCGTTAGACTTCCTCCGCAGCTGTTTAACATTGTCCTTAAGTCGTAGATATCTCAGGACAACTGAGGAATTAAGTAATAAATTACAAACTTAACTTGGTCAACTATGCCGACGACATGTATCGCCTTACTGACAAGCATACATAACATAACATAACTGATCATTACAACCCTTCAGTCAGAATTACGACCTAGCTTCTCACACCACTTATGTTGTGTGCGTTAATTTTATACATGAGTGGCGGGACCAACAGTTTAAAGTCGACTCCGAACGACAGATTTTTTGAGAAGCTTTTCATGGCAATTTTATTTACTTTCAGAGTTTTTGCCAGAAATCTGCTGAGAAGAAGTCGCCGAAGAAATATTTTCATATTTTCGTTTTGATGTCTGACCTGGGGTTTGAACTCGGGCCTTCAGTCTAATAAGCCAACCCATTACCTACTAGACTACGGCGACAACAAGCAGTCAGGAATAATTGACATGTTAATTTAATGCCCATCTTAGAGATTCCTGGAAGCGAATAAATACAGGTTGCTCAACTTTTAATTCATTCCAGAAGGCTTCAAGATCGATATATTCCATACACTTGTCCTATACATTTACGAAATCAAAATAGCATCGAAGAGAAGCAAGCACTACAAGCATTCGTAAATCGCTGTTTAAGGAAGATAGATTTTATACTTTGTCTGCCTACGACAACCAACGGCCCGAACCCTTTCCTTCGTTGACATCGCTAACGAAGTGGATTGATCATGTCTTTGTAAAGAGCAACGCACTTGATCAAATGAGAGACAGCATATAGCTGGAGGCTCTTAGTAGAAACAGAAACTTCAGCAAAATTTTTTAAAAATCTCTCCTTATGCAATCAATATGAAAAAAAAATTACAGCCAAACGTTCTTGCTCAGACTAGCAAATTACTTGTCTTAACAAATAAATGTAACCATTACAACAAAAGAAAAAAATGGGATGATTTTGCTTATCCCTACAGTATGCTTTCGCATAACATACATCCTAAGAAATCAAATTTCGATTGTATACTTTTCAATTTACCCTCTTACAAAGCCAATCCCAAAAAATTTAAAATTATTATGATTTACTCCAGTGTTTTCCTTATTTTAAAGGAGTGTTTTGTTTTGAATTCTTTTGGATTTTTAGTTTATTTAAACAAAGTCTTATTTATAATTGAAATGTCCAACAAAAATAAACAAAAAAAAAGGAAAATGAAATTTTTTCTCACCTGTTGCTTGGTTATATAGATGGGTTTATTTAAGACCACCCACGTAACAGTTTCATGACAGGCAGGTGCAGTGGTTGAACCATCATACGTCATATAATGATCCGTATCTGGTAATAAGCCACGTATGGACAAGCGTTTAACAAAAGCTTCATCGCCTCCATAGCGTATGCGATCCAAAGAATCGGTTAACATACGTAATTCCGGATTCGATAAGTCGCCCAGCTTGATAATGGAAAAGAAATCAGAGAAAAAATATTTTATTTATAGCCATACTGTGCCATACTTGCTACCAGTAAGTTCAATAATTTTTATTTTCCATTCTTTATTACCGGCATGCATTGGTAGTATTTTCTTAATTACCTGCAATAGTATCGATACACCAACAATACCCTGAGCTCTGTTTAATGCATCCGAAAAATTGTTGTATAATTGAGAATTATAACCAAATATTTGTATCTGGAAATGAACAAAAACAGAGAAAGAATGAAAAAAAAAGACGAAATAAAATGAAAAGATGGTATAGACGACTAACTATAAGACCAGCAGGAAAAGAGCCAGTAAAATCGATTTATTTTTTGGCTTTTGTTTGTATTTTTAATACCATAGTCTACCTACCACACAATACAACTATAATGTATGGTTGCTCACAAAAAAACTTACTTGCAACATGGCATAAGCCCCCTATAAATGTATAAATCCCTACATTTTTGTACATATTTTTTTGGTTTTTTTTTGTTCACCCATGTCTTAAATGTGTATTTGTTGTAAATGTTATATACATACATACATATGTATATATATAATTGCTGTTGTTATTATTACTGCAGAAGATATTTTAATTTATATTGACATAATGCTGAAGTATAAATCCAAATAAAATCTTAATGTCGGTCTCTCTACATGTGTAAAGTAAATTTGTAAGTTTGTAAATATTACTGTCGGCAAGGTGTTAAGGGCGGGCAGAGGATGTGTTAAGGAAAACGTGTTTATTTGTAAAGAAAACAAAAAATATAAAAATCGTCAATAAAATATAAAAATATTGTAACTCCTTTCGCAAGAAGCACAGAACTTATTGGCAAAATGTATCATATGTATCATAAGTATGTCTGCATGCATGTACAATACATGTAACTTTTAATTTTTAATTCTTAAATGTTTACTTTCCATTTTATTCTCAGACATTTGCAATACAATATTTGAAATCTAAAATACAAATTCATTAGACGTACTAATATTGGGAAAAATAAATGTTTTACGAAAAAGGTATTTTAAAATGTTCTTATTTTGTAAGGATTTGCATTGAAAAATAAAACGAATGTTTAAAATATATACTATCTTTAAAACCAAACGATCTGAATATATTTACTTACTTACATAATTGGCCATTACAATTCTTTAGTCAAAATTTCAACTTAATATCTCACATCACCCATGTTATGTGTGTTAATTTTTTCCATAACTGGCAGCACCTACAGCTTAAAGTCATCTCCGAATGACAGATTTTTGAGAATAAAATATTTTTATCATATTTCCTTTTGTATGAGCTGGGCTCTGAACCACATGGCTTGCGTCTAATAAGCCAACTAGACTACGGCGACTACCAATCTCTTTCCTTCCAAGTAAACTTTTTAGGTGACTCGCCAGAAAGTAATAAATTTGATTTCAACACTTGCAATGCCGTAGTCTAGTAGGTAGTGTGTTAAAACCCCCAGGTCAGACATCTCCAACAAAACGAAATTTATACATTTCTTGGGCGACTTCTTCTCAGCAGATTTCTGGCAAGAACGCTGAGGGTTACTAAAAATGAATGGTCATTACAACTCTTTAGTCAGGATTACGACCTAGCTTCTCACACCACCATGTTGTGTGTGTTAATTTTATATATGAGTGGCGGGACCTACAGTTTAAAATCGTCTCCGAACGACAGATTCTTATTTACTCTAAGAGTTTTTCCTAGAAATCTCAGAGGAAGTCGCTCAAGAAATATTTTTCGCATTTCATTTTGTTCGAGTTGTCTGACTTGGGTTTTGAACCGGGGCCTTATGGTCTACAACTACCAACACAGTACCTACTAGACAACGACGACTTCGGTTATCAATAATGGTGGTTAATGATGCTACAACTTTAATCATTACTCTGAGCTGAGGAACCTTTCTTTTTTTTAGATCAATTTTATCCGTTTTCATGTCACCATTTTCCAGGTCATCATTATCTTCTTAATTACATCATTATCTTATCATAATTTCTTCCGTATTTATTAAACAAAAATTTTGCTGTGAATTGATATGACGATTATTTATTTATTTATTTATTTTTGTTTTTTTGTCTTTTATTGATAAAAAAAAACACATTTTGTATCGTAGCATATACAACCCTTAAAGTATACACTACACATACAATACCCATAATAAGCCAATTGCATGGCGTATACTTAATATTTAACACTTTCGAATTTTACTGAATTTAATGTTCATCATACGCCATGTGATGAATTCATTTCTTTTTCAATTTTTGTTTTTAAAAGTTATTGTCGCTTAATTCGAATTTAAATAGCAAATATTTTTGCGTAGATAAAATTTTCTTAGACACTGTCTAGAGATATCTGAACTGGGGTTTGAAATATGGTCTTACGTCTTACGCCAACATACTACCTACTAGTTTACGGCGACTACTTGAGGTTTTATATGCTGTGTGAGACATCAAATGACTATTAGTTTGTTGCTTATGGCAAAAGATTTTTTTTTTGTGAAAAGATCTGTTTTTATTACAAACAATAATTGCATTTCCTTTGAAACAACATTTTGAGATTCATTCATGACTTGAAACTTTTTTCACCTCTATTTACTTATCGTGGGAACATAGGGTAGCGATGCTGTCTTTGAATTTTCTATCCTGAAGACCACACGTAGCGCTTATCTCCACGTCATTTTAGGACTGCCTAATAGACTGCTTTATTGAAATTCCTTTTGAAGACCCTTCTATTAATTGAATTCGAGAGCCTATGGACAGTAAAGACTTTTAATTTTTTTTTATCTGTCTTTGTACTGATTAATAGCTCCGGAAGGTGATAGTTATCGTCAAGGTAATTCAAATCCTGTATGACTTCCATAATATCACTTTTGTTTTCATAATTGGCTGTAAGCTATGAGGGCGAAAGCGTGTACTCCTACTCTAAAGTTGGTTGTGTCACTATATCTATAAAAATGAAATATAATAATTTCATTATAAAAATGAAATACAATAATTTCATTTTTACTCCAGCATCGAGGATTAAGTGTAAAATTCATTTAAACTTACCAAAGCTTTGGTATGAATTACTTTCAACAATAAATTAAAATAAGATTACTTTGTACACATTGAATGGTTTTATAATTATTGTTTGACCCCAAAGCTATTAGGAGTGTCCTCACTAATATTTAATTAACACTAATAATTTTATGATAGCATTCATACATACATACACACTTACATGTATCTTGGCCAACGAGTTCCTGTCATTCAGGTGCCCACAAAAAAAATATCCTTTATTTTAATCCATAAATAAATAGACATTTGCCAGTCTTACCTTACCTTACCTTAAAACAAGGCAGATAATAAATGTTGTACGTATCGGAGAGTTGCTTACAAATGAAGAAGAACATGAACTGCAATAAAAATGTATGAGTAACAACACTTTTGTTGGACATTACAAATATTAGTGTTGTTGTTGTTGTATGGCATAAATTTACACAATATAATCCCAACTATCAACAAAATGCAGACAAATAACTGCCACAAACTATTATGTATGCTTTACATATAGCAGTAGTTGTAGATACACATACAAATAACGTAAAGCATACATGTATGACATACCGAATTTGTGTGCAAAGAGAGATGTGTGTATGTATGTGGCTAATACCCACAAACATTTGCATATGCATGCTATGCATACTGAATGGTTACATTTAACAATGCAGGGAGGAGAGAACAATGAAAATGAGAATGAGAAAAAGAATTAAAAACAACTTGTATTGTACACACATGCAAATGAGTAAAACAAAATCAAAAGAATAAAGTTTTACACTTTACATATGCATGTGTTTGTAAGTCTATCTGTTGGTCGATTTTGTTTGCTTGTATCTGTGTATAATACGTGTAAGTACAAAAACAATGTAAAGAAACAAAAACAAATAACAAAATAACAATAGAGGGAATCCATAACAACAGAAATACTGAAAACAAAAAAGAGAAAAAGATTACAACAACCATATCAACTAAAATGGCAAGGGAAACCGAAATACTGAAAGCAAACGGAAACAATAACTAGAGTAAATTATTGTGTAAACGTAAGAGAGAGAGAGAGCCTGTGTAAGCCTTTTACTGTGTGCATTTCTTTCATATTTGCTTTGGTATAGGTGTGTGTATGTATGTATGTAGAGAATGTGTGTTGCATAAAAAGGAAAAGTGCATTCCAACTTTTTTGTTTTTATTATCTCTGTGTGTATAAACTAAACCAGTATGTGGGTAGGTGTATATGTGTGTAAAGAGATAGAAAGATAAAGAAACTAAATTTGTTGTTATAAATTTTGTAAAGTGGGTTTGTATCGAAATATTTGTCTTCTTACGTACGCACGTTTGCATGTGCATTAAGCCTGACTATAATTCTTCTTGTTTACCAGAGAGTTTCAATAATGAAATGTACATACATGCATACCAACACCGGAAGGATATATAAAGACAACTTAAATAAGAAAAAAATAACACACACATACATACATCCATACGTCCACATTACATGTTAAGAAAATAAACAAATTTAGTGCTTGTAGGATAAGAAATATAAAATTTCATTCTATTTTTCATAATTTGTTCGGTTTTTTTCTTTGTTCGTTTTGGAAATGTTGTTGTATTTGCTTGTGTAAAACAAAATATTACACATTAAAATAATATAAAATATGCAGACGTATTGTGATTGAAATAAATATTTACTGGTCACAAATGCAATCTCCAATTTGCGAAAGAAAAAAGAACAGAAAACATTAAATTTCCATTTCAAATTCAAAATGAATGAAATCTATTACAAATTGGTTATGCTTAAATATGCATTTATTTATTGTTTCTGGATTGCTAATGCAATGTAAACAAATTTATTTGAATAATTTTTTCTATCTTTTTCAAATCTGAAACCCCAGCATTAAAATGGTTTACGAATAATAATCAAAAAAGTGAAAAATATTTCTGGGTGTCATAATTCTGTAATTTTGTTCACAGGAAACAATTTACCAAAACGTAAACAATTTTTTATTATAAATAAATGTAAATATATTGTAGACAAAATAAATTATATAGTATATTAGCTAATCTCTGTTGTTCCTCCATATTCCCATGATCTCAACGTAAAGTCCGTTGCGAGAGTATTTCGTATACTTCTTTAGTTGATCTTCAAACAATAATTGATAAACAAAATATACTTGACTGAGTACTTACAATTACATACAGAACTCAAAACAACCATAAAATGAACAGTAAACCATCGGTTATTTCCTATCTGGCAATACTTATGTCATTCTATTCTGTCACAAAATTTCGTATATTATCTCCACTGAACGCAATGAATCTATTTACGCTTAAGCCACATACATACATACATACATAATTGGTCATTTACAACCCTTCAGTCAGGATTATTGACCTAGTTTCTCACACCACTTATGTTGTGTGTATTAATTTTATACATAAGTGGCGGGACCTACAGTTTAAAGTCGACTCCGAATTACAGATTTTTTGAGAAACTTTTCATGGCAATTTATTTACTCTCAGAGTTTTTGCCAGAAATCTGCTGAGAGGAAATCGCCGAAGAAATACTTTTTGTATTTTTGTTTTGATGTCTGGCCTGGGGCTGGAACCCTGGCTTTACGTCCAATAAGCCAACACACTACCCACTAGACTACGGCTGTGCCTGCAATGCATTGGTGCACAGGTCTGACTACATATGTATTTACACCTGTGTGTAGTCAGTTCTGTGCACCAATGCATTGCACGCACAGCCAAAACCACTTCTGTTAGAAAAAATTTTGTCTCAGATTATTATTAAGTCAATCTCAACAATTGGGTTTGTCTTACCCTTTATTCTGGCATAACTTGAATTTGAATATGTTAGCTGCAGGTGCATATGTACACAAATTCACGGAACAATTTAATCCGACTCATCAGTCATGCAACCGTAAATATGTCGATTGTCTGGTAGAGCAACAGGTTTTTAAGGCTTAATTTTCGAACAAAAATTTCTGTTACAACAAACAAAATTCAAGCTTATGGGGCATCAAAATCCCAAAAGCGTTTGGATAAAAGGCATTGAAAACGGAAAAAGTGTTTGTTTGTTATGCATTGTAGTCTGTAGGTGTAATTGGTTTGTATTTTCTCTAAAATCACCCTCAGAGATTCATTGGCATGAACTCAGAGCACAATGGTCGTATGATTAATAATCTGCATGTAATTGCAGAATAGGAACTGAATAGTGTGTCATAAGCAATAAAACCCAACCAATTTCGATTTTATTACTTGAGAAGTTTCCAGGAAAAGCAATTTCACGTTTCTCATTGTTCAGATCAAACGATCTGATGCCGTAAAACATTTTTGTATGGCCCCGTTAAAGAATCCCTTAATTTTGAAGTATTTGGAAATCAATATTCGTCAAGTTATTGCTGTGATACCGAAGAAGACGGTTTCTGTCGGAATTGTTAAAGTTTTAAAATTTGAATTGATAACTGTAAGGAAACTTATGTCGCATATGTGTAATCTCGACATTGTAGGATTAACCCTCATGTAGTTTTGTAGTGATTGCTTAAGTTAGAGTAAGAATAATAAATAAGAAGAATAAAAGGAAATCGACACAGTCGCCATAAATCATTCAAACGATTATACAGAAAATACTTAACGATTTCATCAGATAATGAAAACAAGAGAAGAGCTCATTGAGTATTATTTTTTGATAAAAGAAACATCACCTAAACTAAGGTTAAGCTTTGTATTAATTTTAATTATCGACAACCAGCTAGAAGTTTGAAAAACTTCTTTTCATAGCTAGTAGAAGATTACTTGGGGGTAATCGCGGAGAGATACAGTTTTCTTATTTGTCTTCTGTAAGTTCTGTAAGCGTTGACAATTAAATTCACGAGTGAACCAACAATCAGCCGTAGTAAATAGAAAACTAAGTTTTATGTTTTAATTGATGATTTCATTTAAAAAGAATGTTCAATCTTTAGATAGTTTTTACAATATTGCCGCACATGATATACAATTGAATTTAGTTTCACTTGAAATATTCATGGAATCCTTATTTTGGAACAATTTCATTCAGTACCAACCGAAATATCGTTTCGAACATCAAGTAGCTGTGTGACATTTTGTGAAAATAAAACCACAGTCAGATAATTAAATTTTTGCATACACTAATGCATATTACACCATTTCCAAATGCACAAAATGAGGGCGTAAATTCAAAAATTGTGAGAACTTTTAACGGCTAAAAGTTGAAAATATCAACTGACACCATAATTCGAAATCTATAAACGAAATTGTGTTGCAATAGTTCACAAATGTATTCCACATTCAAGCTATAATATTGAACTCTAGCGTTTGTTTAAATGTTATTTGAACACAATGGTGTTGGCAAACTGCAGCATATGGGCATTATTAATAAGGACCTTATGTTTGATGGCCTAAAATAAAAGTGTAGTACATTAAGGAGGCCAATGATCATATTGTAGATACAAATAAACAAACATTTATATGACTACTATACAAGCAAATATTCAATCGTGTACGTGTGTCTACACATACGGGTATTGTGAAAGCATTTGGAGAATTAAATAATAATAGGAAAACTAACACATACACACAGAGAAATGGAACAATGGAAGAGTGTCATTAATTGACATGTTACATAAAATCAATAATCATAGTAGCATAAAAGTGTATGAGTGTATATGGTTTTGAAGGTTGACTTTAAGAACTTATTACCAAGAATTTATTGGAATACATTTTATCGAATAGAAAAAAAATAATTTTTATGATATCATTAGGTATACAGGAGACTTTCGAAGAAAATTAAAAGTATTTAGTAACATATTTCTTCTAGAAACACACGTATATTCAAGTGCAATTTTGAATTTTCCAATTCGGTATTCAGTTTTCATCTGAAAAAGTCAAATTTTGCTTTATTTCTGGTCAAATTTTAAATTATCTCTTTGATAATAGGAAATAAAATTTTTACAAACAATGCGGATTTCACTGGAACTAGATTTTGTAAGTGAAAATCTGAATGTCATCGCATAATGCCTTTCTGACCGCTAATGAAAACTCTTCTAGATCACAATTGCTTGGAATCTAACCTCTGCTATATACATACATCGATGAGGGCTTTTTTTGGTTGTTAAGTTCTTAAACAATTTTGTGAATTCTTTGGAAGGCTGTCTACATTTAGTTGGACAATACAAAACCATCTTCTCAAACAATCCAACCAAAAAATTTACAAATTTTGTCTTCTCATTTTACTTGAGTTACCATTAAATGTTAAATGTGTAAACTTCAGTCTCGACTAAATCTTGACTTGCCAAAAAACCAACCCTTTAGTCAGGATTATGACCTAGTTTCTCACACCACTTATGTTGTGTGCGGTAATTTTTATACATGAGTGGCGAAACCTATAATTTAAAGTCGACTCCGAATAATAAATTTTTGAGAAACTTTTCATGGCAATTTCATGTGACTTTTAGAGTTTTAACAGAATACTGCTAAGATAATATCGCCGAAGGAATATTATTTTGTTATTTCGTTTTGTAGGAGATGTCTGATCTGAATTTTGGTTCAAGGTGTTACGTCTAATAACCAGAAATACTACTTACTACTAGACAACGGCTACTATTCTGGACTGAAACCCCAAATAAAATGATATTGACGCATCTTGTTATTTTGGGCCAATATGTAAGATTTTCATATCCACACCTCAGTTTACAGCTTTCTACATGGACCAATCGACATAACCATTTCGGCTAATTAAACGAACATCTAACGCGCAATAAATCGACTGCGGCATGAGATGTGTGGCTAGTTGCATCATCCTGACCTGAAACCAAACACCGTTCACATCAATACCATTGGTGTCGCCATTGACCGCACTGGTAGAGCTCTCCTTATTTTCAAAGAAATATGGGCCAATGAAGCCTTTGCTCCACAAGCAAGCATTCACTCGTAATGCGTGCATTGGCCTCTGTAAGACCACGGGGAGGGTTTTTGAGACCAGAAAACGTCAGTTTTGTTTATTAACTTACCCACCAAGATGAAAATGAGGTTCATCGGAAAAGATGATATTTTTTTTTTTTCGAAATGGATATCATCATGTAGTTTCTCGTCGGCATAAATTTCCAATAAATCCCAAAGTTACTGAAGCGTAAATCGATTCATTACGATCAGTGGAGATAATACACTGAATTTTGTGATAGATTCGAAATAACCGATGTTTCAAATTTAAACCGATAAATGCCCCACCCTATATATCTTGTGTTTTACAGTACCATAAGCCACAGTGTGTTAATAGCTGGAATAGGTCATGTAAACTCCATACCTTACCTTACATTCCAAATGTAAATGAAAATCGACATCATCATGTAGTTTCTCGTTGGTGCATCTAGCGAAGTGGAAATGAAGAGGTTGGTCATGCGACTTCAACTCTTACACCAATTGAACTTTACAAGGTGTCACACCAAAATCATTTCACAAAATTCGAGGTAAACTAGCTAATCAAATATTCAAATCTTGAGAGCGATGACGAGTTGATGTTGATAGATTCTCACGCAAACTCTCAGAAACAGCTTCGAAATTTTCACGTGTAAGCAGTGTACGTGTACACTCACGTCTTGGCGCATCGAAAATGAAACCAGTTTCACAAACTTTAGCAATAAACTTGCTTATATCGGGCACTGCTGGTCCTTCTCTGCGACCAAATTTTGTACGACATTTTCGTGCAATTTCCGACAAATTATCTTTGTTTTGGAAATAAATTTCCAATAAATCTCAATGTTGAGAAAAAATACTGAATTTTTACAATAGTATTGCTGGATTAGAAATGACCGATGGTTCAAATTTAATAGAGCACCCAATATTGAATTATTTTATTTATCTTTCCTGCTTCACAGACAAAAAAGGACTGTAATGTTTGTTCATTTTCAGTAAAATTATAAAACTTTCAAGAAATCCTTTCACCTAAAATTTGCTGACAACTATTGCTTCGTATTTATAAATTATTTAAATCGGTAACGCATTTATTACCATCTTCTCGGATAAGTAGACAAATCCGATTTACTTTTATATCATATTCGCATTAATCTCCGTATAAATTTCAAATACAAATACCACAGCACTGCTTAAACCGTCACACAGCACGTCTCTTAATAATTTAACGCCAAAAACCGACAAAAAGACAAATGAGCACAGAAAAGGACAGAGTCATGCAAATGGTTTAATTTATAACATTTCCTCTGCTATTTGTCATATGACAATTGCAAAATTTCGAAAAAAGTGACATCATTTTTTTATGGTCGTTTTATGCCGCCGTCGCTATTCTCTCCATAACATCTCAGCAGCAACAACAATGTGCATGGCATGGTATGACATACAAATCAGAACCGGCAAAATACAACTTTAGCACGGAAACAATATAAAGGCTTATAATGGCAATTGCAGGCAGGCAAAATATCTTCACAGCATAATTGCATGGCCGCAAAAAATGAAAAATGAAGCGAGAAGACTGGGAGTCGGACATTTTTTAACCACCACTATTGCTAGTCTTCCATGCTAGACAGTGAGACAAACAGGCGTACAACTTAGCCAGTGACTAGATAAACTCTAAAACTACTACGTTCTATACGATAGAAAAAAAAGACTTAAAAAGTGGCGCGCCATTTGTTTGCGGTTGAGCTTGAGGCAATTTATATGCATGACTTTAAATCATACATTTCAGAGTTGGTATCTCTCTCTCTCAGTGTGTGTGTGTGGTATGCATGCGGGTGAATGGTTGCGTTTATGTCTCGGTATGCTGCATGCAACACAACGTTTTGCATAAAATTTATGTTTTAAATGAAATAATTACAAAATGAAAATGAAAATGAATAGAAGAGTAGAGCAGAGCAGAGCAAAGTAAAACTGTAACTATCATAGCAAGTTGAGACACAGTTTAAATGGCTGATTTGTGTCTTCCATTACATCATATTATTGTCAACATTTTGTAAGTAGTTTGTAAGTCTTTTCTTCTTTTCAGCCGTTGTTGGCAAAACGAAACGAAATGAAACATGGAAGAATACAACGAGAGAAAAAAATGAAAGATATTTAATTGAAATTCTAATTTGTTACAACTATTATTACAACGGAGAGAGAGAGATACGATTTCGTTCATCATTTATTGTTGTTTTTATTTTATTTTTTTGCTCTCCAACTGTTGTTTTGTGCAACAACAACTGCTGCTATTTAACCCCAATCAAATATGTATGAATGAAATGTAAACGAGAACGTTACCAAAAAAAAATATTAAATTCTGGAGAAGTATGCTCGCACATATTTTGCTTCATTTTTAAGGAATTTTTAATTCTTTGATTCCAGTTTAATAAAACTGAACATGCCTAAATGCTTGCATGTATATTTTTTAGTCCTAATTACGTTTCTTGGCTTACCTTCCCCTTTGAAAATAAAAAAAGAAAATCATTTCCTCTCTCGAAAAAAAAAAAAATAAACAACAACAAAAGAAAATAAAGACGTTGAAACATAAGAATGAAATGTGAGCCAAATTAGTTTGTGAAAATAAAAATAAAACACCCGAATACACACACATAACAATGTTAAATAGAATATTAAATGGCCTCTAGGCCATTTAGCAGGACTTGTGAATAAAAATTGTGGCAAGAAATTTACAAATGCCAACAAATACACATACAGACAACAACAAATTCGCTTATTGCTGTACAAATTAACAGATTCAACAAATATTTTCGCATGAAAACACATAAACACTTACACTTCAAGATGATACTGGATGGCAGTCAGACAGACTTTGAGGCAAAATTTAACTGGTAGACAGAGAAACATACAGACACACAGACATTCTTACAAAACATTTAAACACTTTCTTTTTTCTTGTATCAAATTTACTCATTATATTTCTCTTTTTTTTCCATGTATCCTTTAACTTGTAATAAAAACATTAACAACAGACATGACACTGTTTGTTGGCAAAATAACGAAACATAAAATGCGAAAGTGTGAGTTAGCTGTACACCTTACGGCTAGGCAATTGATTTCTATGTAAGGCTTTGATTCCGGTAAGATTTTTTCATGATTAACAATTTCAGTATTGCGAGCATACGTCTTATTTACGTATAACCAACCCAGTCTCTTCATCCTAACCAAGTTCAGTTGATGCAAAACGTTCATGTCTCTTTTTGTTGTGAATTACAATTGTTTCGGTTAGAAATGGAATATTATTTCATTCATATGGCTGCCGCGCCTGGCCTCATAGTACTTCATTTGAACGGAAAAATTTTTGTGCACTTTTTCGACTGTATGGGTTCGTATCTTGCCAATGACACCACGAATGTTGGCCTTCAAATGCTCAATTGTCTCTGGTTTATCGCCATAACACTTTTCTTTAATGGCGCTACCCAAAAAATAGCCCAACAGTGTCAAAACGCATCTTCTTGGCGTCCAGCTGACGTCACCATTTCAGCTAATTAAACAGCCATCAAACGTTTGACGCAATAAATCGATTGTGGCATGAGATGTGTGACAAGTTGCACCATCCTGTTTAAACCAATTCACATCAGTACAATGAAGAGCGGGTGCAAGAAAAATCGATTATCACAATACGATTGGTTTCTCCATTAACCGCAATGGCTGCGCCCGTCCACATTTTCAAAAAATATGAGCCAATAATGTCTTCGCTCCACAAGCCGCATCAAGCAGTCACTCGTAATGGGTGCGGCTAATTTGCTTATTAACGAACCCATCAAGACGAAAGTAAGCTTCATCCGAAAAGATGAGTTTTTCATCGTTAGTTTCTCTTTGGCCCATGTAGGGAAGCGAAAACGAAGCGAATGGTAATGCGGCTTCAGATCTTGAACCAATTGAACTTTGTAAGGCGTCACAACGAGATCTTTACCCAAAAATCGACGTAAACTGGTGCGTGAAATGTTCAATTCTTCAGAACAAAGACTAGTTGATGTTGATGGATTCTGAGGCGCACTCTCACGAGCACGACCACGTCTTGACGCATCAACAATGAAACCACTTTGACAAACTTTAGCAAAAAACTTGCGTATGCCTGGCATAGTTGGCCCTTCTCTGCGAACAAATTTTGTACGACATTTTCGTGCCAGTTCCGACCAATTGTCTCTGTTTTGGAAATAAATTTCCAATAAATCCCAACTTTGCTCAAGCGTAAATCGGTTAATTACGTTTAATGGAGATAATATTCTGCAGTTTGTAACAGAATAGAATGACATAAGTATTGGAAATAACCGATGATTCAAATTTAAACAAATAGAATGTCTACCCGATATTATTTTCAATACCTTCTATGTGAACCTTAGGTCACGTAGTGTACATTATATGTGTCTCTGAATGCATTTAATTATGTTTTCCTATCTGTTCTCTACTTATGTTAGTCTATCTATCGCTGTATCTGTGTAGATCCGTTACAATTTTTATCTAATTTAATGAATTCTTAATTGGTAATTTTAATTAATCCTGCTAAAATCCCCACAAGATTGTAACACACACAATAATACTGTGCTAATGTTGTATATACTTAGTCTAACTGAGATATTTCTGTATGTGTATGTGTGTTCTCTGACAACTCTCCCCCATTTTAGTTAAATTGTTTGCATTGTTTGTTCAATCTCGTTCTGTCTTTCTATATCTCTTTGCGTATAACGGATTGAGAGTGAGTGTTTGTGTGTGTTTGTTTATAACAGAAAAAGAGGGCCTTGGGGAGTGTTGGGATTATAACGAGTTTTACTAGATTTTCTATTGGTTTCCTTTAATGTTGTTGTTGTTATCGTTGTCGTTTTTTTATTTTCCTTGTTTTCCTTTCGTCTCATTTACGCTCATTTGTTTCTTTGTTTAACAAGTGTTTAAGAGTGTTTTTATTTATTTGTATTAGTTTAAGTGCGTGCTTGTGCGTGTGTTTGCATAAATACAAATAAAGTGTATATTTATGTGTGAAGTTAAGTGTGTTAAATGTATGTTAAGTGCGAGTGTGTTCGGGTGTTTGTATTTAAGCATTTATCTTGTTTAGCATGATTTTCGTGGTTATTTTAGTTGGTTTTTGCGGTTTAAATTTAATCACCGCAAAACATGCAGGTGTACAAGCGTTATTATTCATACATTTTAAATGTTTTTTTCTCTTTTTGTGCTTTTTAAGTTCCTTTTTCCTTTTCAAAATTATTCTCTTCTTTTGTAAATTATTATTATATTTCCATAAATATTCAATTGCTGATACATATTTGTAGTTTATTTTGTGTTTTTCAATTTTTTTTTCTATTTTGTCTCCTTACTCTGGTTTTTGTTTGAGTAAATTTATGCCATTATACGGGTAAATTATTACGTATCGTTTACTAATTGGTATTAAATATCTGCAGCAAAATGATATGTCCATGGTATTTAAATAACATTAAAAATTTTAAATTTTGGGGTACTAGTACCTTAGTAGCTTAGAACAATTTAGCTGCGTTAAAAAGCTTTAAATCTGGAGTTCAGTACAAATTTATTGTGATGTTAAGAATATTGTATTTACACGGAGTTCATTAACATAACGCGAATGAAATTTGACAATCAAAAATTAAACAAATAATATTATGCTTTAAGTTTTTGTAGAATAATATCTCATACCATATCCTGCTTGTAGTCGGCACAGTCTAGTAGATGTAAGGTCTCGATTCAAACCACAGGTCTGACATCTCCAACAAAACGAAATATGAAAAAAATATTTCTTCTGTGCCTTCCTTTCAGCAGTTATCTGGCAAAAACTCTGAGAGTAAATAAAATTGCCCTGAAATAGATTCTCAAAAATCTATCATATCGAGTCGGCTTTAAACTGTAGGTCCCACCACTCATGTATAAAACTAAGGCACACAACATAATTGTGAGAATCTAGGAAGTAATCCTGACTAAAGGGTTGTAATGATCATAATAATGAAAATTATAACTTTTAAGCTTGCCGATATGAAATTGCCACGAAAACAACCTAGTTTCAAGGTGATCGTTTTTGTGTTAACCAAATTTGCCCCCTTTGAATTATAACTAATATGAGAGGGAGAAAAAAGTACAGTTCATAACCATCAGCTCTGATGGTTTTTAAGCGAATATACCGCACGGTATGCGGATTCTTTCCGCATCATTTTATTGTGATGGTTCAAGAAAAGCTACTACAGAAGCAATTGGAACTGATTGGAATTCAATTGAACCTATAGTCACTAAATTGTGCATTAACAAACAGTGTGAACGAACACCAATACCTTGGTATGTGAAGACGGACTCTGTGATTTTGGAAAGTGATTCAAAGGAGACAAAAATTAATGCAATAAACTTGAAAACACAGTCACAGAAAAAAGTCTGCATAATAATGAAATAATTTCTAGATTATATTTCTTTATGTTTGATTTTGTCTTCAAACATTCGTAATTGTGGCTGCCTTTTTTAATTTGAAAAAGATTGCCATACAACGCTGTATGTAGACTTTTTTCCTTGACTATACATACTCTCCTAAAAGAAGGACTATATTGTGGTATACAGCTGTTCAAGAAAATATCTTAGGATTAGAGTAGGATATTTTAATCCCAAAGGGAAATTTTTCGAACACAATGGAAAACTAACGGGTATCTTCCAAGCGAAAATCTATGCCAACGAAACACGTGTTCAGTTCAATGTACAAAGGACAGGATATAGCAATAATAACTGATAGTCTGGCTGAAATTTGAGCACCCGGCTCTTATGAGGTTGAATTCAAGATAGGATGGGACTGCCTGGGTAAGCTGAATCATCTAAAATATGATTATCTTCTCCTGGGTCCCAAGTTCTATGGGAATTCAGAGCCAGCAAACGATCTTGCGAGGTGAAGAGCTTTCACGCTGTGTTTAGGGACAGAAACCTTTCGTGGAGTAAAGTTGGATGTATGGAAAGGTAGGCTCAACTAAACCAAAGGAAAATACAGGCAAAGACTCTTCTAAACCCATGTGGGTTTAAGGCAATTGAAATTTTTATTTAAAATAAGAAGAAATCTGAGTCATGCATCAGACTCTCCAGGAATAAGCTGAGGTTAGTAATTGGTTTTTTGGCCGCACATTTTACTCCAGTTATTTCTATAATGTTGCTAGCCAAATATATAGATCCTGTGAAGATGCGAATGAATCATTGGAAAATATTCTTGGAACCGGTAGTGCATTAATGTATCCTAGAAGCCAACATCTGGGTGCATAGCAGATGTTAGGCAGGGAATTGTCATTACAGACACCAATCAGCACCTTGTTTGTAAAGGCAATAAGGCTAGTTATTGGTCTAATTAAAGGACACTGCGAGATAAGATCACTGACAAGAATCTGGTACAGATCCCAGCCGGACTGTTGCAGGGTATGTTGCGATGAGGAGGAATTGTAGACTGTCGCACACGTACTCTGCAACTGTCCAGCCCTTAGTAGGTTCAGCACCCTGGGCAGGGACTTTTTTGGAGGCTTGGACTCTGTCGAGCGCCGATATTAGGGCTCTCCATACATTGATGAATAGGTTGATTTGGGCGAGAAATGCTAGGGCATCAAGGTTGTAGTTGCGCTCTCTTGTCTGTTTATGGTCGATCCTTTTTCATCCGTTTCTTATATCCCCCCTTTTCTACCTTCTCTCCTTTTCCAATTTACCTTCCAATCTCCTTCACCATCCTCTCTTTCTCTCTTCAAGGACGAAATTACAATAGGTTATTTTGACCACTGGGTATTGTACTTGTCCAAATGACATATATACGACTTCTAAGCGGATAATATAGAGATACTCAAAAAGTTGGACAGCACCAAGACAATAATCACCAATAAAGCAAGGACGGTGAAGCTGGTAATCACATAAACAGAATTTGAGAGAAGCAATCTTGATAATTAGATTATGAAACATAACTACTTCCACATAAGTGAAAGAAATAAAAATGAGATAACGGGCGTTAGTCAACCGTTGCTTATGCAAAATTCTAAAATTTTTCTAGTCAATTAGCATGACAAGTGAATAGTTAGAAGCACGTACTTTAATCGTAGTCTTAAATTTAGAAATACTAAACGTAAGCCATGAGAAGAAAGATGAAGACAAACACCAGCATACAGTTCGCAGAGGAGTAGTAAGAGAGGTCGGCTGAAACTTATCTGAAGCCTTTCCATATTCAGTGAAGTAAACGATGCTTGTGAACTATGTACCACAACATACGATCAAGAGAGTTGGATATGCCCAGAAAAACAGAGTTTTTTAAATAGAATGGGAGCCAAAGAAGGCACTCCTGTTAAATTAAAAATTTACAAAAATCCAAGACTTAAACAAAACTTAAAACTCCTATATATATTTTTCGGTAGCTTTACGCAGGTATGGTCGAAATATGATTTCAACTATTGTACTTAGTTTTTATGAACACATCACTTCATATCTGTATGTAGTTTTCTACAAAACCTTTATTAAAAATATACAAGTTTTCTTAATATTCTTACTCTTGTAATTTAAAATTGAAATATATAATATAAAAGGACAAAATCTTATGGAATTTCAAGGAAATGTTTGAATATGATTTTGGCAATGTGACTGCCACAATGGTTGTTTTAAAGCAAATACTTTATGACATATGAAATGAGCTTTCATAACGTTTTCCTAATAAAATAGTTAAATTACCCCAGAAGTCAATAAGAAGACAATTTCCATTACATTCAAAAAGAAATTCTTTTTTCCCTATATATTACTGTACTATTTTTTTTTTCACAATTTAATTAAAAGAGATTTACCAACGATAATACGAAAATGAGTCAATATTTAAAGAACTTAGAAGGAAATTAAAGAAAGCATTTCTTCTTCAAAAGTCAAGTTATTTTCTACAGGGTCTTTTAAATATGAATTTTTTAGTCATGCCTTTTTGTAAACTCTTTTACAGATTTTTGCTATTAATTTTTTCCTTAGGGCGATTTCAGTTAGAAATGCATAGTTATTGAACTGAGTTACATAGGGAGGACCATTTAAAAGTTTAAATTTCAAAATGAAATAAAAGAAAAACGGTTAAATATTTTCCAAATTTAGTTTCTTGTTGTGAAGTAAAATTGTTCCGCTTAAAACTCCCAGTACCTCATTCGATCGGACCAATTTTCGTGCACTTTTTCCAGTATATGGGTTGTATCTCGGCAATGGCATCATGAATGTTGGCCATTTAAATGCTTAATTGTCTCTGATTTGTCGGCATACCACTTTTATTTAACGGCGCCCTACAGAAAATAGTCCAACAGTGTCAGATCTCACCATTTTGGGCTAATTAAACGGCCATCAAACGTTTGACGCAATAAATCGATTATGGTATGAGATGTGAGGCAATTGCATGTTGAAACCTAACAACGTTCCCATCAATACCATGAAGAGTGGATACAAATAAAAATTGGTTATCATAGTCTGATAGGTGTCTCCATTGAACGTAATGGTTGCACCGTCCTCATTTTCAAAGAAATGTGGGCCAATGATGTCTCCGCTCCACAAACCGCACTAAGCAGTAACGTGTAATGGGTTCATTGCCTTCTGTAAGACCGTGTGTGAGTTTTCTGAGCCCCAGATAGGGCAATTTTGCTAATAAACGTTCCCACCAAGATGAAAACTAGCTTCACCCGAAAAGATGATTTTTTTTTTGCAAAATCGTCATCATCGTGCAATTACTCGTTGGTCCAATAAACTCCAACGTTGCTCAAGCGTAAATCGATTCACAGACAGAATAGAATGACACAAGTATTGACAGATTCGAAATAAGTGATGGTTCAGTTGTAAACCGATAGATGACCCACCCAATACATTAATACAGGGCATTGAATAACTAGCATTTGAGTACGCTTCAAAATTACGGAATCTTTACTTTATCTTTTACTTCGATAATGTGCCTGGAATATGGAGACATATCACACGTAGTGTACAGTACAAGTATATAATACTAGTCAGTCTAAATGTCCCTTTTCAAATGTATATTTAATCTGTTTTTTAAGAAAGAAACTCGAACTTGAAAAACACAGTATGTTACATACACAAATATATACATATGTACATATGTTTGTATTTCGTTTTCATGAAATTGTCTGACGTATGATTATTATTAATATGACTCATACGCACTGTTACCCTCAATACCAAAGACAATTTAATGACTTACTTTGTTGTAAACATTTAATGAACAGGAATCTAAACAAACACCTCCCACACTTTCACTGCCATACAGAGGCACTTTCTCTAAAAAAAAAGAAAATGAGCAAGAAAACAAAGGAAATCAAAGAAATTGAACTGAAAGGCATAAGAGATTCCTATGCGAGTATATTTACTTTATATTACCAAGAGAGTGAGAGAGAGAGAGAGAGTGAGAGATTGGGGGAAGAATAAAGAAAATCATAAAAATAAGTGTCTTCATATTTGTTTACACAAGCTAACGGGCTGTAGGGAGATGGGATTCAGGGTTTATGAGTCTATAAGTGGCAAGAAAATTGTGTAAATAAATCACTCAACATTTGTTACGATTGAAATGATTGTTTTTCCACTCAACTCGACTTAATTCTTTGTAGTGAGTTATTGTGATTGTTGCTGTTGTTTGTATTCCTTTTTTCTCTATATTCCTACTGATCAAATATACTTCCGCTCGTTTGTCTAAATAAATATTTAACACAGAAAATCTAACAAAATATGTTACAATGACAGAGCAGCGCTGTTGAAACAAAAAATGAAAAAATGAACAAGAAATAAATGAAACGAAAGGAAAGGAAATCATCACAAGAAAAGTGACACACAACGACAGTAGTAGCAGGAGCAGCAGTAGCAGGAGTATCAGCAGCAGCAGAAAAAAAGGGAAACTTTAGCAACCATTGATGACAACAACTGTCATAATGTTCATATCGAAGGAAAAAGAAAAGAACAGCAGCAGCAAATAAAAAATCAACAACCAACACGTATAGCAAATATATACTGTCTCTACATAAATACATACATACATGTACATGTACATGTACATGTACAAAAGCATGTGCGTTTGTATGTCAGAGGAACTTCCATACAAATCTGTTTCTGTTTCTGTTTTTGTTCTTCTTTTTCATTTTATAGACATACAAACGTATGCCATTTCTTTCTTTTGTTTGGTAGTCATGTGTAATGACATTTACTATGAAAATAAAGTCAAAGTCATGTTGGAAAAAAAATCAAAAAAAAACAGAAAGAAAACTGAAAGGGTAAAACCAGGTCACGCGATAAAATTGAGTGACTGAACAATTAAGAAAACACGACTTCAAGTCAAATCAAAACAGCAGCTTCAGATTTTGTTCAAGAATATTTGTTTCTCTTCTCTTTATCTTTTTTTTTATAAATTTTGGTAAATATTCGATTTCAGTTATTAATTTTTATAATCATAAAATGATTTCTGTACTCAGAAAATTCACTGACACACCAAGAAAGAAAAAAACTGTCAGAATGGTAGAAGAAGAAGTATCTCATTGTGAGCATATTGCTGCATCTTGTAAAGCTGCAGTTTTGCTATGATATTTTCATTATCAGAATAATATATCCATGGTTGTATACATGTATTGGAAATTTTAACTAAAATATGGCGTAGATAAACAAAAATTGATAAGGCACAGCTTGCAAATGCTTTGAGTAAAACTAGAGGCCTATCAATGTTGTTGGGTTAATGATCGCTAAATTTCATTCAATAAGTGATGATTTGAAGTCGTTGTAGTCTAGTAGGTAGTGTGTTGGCTTATTAGACGTGAGGTTCAAAGCTCAGGTCAGACAGCTCCAACAAAACGAAATATGACTTTGGCGACTTCTCCTCAGCAGATTTCTGACAAAAACTCTGACAGTAAATAAAATGACCATGAAAAGTTTCTCAAAAAACTGATGTAAAAAAGAACACACACTACATAAGCGTTGTGAGAATCAAGTCGTAATCCTGACTGAAGGGTTGAAATGCCCAATTATTTATAAATGTATATATCAATGTTTTAACGGCTCAGATACATTAATTACAAATGTATGTGGAAGAGAGTGGTGTCACCACAAGTGCAACACTTTTCAAAGAATAGGTAGAACTGAAGTGTACTTTCAAATACTCTTTGTGTTGCGGGAAGCTGCACCATAGAGTCGCATTATTTTTTTTTTTTTTTGTCAATTGCGTATATTTTAAACAAAATTTTTCTATCAACGACTATACTGTACACATATTTTAATCCTTACTTAATAAAGTCTCTGAGAAAGACCTTGCATTAATTAAGTGGAATGATTTTATTATGACTCTTTGTTCCTTTGAGAAAAAAAGGAGAATGTATAAAAATGTATATAATCACAGTATCGGCTAAGTTAATGATAATTTTTATTTGTGCTTCAATTACGCTTTATGGTTCAGTTGTTTACTTACTTTTATACTCAACTTAATATTTTCCCATTACCCTTTTTGGTAACCTCCGCAGAGCACCTCTATCTGTTGCTGTTATTTACTTGTCTTCCCGTGTAAGATTACGAAGTCGTAGTCCTTAGCAGTTTTGTCTATTTTGGATATTAGAATGGACTATCGACTTCCTTTCCAACTTAAATAATTTCATTTGGCAAGGATAAAAGTCATAATAGTCTAGTAGGTAGTGTGTTGACTTATTAAACAAAGGATCGTCAGTTCAACCCTCAGCTTTAACCTGTAGAGTAAAACGAATATAAAAAAAATTCCTTTAACAACTTCTCTTCAGCAGTCTTCTGGCAAAAACACTAAGAATAGATAACATTTTCAATAAAATCTTCCGAAATCTATCATTCAAAGTTGACGTTTAAACTTTAGTACTGGCATCACATCACATCCATGTTAGATGATAATGCCTTCAAATCGCTCGTACAGAATATCCAGTGTGATATGAGCAGTATGTCACGTAGTGCCGTCCTGTTGGTGTCCAAATCATCCAATTCAGAAAAAGGGTAATATTCGACTTATACAGCGCGCTGTTGACTGCGTTGGTCTGATCAAAGTCCTTCTCAAAGAAATATGGGTCGATCCACGCCATTTGATACATTGGAGGCTTTTGTATGTCATTTTGATTCGTATCGTCCCAAATTATACAATTTTGTTTATTCACCAACACATTCATTCAGAAATAGGCCCCAACATTAAAGATAATATTTAGATGATAAATAGGATCAGTTGCCAATCGCTCCAGTGTCCATTCAATGAACAAACGTCGTAGTCTGTGGTCGTCCATGGTGATTTTACAAAACAGAATGAATAAATGACAACTAATTTGACAAATGTAGCATCAACAGGTTGGTCGTTAGAAGACCCAATACTTTTTGTTAGCGATTGCACGTCGAGGTTCAAAAAGAGTACAGAGAAGTTGTTGCATGTTTGCGTTCATAATCGACTTTGAACAACGGCTGAACCCATCTTGGACAAAGGTTTCTCATTCACAAGTGACACTAATAGTTGCTATGGCCACACAAATCCATACAATTTTAATCTCCATATGGCTAACATCATAGCGTGAATTTTTTAACTAATTCCATGGACAAGAAATCAACTTAAAGTTCAGAATTTTCTGTATCTTTCGTGGTAATGCAGAAATCATTGAAATTAATAGTGCTGAGTTTCCAAAGTATTTATCAATCATATCTTTGGTTTGAAAGATAGGTTTCCATTTAAAAAAAAATAATTAATGAGCACACGAATAAGAATTTTTTCCTCAATTCACTTAATACACATACATCACATACATAATTGGTCATTACAACCTTTCAGTCCGGATTACGACCGGACTTATCTTGTGTGTGTTAATTTTAAACATAAGTGGCGGGACTTACAATGTAAAGTCGACTCTGAATGGCAGATTTTTTTGAGAAACTTTTCATAGCAATTTTATTTACTCTCACAGTTTTTGCCAGAAATTTGCTGCGAGGAAGTCGCCGAAGGTATATTTTAAACATATTTCGTTTTATTGGATATGTCTGAACTGGGTTTTTAACTACGGCCTTACCTCTAATAGGCCAGCACACTACCTACTAGACTATAGCGACCCCCAAATCACTTGGTAGTCTGCTATAAATATCTGTCAAACCCAAACTAAATCACGCAGTTGCTTTCAATTATGACAGGGGTCAACTAGCACTTGCCTGTTGATAGCAGTAAGGCTGCTATTTCCGTTAATAGGCGGTCAACAAGAAATTTCATAGACTTTGTTTTTTTTTCCCAAATATTTGAATTTTTTTTGTTATCAAATAAAATTTTCATATTCAAGTGCTTTGGTTAAGCCACCTCGGAATTTTATTCTAATTCTGTAACCATATAAAGTAATTTATTTAATATTGTACATGCTGTACGTACGGACATACCGACATACAGTACCATATACATATTTGCTTTGTATAACATTATTAAGTAAAAGAATAAATACAATGTTTTTTCTTCTTCATTGTTTTATTCAAATTAAATTTATAACAAACATAGGAAAACAGATAAAAAGAAAGAAATGACATATAGAAATGGAAGGTTTGTTGGCTCTTTAAAATATTCCACATAATTTATTGAAAACAATCAAATAATCCATCTCTTTGCCAATGTTGCTGTCACATTAGTTAAATAATTAACGAAAGTTAATATAATATGTTTGGTTTCTAATCCTTTTTATTTAAGCTCGTAAGTTAGAATCAGAAGCAAACAAAAATCTCACAAATAAAATCTTACCTCAGCTGGAAATGTATAACCGTCTACACTGTGTTCCGAACCAAACTGATCGTGCAAGCCATAGTGTATGTGTATCTCATGAAATCGATAACGATATGACAGAGGACCACCTGTTATATTCACGGGTGTTTGCATGCCATCATAATTGGCCACAGTATCATTTCCTGCCGTAAATATAACACTATGTCCGGTGTTGGTAATTAAACCACTTATCTGGAATACGAAAAGAAAAAAACAAACAAAAATTTACTTGTAATTGTTAAGCACCTTTAGGTAGAGAAAGAATACTTACTCTATGTTTATCTATATGTAATGTTCTTAAATTTGGATCAAATAGTAGGCGCTGAGGTTCTAAATTAACTGGTGATTGTCTTCGTCCTTTATTACACAAAGACCATTCGGGATTAATTAAACCCCAAAAGGCAGGACCTAAAAGAAAAAAAAAAAAAAATAACAGAACATAAATGATATACAAAAATAGTTTCAAGATAAAACACGTTTTCTTATCATAAAAAATTCCCAACAAGTGGCTTCAAATACGAGTATCATTAACCATCTCTTCCTATTATTGACTGAGTAGAGTCTATAATGATGGCAGACAGGCAACATAAATGCAATTTCCGTTTATCAAATTGCTACTTCCGTTAGCTTGTTGAAATGCCATTAAGTTGACACCTTTTTTGCTTATACATTACAGTCATAAAAACTGTACGAGTATAAATCTAAGAGCATTAAAGAGATACTTTCGATTCAAATTTAACGATTTTTTTACTCTATTTTCTCTATTTTTTTCGTCTTTTTTAATAGTTGTTTAGAGACAGACAGACAGACTGACTGCCATGCTTAAAATCTTTAACAAAAAATTTCTTTAACATCCTTCAGAATATTTATTTTTTTCTTCTCCGCTTCCATTCTCTTGTTTTGAAAATAAGAAATCGGAAAAAATCACAAAAACTGAATAGATTTTGTCTCCTTAAAATCTTAGAAAAACAAATCACGTTCAACACACTTTGTTTTGATACGTTGTGATACTCAGTGCATGGCTTGTATGCAAAACTTATAAAACGTTTAAGTGCTTAGCATGTCTTTAGATAGCATGTTATCGATAAATGTTGTATTGACAACATGTTTATTTAGGTTGTGATAATTCTTTTTGCATTTAAAATCAATCATGTTTATCAACATCTATTTAGTTTCATTTCTTTTCTTTATTTAGCACTTTGCTACACGTAATTATTTCAGATTCAGACGCTTGTATTACGATAATAAAAACCTTAAAATTCTTTTCCATTATTTATAAGAAACATTTTGTTGTGCATGGCTATATACAATGAAAGGCAACACAATGTCTCACAAATATTTTTTAAAGAATAAAGAAACTTAAGTGATCTGCTGTAACAAAAGTGAAATGCTTTTACTGCCAATAAAATATTGTGTATAATATTGTGATGTAGGCCAATCACGACTTTAAGTTATCACTTTTATATTGGGCTTTTAAACTAAGGTCTTGTGTATCTATCGTTTTAAATTTGAAATATGGGTTGCTTCGAATCTGGCAATACTTATGTCTCAAACTGCAGTAACTCCACTGAACGTAATGAATCGATTTACGCTTAAGCAACGTTGGGATTTATTGAAACAGATGGGCCAACGAAAAACTGCACTATGATGTTGATTTTGCCTAAAAAAATCATCTTTTCAGATGAAGCTTGTTGGGTACGTTAATAAGCATTATTGCCGTATTTGGGGCCATAGTTTGGTGGCCAATGCACCCATTACGAGTGACTGTTTGGTGCGGCTTGTGAAGCGGAGGCATCATTGGCTCATATAGCTTTGAAAATAAAGACGGCCAGTGTAGACACCTATCGCACCAAGATAACCGATTTTTTGCACCTGCTCTTCATGATATTGATGTGAACGATGTTTGGTTTCAACAGGACAGTTCAACTTGCCACACATCTTGCGTATACCGGCCACTGTTGGTTCTTCTCTGCGACCAAATTTTATACCACATTATCGTGAAATTTCCGACCAACTGTCTTTGTTTTTTAAATAAATACATATCAAATCTAATGAAATCAAATCGAACGATCATAGTGGCCAGTTTATTTAACATCCATGTCCTCAACTCGCTTGTACAGAATATCCAATCTTAGCTTGAGATAGGTGTCATGTATCCAGTTAAAACAACTTATTATTGGTGTTCGAACTATCCAATTTAGGCCAGAATCGACTTACAGTGCTTGCCGTTGACAACGATGGTCTTAACATCCTCGTTCTCAAAGGAATATGGGTTGATGACAACGCCAGCCATAAATTCACACCAAACAATGACTTTTCGGAATGTATTGGTCACTCTTGTTTCTCATGTGGATTTGTTTGTGCTTTAAGAAAGGAACTCGAAGTTTTAAAACTCAGTATGTTACATAAATACATATGTTTGTATTTCGCTTTCATTAAATTGTCTGACGTATGATTATTATTAATATGACTCACATTATTAATATGACTCATACGCCCTGTTATCCTCAACACTAAAGACAATTTAATGACTTACTTTGTTGTAAACATTTAATGAACAGGAATCTAAACAAACACCTCCCACACTTTCACTGTCATACAGGGACACTTTCTCAAAAAAAAAAAATGAGCAAGAAAACAAAGGAAATCAAAGAAATTGAACTGAAAGGCATAAGAGGTTCCTATGCGAGTATATTTACTTTATATTACCGAGAAAGAGAGAGGGAGAGTAAAGAAAATCATATGAAAAGTGTCTTCATATTTGTTCACCCTGGTTGCTAGGCTGGAAAGAGAAGGCCACCATTGTGATGTGCTTTAATTTTATCCATGGGTGCCGTCACTAGTATTCAGTTTTTTATAATGCGTAGCACACAAAGGGTGTGTGAAATATCATTGAAATTTTTTTTTCGGTTTAAAAACCTATTGATGCTATTGTGTGTGGCGCGTACATAAATGGAGAAATGCATGGCATTCTATTATCGCAAAACTATTGTCGATTAGCTCCTTTAGCGACACCAGATAGTTCTACTGAGAGACTCCAACTGAAAAATGCTAGCGGTCTCCGATAAACTTTCTGCAACGTTTGGTTGTTTCGGAAAAAAACAGCGGACCACAGGATATTATCTTAGAGCACTCAGTGAACGCTGGAATACCAGAACAAATTCAAAAATGCCTATTTTCCTTTATTAGAGACTTTCGGTCCTATACAGAATCGTCTGAAGCTAAAGTTTAAAATGCGTTACGATATCAAAGAAAACAAAATCTGAAATATCTTACCTTTTTCGCCATACATTGTACCTTTCCTACTGGCGTTGTTTAAATTCTTTGTATCCACAACGTTTCCAATTCAGAGAAATTAAATTTCGCACAAATGAAATGTATTTTGATATCACAAAGTTTTTCGTTAATTAATTAATTTAAATAGAATTTCATCAGACGTACATGTTAAATACAATAGTTTTCCCGCAAAAAAAACTTGTGATTTCTTTCATTCTTGTTAAACACATCAAAGCAAGGATTCAACAAATTGTTGAATACACATTCAAAGTACAACTGTGCAGAGTTCTCCATCAAAGGTGTACGAAAAAGTATTCCAATATTTTTCAAACAGTGATTAGGAAAACCAAGCAACTCATGAACAATTTCTTAACAGCAAACACGTCGATAAGGGATACCAACAAGGAAGGATCAGAGCAGACTGATGGAAAAATATAGGTACCTCGATAATATAATTTCTACAGACGGCATAGAGAACAGAGTTTGGCAGCATTCATCTAAAGATTGTGTCAGTAAGAAGTCCGTTTTTCATTTTACAATTAAAACAAGTTTTTTTTTGAGTTCGGAATTTTTTTCAATTGGATTGTATCACGGCTCTGGAAAAAGGAAGAAAGTTGCCGCCAGAAATTCCTTCAAAATATTCGTTGCTACAAAAATTTATTGTAGTGCGCAATAAGTGTAGTATACCTGATCCATGCCATCCAAGTTAGGCTACAAAATCTCCGTTTTTAAGTTCTTATCACGAAGGCATTCACAGTGACTGTAATTCTGACGTCATTTTCAAAAAAATAAGCAATAATCACACCGCCAAACAAAAATTCTCACCAAATAGTTACTCATTGTGAGGAAATTCTTGAGCGCGCTTAATTTTGCATGCTTGAAGATGAAGGCCTTTTGCTAAAATTTACCGCGTAGTGCCTCGTGAAATTTGAAGTAGATAGTCTCTGCGACACTCCCGTCTACAACAACAATGTATGAAATTGGCCGGGCGCTAAGTTAATGCATAGGGATCGAACTCCCCATATTTGATCGAGTTTCTTGAAATTTTTTGTTCGAAGTTTGGAAGCAATTTCAGTATAACTACATACATACATAATTGGTGTTACAACCCTTCAGTCAGGATTGCAACCTAGCTTCTCACACCACTTAGGTTGTGTGTGTTAATTTTATACATCAGTGGCGGGACCTACAGAAATCTGCTGGGAGGAAGTCGCCAGGGAGGAAGTTTCGTTTTGTTGGAGATGTCTGACCTGGAGTTTGAACCGAGATCTCACGTCTAATAAGCCAACACACTACATACTAGACTACGACGACTTCTAGGATTGACAGTCAGGAAGCCAACAATCTGAGGACCATGTTAGATTATTAGTAGAAAAATTGAATGCCATTACCACGCCATCCATATTAAGAGTGCCGTATATGGAACCTTAGGGATCTGTTTAGGAGGATTTTATGCATCCACTCCTTACAGTCCAGACCGATTACTGCTTGTACATTCTATGGCAAATAACTTTGCTTCTGGTAACTATCAGCTTCACCAATTCCATGCAACAATTGAAAGATTTCGTTTTACTACACCTTTTTATTACATTTATTTGTTAAGCGTCAACAAAAATATCAAAACTTTAGCTACGGAATTCAGAAATTATTATTACATTTTAACAACAACCAGGAAAAGAAGCAAAAAAAGAACAAAATCAAGGAAACCATAAATGATTCTCATAAGACGCTCTTAAACTAATGCGGAAAATATGAAAAACATACAATAAAAAAGAGGAAAGTAATGAAAGGGGTTTGCGAAAGTAAAGATATGAAAGGGAAATTATTTAAAAGTAGTGTTGAAATAACAACACAACGAAGATGCCATAGTAATGAAAACTGCGAGGCGGGTATTGTTACAGAGCTGAAGCTTTACTCGTTTTGTACTTGAACACAACTACAATGCCACGCTAATACCAGTGCTAACAGGGACGACGACTACAAATACAGAAAAAGTAATAATGGTTGAGCGGCAGAATGGGGGGGGGCAGGATGGAAAGAAAATGTTATGAATGAAAATATTACTGGGAAAATCCTAATGAGATTTAGAAGCTATACGAAGGCGTAGGATTATGCAGCTGCTGGATTTTGTGCAGAAAACAGTATGCAATGACAGCAAACACGCATACGCCATATTCCAAAGCATTTCAAAGTAAACACAACAATACACTCATATAAAGCATTATTCAAGTAAAACAGCGTGAGTATGTTTGGGTTTTTGGCAACAGCAGCAGCAGCATTAGTAATGCCAACTATGCAGCTGGGTGTCATACGTATTTTGTCATCAAATTTGAATGAATGCACAAGTATTAGTGAGTGAGCACGAGTGTCTGAATGGTTTTCTTTTTTGGTTGTCTGTTGCTCTGCGTTTTGTCATTTTTTTCTTCATTTCATGCACAACGTTTCCTCTCTCCCTCTCTCTCTCTCGCTTGATCTGTTTTTTCTTTTTCTTTGGCTGCCTTTAAAGAAATTTTGAAGGTATGCCGGGCAAAAAAGAAAAAAAAAAAACTACGTGCTATTCCCGGCAGATGAGACTGTTATGGTATGTGACTGCTAACGCAGCATAAAATTGCCAGGAATTTTATATTTTTTTCCCCCAGCAAAGGGAATATAATGAAGGCAAGATGGCAAATTTCTGCTAAGGGTCTGTTTTGTCTAAGAAAATCCTAAAAAAGGTAGAAGAAAAATATATAAAATTCAACCGAAATTTTAACTTTAAACTTATGGCTGAAGCACCAATGATTGGAACACTATGGTTGTGTTTAACATCAATTCTTTTCAAACGTAAATTTTATACTCATTTTAGTTTCTCTCTTTCTCTGTTTCTATTTCTATTTTTCTTTTTTTATTTTCTGTATGCCTTGTATTTCTTTTTGTATTTCAAATGAAGCAAGTGTCGTTATCACGTTTCATCAGAGAGAAAAGAATTTTTTTTCTTAAGAATAATGTAACCAAGGAGAGATTGAAACTATAAGTTATGCTGATAAGGAAAAGTCAACTACACGTTTCCTAGTCTTTTTTTCAGGTGCACAATGCCGTATAACAATTGTTAAAGTGCATTGTAGTTAAATACGCTTAAAAGCCATTAAATGCATATTTGTTTTCTGACATTTTCTTTCAGCTTTTTTCTACATTTTATTGTTAAAATGTTGGGAAGGAGCATATTCAAACAGGCAAAGAGAAAAAAATTATACTAATTTATGGAAAATTCCAAAAATATTTTGAAATGACGGCATACCCCTCAAGTACGCAGATAGTTTAGATATAAACCTGTAAACTTATCCACAAATCTTAGCATCAATATGTCAATATGAATCAAGGCAGATTTCTTTTAAATTGTATTACAATAACAACAAAAATAATTAAAAATTATTTGAAGAAATTAATTCAGTTACTAAAACTTAAAAGGCGATAAACTTATGCAGTAAATATCGTCGCCAAAGGGTCTTTATAAACCTTGACATAAAAATAGAAAAATATATCTTAGTGCCACTAGTACCAGTACTAGTACTTGTTAAGTCATTGTACTCTTGACAGTAGGGATATTCATATATTTATACAAATCAATAATAGCTCATGTTCAATAGATTGTTGTTCTAGTTTCTTAGAAAATGTTATCGATTTTTCGATTTCACAAGTAAACTGCAATAAAACACACACAAAGCTATGATGAAACTTTCAATTCATGTCAATACTTTGACGACAAAATGTACAAACCAATTCGCTATCACTTTTGATCATATTTCTGGAGTTACATGCATACGTAATAGGTCATTACAACCCTTTAGTCCGGATTACAACCTAGCTTCTCACACCAGTTATGTATGTTAATTTTATACACAGTTTAAAGTCGATTCCGAACGACAGATTTTTGAGAAACTTTTCATGGCAATTTTTATTTACTCGCAGAGTTTTTGCCAGAAAACTGTTGAGAGGCAGTAGACGAAGAAATTTTTTTCACATTTCGTTTTGTCAGAAATGTCTGCCCTGGGGTTTGAACAAAGACCTTACGTCTAATAAAAGCACATGATACCTACTAGACTAGTCAACTAGGCAACTAGTGTTTATCTTGAAGATAACTTCATGAATTTCAGTTTCCAAATGTTGCAACATAAACCGCATAGACACAATTCCTGACGGCATCCTACAAGAAGTCTCTCGGCATCAAATTACGTGATTTTGGTGGCCAAATAACAACACCGAAAAGTGATATTACTTTTTCTGAAAATTTCGGATGCATTCGCATCAAAATTAATCATATTGAAACCTTAAGCCGTCCAGTTCTGATCATTCTTATATTTTCACGTCTAAAAAGATCAGTTATAATACCGCCATTGTACTCTCCACTAACGGTAACGCTTCTTCCTAAGTACTAAGAACAATGGCTTTTTTGCAATCGCTTCTGATGTCTTCGTTAAAGTCGCCTTAGTCTAGAAAGTAGTATGTTGGCTTATTGGACGTGAAGCCAGGGTTCAAACCCCAGGTCAGACGTCAAAACGAAGTATAAAAATTATTTCTTCCGCGACTTCCTTCAACGATTTATTGAGAACAATTTAGTGGTTGTAATCGTCGCCGTAGTCTAGTAGGTAGTGCGTTGGTTTATTAGACGTTAGGCAACGGTTCAAACCTGAGGTCAGACGTCTCCAACAAAACGACTGCTCTCAGCAGATTTCTGTCAAAAACTCTGAGAGTGAATAAAATTGCCATGAAATGTTTCTCAAAAAACCTGTCGTTTGGGGCCGACTGTAAACTGTAGGTCCCGCCACTCATGTATAAAATTGACACACACAACATAATTGGTGTGACCAATTACGTGTCTAATTTCTTCGTAACCTATATGCGACAATTTTGTTTGCTGACAAACATCAGCTTTAAAAGCGCGTTATTCTGGAACCCAACAGCATATGTACGGAGTTGTAGACAATAAGTCGTTTTAACGGTTGCGTGAGTTCAACTTTATTGAGGTGAAAGTGTAAACCCAAATCTAAAACCGACCATAATAAAGCGTAAAATGGGCTTAATTGCTGAGAATGCCATGGAATCGACAAATTCGAACTTTCCGCCACACATTCTGTAATGCTTCCAGTCTCTTTGCCCTTTTAGTTGAGAGCTGGAAAACCCCAAAACTAAGGCTTAATGAGCCTTTCCGCAAGAAATTTCACTCAGCAAGTGATGATTTGAAGTCGCCGTAGTCTAGTAGGTAGACTGTTGTCTTATTATATGCGAGCCCATGGTTCAAACTCCAGTTTAGACATCTCGAACAAAACGAAATATGAACAAATATAACTTCGGCGACTGCCCCTCAGAACAATATATATATATATATGAGAATATATTAAAATTGCCATGAAAAGTTTCTCGAAACTCTGACGGCCGTAGTCGACTTTAAACTGTATTTCTCGTCATCCATGCGTGAAATTGACGTGTGTGTGAAAAGCAACGTTATTATCCTGACTTAAGAATTGTAATGAAGAATTAAGTACGTGAGTTATCTTAACTGGATAAAGGATTCTTTTCGAGAGTTTAATAATAATTTTTTATTCTTGAAGTCGCCGTTGTTTAGTAGGCCGTAAGTAGGCTTATTAGACGTAAGGCTGCGGTATAAATTTAGACATCTCCAACAAAACAAAATATGAAAAAACTATTTCTTCGGTGGCTTCCTCTCAGGAATCTTATGGCAGAAAGGACTCAGAGTAAAATAAAATTGCAATGAATATTTTTTCAAAAATCTGCCTATCAATATCCCGCCACTCATGTATAAAATTAATACACACCACATGAAAGATGTGAAAAACTAGGTGGTTTTCTTGACTAAAGGATTGTAATAACTATTTAAATAAGTTAAGTAAGCGATTATATCACGATCTACATAGAAAGTGCAACTAAATTTTGTTCTTTAAGGTAAGGTTCTAAGCAGTTCTTAACCTTTTTAATTCCATTTCTTTTCGGACAGATGGAAGCAATGAAGTTTAAAGTAGTAAGTAAGAAGCCTAAAGGTTATGAATATCACAAATACATTTATTTTTATTTTTTTTTTTATTTTTATACAAAAAAATTTGCATTTTTGTATTCGGATTTTCTTTTTTAATTTTTCTTTTTTTCGTTGCATAAAATTCCCATTTAATTCATTGCATATTGTATTGCTTTTTTAAGTTTTTTTTATTAAAAAATGAAAGAAAGAAAAAGTGAAATAAAATGTATGAAAGTAGAATATAAACGACATAAACAGACGCGGTCCATCAGACAAACAAATCAACAGACAGGCTGGCATTTATAAACGCTAGCCAGTCAGGCTAGATGACTGGTTAGCTGACTGGCGCTTGCACCTAGGATAGGAAAACGAAGAGACCAGACGTTTGGACACGTCAATACAAAATTTGCAACGTCACCTATTGTTGCAATTATTGTAGTGCAACTCTTATTTTATTTTTTTTTTATAATTTTTGTTGTTATTTTTCATAAGAGAGGAAAATTTTTACATTCAAAGATATTTTATATTTCATGGAGATGGAGACGGAGGAAGAGAGAGAGAGAGAGCGCTAAAGAGGGAGTTATTCCCTTCAACATTTTCTCTTTCCTTTTCTATTTAAATGCTGGCTGACAACAAATATTTCTTTCTGGCATATTTTGTTTATTTGAATACGTTTAGTTTTTATAACTTTAGGCTGAATTTTAGTGTTGTTTCCCTTTGTTTTTTTTTTTAATATTTTTTATGCTTTTGTTTTATTTTTAATATTTAACCCAAATTTGTATTCATCGTTGACATTAGAATTTATTTCTTTATTTTATTACATATATTTTGTTTTATAGGCATGTGTACAGTCAAAGAAAAAAGTCAACATACGCCACTGTATGTAGATTTTTTTCCCGCTTATCTTTGCATATTTTCCTCAGTAATTTCTACGTTATATTTTTCTCAAATTCGCTTTTTCTTCAAACATTCTTAATTGTAAATGCCTTTCATAACTTTAAAACATCTTCTTCAATTTGGAAATAACCAGAAGCGGGATTAAGTCTACATACGGTTGTGTATGTAGACTTTTTTCTTTAACTGTATGTGTTACAAACGGAATAATTTTTGTGTTTCTTTTTATTTTTTATTATAGAACTAGAAAAATATTTGAATTTTTGTTGCATGTAACATACCCGATATGCCATCATAGGTCCACCATTCTTCCCAGCTAACTGCATGAAGTACTGAAAATAGTAGAAAAAATAGAAAGAAAAAAATGGGGAAATTGTTTAAATAAATCATTTGAAAAATGTATTTTATTTTGTAATAATTTTCTAACAGAATTAAAATAATAAATAGAACGGAAATTTGAAATTGTTGTCGTAATTGTTATCATTTTTCAATTCAATATTTTTCCAATAAAACACAATTGCAAAAGGGAAATCAAAATGTTTTTTTTTCAATTGCTTTAAAGGAAAAGGTTATTCAAGATAACAATTCTGTTCATAGTCAATGTGGTATTTATTTTTAATAATTTTTTTCATAAAATAACAATAGATTTTAGAATTTTTTAACAGAAACCATATAAACAAAGCAAAAAAATTTTAAAATTGTTCAAAGTTCAGCAAATATAAAATTCAACTAAAATATTTTACAGGAGCATCATACAGCTCTCATGGGGGTATACATGAGAGCCTTATTTTTAATGGCTTCCATCTCAATTACTTGGGAGACAACAAGCACTTCTCGATCCTGTCAGATAATCTCCAAATAATAAATGAAATTGAAGCAGGTTGTGTCTTATTAGGCGTCAGGCCACGGTTCAAACCCCAGGTCAGACAACTCTAACATAACGAGTTATAAAAAAATATTTCTTCGGCAGCCGCCTCTCTGAAGATTTTGGCAAAAACTCTGAGGGTAAATAAAATCTCCATGAAAAGTTTCTCCAAAATCTGTCGTTCACAGTCCACTTTAAACTGTAGGTCCCGCCACTCATGTATAAAATTAACACAATAAAAGTGATGTAAAAAACTAGGTCGTAATCTTGACTGAAGGGTTGTAATGACCAACTATGTATGTACCGCATGGACAGAGAATCACATTAAAATCCCGAATAGAGATGACTGGTGACCAGACTTTTTCACCTCCTGCAATTCAATAGAATTCTACACCACTTTTCTTTAACTTGGAAATCAATGAGGCTGTTGATATTCTTCAAAAAGCTTAATCTTCACATAATTCTTGCTTTTCGAGACTTTTGTAGTCTGCTTTAGAAGAGGAAATGGAAATTAATCACGGAAAGAAATTAATCTGGAGTTGGGGATCTCCTACTACTAATATCGCTGTCTTCTCTGATAACCAATCGACAATCTCTATCTAGCGCAATTTTCAATACTAAATTATTTAACTCTGCCTTGTTTTCCTTGTTTAAATTTTTTAGCAGTTTTATGTTAATATTATGTGGCTTCGTAATCACACAAACATTTCGGGTAATTGTGTAGTCGATGCACTTTCTAGCTCACTAAACCTCACCAAAGCCTAGATTGAGAAACAGTCTGCCTTCATTGACGAACTCTGTCGCAGTATCTATTGGCATGTACTATTTTGAACGGCTTATGATTTCTGTAGATCTTCTTTATAGATCGAAAATTAAGAGAACATAGCCATATTCATATGCCAATTTCCTTTTCTTCTTCTCTCTCCTTTTTCTTAGTCCAACATACATAATTGGTCATTACAACCCTTCAGTCAGGATTACAACCTACCTTCTTACATCACTTATGTTGTGTGCGTTAATTTTATACATGAGTTGCGTTCGTACAGTTTAAAGTCGATTCCGAACGACTGATTTTTGAGAAACTATTTTAGGGCAATTTTATTTACTCTCAGAGTCTATGTCAGAAATCTACTGAAAGAAAGTCGCCAAAGAAATTTTTTTTTCGTATTTCATTTTGTTTGAGATGTCCGACCTGGGGGTTGAACCGTGGCCTCACGGTCTAATAAGCCAACTCGCTACCTACTAGACTACGGCGGCTGCGGCTGCAGTCCACATACATACATATATAAATTATTCATACGTCGTGTGGTCCTTTATTGATTTGTATAAAAGTTTAATAGGAAATCATTTACTATGAACTGATCGTTTTCGAACTTGAATTGATAGTAATATAACGTGCTGAAAAGGTATCTCTGGCTAAGAGACTAGAATCAGCTAAACCCATACCGCTCATACCGATAGTGGTTTGCCTACAGGCTAATACTAACGAAAAATTTTTCTATGGGAGAAAGATTATGGAATTGCTTAGCAAATCGTAGAATTTTATTTCAAAATCAAGGACTAGGGGGGTTGTCTATATAAGATAAATAAAGTCTTTCAAATTCATATAACGCAATGGATAACTTTTAGCTGCCTTATTTGCTAAGGAATTATCAGCCGCCATGCTTTAGCTTTAATGTCAGAAAACTTCGACGAAGCGTCTCTATTATACACGGTTTGTTGCTATTTTTTACACTGCATCCGAGATTGAGCTAATTTATTGAGTATCTAATTTATTGAGTATCGTGATCTCTAAGTATATTTTGATGGACTTCGGCTTTTTGACCCATTGGAACTCCACTCTAATTCTACAGGTTTTTCTCTTAATATATTGGCTGATCAATTTCGATTTAATACGTTTTTGTATGGATATCTCGTTTCTTATGTTGCAGAGATCTATAATCTGTACTTAATGAAAAATAGAAAAAGTGAACCTTTAGTATCACGTCTTATGTACGAATGCATTAGGTAGGTAAATAGGACAACTCTCAAAAGCAGTTAGGATAGACACACTTAAGCCCTTTATGATACCACAACTATCCACTTTCCTTTAGTTACGTATACAAACTGAAATTTTTTATAAAAAGACTTAGAGTCCCTATATTCACTACTGATAGCTCGCGTCTATATAGTAGACACTAAGATGACTTTTTCTCCTCCAACATACTGTAGGGCACAACAGGTGAAGAAATGTTTTTTTCAATTCCTGCAGAAGTCGTTTGCTTTGTGTTTAAGTCTCATTTGCATTACGAGCTTTCTCTGCTACGAAATTATTAGAAACCATGATTTAGGTTTCACTTGAAAAAACTAAGAATTTTAGTCTGGAATTTTAAAAGTTTTTAACTTAAAACTGCAATAAAGCCTACATTATAAACAAATTTTGAAATCTATTTTGATATGAACATTAAAATGTCTTAAAATTTTTTTTAATTTTTTTAATGAAAACATGAATAAAAAAGTACAAAAGGGACTTGAGAAACTATACTGCTTTTGTAAAATTATAAAAATAATAATTTGAGATAATTATACGAAATAGAAAATTTTGATACACATTTAAGTTTAATTTAATTGAACATTATTGTGGTTCATCTTTTTTTTACTACTTGTTATTCAAAGTTTTTTTCTCTCTCTCTTCATGTAAAAAAAAAAAACATCCTTTTCTGTTTCATTGTGAAACGTAAATCAGCAGACGGAGAAACAGTTTTATCCTGTGGTGATGAGTTAATACTTCCAACGCAATTTTTCTTCGTTTCAAAGCGGTATTTTCTCGGTTTTTATCTTTCTATCCGTTTTATGCCTTTGTTGACGGGTGTGCTTTTCAACATTTTTCCACTCGAATAGTTGATTTAGGATTCGCAAGTGATTCAACTTAATTAATTGCTGCTTTATTTAAAGCGATTGCACCTCATTAAGTGTAGCTTATTTTCCAACGTTTTCTTCTCCTTCGTTTTGTTTGCCTTTTTTGTGTCCTAATGTGCTGTTTTTTTTTAGCATTAATTTCTGGAAGTTTATTGCTGTATATACAGCAATTTGGTATTGACTTCCATACTCATGGGTATAAGATTTTTTCAAAGAATTTGAAGCAAAATTCTACTGCTAAGTCCTAATCATGGCACATATATTAAGATGTCGGTATTGAGTAAAGTAGGGTATTTGTTAAGCTTACCTTGTGCATATGCAGCAGTTAATTTCGTAAAAATTTTAAAACATCTCCCTCTCGGTGTATAAGTGTGTATGGAAACACTAGCGGTTGGTTATGGTTGTGGTAGTGTTTTTAATCCAATAAAAAATACGTTTGTGTGGCATAAAAGTATTAACGTCTTATTTGTCGGTTTGTTGAATTTATATTCATTCTAACACTTTTTAATTCTTTTTTTTGTTTTTTTTTTTATTTTGTTTTCAAAATTTAATGAGGCATTAAGAAGGAGTGTTAAAAACAAATTAAATGGATTTTATATTTAATAACTTTCAACTGAAACATTAACAGCTTTCATAGGATTTGTTAATATGTGTGAGCAATGATTTGCTAAAATACGAGAAAAAAAGAAAACAAGTTTAGGGTAACAGACTTTAATGGCTCCTTAAACTATTCTGCTTATATTGAAAGGCATTGAAAGAAAAGTTTTATTGTGAAAGTAACACAAACTGATTGTAATATTTCGAAAATGCTTTATCATTTGAATATATTGTTCAAAAGTGTTTGTGCTTAGTAATGGCCAGCTAAAGTGTTAAGAAAAAATTTATTTCGAGTATACATTGCTATTCGTATTAAAGAAATAAATTTCTATTTAAAACTAGCTGACCCGACAGACCTTGTCCTGTCCAAATTAGAAAAAATGTTTGTGTTCGATTTGTGAATTTGTGAGAAGCTGTTTGAATTGTGTAAAAATAGTGAAAAAGAGAAAAACCACGTACTTTTAAATGATAATTTTTATTTATGTAGGTTTGAGGTGTGTTTAAATTACATTTGATTTGAAAATATGTACAATATGGTGTTATATTTACATTTTGATTGAAAGATCGATGTTCAGGAACCAATTAAAATAAAGAAATACTTTTTTCTGTTGCTTTGCAGTGATATCGTAGTTTCCTTCATTGCAATGCTTTATGATACACGACATTTTTAGTTTTGTTGCCTGGCGCGTAAATAAATAATGCTGATGGTGTTCCGACACGGGAACAGGCGGCATACAATTGACCATGCGAGAAGCATGGATTTTCAAGGTTAATGCCGCAAACACGCAATGACTGCCCTTGAGATTTATTAATTGTCATAGCGAATGCAAGCCGTACTGGAAACTGCAATCGTTTAAAATCGAATGGCATGTCGGTCAGAGCCATTGGGATCCGTGGTATCAAAACGTCTTCTCCTTTGTACTTTCCTTTAAGTATTGTTGCTTCGATGACGTTATTCATCAGGTTTTTTACCGCAAGTCGGGTGCCATTACAAGGACGTGGTTGGTTTATGTTTCGTAACATTATGATTACCGATCCGACTTTCAGTTGGAGATTGTGTAATTCCAGCGAGTTTAAAAACACGGTTGGATAGTTGACAACATCATTTTGGGAAGTAACGGAATCCACCGATTTGTACGTCATCAATTCGACAGCAATTTCACTTTGAATCTTAAAGTTCAATTCGTCGACATCAATGTTTTTCGCAGCCAATATAGCACGTTCGCTCAACCAATCATGATTATTGTAATTTTGTGCAATGTTTGGAAATACCTTTCGGATTAGTTCGGATTTTGATAAATCGAAAAAAGTGGGCGTGGTCAATTATTCTTTCAGTAAAACTTTAAATTTGATTACTACGAACATGTTTTAAAAAATTTAGCCAAATCTGTGCAGCCGTTTTCCGATTTTAGATAAATCGAAAAAAGTGGGCGTAAAAGTGGGCGTGGTCAATTTTTCTTTCCGTAAAAACCTAAGTTGGACTATGACGAACATTTCAGTAAAAAAAATTGTCCAAATCGGTCTAGCCGTTCTCAACTGATGCAATTACCAACGAACGACAATTGATTTTTATTTATATAGATAGATTACGTATATAATTGATCATTACGTGTGTGTTAATTTTATACATGAGTGGCAGGACCTACAGTTTAAAGTCGACTCCTAACGACAGATTTTTCAGAAAATTTTCATACCAATTTAATTTACTCTCAGAGTAATAAGTCGCCGAAGAAATATTTCTTCATATTTCCTTAAGTTCGACATATCTGAGCTAGGGTTTGAACCGTGGCCTGACGTCCAATAAGCAAACACACTATATACTAGCCTACAGCGACTTCGAATGCTTATTACTAAAAAATGTACACAGTCGTGCAATATAGTAAAGGAATTTATTTGCCTTTCAATCTTAGTTATTTTCGAAATTCCTATATAAATTCAATTGTTATTGTAATAGCTCTGCTGTTGTAGTCGAGGTTTCATTCCTAGTCTCTCAAAATATAATTGCAAAAAATTAAAACTACGTATGGTAGTCAAACGTTTAAGTATTATGTGTCATTAGTTGCTAGCTGATATCTGAAGTGATAGAAAAGGTGGAACTCCTAGCAGTCGTAGCCACAGGTTTAATGAGAGTTAGTCTATACATCTATTAGAGAGCTGTTCACTAGTATGTTCACAGTATGATCCTTTCACTTTAGGAAGAGAAGACAGAGCTCCATGTAAATCCCAGTCGAGATTGAGTAGATCTCGTCGGCTTCCATGAAACATCTCTGTCATATAGGAATTGCTGTTATTTTTTTCATCACATACAAGATTCCGCTGATCTAGTTTTTGGAGTATCGTCATTTCTACAACTTTTTTGGTGGATCTTGACTTTTGGCTAATAAATCTCAATTATTATACGTTGTATTTATTTAAGTATGGATCTTTGTCTATTAACTTACAAAAATCTGCGATCTGTACCCATAAAAATGTCCATGATCTGTACTTATAAAATAGATGAAAAGACTTTTAGTATCACGTCTAACGTTACTCAGGGGTTCTTGGGGTCGCTGATTACAGATCTTCATTGAGGTTTAAAAAATTCAAAATGGCGGATCCAGTTAGACGGTCGAGGTCTATAAACATTAATCGGATTTACTTGAAAATTGTTACCGCCATATTGGATCCGCCATTTTGAATTTGTTAAACCTTAATGAAGATCTGAAATCAGCGACCACAAAAACCCCTGAGTAACAATGTTCAAGTAAATCTGATTAATTTTTAAGGACCTCCGTAATGTGTTTCTTTTTCTCTTGCACCCCTTGACATAAACCCACCCCCTACTTTAAGAGTGCATGCAATCAATTTGGCTTTGGGCTCATTTTAAAGAGCAAAGATCAATTGTCAATTTCTGACAATAGCAATGGTTCTAGCACGTCAGTGTTTAGCTCTACAATTTTTCAAAAATGGCCAAAAACGCTATTTTTAGGGGTTTCAACACCCTTTTTCTCAAAAAACGTTTCCCAGATTCGTGTTCAGCACGCAAAATACCTTCGGAAACTCCTGGAGCCATCTTATTTGCAAAACCCTTGTAGGGCTGTGTAATTAATGAAACTTAACTTGCGCTTGATTGTCAAGACCGTGAACTCCATTCGATATTAGAAACATCTGTCTTGTGTTTTAGCCGTTATCGGACAAACACTGAAAATTTTTGAGAATTTTTCACTTTTTTTGATGACCACTTCTGACGAACGCTCAAATAACTTTACACCAAACAAACAATGTAATATTTCTAAATCAATTTAACTTCATCCTCTTAGAAATCTAATGGAAACGTAAATAAACGTATCATGTCCCAATTAATGCAAAAATCTGTTTAATAGAGCATATTTAAATTTTAAATCTCAATTGAAATATATGTCTATACTAGCAGATTGTACCCGGCGTTGCGCGGGTTATGTAGTTTGGATTAGTTTAAAAAATTAAAAAAAATTATTATTGGGACATTTTTGCATTCAAAATAACAATAAATAAAAAACCGGTTTCGAAACCGGTTTTGAAACCGGTTTCTTAAAAAATGCAATTTTTCGAATTATTCGGAAACCGGTTTAACAAACAACCCAGTTTTTTGAATACTCTAAGTCCTAAAAATAAATGCACTCAATTTGCCCGTTTTTCGCCCCTTTCCCCTTTTTGGACCCCTTTTGGTCCAACTTTATAAACGGAACACCTCCAGTAGCTATTTGGGAAACTTAACCAAGCTAAATCGTAAAAAAATACCTTTAAAACAGATAAAATACAGCATTTATGCATAAAAGTACTAATTTTTGCCCATTTTTTCCCTTTCTCCCCTTTTGTTCAAAATTTTGAAAAGATTTATAGCCTATAGCCTGCACAGACAAAAGCTCGATCTATATCCTAAATTTCAAGAAAATCGGTCCAGGCGTTCAGGCGCGATTGGCTAACAAACAAACCAACAAACAAACAGACTTACAGAAAGATTTATAATATATATATTAGGATGTAGACTAAAGACAGTAAATACGTAAAATTTAATTCCATTATCATCATTTAATATTAAATTAACAACACTTATTATAGTCCAACTATTTTCAACATTTCGAAATCCATTAATTTCAATCATTGTCCATGACATTGCAAGAAAAATTGTAACAAAATTTATTAAAAAAAAAAAAAAAATAGAATAGAATAGGCCGGGGGTAAGATAACCCTGAAAATGAAAACAAAAACTATACAACAAAAATATAATAAAATGTTAAGCAAATAAAAAAAAAATAGAAAACTAAATAAACCAATCCTTTAACACTCATAGAATCTTCATTTTGTTAGCGGCTTGTAAATAATACTCGTACAGTAATGCCCACAACCAGCAAAGCTATTCGCACTATTCATATGAACCTGCAGTAATTCTCTGTTTAATAAAGGCTGGCATGGTTTGACTTTGCTGGTGTAAGGGAAAATAGAACTCAAAAAAACAATGGCAATACAAAAGTAGCCGTGAATAGAGAATAAAAAACTTGGTTGGGGGGAAACCAAAACGAAATAAAAGGACTTGAGTAAGTAGTTAAGATTTCTATGGCGAAATTGGTTCGTTGAATATGGTTATGGATTATTTTCATTCTGCAAGGCTAAGTTTTTTAAATGAAAATCGAGGTAAATCTAAAGCCAGACAGACAGACGAATGGACGGACATACAAACAGGGCCAAGGTTACTGCTTTTCTCTGTCTGTGAGTGTGTAATGAAATAAACTAACAAATCGTATTTGGGGAATAACTGTTATACAATCTACAAAAAGATATGAAAAATAAAAAGAGAAACTCTGTGTACATAAAAAACTATTCTGTTGTTTTTTCCATTTCGTTTTCGCTACGTTCTCTGAATTTATTTTTTATTTTTGGCAAAAAAAAAGCTAAAAATCGATACAATTTTTTTCAGAACTTTATAAGCAAATAAAAATTTATTTTTTATCTTGGATTTGTATGGACTTAAAATATTCCGATGCAATGTTTTACGTCAGAAAGGTAGCGGAGGTGGTTAATCAAAGAAAAAAAGTTTTCAAAAAATTCATGTTGAAAATTCGGAAAAAATAATTTAAGAGTTAAGTTAAACGAATCATATTTTGCACACACATTTAAGTCGAATTAAATAATTTTCTGTAGAGAGGGTATCGAACAATTTAAACTACACGAACAGGAGACAACACTTTACTTCACTGCCACAAAGTATCACCCTCAACTTTTCTTTTTTATTATTTCATTGCTTTGTTTAAGTTTATTTAATCGTGACAGAATCCATGCTCAGGGAATATTTTCAGCTGCATGATAACTACCTTAATCGAAAATTATGATTTGATAGCTGAGCATTACAAACTGTGTTGACATTTCTGTTCAGTTAGTCATCATGAAAGTCTAGTATGCTGTGTGTTGACTTATTAAACGTGAGGTTACGGTTCAAAACCTAGGACAGACGTCATTAACAAAACGAAATATGAAAAAACCTTTCACTGGCTATGTCCTCTCAGCAAATTTCTGGCAAAAACTCTAAGAGTAAATAAAAAATTTACCATGAAAAGTTTCCCAAAAAAATCTGTATGTCCCGCCACTCATGTATAAAAATAACACACATAGGTCGTAAGCCTGACTGAAGGATTGTAATGAACAATTATGAATGTATGTATGAGTGTATGTATGTATGTAAGTCATCATTGATCGCTTAAAGCCACAACTATACCTCCGAATTGTGACAATAATGAGCAAGAAATTTGTGTAGTTATCGTGATCGTTGTCCACTCTTCTCGAATCAAAATCATCAACAAGACAATGAAATAAACGTGCAGTAGAAGACGCCGAAATGTCGTTTCGTCGTCGTTATCAAGTTGTTGGCCTTTGTCCAACATGCCTGTAAGATAAAGCTCGTACAAGAATTGAAATTGTAACGACCATCGCTTCTGTTGCATTTGAGCAGATGGGGCTCTTTGTAATGTGGTTAGTGATGTGGCTCTTTTGATGCTAAATGGCTACGTCAATAAGCAAAATTTCTATATTTGAAGGGGAGGCAATTCTCAAACCGTAAATGAATCTCTACTGCCTTCATTAAAATTTAATGTTTAGTGGTGGAGGTTGCCGTAGTTTAACAGGTAGTGCTAACGAAATGTGAAAACGTAAAAATTTCTTACGGCCACTTCTTCTCCGCAGTCGTCTGGCGAAAACTCAGAGAATAAAATTGCCATCAAAAGTTTCTTAAATCAACCCCAACATTTGGGTGCTCAACACCGATGGTGTGAGGAGATAGGTTGTAATACTTAGTAAGTTAGTTTGGCCCGGTTTACATGCTTGCGACATCATCACCTCTTATTTGTTTCGAAATGAGCTGTTATTACGATGGAAGACTAGCGCCCGCCAACAAGCTATACTGATCGCATTTTTATATCCAAAAACTTAATCAGCTAAACATCAACACCATTTGGTTCCAATAAGACCACACAAGTTCTCTTACAGTGCGCTTAACAATCGATTCATTGCAAAATTAATTTGGTTCCTTCCTTTCTAGAAGCGATTTTTCTTCACTGGCCTACACATCCTTGCGATATAACGTCACTATATAAGTTTTTAATGGCGTCATTAGTTATTGGTTTATAACGACAAGCAAGCAACTCTTGAAGCATTGGAGGCCATACGTCCAGATGTTTGGAAGAAATTGTCAAAGATTTTACTGATCGAATGGACCAAGTATTCCAGAGCTGCTCATGTATAAAATTAACACACACAACAGATGTGATATGAGAAGCTGGGACGTAAACCTGCCTGTAGGGTTGTAATGACCAATTATGCATTTATATTCTAAAAGTTTGGCTGAAAAGGTAACCATTCAGCTGAAAATTCGCCTCATTAGTGAATCAAAATGAAAAAAAATCTGAATTTATTTCTTGGAGTGAATTTCAAAATTCCAATAATCGAAATAAATATCGATGACAGCTATTAAATATAAAAAACATCTTTAAATTACATATTATAATCCATACATTTTGTATATGTATTACTTTTTTTTTTTTTGACACTATAATCGATATGTCTGAAAACATTGTAACAAACAATCAAAAGTTCATGCAGGTTATCAGTGAATAATATTAAAACGTAATTAAATTTTCATATCCGTCTGTATGGATGGATAACCCATCAATAACCCATAAGTATTTTGTTATACAAATTAATTATTTATTAAGTATTTCAGTAATACAGTTAAATATGAGCAAAGTAATTGCATTAAATTTATGTTGCCTCAATGTCCTAATATGCCACACTAAAGCCCACAGTGTGTAAATATATGTTTAATAGTCGACAAGGGTCTTATGAAAAGGGACGAATAAAAACTAATCCATCTACACAAACACATAATTTACTATTCTTACATTATCTTAGTGTAGGTATTTGTTTATTGTCTGAAATGAATGAAACCTATTAAAATGTCGAACACATTACTATCAAAGACAATATCAATAGACAAACATACATATATAATACATACAGTAGCACTCAATCGCAAAACAGATTGACTGAATGATGTGAGTGAAATGGGTTAAATGGCCGAAGGAAAAAATATATCGAATAAAATAAAATAAATACATAAATATTCTACTCTGGTATAATTAAGATCTCAATTTATAGACATATTATTTACCCAACTAATATCAAGATGAAGACCTACATACATACCTACATACATTAATTGCTCACTATGCCAGACATCAAATGTAACAAACAATACCAATCAGAATTACAACAGCAACATACAAATGAAGACAGAAAAAAGAACAAACAAAAAAAAAAGAATTAGAAAACATTTGGCCATTGCATGTTAGTTTTAACTTGGCCAAGCATCAATGCTTAGAATAAAAATTACAAAATCGTTGTTGGTAATATCGTATATAAAACTAGATAAACAATGGCAACAATAACAACAACCTAGATAGTAATATTATTATTGACTAAATAATAATAAAAAGCGAACAATTTATTGTGCAACAACAACAGCGATTCGTCAGCAATGGTAAAATGGGTAAAAAAAAACAAATTCAAGCGGTATAAATAACGGTAGTAAAAACGTATATCAACTAAAGGACCATATGAAAGCATGTGCTCAAAAGAGCAGCAGTGGTTTGCTAAATAGTATTCATATGGCAATATTCTTTCTTTATTTTATTCACATATACGCTGCAGAATTTTAGGTATTTATGGGTGATTTCCAAGGACTATTTTTTTCGATCGAGAGACTTTTCCAGAAACCGAAATAAATGCTAATCAAACTATACAAGATCTAGGTTATAAGTTAGATTACATTGATATACCCAAGAGCAGAATAATCTAATATGGCAGGCAATAGTCAATAAATATTTTCTATTAACCAATTACACAGGCCGATCAAATGTTAACAAACTAGACCGAACATTACAAATAAGACCCAGTATCTAGAATGCTTAATCCCACAGCGAAATCACTCTATGCTTTATTCAGGTGGATCACGTGTCGACAACATTTTTAATCCAGAAACCAGGCTAACAAAAATAATGCTTCTATGAGTAGGAACTAGAAACGTCATCGTAAATGAATGAGGGCAATGAGGGCAATGAAATTGATAACAGTATAAATCAAAACGAACAACATACAAGCTTGCTACTCTGAAGAGGCCAGAAAGAGGCCATTGGGAAATTAAGAGGTAATAAGACTTCAAGAAATGACAAAATTTCAGCACTCTATTGTCTCAATCTCAAATAAGCAATCTGGCAGGACGAAAAGCCGCCTTACCAACACTGGAGTAAAACAAGTTTATTTTCTTGCAGCTCAATTATTCATCATTACAATGATGGCATCATGTAATGAGTTACTCAGCTCGTAACAATTAGAATATATAAGTAATATATAGACAGGCATATCTAGGTAGTTTAGTGACATCAAATAATAGAAATAAAAGCAAAACGAATACTCAATTAAAGCTAAAAATATTCAATGCATGTGCAAAGTCTAATCTGTTGTACAACAGGGAAATCTGGCTAGTTCCGAATAAAATCCAGCTAAAGCTACTAATATTCATAATTCAGTGCCATATATTGGATATTCATTACCTTTAAGATGGCTCTTTAAAATATAGTCAATAGGGTTCTTCATTGAAACATTACAAGGTGGGTCAGTTGTGTTAACAGCAGGAATTTAGAATTTGCGTATCACCAGGTTGACACTTAATTGGAATATTCAAGGATTAAGATTTAGAGGTCGATTAAAGAAGGCTTGGAAGTGAGTGATACTCCAACAACTAAAAAAAGTGAGATTTTACGTATACATTTATTACTTTTAGGAATAGAGAATTTTGACAAAACATCGTGTTATAACTTTCTTTGGTCTGTTGCAGTTTTATCAAGTCTTTCAAGTTAAAGAGGAGATCTACTGCAGCAAGTATCAGGATGATAGCATCTTCTTCTATCGTTACTCCCTCTCTCTCTTTGGGCATGTTGTGTTGATGTTATTCTTTCTGCGATAAGTAAGGTATAGTTATCTTCGTAGATGGATTATTGAAAAGAAATCAATGCCTGTTAATTTTATAAATTTAAAAACCATACTAAATTTTTTTTTATCCTTTTCAGGACTTTAAAGCACTTTAATCATTATACCAGCTCATAGAAGGCGTAAAAATAACAACAGCATAACGAATACCTTGAAGAGGCTTTGCCATTATTCCTCCAATAAAAAAACAACCAATATTTCAAATTCCAAATTTTATACACAATTTATAACAAAATTCGATTTGAGACATATACAGTGAGCTTTAAAAGAACCTGTACACTAAGGATAAAATTCTAATAATCACCAATCTTAGCTTTTACCACTTAAGGAGATTGTCCAAAAAAATTTTACAGCACTTCTAAATTTGTTTCAATTTTAAAAACTGCCAATGCAAAAATATTTTTTTAAAGTACAGTAAGTTATATACATTTTATAAAATAAATTTTTTCGTAGAATTTTAATTTTATGAATAAAAGTTGAAATCCATTTCACAAAATAAAGAAATTCCAGAATTTCCAATTAATAACATTCATTAACATGAAGTCGCCGTAGTCTAATAGGTAGTGTATCGACTTATTAGACGAAAGGCCACGGTTCGAACCCCAGGTCAGACATCAAAACGAAATATGAAAAAAAAAAAAAAAAAATTATTTCTTCGGCGACTTCATCTCAGCAGATTTCTAGCAAAAACTCTGAAAGTAAATAAAATTGCCATGAAAAGTTTCTCAAAAATCTGTCGTTCGGAATCGACTTTAAACTGTAGGTCCCGCCACTCATGTATAAAATTAACGCACACAACATAAGTGATGTGAGAAACTAGGTCGTAATCCTGACTAAAGGGTTGTAATGGCCAAGTATGAACGAACATTAATTAGAAAAGTTTTTTTGCAAGTCTATCATAATTTTAGTCATGGTTTTAGTCTCTTAAGAAAAATTCTTTATGTTCAAAAATTATTATGAAAATGTTTGTTTAGTTTCCATATTTATTAATTTTTTTTGTAAATTTTTCAAACAATTGCTACTAACTATCTAGATGTCATTGTCTGTTGGCAGTCTACATGTGAATGACTGAATGAACAAGTGATTGCTTAAAATAGATAAATTGTCTGTCTATTGATGTCTTTTCTTTTTTTTTTCGAAAATTTTATTTTCTTTTCCAAGTGAGTGAATGAATGTTTGTATTAGTGAATTTTTTTCTTTTGTTATTGATGTGAAATACAAACATCTGTTTAAGGACAATACTGTTGTTATTATATAGACATGGCTACTACTGACACTGACACTGCCACTTCCGTTTCCACTTCACCATCACTGACACCATTTGAAGTATTTAACATGTGACAGGGCAGAGCAGAGTAGAGCAGAGCAAAGTAAAGCATTGAATAGAGCATATGATAGTCGATTATAAGTATGAGTTCAATAACCAAATAACAAAAGATATCAGCAGCAATTGTTACACACTGGCTATAATAACAAATAAAAACAATAAAAACAGTAGCAACAACAATAAAATGTAACAATAACAAAAATTAATGGTTGTAAACAGTATAATTGTTATTGTTATAAACGTTTAACAAAATCAACAAACAAATGCTTTAATTGCCATTTAGTTTTCATTACGTTCGTTACATACACCGACCGGGTCAATGGAATGTTGCCAAAGGGGAATTTAACACAAAACTATTAAAATCTAAAAGTGATAAAAGCAGGGTGTTACTAACAATTTCAAACACTACCCGCCATGAATATTTCATATATTTTAAATCAATTATTAAAAAGAGATTTTTAATTTCTATTAAACTGTTGCCATTTAATATTATTACACTCAACGAAAATTTTTGCACTTAAAATTTGTGGAAAGTATTTTTCTTTCTCATCCAAATAATTAAATAAACTTTAAATTTTGTTGTTGTTCTTTTATCACACACAAAATTTCCTGAAAGGAAAATTAATTATAAAATCTGAGAAATTAATTATAAAAATTATATGGATGGCCCACCATCTATTAGTATATGTTTTAACCGTTGGTTAATTCGAATCTGACAATACTTATGTCATTCTATTCTGTCACAAAGTTTAGCATATTATCTTTACTGGACGTTGGCATTTTTTGGAATAGATGGGCTAACGAAAAACTGCAGGATGATGTCGATTTTGCAAATAAAAATCATTTTTTTGGATCTTGATGGGTACGTTAATAAATAAAATTACCGTATTTGGGGCTCAGAAAACCCACACGTGGTCTTGCAGAAGCCAATGCACTCATTACGAGTGACTGATTGGTGAGGCTTGTGGAAGGAAGGCATTATTTCTTTGAAAATGAGGACGGCGCAACCGTTACCGATTTCTTTTTGTACCCGTAGTTCATGGTTTGATGTGAACTATGTTTGGTTTAAGCAGGATGGTGCAACTTGCTACACATCTCATGCCACTATCGATTTATTGCGTCAAACGTTTGATGGCCCAAATGGCGTCAATCGGGCAACCAAAGGTCTGCGATTTGAAAGCTTTGGACTATTGAGCATTTGAAAAAGTGCACAAAGATTGGTCCAATCGAATGGGGTACTGTGCCGCGGCAGCCATATAAATGAAATAATTTCCATTTCTAATCGGAGCAATTGTACTTCACCACAGAGAAATAAATTTGGCAAGGTTTCAAACCGTTTTTGTTTTATTGTATTTTTAAATTTAAATGACACACCCATTAGAATGTGGTTTAGTTTTAAATGCAATTAATTTTTCATCAATTTTATTATTGTATCTCGTAATTATTACAAAGACATGGTCGGTCATATTTAATTACAATTTATTATTGCATTTTGTTAAATATTAAAAATAATTTAATTTCACTTTATTTATCTTTTGTGTACATAAAAATTTTAATTGAATTAATTTCACATGCATATCAATTTACTTAATAAGTTTAACCAAGTATTTCAATATGCATTCATTGCTTGTTTTAAAAGTCAAATTTTGTTGCAGCATAATAATAAAAATATCGAAAATAATTGTCAGGTAAATTATAATTTGAATTATTATTTAATAAGATTGTCTACGTCAGAAATTAACACATCAGCAATGATTACTTTAGAATATATGTGATTGAAATAGGAATAATAGCAATGACAGGGTAATAAAATAAAATAAAACCTTCGTCTCTTTCTATAGAGAATGAATAGCTTAGGAGAGAAAACCTTTCATTTCTAAAAGTTTTTTGTACGCTGAAACCACATTTGGTCTCAGAATTACGCCACCTTCGCAGGATTTCGGTAAATCCTAACTAATCCTAAATCTAATCCTAAAAGCCCAAAAAAAGTTATCAAGGTTTGTAACTAATTTGTCAGTGACTAAGTTTCTCCCATTAAACGAATGACTTGCCGCCAAGAAAATACAGGGTGGGAAATTTAACAATTCATAAAACAAAACGGTTTGAAATTTAGCCAAATCAATTTTTATATTGTGAAATGCAATTATTCCGGTTAGAAATGGAATACTATTTAATTCATACGACACTGCGACTGGCCTCAAAATACCTCATTTGATCGGATCAGTTTTCGTGCATTTTTTTCGAGTGCATGGGATTGTATCTCGGCAATGGCATCACGAATGATGGCCTTCAAATGCTCAACCGTCTCTGGTTTGTCAACATAACACCTTCCCTTAACAGCGCCCCACAGAAAATAGGCCAACGATGTCAAATCGCAGCCACTTGGCGGCCAATTGAAGTCAGCATTTCGCCTAATTAAACGGCCATCAAACATTTGACACAATAAATCGATTATGGCATGAGATGTGTGGAAAGTTGCACTGTCCGGTAGAAACCAAGCATCGTTCACAACAATACCATGAAGATCGGGTACAAAAAAAAAACCGGTTATCATGGTCTGGTATGTGCCTCCATTGACCGTAATGGTTGCGCCGTCCTCATTTTTAAAGAAATGTGAGTCAATGATGTCTTCGTCCCACAAGTCTCACCAAACAGTCATTCGTAATGAGTGTATTGACTTCTGTAAGACGACGTGTAAATCCGAAATACGGAAATCTTACTTATTAACGAACCTATCAAGATGAAAATTTTCTTCACTTGTAAAGATGATATTTTTTTTGGCAAAATAGACATCATCATGTAGTTTCTCGTTGGCCCATCTAACGAAGCGAAAACTAAGCAGATGATCATGTGGCTTGAGGTTTAGAATGAATAGAACTTTGTCATGCGTAATACCGAAATCTTTTCGCAAAATTCGACGTAACCTGTCCGTGAAATCTTCAATTCTTGAGAACGATGAAGAGTTGATGTTGATGGATTCCCACGCACACTCTCAGCTAAAGTTTCGATAATTTCTGGGGTACGCACTGTGCGAGTAAGTCTTGGCGCATTAACAATGAAACCAGTTTCACGAACCTGAGCAATAATCTTGCGTGTACCGGGCACTGTTGGTTCTTCTCTACGACGTAATTTTGTACGACATATTCGTGCAATTTCCGACCAATTATATATATTTTTGTGACAGAATAGAATAACATATGTACATATTGTCAGATTCGAAATAACCGATGGATAGCCTACACGATATATTATATGCAAATTTGATGCAAAGAATATTGTGAAAATCGTCTGTCCCCGTAATTCAGCCAATTGGAAAATGTGTTCAAAAGAGAAAGTTCTATAAAAAGTGTTAGAATTTCTCTTAGCAGTTTTCCAGCCAGACTAACTAATTGCTATGAAAAGGCTTTTCAAAATTTATGTTCCGATTCAACGTTAAACTAAAGTTTGTAATGGCAAATGATAAATGATGATCTGTTCAAAACATAAACATTTCAAAAAATTCAATTAGGACTAAAAATAAACTAATTACAAAATTACATTTTCTTATGAATTGCTTTCTCAATTTTGTTTTTAATTCTATTACTCTTGTTGTATACTTTAGTAAAGGTTATTACTAAGTCCAAAGCTATAATTAAATTATAATCTTGAAACCCTTATCTTAATGCAGTTTTTCTTTGTTTCTTAATTGACCAACATTTAATACCACCTTAAAAAAAAAAGTTTTTTTTATTACTTCTATGGTTTCACTATTTAAATATTCATTCATGTACACTACTCCTTGCAAAGTATATTTTGCTCTCATATGCCATTGTGCAGTTAAGCTCAATGTTTTATTCATGAAGTCAACCGTCAATGGTGGTGGTGATCATTTCGTTCAATAATAATGGCGAGATAATAAAAACCAAATGTGCAACAAATATAAAGAAAAAAACGAAAAAAAAAAAAATTGTATGAGAAATACAACAAAAATTTAAATTCATACAATATCAATACAATATACAACAATACAACAGCAAAATACAACCAACAATATAAAAAAAGAAACAAGTGACAACAAATTGACAGTAAATAGTTATCAGTGTCGATGTCAAAATATACTCTCTCGCACTACAATATACAGAAACAGACAAAAACAGAAAAAAATACGAAAAAGAATGTCAAGTTTTTTTTCGACACAAGTGTATGTAAGTTCATCTACATAAGTATGTGTGAGTTAAAACAGTTTTACACAAACACTAACACTTGGGCACTGCTAATGGCCACAAACATTAAAAAAGAGAGGACGAGAACGAGAACGAGAAAAGGATACAACAACATATTGAAAAGTGTAATTGTCAGTAAAAACAAGTGATTAAGTCTGCACAATAGATTTGGAGTTGTCCCTGCCATTTAGTGTGTGTGTGGACTATATTGTATCAATGGAAATGAAAGATTAACTCATGTGATTGTATATACATATGATATTTATGTATGTACGTGTGCAAACAGTAACTACAAAAGAACAAAGAAAAGTTAACTAAAAAGGGAAATCTGGCCTTTTACTTTTTCTCTCTCGCTCCTTATTAGAGGTCAGAGCGGCATATTGACCTTTTTGTGTCATGTTGTTTATGGCATGTTTAATCAGTAGGGGGAAAAATATATATCCTGCTCAATTTAGCCAGACGGCATTAACTGATTTGAGTTGAAAATCATACACCTGGTGTTAACAGCATTAAAGAAAAGCAGAAGGAATATACACACGGTTTTTGATATGTAGCTGTGGACAATACTACAGTAGTTAGAGTAGAGGTCAGAAACTTAATACTGAAGGGAGAAATAAGGAATGTTAGACATTAGACGGATCTGGTGTCCATTTGTGAACTTAATCACATGGTGCAGAATATTCTACAGAAGATAATAAAATTGTCGATGAAGGAGTTTATAAGGCAGCTAATAAGACAAGCCTTAATGAAGTAAACTCAGGTTTTTTTATTAAATGTCGTCATAGTTTAGTAGGTAGAGAGTTGTTTTATTAGAAGTAAGATTGTGGTTCAAACCCCAGCTCAGAAATCTCGAAGAAAACGGATTATGAAAGAAATATTTCTTTGGGCGACTTCTTCTCAGCAGTATTCTGACAAAAACTCTAAAGAGTGAATAAAATTGCCATGAAAAGTTTCACCAAACAATCGTTCGAACTGGACTTTAAATTGTACGTTAACACAACAATATAGGTGATATATCAGATTGTAAATCTGTACACAGAAGGGTTTGTATGAAAAATTTCTTCATTTTTTCATACACTTTGTCCAACACTTGGTCAATTTCTTATCTAGAGCTCATCAATACAAAATTGTTTTTTGAACTCATTACATCATTTACGTTTACATATTTAAGATAAATTGTTCATTACAACCCCTTAGTCAGAATTATGACCTAGTTTCTTACACCACTTACGTTGTGAGTCTTAATTTTCTATATATGAATGGCAAGACCTACAGCTTAAAGTCGATTCCAAACGACAGGTTTTTCAGAAACTCCTTCACAACAATTTTATTTACTCCCAGAGTTTTTGCTAGAAATCTCCTGGGAGTCAGTCGCCGAAGAAATATTTTCTAAAATTTCGTTGAGTTGGTGATGTCTGATCTGGTGTGTGAAACTTGGTCTCACCTCTAATAATCTAACACACTACTTACTAGACCACAGCGACTAGTGATTTCATGATTGGAGTTAAAACTCTTTCCATTGAACCATTATTCACGCTTAGAGACTATAAATAGTCACTCCTTTATTCGAAGTTGCTCCGGCACATGAGGTAGAAATACATACATACATGCATACATAATTGGTATTTACATCCCTTCCGTCAGAACTACGACCTAGCTTCTTACACCACTTACGTATGTTGTGTGTGTTGATTTTATACATGAATTCCGAACGACAAGATGTTTAAGAAACTTTTCACGGCAAATTTATTTGCTTTCAGAGTTTTGTTGAAAGCTGCTGAGAACATGTGGTAGCAATTCCGAGCCTAATTCTGGGAGGTATCCCAAACAGTTATCACAAATTTTTTGATTGAAAAACACATCTAGACATTCTTTGGCACCGATTCCCACCGAAAAAATCATTATTTCACTGCAGTTTGGCCTCTGGTTTAATATGGTGTATACATGTTTTTGTCTTGGTGACAAAACTGAGCAAAATCTCGTCCGTATTGCGGTTCAACAACACCAAATCACCACTTAGAAGTTGTCACTCATTTGTTGTTGTGGTCAAATGTTGGCAAACCTAGCATCTATTTCACGGAAAGCTGTTTCATACCTATGTAGATGGATTTTATAATATTTTACACAACATTAGGATTAATTTTTTCATTTGTTTCCAATGTAGTGACCTTATTAACAGAGCACCCAGGGCGTCAAATTTAGCTTTGATTTGAGTGATGGTTTCTTGAGAAAAAAAATTGTAGCTATGAACGTTCAAACTTTACTTTTTTCCGATTTTTCTTTAAATCATGCAGTTGTCTGTTATCACTGGCTGGCAATGACATGAATGGCAGATGTCTCTTGACACGAACGGTGTAACCATTTCACATACATATATACATAATTGGTCATTACAATCCTTCAGTCAGGATTCCGACCAAGCTTCTCATAACATAAGTGCTGTGAGAATTTTATACATGAATGGCGGAAACTAAAGTTTAAAGTCGACTCCGAACTACAGATTTTTCAGAAACTTTTCATGGCAATTTCTCATTAACTCTCAGAGTTTCTGGCCGAAACCTAATGAGAGGAAGTCACCGAAGAAATATTTTTTATTATTTTTTGTCTAAAGCATAGTTTGATCCGTGGCTTCACATCTAATAAGCCAACACACTACCTACTAGACTACGGAGACTTCATTAATTGCCATTTCACATAAGAAGCGGGAAATTACGCTCTGATGCTCAAATATGAGTTGCAGCTGTCTAAAGAAATCTTTGGTATTTCAGCATTTAAATATTCTTTTTTCTTCTTGGTCCTGATTAGTTCTGCATTCCTTTACTTTAAAATGTTGATAATTTTCCAAAAACAGTTTTTTATTTAAAGAAAAAATATGTTTCTATTCATAATGCAAAATTGATTGACAAGATAAAAGCACCAATTTTTTAATACCTTGTCACCACTGTTCAAGGACATTATTATTATCCCATAATGGATTTGAATCATTTCCTTGCAACAATATGTTCTCCTAGTCGAGAGGTCATATTTTTAGATTTAAAATGATTGTGTTCATTATTGGCCCAAAGCTTTGCTTTTGTTGTTATTGTTGTTGAGTGATGATTATGATTCCGTCGCTGTGTGTCGATGTCGATGTCAATGATGTTGATGTTGATGGACGATAATAAAAAATTTATCGTGTGTAAAATTAAGTTATTTTTAACAAGATGACAAACAACAACAGCTACAACCACTACAATTTGGAAGCTTAATAAAATCTATTCAAGAGTATTTTGATAAATAAAAAGGAAAAAGAAACAAAAAATTCTTATTTTTATTGGAAAAACAAAATAAAAGGATTTCGTTTTTGGAAGAAAATTTCAAACTAATTTATATTTTTCAAAATAAAATCAGAGAAAAATTCTTTGTTATTCAGCATTTGTATGTGTGTAAGTAAAAGGATATGGAATCCTTTTTACCATTTTGGTTTCTTTTTGTTTTTGTTCTTGTTCCCTTTAAGTGTAAAAGCCATTTGTGGTTCAGATGTGTTTTCGTTTAACTAACCCTGTACAAAATCATGTTATCCTTTGGCTCCATTTAACTTAACAAGCACCTATTTTGTATAAAAAAACATACACACATATACATACACACAACAAAATGTAAGTATTTTCAAATGTATACGTGTCCATGTGTGTGTGCTGCTTTGAGGTAGTCTAAGAGTTGTGTTGTTTAGCAACAAAACCAATCATTTTCTCTTTTCGAAAAGAAACACATCTCTACACATGCACACACATTTACAAACTTTTTGTATGTATGTACATATATGTATTTGGATGAATAAGTGATTTGCAATATTTAACTGTAAGTATGTAAGTATGTATGTATGCATGTGTGAGTATCTATATATCTGTAGTATCGTTGTCTAAACATTGACAAACGCAAAATAAACTCAATTTAACACAAATACAAACTTCTGATGCGTATCCTTTGTTTGTTGCTGCCTTCTAAAGTATTTATACATTAATGTGTGTGAGTGTCCGTGAATGAGATAAAGGAAGAATGGGTGAGAATGTACATGAAAGTTGTTGCTATTTACTGTGCGGTGATCTTTCAAGTTTCTGAATTGTGTTTCCCATTCAACTTTATGCGGGTCAGTCAGTTAAACTTTTTTGTTTTAACTTCGTTAGTTGAGGTTGTTAGTGGTTAACAAAATGTAAGAATTTGTTAGTTGGTATGCGTGTGTTTGTATGTGTGTGTTTCAAAATTAAGTGCGTATGTTGACGTTAATCTAGTATAAAATAAAATAAATCAACATTTTTGCAACCACAAAACTGCAAATGCAAAATTATTCTTACGAAATACACTCTAAGCCTTGATTAATAACATATGCTACAGATACGGCAATAATTAAATTGTAAAGTCTAAATGCACTCCCAATTATTCCAGTTATGAAGACTCAATCCCCATATGCCATATGTAAGATATTTTACAATTCTGGAACAAAAAAGAGAGAAAATAAAATTGCCATGAAAAATTTCTCAAAAAAGCTGTCGTTCGTAGTCAACGTTAAACTGTAGGTCCCGCCACTCACATCCATACATAATTGGTCATTACAATTCTTCAGTCAGGATTTCAACCATGAGTCCCGCCACTCATGTATAAAAATTAACACACACAACATAAGGGGTCTTAAAAGCTATGTTGGAATCGTGACTGAAGTATTGTAATGACCAATTATGTATGTATGTAAGTAATAATAGACCAGGAAGATGATGTATTGTGTCATAACGTGATGAAATAGTGGGCCTAAAGACCCATGGTCAAGACCATAGTATTTACAAGAAGAAAAAAACTTTCAAAATGGAAGAATATTCGACTCGAAATCAGGATAATATCACAGAAAATAGAGGTAATATATCTAGGAATAACACTAAAGAGCTGCCATACACAGCATATCAGAAAAAAGCCAGACATGCCACAATGGCATGCAAAAGGCTTGCAGGGAAGACCTTGGGATGCAACGCAGGATCTATGCACTAGATGTATACCACGATAGTCAAACCACATGGAAATTGTCTAAAGCAGCGAAAACAAATTTGAAACCAACTCAAATGGAGCCGTCTCAGCTATAGAGACTAGTGAATTAAATCGTGTACTGCACAGAATCATTATGAACCAAATATGAATGGAATAATATGAAGGCTGTATATTCTTTTAAAAGACAGACTATTTTGTGGTATGCAAACGGGTCAAAAACGGATTTTGGAACAAGAACAGGAGCCCATGTGTAGACTCACGCGTACCATCGAAGCGGTAGGCAAAATGACTTTACGCTCTGCTTGTTCTCAGGTCATGAGGAAAGACAAGCATTCAAGCTTGCCAAGAGGGTAGCTTACACGTCGTTAATGCGCCTAGAAACCTTCTGTTTAGTGGTGGCGGATATTAGAAAAATTATGCTCAGTATATTTCTGGCAAAAACTCTCAAAAAAGTCTGTCGTTCGAAGTCAGCTTTAACTGGAGGTTCCGCCATTCGTGTATAAAATTAACACACACAACGTAAGTGATGTGAGAAGCTAGTTCGTAATCCTGATTGAAGCGTTTTAATGACCAATTATGTTAGGGAGAGAGAGGCAGAGACTCTTCTCACCCCTGATGGGTTTGAGAGAATTAAAACTTTTATTGGGAAATTGCAATAAGGAAAGATCTGATTTTTTTATTAGCCTATGCAGGAATAAACTGAGGTTGGCAATCACTCTATTGATAAGGCACTGTAATCGCGTTGTACATATACTTATTCAGAATAGGAGGTGTTTCCATCCGAGCTTGTAGATTCTGTTACAATGACGAGGAATCATTGTAACACTTTGTTGAAACCTGTGCAGTTTTCGATACTATCCTTTGCGTAGCCTTTATTAAGAATTGATCTTATATAAACCAAGATTGGAGAAGAAAAAATACCGACTATACTGCAATATCCGAAAAGAAAAATTCTATACCTGTAAGGTCCTTGCAATCAGACATACGAGTATATTATGTTGACAAAAATTTTAAATAAAGCACTTGACTTGATGAATCGCATTTCTAAGCTGACGGATTTGTTATGCATTTCACAAGTAGATTCACAGTTTATCGTAAAATTTCTAAGCATATGCTGCATTGAAACGTTCATTTGACTTGCATCAAATTAACCTATCGAAACGATTAAATAAAAATGGAATAAAGAATAAAAACTCTTTTGTCTTTACCCCTCTAACTAAAAGTGGTTTAACGAACTTTTACAATGAACTTTTAATGCATTTTTAACTATATCCGGAATGATAAATTAGCGTTATTTTCATTTGCTGACCAAACACTGTTAAAATACTTCTAATTCTAATAAAATTTATCTGATTTCCATTCACGAACTTTAAAATATCCTTTTACTGTACTAAAACTATTTGATTGAATTTTCTGAGAAAAATTTCTTTAATAAATTACTTAATAATTTAGTTTTGTTTTTCAATAAATTATAAAAATAAAGAAAACTTTAATTTTGTTTCATTATGTTGTTCCTCTTTTTATCTTTAATTTTAATCAAATATTTTTCTTTCTTAACGAAAATGCTAAAATTTCAACACTTTTATTCATCAAAGTTAACACGCACATACTCGTTTCGTATGTGTGTCGTTGATTGTGCTATATAAGAAACACACGATAAAGATTAAATCGAATTTTCTTGGATATAAACTAAAAACTTAAATAAAAGTTTTCCGGTTTTTCTATGAAAAACTTATAGATTTCTAAGAAAATCTTAAAGAACAACAACAACAACAACAACACAACTAACAACAACATCTAATACATATCGATGGTGTTAGTTGGGCATGCAAAACATGTGTCATCATCAGCAATGGCAATAACAACAAACAATTTATGTACAACATGCAAAAATACAACAACAAAATCTTGTTAAAGAATTGGAAAATTTAATCAAAACATTTGTACACCCATACTAGAACGACTTAATACGGAGTGTGACCCAATGCAGGGGGAGTTTCATACAAACTGTTTTGCTATGTAGCAAAATTTCTCAATTCCTATTTTGTATATTTCTTCTGGTTCATGTTTTAGGTTAGGTTAGGTGGCGAACCCCCTCAAAGGAAGTGGTACCACTTAGGCCTATTGTAATACGACAATACATTCTACTCGAGTACAAAATAAATCTTGCTATTGCAGAAATTTATATATTAGAAAGCCCGGCCAAAGGTGCCAAAAAATGAGGGGCCAGAAACATCCGTAAGAATCGTCTTTGTGCGATGGATGGCCATGCGATTTAAGCACAGAAGTAAGTCAGTCCCTATCTTGTCCATAAGTTTAATATCAGGA